>OX578151.1:18363489-19073489 GCA_951213105.1 Amaurobius ferox
TTTCCACTTCAAAAATTACGTATAGAACACGCATTTAATAGATACATTTAAGTATACGTAGTCTTTTGTTTTAGATTTTGGCGAATTTTACAGGCCATTTCGTAAAATAAAGCAGGTTTTACTTTTCCGAATCGTACCAAAATCTAATCAGCACTAGGGTAACCTACAAGTGACATATCTACCAAATTTTATGAAATTTGGCTAATTAATCTTTTAGGTAGAGTGGATATATCAATTTTTGAGGGTTATTTCGCAAAAAAAGGCAGGTTCTTTCATATCGAACCATACTAAAATCTAATCAGTACTAGGGTAATCCACAAGTGACTTAGTTACCAAATTTTATGAAATTCGGTCAATTAGTTTTTCAGTTAGAGTGGATACATACATTGCACAGACAGATACACAAACAGACACACAGACTCACAGACACACACACACAGATGTCCAGCTAAAATAGGTTTTTCGTATTCCCAAAGCGTGTAGATCCGTCGAAAACTCGAGTTGCGATTTTCGGCATGAATCCAATACTTACCCTATACATTACCATGTATTGCAGGGAAAGTATAAAAATGTATTAACTATTGTGAAAGATGTTCACTTTTCATGTGTAATATTATGCGATAAATTTGTTAATGTCATTCCCATTCACAAGAAAAGATACTTTGGGTAATAGTTTTGTATTTTGATGCTTAGCAATTGTTCAAAAGTCGTTTATACTGGGTGATTCAGAAGAGATGGGACAACCTTTACGAGGTGGTATTGCACACCAAACCAAGCATTTTTCGTCACAGTTTTCCGGGTCGGAAATGAAACGTAAAGGCGTTACAGGTGGATGGATGGGGTAATTGCCCGATCTGTGGTCTCTTGACTTCTTTTTATGGGGATATCTCAAGAATCTCGTCTATGACACTCTCCTTGAATCTGAAAAGGAACTCGTCTCCAGGATTTCGGCCGCTGCTGCCGAAGTGCGCGACATGCCTGGTTTGTTCGAGAGCGTGTGTCAATCTCTGCATCGCCGCTATGAGACATGCATTCAAATTGGCGGTCGCCCTTTTGAGCCATTTATGTAATTAGAGCTTATTAAATGCCATTTTATAACTTCTAAGTAATTTTTGTGTTTTCGCCTCACCTCATCAGTTTCACCATGAAGCGCCCACTGGTACCTTTACATTTCATTTTCAACCGGGTAAACTATGACGAAAAATGCTTGGTTTGGTGTATACTACCACCTCGTAAGTTTGACTCATCTTTTTTGAATTACTCTGTATATCAGAAACGCCCTTCTCTCTGTTTGTCAATAACGCATGGCGATATTTGGCAACTGATTTGGTGGAATTTCGTCAACTTGGCAATATTTCGCCCAGATTGACGAAACTATTGTCAAAATTGCAAAAATGGCTATATTAACGAAGAGAACGCTAAATCACTGAATTAAGTATTTAAATATATCAATATATGGACTCTATCGTTTATTGTGGATGCTATCAATAATGATAATTGTCAATTCAGAGTTGCTAGAAATATAAGTTAATCGGCTGCTTCGAAATAGTTTTGCATGTTCTCATCCGAAAAATCGCCAAATATTCAAATTAAAAGCATTCTGGTGAGGAACTTATTATTTTCTTCAAAGTGAAAGAAGTAAATTCATTGCATTATATAGGGAAAGTCATATGTTGTCCACATAAGATTTTTCTCTGTGTTTAACTGATTGTTGAAACAAGATAAAAACGGTTCGGGCATGTTCTCTATCATTTTAGCTTCTTCATTTTGGCGCGTTTCGAGCAAACTTCATGATCTACCTGTGAGGATAATTTTCTAAAGCGAGGACACAGATTCTTATGTTTCTTTCTTATATTTCTAGTTTCTCATGCTCCTTTCTTATGCTTCTAATTTGTTATGCTTCTTTCTTATACTTCTAATTTGTTATGCTCCTTATGTTTTTAATTTACTATGCCTCTTTCTTATGTTTCTTTCTTATGCGTTTAGTTTTTATATTTCTAGTTTATTATGTTTCTAATTTCTTATGCTTCTTTCTTATGTTTCTAAATTCTTATGCCTCTTTTTTATACCTTACATTTTTTATGCTTCTTTCTTATGCTTTTTAATATGTTTCTAATTTCTTATGTTTTTTTCTTATGCTTCAAATTTCTTATGCTTTTAATTTTGAAAAGTACTAGAATTTATATATTTTTGAATACGGGCAACGGCGAGTTTATCTGCCAGTTTCAATAATAAAAAAATTGATATAAACATAAATTTGAAAAGTAAGGTATACACAAAGTAAAACAAACAAAATGATTGTTCATCAACATCTCACAATTACACTCGAGCACTTTTGAGTCAGACATGTTCTATTTCATAACTTCTGAAAACACATCACGTATATGCGTCACGCAGATAGAACACACATTAGGTGGCGTATCTCACGCCTGCGTTACCTGGTGGGGTTTGCACACCTCCTGCTGGTCGAGCTTTAAATTTATTTATTTATATATCTTTTTAAAGAAACTCATAGATTGCTATTATGCAAAAGAGCTAGAAGTTTATTACAGTTTATTTATACTATTTGCCAAACATATTATCCGCTTACCTTTAAGTAAACTATATGCAGTACTATGAAATTTTTGAGTAAACTATAGGAAGTATTATGAAATTTTTGAGCAAATATTTAATTTCTCGTAGACACTTACAATCGCAGGTAGAATATCTTTAACAATAAAGGAATATATCTATGTGTATATATGTGTGTACGGGTTGTAGCGGGATATCTAAGCGTCGTACGGTCATGAAATTTGGAACACAGACACTACAGGACCCAGGAAGGGTGCACCCCGGCGTTATTATTATTTTTTATAAATTCGAATTAGTTTTGCAGAGTCCACTTCAACGATTAGAGCTTGCAATTTCATCCCAGTAACTCAACGGTAGAGCGTCGGCTGGCCAGTTCGGAGATCCAGGGTTCAATTCCCGGTTGGAGCAGAAAGGCTCTGTACAACCCATAAATCATCGTTTTGGCTCTTAGGCCAATAATACGTTCAACGCAACAATCGCTCCCTTCTCTTTTGGTACCATGGAGTGATCGCTCCGTCTCGCTGCATAACGGTCACAACAAATTCGCTGTAAATTCGCCGTGATTGTAATCAAATGTTTGCATTTTATATCCCTGTAATTCCGTGTATATTTCCCAGAACATTTCAGTGTTGCCGATATTCAAGATGTGAATCTTTCCCAAGATTTAAAATGCGAACCTGTGATACAAAACTACACGGGAACTCACAGCGAATTCCACAACCCCCTCCCCTTCAAAAAAGTTTTAACAATACACTCGATTATAACAAAAATAAACTTAAAATTTTGTGGCGTGAGGGCGCACATGGCTAAGCCACGACTGTTCATCTTAAATCCCGAGCAACGACAGGTACATTTTCTAGTATTAAATAAATCTGAATATATTAATGACGCAAAACAAATATTTTAGAGTTTAGTTATTATTATACAAAAGTAGTTTTCTACAAAAGTGATATTTAGAACATATTATTGTTAACTCCAAAATATTAAAATTATGCAAATCTGTGATGAAAAACTACACTGGAACTCACAGCAAATTCCAGAAAACCACAAAACGTTTTAACAATATTCTCGCTTATAACAAAAATAAAATAAAATAAAATCTGTTGTGTGGGTGCACATACCGAATGCGATACGACTACTTATTTTAAATCCTGAGCAACGCCGGGTACATTTTCTATTATTTTACATATGATAAACCTCGACTTCAAGTGACCGCTGAAATACAGATTATTCCTCATCATTAATTTTGAGCGCAAGCACGCCACTGCTACAACCGATATTTTCCAAGTAGATAAAATTAGATCAAATAATTTACGCGGTTAAAGAGCAATTTTTAATCCGAGTGTTAACAGTAGTTGGGATGCCTCTTGCTGAAATCGGAGCGCTACGAAAAATGTAAATAGTTTGGACACTTATATCTCTAAACCTAATATGCTAAAATCTAAACTATTTTTACTTGTTTAACAATGTTTCCTCGTTTCATATATATATATACACACATATATAAATATTTGAATATATTAATATATATATATATATATAAATTCATATATATATATATATATATACCGGGTGGTCAGAATTAAAACACCCCTACTCTGAGCTCTCTATACATCGAACTACTCAGTGTAAAGGCTCCAAAATTGTTGAACCTACTATTCAAGGCATGGGGAAAGAGATTACGCGAAAAAAAAATAGTTCTAGAAACACCGATAGGTGGCGCTGTACAACAGAAAATACGCTGAAAAGACACAAAATAATCACAAAAAAACAAACACATGCGATATGGAATTTTTCCTTTTTAATTTCTTTTGCTGATATGAAAAAAAAAAGAAGATATAAAAGTGAAGAAACTTAAACTGTCATTGTAACTGCAATTTCGCACTGTAAGCACAAAAATTTGCATAAACCCTTGGTTTGCAGCTAGTATGTTCTGGGCATAAAAGGGGATAAAACTGAGAAATTTTCATTCTTATCAGCGATGGCTGTCACACTGCCAGAACGCGCTTTGCTTGTGAAGCTGTTTTATGAAAACAAAGGACATTCTGCAGCTGCACTTCGAGAGTTTCGTCAACTTTAGAATTTGTTCAAAGGACCATTACTTCCACAAGCTCTCAGGAGAATGATCGCTCGATTCGAGAAAACTGGACATTTTGGGGTTCAGCCGGGTCCAGGACGCAAATCGACTCGTTCAGATGTCGTTGACGATGTTGCCACCGCTATTGTTGAACAATCAGTAGATAACGTTATACGCAGCATTCCCTGCATCGATAAGGTCCTTGTGATATGAATGTTTGGTACGTTCGAATAAAATGTGTTACAAATGTGTATTTTGTGTCTTTTCAGCATATTTTCTGTTGTACAGTGCCACCTATCGGTGTTTCTAGAACTAATTTTTTTTTCGCGTAATCCCTTTCCTCATGTCTTGAATAGTAGGTTCAACAATTTTAGAGCCTTTACACCGAGTAGTTCGATCTATAGAGAGCTTAGAGTAGGGGTGTTTTAATTCTGACCACCCGGTATATAAATTCAAATATATATATATATATATATAAATTCATATATATATATATATATATATATATATATATATATATATATATATATATACATACAGAGAGAAGCCAGGCCCTCCTTACTCGAGTGGTGTCCGTATCCCGCTATGGACAGCCGTGAGTGGGAGACACCAAGAGGACTTCCGCTGAGAGCCTCGAGTGTTTAGATCCACCACCGACAAACACTTTTCAGTTACACATAGGTCCATTTCAGTCGCTTGAAAAACACATCACGCTCACGTTATGGAGATCGAACGCATTTTAGGTGTCGTTCATAACGCCTTCGCTCCTAGCGGGGTTTCGTCTGCGGTTATGAACCCCCGCTGAACGAATGTCAACTTTTTTTTTTTATAAGTCATTCTCGAGGAATTGCAGTACAAAAGAGCTCGATGTTTGGTGTTACTTTTGCTGCGTAAAATATGACATCACATTCAGCTTCGAGATTTTGGAAAGGTAGTCGAATTTTCACGTAGATATTTTACGTCACCGCACAATACGTGAGGGTCGGAGATCCGAATTCGAGTTTTCGGCGGATCTTTACATTTCGTGCACTCTAGAACGCGTATCCACTACTTTTAGTGTGACGTCTCTGTTTTTGTCTGTCTGTGTGTCCGTGCATCGCATGCATCCACTCTAGCTCAAAAACTATTCGACGAAATTTTACAAAATTTGGGAGGTCAGTCAGTGACTTGTGGTTTATGTTAGTGCTGTTTAGATTTTGGCGCTATTCGGAAAAATAAAACCAGTCTTATTTTTTGGTCCGCAAAAATTGCCAAAACGGAAATGAAAGACAATATGTGCTTAAATATGTTAATTAAATATTCGTTTTATACGTAATTTTAGGTAGCAAAACGAATAAGACCAATTCTATCTCTAGATAAAATAGTTTAGGACAGCGGTTTTCAGCTAGTGGGACACATACCACTGGTGATACGCAAGAAGATGTGTTGGTTCATGCATTATATGTGTAATATACAGTATAAAAATTTTACCAACTCCTCCAGAAAAAGAACAATTCATTGGTATTTCGTGTAACAAATATTAAATGGATTATTTTAAAAACAACTTTAGTCATCTTCTGGAATAAACGAAAGAAAGATTTTAAAGGAATTTCGGAAGGGGCAATTATATTTCAAATACCACTGTATTTAACGTATATATGGATGCAGGATTTTCCGCAATGCTGCAAAAGAAAAATAAATATAGAATAAAACTCAAAACTCGACATGGAGCCAAATTTACGTTTACTATAAAGTAAAATAAAAGTAGTTATTAACCAATTTCTGTCGGATAAACACAAGTATCCCATTAAATCATTTTGTTAATAATATTTTTAACCAAAAATCATTTTGTTAATTATATTGTTAATTAATAATCGAATTGTCAGTCATACATTGTTAAACGTATTTCCTAATATTTATTACTTTTAATCAATTTTTTTGTATTTGAAAACAAATAAATATATGTGACAATAATTTGATTAAGTATTGGCTTCCAATTTGTATACAAGTCATATTGTTGCAGGTGGTACTGATATGTCTTAATTTTGGTTTGGATGCTACGCATTTATGAAAATGTTAAGACCCCCCCCCCCCCTTCTGGCATAAGAGATATTTAAATTTTTGGGAATTTAGAGGAGCTGACGATATTTTATTTTATACTGTCGTTCAAAAACTGTTCGATGCATGTTCTTAAAATTTGGTAGTTAAAAAGTCACACGTGGTTCACCCTGGTTTCGATTAGTTTAATTGCTGAAAAAATGTAACTTCAAAAATTTAATTTTAAAAATTTAATTTGGAAAAATTTAACTGCTGTTTTTTTTTTCGAAATGACAGCAAATATACTCAAAATTTTAAATAAAAGTCTTATAAGCCTAATGGGACAATCACCTCTAAAAATTCAAAAGATCAAAATAATTTTATTTTGCTTTTATTAATAAATATAATGCAGTCTGTATCATTTAACGAAAGAAATTATCAAAAACTCCGATTATTATGGGTTTTAAAGCCAAAATGGTAAACCTGCTGCAGCAGGTGCAATGTTTCTGTCAGCGATTTCCATAGACGCCAATGCCTGCAAAGGGGGATCGAACTGCTTGCGATAGGGTATGTCAAACACCTATGTTTTTGAGAGGTTCTCCGTGTGGGATTGACGCTGTCCCACCCGTAAGCAGAAGGTCAAATTATCAGATTTTTAGGTGGAACGGCTAGAAGATTATTATACGAATCCACTACATTCACAAATAGCTCAAACCCCAAATCCCACACCTTTCCTTTTTCAAAGTTACATTTTTTCCGGGACCATTTTTCACCAACAGTTTTTAGTACACGTAAAAAATATCATTCTCTTTTTATCTAAAATACCTTTTTCATTCAACCGTAAATAAAATAAACAAAAGTCCAAGAAAATATCCCCACATTTTTCTTTCGAAAAACACATTGACGCCTTCGTTTGCTGTAGAACCTTCTCTCGATGCTAGACCCCCTGCCGGTTAAAGTGACAGGTTTTTTATGAGTTACAGTTAAGAGAGTGCGATACAAAAGAGTTGCAGTTTTTTTTATGGGTATCTTGAAACCCCGTGGTTCTAATTTGGTTTACCTGCTGTAGGCGGGCTCGCGTGTTACATGGTAACACGCCTTCGGTTTACAGAATTCCTTTAGCTGTTCCCTGAAGAATCTTTTTAAATATGTTTACTAATATTTACTTAGTGATGCTATAGTATAGAACAGAGATAATATATGATTGAACCCCACATACGAATTGGCGTGGGAGGAGGGCCAGTTTTTATCTATTGACAACAACTTAGTGAGGTATATGGATACATTGGTCATTGGTTTATATGGATATTGTGAAACTTATATGAATACATTGGTCAATTTCTTATATGGATACAATGGGACACGTATATGGATTTATTGGGATACTTATATGGATACATTGAAACTTATATGAATATATTAATCATTGGTTTATATGGATACATTGGTTAATTTATTATATGGATACAATGGGATACTTATATGGATATATTGTTCATTGGTTTATATGAATACCTTGCGAAATTTATATGGATACTTTGGTCAATGGCATATATGGATACCTTGTGAAACTTATATGGATACATTGGGACACTTATATGGATACATTGAGATACTTATATGGATACATTAATCATTGGCTTATATGAATACCTTATATGGATACATTGGTCAATGCCATATATAGATACATTGGGATACTTATATGGATACATTGGGACATTTATATGAATACATTGGTCAATGGCTTATATGGCTACTTTGGGATACTTATATGTATACATTGATCACTGGCTTATATGGATACATTTGTCAATGGATTTTAGAGGTCCTGGAATTGCGTTTCAAAAAATTCCTTTTCTCCCGCCCTCAGAGGAGGGAAGGAATCGAAGATGGCTGAGTTAGGTTCAGACACGTAATCTAGCATAATAAATGAAGATGTTCGCCTGTATGTATGTATGTATGTGTTGTGTGCAATCACACTGTTTGTGGGCATCGGCAGACAAGCATCTAAAAGGTCCGAGGAGGTGATAAATTTGATATTCGCGAAATTAAAGAGAAAAATTAACTAGAGTGTGTCTCAACTCGGCTTTCTTATACCATAATTCATTTTCCTTTTCGAATTTTACTAGAAAAAATTAAAAAAATTGGTATCATGAGTCCAATTGATTACAACTGGGGGACGCGACTGCCTAGTGGTTAGCGCGCGGGAATTGCACTTGGATGACCCGGGTTAGATTCATGTCACTGCCCAAACTGCCGCCGTGTTTACGTGGAGTACGATCACGTTAAACATGTGGGTCCGTAAGTCCTTCCGAGAGGTTGATGGTAGGGGAAGGAGGGTACGGTCCCTGTGGATGCCTCCCCCAACGGGTTCCGGTCTACATTGGGTGGCACTGCCCAGCCGTCCAATCAGATACCATATACCTTTCTGGTAGGTCGGACGGACTGGGTCGAAGAAGAATTGATTACAACTATAGCGTGTTATCCTTCATTTTAAAGGGCTTGAAACATATTTCGATTGATAGCATACTTGACAATGCACCCCCAGGGGGGTAACTTGCCCCCCAAGTCGGCTAATGAAGTCACGAACAAAAAAAATTGTATCGCGGCTGTTTTTCAGAAGAATTAAAACTACTACTAAGTCCCGTGATCGTTGAGCCATAAATAAACCCTTTTATGCATGATTATGACAAGTTTTGTCCTATGCTGCCAAGTTGAAAAAATATAAAATTTCGAATAAAATTCATTTCCCTCGAATTTAGATTTTTTTTTATAACAAAGCAGGACAGAAAAGTTTATGAAAATCCATTAATATGTGTGGATGCTATCTTGTAGACAAGAAATCGACCACAGACGTCAGATCGACAGACAGACGAATGGACATAACTTCAAAGATAGCTAAAACGTGTTCAGGAGGCCTTAAAGCATATATTAGCATCAACATCTCGAAATCGAAAATTTTCGTGGAAACAATAATTTCTCAATATTACGTTATGAGAGAGCAAAAGTCCCCTAAAATTATCGTCAAGAAATAATATTGGCCGTAAACCATTATCGATGTTCCAAAGCATTTAAACATTTCCTTATCCTATGAAGTGAAAACAAAGATTCTCAGACAATTGATTATCCCATCAAGTCCAACAGCAGTTTTATTTTTCTTTAATGATGATGCATACATTTTCCTCTTCCTCCATTTAAAAGGCCATAACGTGTTGTCTCAGACAATGCATCAGAGAATCTATAAGATCTCTTTTCTCTTTTATCTAGATGTAGAATGTATGTCGATGATTTAGCGTGGGGGCGTACCATGCGATTTTATTCTTTTAATTGAAATGACACATCTGTTTTAATTTATACCGATGATGTAATGATTCGGTTAATCAGAATAATATGTATGGATTTGCTTTGTGAGTTTCATTAGTGCACTAAGTAACCGATTTTTACTTTCCCTATATACATAGTTTAATGTATAGGGAAAGTATTGTGACGGGTTCGGAAATTCGAATTCGAGTTTTCGACGTAAGAGCACTTTTCACGCAGCCCTGAACTCGAATCAAACGTTTTTGAGATGGTGTGTGTGTATATGTGTATCTGCGAATTTATGGATGTAATATATCTCACGAACAAATGGAGCGTTTTAAGGGGACGGTGGACGTTGAAATTTTTTTTTATTTATTTATTGACTTATGGAAACGTGAAAATTTGTATAAATATTGCTCTTAACATTACTATATACAAATACCATTAATTTTTTTTTCAATTTTGTTATAATTTTGTATTTTTTTTTAATTTAATTTTTTTAACGAAAATTTGAAAATGCTCCTTGCGTGTCATTTGTTCACATTTTAAAATCATTTTACATTATGATCACTCAAAAACACGTTATGAACGCATTTAGGTATTTATTTTTAAAACCCTCAGGAAGTTAATTTTTTAAAAATATTTTTTTGCATTAAAACTTAATTTTCATCATTTAATTAGATTCTTATTCACTTTTAATTACCTTAATAAAGTCCAATTATAAAATGCATACCCAGGTTCATTAAAAAGTATGAGAGGTATCTTCTTGCCAAATTCCATGCATCTCAGACAAAAATTAAGATGCATGAATCATTTTAATAATGTAAAAGGTTTGAAAATTCCGTTTCGGAAAAAATGCATTCAACCTTTTGCTTACGGGTGGGACAGCGTCCATCCTAAACGAAGAGCCTCCCAAAACGGCAGGTATTTGACATACCCTATCCCAAACAGTTCGACCCCCTTTGCAGGCATTGGCGTCCATGGAAATCGCTGACAGAAACATTGCACCTGCTGTAGCAGGTGTAATGTTCAGCGATTTTCATGGACGTGTTTTCCAGCGTTCTGTCAGCGATTTCCATGGACGCCAATGCCTGCAAAGGGGGTCGAACTGTTTGGAATAGGGTATGTCAAATACTTGCCATTTTGGGAGGTTCTTCGTTTGGGATGGACGCTGTCCCACTCGTAAGCAAATGTTAAATGTGTAAAATAATATTATATATTAAGACATTTTTAGTCAATTTTTGCTCATTTCAACGTCCACCGTCCCCTTAAACGAAAATTTCTACAAATATTACAATCGGTAAATACTGGAACTACATTGATTTTATATGCAATCGAATATTCGGAACGCCACCAAATTTTGGAATGAATTTTTGAAAAAATCATTAAAAAATCGAAAGCTTCAATAATGTTACAGAAATTATCATCTCGTATGTAATTTTTCATTAGGAAACAAATGAAATAAACTTTAGAACGCTGGAATAAACTGTTTTCGAGATATTGCATATTTTTCAAATAATTTTATCAAAAAAAGTCGCATAAAATTATAAATGAAGTATGAAGTACGTGTGCAAAATTATTAGTATTTTCATTGAAAATCAAATGTGAGCACTAAAACTTTCACTAAACTTTATTCCTGCAATGAAGCATAATTTTATCGCTGAACTATAGAGAATGTAAACAAATCAAGCGATTGTAAGGTGAGTTGTATAAGAATTGCTGATTTTTTTTCACGCAAAACTATTTAGGTCTGCAGTCTGGAATATAAATGATATGAATGAAATTTTAATTGATTTTACATAGAGAGACAGACGATTTATAAAATGAAATGGTTTGTCATAGTTACACCAATTTCGAAGAATTAATTTAACATGAGATAAACAAACGATATTATTTCTATAATAATAAAATATTACAATTGTGACGTAATATTAACGGCGTAAACACTTCGCAAATTATATTTTCAATGGCATTATTCGAATAATGTTCACTTTGTGTAACTAGCATTGCCTTTTTTGATGAAGTTTTAAAATTAATTTTGTCGATGGCAATTTTTGAAACACCTTAAAATATTTCGAACATCTTAAAATATTTTGGCACCTAAATGTCGATGGCAAATTTTGAAGCACCTTAAAATATTTTGAAACACCTTATAGTAGTTTGGTACATCCTTAAATATAAATAAATTATCCAATTAAAAATGCATTTCAGTTGGAAAGTGTTTCATAATTAATGCTTTACGCATGACTGATCTTCCCTGTTGTAATTGCTTTATTGCAAAATCTAAAAAAATTTATTCTGTAGTAAAATCCGTGCGCTGAATAAACACATCATACTTTCCCCCGTATATTTAAGTTTTGGCAACGGTTCATCTTTCTCTCCTATTCACATTACAGCATCTTCTCAGCAATTAAAAACGCCTTTAACGTTTCCCACAAACGTAATTCAGCTAAACGTCATTCTCTTTATCACTCTAGCATCTCCATAGACTTGCACAATTGAGTTTCGTATAGCCACGGAAAATAAAGAGGGGTAAAAAAAGGCATCTTTAAATCTCGTTCTAGAATAAAAATTTTGCGGGAATTGGCCGGAAAAGGGGGGGTGGGGTGGAGTTGGGGGACTGGCAGGGGCGTCCTGGCGCCGGCCTGGCCCATTAAACTCTTTGTTATGGTAAAGTCTTGGATGTAAATGTTGAGATCACATACGTTTTGAGGGGTTTGTGCTTTTCTTGTAATCTTTACGTTGTCGCGATGAAATTATATTACTCGTCTAATTGTCCAAAAAAATATAAATCTAGAGTATAAGAATATTGTGTAGTTAATAGTACCGTAGAATTCTGATAATTGCCTCACCCACACTTTTTACTTTTCCTACATACATTGTATAATGGAAGGCGAAAGTAGTATGATGGGGTCGAAAATTCATATATATTCGAGTTTTTGACGTAGGAACACCCTGTTGGACAATACCAGTGCTTAAATCTGGTCCAAACGCAAATAAATTCACGAATGCAGAACCCGAGCCTGACCCGACCTAGCTTGAAGACCATTGAATCTCGGCCCGGTGCAGCCCGAAGTGATTTGCACTCAAATGTGCGGTCTATATAACCTTTTATTATGATTTCACTTAGTTTACATTCTAATTTATGTTTTGCTTTAAATGAACAACTTCTGGCGGGTTCCGTTATGTAGATTATGTAGATCAATCATCGACATAAGTAACAATTCTGCGTTCCTGCAGTACGGCAGGTAAAGTTTCTAAAAAAAAAAAAAAAAGATTGCTGAACGTTGAGCGGCTGTGAGCATGCATATTCAAAAGTTCCACGAAGTTGGTGGATGTGTAGCCCTGAGCCTTTCGTAATTTATTACGTCGTTTCTATCGCCAGGTCCGGCGGGTAATACGCTTTACGTTGAAATACGGTCAAGCGCAATCTGGCCGTTGTAAATATAAATAAATACATAGACGCCAACTTGAAAAATTATTGGGGTTCCGAAAATTTTGAATCGAATGACTCATGAATCCTTCAAAGAATTTAAGTCTAATTTAAATTTTACTCTGTCAGATTATCTGGCGCAATGAGATTTCTGAAACAATAAAATGAAGCAAATTATAGTTAAGTACAGATTTTTCTCCCTAAATAATTATTTATTCCATTTATTTCGCTTTTGTGGGCGCAACATTATTTAATATATACAATATATAGATAACTGTGTGAATTTCCAACTCCATTATCTTTATAAAAGTAATAACAAAAAAAAAAAATTGTAAAATTATTTTTAGATATTTTTTACCAATGTTAAAAATGTCAACAAATTATTTCTCTTTAAATCATTTCCGAGTTAAAATCTTGTATTCAGAACAGAATAAACAGTCTCAGGGGTAAATTTCGGTACACACTTTATATATATATTAAACAGGAAATGAGAAATGAAAAACTTGAATTGATAGCAAGAAACAAAAATTTATGCATATATGTGTAAATTTTCCCCACTAGACACGTGCAAAAATTGTAGGGGGTAGAGGAACCCACAACAAAATTATTGGGGATTCAAAAAAATGTCTTGAACTCACAAAGTCGGCACCGTTGTATACAGGGTGATTAGGAAAAGATGGGCCAAACTTTACGAGGTGGTAGTACACATCAAACTAAGAATTTTTCGTCATAGTTTATCGGGTTGGAAATGAAACGTAAAGGCGTTACAGGTCGCTTACTCGTTGAGAAGCGGCCGTTCTGTAAATTTAAAAGCGTCATTCTGGTTGTTATTTTTGGGTTGAAGAAAAAAACCACGCATGCGAATTTCATCTGGGGAAGAGGGGAAGAAGAAGAACCCTTACGCAAATTTTCGTAATTGGGCGAGAGGTAAGGAACTATCTGGACGTCACTTTTCCAGGTTGCGTCAGTCTGGACGTCACTTTGGGCCAGGTTGTCTTATAGCTTAGCCCCCCACGATCGCCCGATTTGTCGTGTCTTGACTTCTTTTTGTGGGGATATCTCAAGAGTCTCGTCTATGACGCTTCCCTTGAATCTGAAGAGGAACTCGTCGCCAGAATTTCGGCCGCTGCTGCCGAAGTGCGCGATATGCCTGGTCTGTTCGAGAGAGTTCGCCAATCTCTCTATCGCCGCTGCGAAACGTGCATTTAGGTGAGCGGTCGCTCTTTTGAACCATTACTGTCATTATTGTTTATTAAATGTCATTTTATAACTTCTAAGCTATTCTTGTGTTTTCGTCTCACTTCATCGGTTTGACCAGTAAGCGCCTACTGGCGCCTTTATGTTTCATTTCCGACCCGGTAAATTATGACGGAAAATGCTTGGTTTGGTGTATACTACCGCCTGGTAAAGTTTGGCCCATCATTTTTGAATCACCCTGTCGTACAGCCAGCTGCTGTATCCACTATTGTATCAATAATAAATAGTGAATCCCGAGTCTGTGTGTTTTTCCGCTGACTGTAAGGGACTGGGTCATTTAACACAAAGTGTTTGGAGTTTCGTCAGTTTGATTTGAATAGTTGATAAAACTCCAGCTACATACTTCAATCTGACCATCGAGAAGAGGCCAGAGTTTACCCTGGTACCCAAACGATAAAATAGCTGAAGGCTCTGACTTTGCATGTGTCCAAAACCCAGACCGTCCGACTGATCCTAGGATATAGAGCAACTTTTTGGACGGCCGGGGACTTTGCTTGTGTATAAAACATGAATGGGTAAAAATTTTGTACGAATAATTAAGATAGATAAAAGTTTTATTTTCCATAATATTTATACATAACTGTAATCAACTCAATAATTTCATGCACTCTATCGAAATGCATGTCAAAGTGTTTCAAAATGTAATATGTTTGTCCCGTCCTGATTAAATATTAAAAATCTAACCCTGAGCTCGCTCCCGGCTCGGCACATTATTAGACCAGGGCCTAAGCCTGTAAGACAAGCCCGAAGCCGTGTAGAACTAACTCTACTCTGAGGGCCACCTGTTCGACAAACGGGGGGGGGGGGGGGGAAGAGAAGCTTAGGCTTTACTAGCTTCGTAGTAAATCTAATCGAAGCTTTGTAACTACTGGCATATACTATACTTGTGGGGAAAATAAAATTTTCAATAGTTGATCTTTAAAAGAAAAAGAAAATTCGCCGTCATCATTTTGCTTTAAAAGGTCGTTTCACCGTTCGTTTCGTATTCTTGGAGAAAATACTTTGGCGTGTCTACGTTGCGTGGGAGATATTCATTATTTTGTTCTGCTTCCGTGTATGACGTAAAAATGATGACTGTGGTAGATTTTGAAAGAATAAATAATTTCATTTTCTCTTGCATTATATACAGAAATCCCAGTATTACTAAACAGGATCCGATTCAAGAGTTTGACGCAAATGCGCAAGTTCTAAAACCTCCTGAACACGTTTTGAACGCTTGTAGAGTTCCTAGATAGGGCATGTAAATCCACCGAAAACCGGTATCATGATCAGATTTTGTCAGTATATTTTAATACCGGCATTGACGCGAAAATACTAATTTTACCAGTATTCGTGTATATTAAAGTATTTGATTAAAAAAAAAATATGTCTCCACTGTTTATTTTTATTGGCGACCAATTTTAAGCAAAATGTCGCGGAATTCACGAAAATGACTTTAAACCAACGAAAATGACTCCAAATTGATGAAATTTAATATTTTGAAAATTGAGTTCAATTATTCTTTGATAATCTCCCTGTTGCTCTCGGAGACTTGATATTCTTGATTTGAAATATAGTACTGAGTTTCGCTATTTGTGGGACAGGACCTTTTTAATAGGGAAGTGGGGGGGGGGGGGGAGGGCTTTGTAGTTTAATTTTATGATTCGCATGAAAACTTTGGTTAAATTAAAATATAGAAAAGAAACATTTAAAAATTTGTTGAAAATTTTTTGAATCAAGAAAGTTGAAAATAAAGACAAAATAAATAAACATTTTTTAATAAGCATACGTTTATAATGCTCTACAAAGTAGAAAACTTCTTTTACGACAAAAAGAGATTCTTTCGAGGAAAGGTGATTTCATTAAAGGACTTTTAAACCTATTTTTGATTATCTTTGATTTTAAAGTTTAATTGAAGTTGGCGTGTGTCCATTTCATTTATTAAAAGTATAAAATAAAATAAAAGTAAAAACTATTTATTTAAAAACATGTTTGTTCTTTTTTAGTAGAATTTGTATCTCAAAATTGCAATCAGAGAAGCAGGATCTTTTGGAAAATAACACATCATGAAGAAAAGGTGACCACGTGAAATGTAGAATGGCACCTTGTTTGTTTACTGAAGTGACGTTAAAAGTAGCGTCAAAACTCGATATAAACAAGTGATTTATTGTACCGCGCTACTCGCTATACTACTTATTTTTAAAAGTAGCGAGTTTTCGCTACTTGTAGCGTGCTGCTTCCGACCACTGGTCATGGTTACTTTTGATGTAAATAACATATCTATGGTTGCGTTAAAACACTTACGTTTATTACCCCGAATCTAATAGATAGAAATGAAATTTATTTTTCTTGTTTTGTCGAAATAGCCTCCAGAAGAATATATAAAAAATAATTTTAATATTTTGAACAATTTTTTTTCGAAAAAATTTAAAAAAGTAGCTCGCCGAGCGATTTTTTTTTCCACTTTTCTAACTTCCACTCGAAATTTATCCAATAAACTGTAAAAGATAGATATAAATAATAAACGACAAAAATATGTATTAGAAAATTTAGTATTAAAATCTACATTTATTATTGAAAAAAGCAAGTGGAGTTATTTACCCTATTAGTTAAGTTACACTATTTCTAGCGTGACGTCTGAGGTCTGTGTGTCTGTCTGTGAAATGTATGTATCTACTCTAACTCAATTAATAGACCAAATTTCATAAAATTTGGTAAGTAACATGTGTGTGACGCCGGTACTGATTAGTTTTTGGTACGATTCGGGATAAAAGAACCCACCTTTTCTGCGAAATGGACCTCAAAAATTGCCTTTATCCACTCTAACTGAAAAACTAATAAATCAAAGGTTACAAAATTTGGTAGATAAGTTACTTGTAGGCTACCCTGGTGCTGATTAGATTTTGGTACGATTCGGAAAAAAATAACCTGTCTTTTCTTGTGAAATGACCCGAGAAAATCATCAAAATCTAAAATAATAAACTACGTATGCTGAAATATATCCATTAAATGTTTTTTTATATGTAATGTTTAACGATGAATAGAATAAGACCAACCCCATTACACTAGGACTAGCCGTTCTCAAGGTATTTTAGTTTTTCATATTTTCGCTACGCCACTTTTGAAAAGTCCAGTTACCAAATGAGAACGAAAATTGAATTAAAAATGCAAATTCAGTGTCATTTTAAATAATTATGTGTGTTATCTTGTGCCATTAAATTCAATATAATGAATTATTGAAGAAATAAAGTGAACGTGAATTTGAGTCTGCAGGGAAAGTCGCGTGCTACTCACATCAGATTTTTTATTTGGTGATTGGACGTATTTTCAAAGACAGCGTAGCAAAAATACGAAAAAAACCTAAAATATCCTGAGAACGACTAAGAGTAATGGGGTTGGTCTTATTCTTTTCATCATCCAAAATTACGCATAAATTAAGCATTTAATGGATATCTTTGAGCATACGCAGTCTTTTACTGTGGATTTTGACGATTTATACGGTTCATTTCACAAAAAAGGCAGGGATTTTTTCTACCGACTCGTACCAAAATCTATTCAGCAGCAGAGTAACCAACACACAAGCGACTTATCCACGAAATTTTGTGAAAGTTGGCAAATTAGTTTTTGAGTTAGAGTGGATACATACATTGCACAGACAGACCCCCAGACACACACTCATATACGTCATGCTAAAAATACTTTTTTTGTGTGTTCTAGAAGTCCCACAACGCGTAGAGCCATCGAAAACTCGAGTTGCGATTTTCGACACAATTCCAATACTTTACATACTATACATTACCATGCATTCTAAGGAAAGTAATATGCATGGAAACGTAGCACCCAAACATGCATTATAAAATGAACAAGCGAAAAATGCTGTCACGTTTTGAAGAACGTCAAAATATTTTTGACCTTCAAAGAAGCAAAATTGAACAGGAAATTCCTCCAAATCTAATCCTTTTGGTTTCCTTCTGATGTTTTCATCCTCGCAAGGGTGGGGAAGCGTCTGTCGAGCTCAAATAGCAGAATCACTCAAAACATAAAAGATTGAATTTATTCTTTTTGAAATCCAGTCTCGTGCTTTTATTGTGCGTAAAGCCCATTTAGTTCTTCAAATTTACTTTAGAGTGGGAGGGGGGGGGGGGAGCATATTTTGTCTATATGGTATGCCGATGTTAATTTTATAACTTTTAATAACATTTTTTTTTTCATAAATCGTCTGTTTGGGATGACATTTTACAGCAAAATTATTTCACACGTTTGTTTATCAACTGAACTGTGATTTTACTTTCCTTACAATGATGGTAATGTATAAGAGGAAATATTGGAATCATGTTGGAAATCGCAAATCGAGTTTCCGGTTAAACTATCCTTTCATCACGTTTCTGCGTTGTAAATACATCGTTTAAAAGAACTACAAAATATTGATGCTACGAAAATCAATTTTGATTTATCTGTCTGTTTATCTATCTATTCTTGGGTAACGCTTGGCGAAATTTTGGTGTCGAAATGGGCGGAATATCGCCAATTTGACGAGATTTTTAAATGTTGCCAAAGTGATGAAAATGTTGCTAAATTGATAAAAATGTAGCCAAATTGATAGAAATGTAGCCAAATTGGTAAAAATAACGACCAATTGGTGAAAATTCAATATCTTGGAGAAAATATAAGAATCTACTATAAGAATAACCTATTTCTCCGTCTGGAACAGTTAACGAAATTCTGGCGACGAATTTTGGCGGCATATCGCCAACTTGGCGAGACTTTTTAAATGCTGCTAAATTGACGAAAATGTCTTCAAATTGATAAAATTGACTCTAAATCAATTAAATCAATGAAAATGACGAGTGATTGATGAAAATTCAATATCTTGGAAATAACATAACACACGATTATATGAATAATCCATTTTTCCGCCAATCCGTAATGCTTAGCGAAAAATTTGGCGGGATATAGCAAACTTGACGACTTTTTTAAATATTGCCAAATGACGAAAATGTCGCCAAATTGATAAAAATAACGCTAAATGGGAGACAATGCTTTGGTCATTTTTAATTCCGTCATATGACGGGCATACCATCTGGTATTTTATATTGAGACAGTACACCAGTACGGACATCAGTATTTTTTACTCGTTATATTTTAAACCAACATTACCTTATTACAACCATCATTATTTACATTTATTGTGACTCTATTTGTAACTTCTATCTTGTTCAGACCTTCAGTTTCGCTTGACGTCTCATCCTTGACTCTTTGCGAGTTAAACCTTCATCTAAATTTTTAGATATCTAGTTCTGCTAATTTTGCTTCTATTGCTATTTTTGCTTTCTCATACGTAGTATTAAGAAAGTATTGCTTTCACAAAAATTTTCGATTTCGAAATTTTGATGCCAATATATGTTTTTAAACCTCCTGAACACGTTTTGGCTATTTCTTGAGTGATGCCTGTCTGTCTGTGGTCGATTTTTTGTGTACACGATAACAGTCACAAATATTAATGAATTTTCACGAAACGTCATATCCGGATTTGCTATAAAAAAAATCTGATGTGGGCAACACATGACTTTCCTTATATAATGTAATGAATTTACTACTTTTACAGTAAAATAAATAGGTTTTGCTTATAGTAGATACTAATATTATTTCCAAGATATTGAATTTTCTACAATTAGTCGTCATTTTCATTGATTTATCGTCATTTTTATCCATTTGGCGAGATTTTCGTTAATTTGGCAACATTTCAAAAAATCGCCAAGTTGGCGATATTCTGCCATATTCGTCGCCAAAATCTCGCCAAGCGTTATGGACGAAGAAATAAGTTGTTCTTACAGCAGATAAATTACTATTGGCGTTCAAATACAAAAGTATTCCTCAAAGTATCTTTTTTCATGAATGGAACGAGCTAGATCCACGAGAATGATGTCACCCAATTTATCGCATGGTATTACATATGAAAAGTGAACATGTTTCTCAATAGGAAGTATTTTTTTTTTCATTTTATATGACTTTTAAATAATTTTTTTGAAAAATGTGCAATATCTTGAGAACGGTTCATGTTAGCGTTCTAAAATTTATGTCAATCGTTTTCTAATGAAAAATTACATAAGAAATGCCTATTTGCGTAACTTTATTAGTGGTTTTGATTTTTTGACGATTTTTTCAAAATTTTATTCGAAAATTTGGTGGGGTTCTGAACATTCGATTCCGTATAAAAACAATAGGCTTCCAGTGTTTACGGATTGTAATTTTTGTACCAAATTTTGTTCGAATCGGTCCATTCGTTGGTCAGTTATCGTCTCCACAGTCTCACTAACACACACACACACACACACACACACACACACACAGACATCACTTTTCAAAAATGTTTGATTCGTGATCAGGGATGCTTGAAACGTGCTCTTCCGTCGAAAACTCGATTTCGAATTTTCGACCCCGTTACAATACTTTCCTTATACATTATGTATATAAGGAAAGTAAAAAGAACTAGAACTAGATAGATTTTTTTGTAATTCGAGCGAAAACTTTTTTTTAACATGGCAGCACAGACAAAATCAGATGTAATCATGCATAAAAGGGTTTATTTATAGTTTAATAGTCGCAAGACTTTATAGTTTTAATCATTGTTGGGGAAAATAGCCGCCATACAATTTTTTTTGTTCGTGATGTCATTAGCCCTCCTTGGGGGTAAGTTAGCCGGGTAGTACATTGTCAAGTATAGTATCAATCGAAAGATTTTTTCGAGCCTTTTAAAGTGCGGAGTAACACGCTGTAGTTGTAATCGTTGGGACCTATGATACCGATTTTTCACATTTTTTTCTTCTAAAATTTGTAAAATAAATTAATTTTGGTTTGAGAAAGTCGAGTTGATCTACACTTCAGGTAATTTTTATGTAATTTTTAACGTCTTAATGGGGCAATAAAATTAAAAGACTTTTATTATAACGTGTTTTCCTTTAATATAATATTTAACTTTAAGACGTGTTGCCATTTTTGTTAAATTTTTAACTAAGAATATTGCATTAGTAATTCCCATAAATCACCAGGCATTAACGAAACGTGAAATTTCATTTTCAGAGATATTGGATTATCGCCTATTTGGCGACGTTTCTCAAAAACAGGGAACTTTTTGTCGACATTGTCGCCCATTCCAACAAGTGCATCACCGAGGTCGCCAAAACTGTTTCGCCAAGCGTGACAGACAGTCAGATAGTGTGTTTTTATATGTAAATATGAGATAAAAACTGTCACGTTCTAAAGAATGCCAGAATTTTTTCAACCTTCAAGAGAATTGAATGGAAAATTCCTAAATCTGATTTTTTGTGGTTTCCTTTTTGATGTCCTCATCCACGCAAGGGTGGGAAAACCTTGATCGAGCACATATAGCGGAAACATTCAACGTAAAAGATTGAATTTCTTACTTTTTGAAGTTTAAACTCACGATTCTATGGAGCAAAATATGTCCATTTTATCTTTCGAAATTTTATTGGTTTAAGTAAAAATTAATTAGAAATAAGCTTCAAATTGCATGCGGTCGATACGGTCTGTATACAGGGCGATTCAAAACAATGGGTAAAAATTTTAAGTGGGATAGAGCACACCTAAAAGCACTTTTCGTCATATAATGCATAGTTGTAACGCACACGGTTAAGCGCTAGAGGGCGCTATCGTTTTGAATCACCCTGTATAACAAGTATGTTTTATATACAGACAGACCCTTTTTGTTTTGCAATTAGCTCTGTTATTAGCATTACTCTGTTATTACTCTGCAATTAGCATGAGTTATGTGTGTTGTTAGCTAGTGTGTAGCGTTAGAGGACGCTGTATAGCGCCCTCTAGTGCTTAACCGCGCGCGTTACAACCATGCATTGAATGACGAAAAGTGCTTATTTATGTGTGTTCTATCCCCCCTTAAAGTTTTGTCCCATCGGTTTGAATCACCCTGTTTTAACAAGTCTGTTTTATATACAAACATACCTTTTTTGTTTTGCAATTAGCTGTGGCATCAAATATGTGTGTTGTTAGCTAGTGTACAGCGCTAGAGGGCGCTGTACAGTGCCCTTTAGCGCTTAACCGCGTGCGTTACAACCATGCATCGAATGACGAAAAGTGCTTGTTTAGGTATGTTCTATCCACCCTTAAAGTTTTGTCATCGTTTCGTTTTGAATCACTCTGTATAACAAATCTGTTTTATATATAGACAGACCTCTTTTGTTTTGCAGTTAGCTCTTACATCAGTTATATGTGATGTTATATGTGTGTTCTATCCCCCCTTAAAGTTTTGCCCATCGTTTTGAATCACCTTGTAAAACATGTCTGTTTTATATACAGACCAGTGGTGTAGTCGTAAAAAAAAAGGTGGGGGGACGCTCTTTTTTTGAAGAATTTTAGCCAATACTATATAATTTCTGTTATTGACATAGGGGTGGGAAGTATAGCGATACAATTATCACCCATATAAAATGTCTTGATTAACGACCCTAGTCTCTAAATGTATCGTGGATTTTGTATTGAGATACTTTTTCAATTGTATCCAGTTTTTTTTCTTTTTTTACTTTCCAACTCGAACTCTTAACATGTTGATAAAATCAAAAGAATAATAATTATTTTAATTTTATTTAGTTATTTATTAAAGACCAAAAATTGTGCTCCAAAGCATATGATTCTCAGCTCAAGAAAGAAAAATCAATTAAGATTCTTGCATTTTGAAATGAAATTATCTCAAAGAACTTTCCATAGAGATACTTTTTCATTGATTACTCATTGAATACATTGATTCATTGATTACATTGATACTTGTCATTGATTTCTCTAATGATTTTTTTAAAGCTTTTTAGCTTTGGAAAATTTCTAAAATCCGAATGTAAATAAAATGTAAATAACATTTTTTTGTCTACAAACGTTTTTTTTTTTTTTCTAAAAAAAACCTAAAACGGTTATTTTTGTAATAATCCCCATTTCTATCCATATGTTTTTTCAGAGGAAGAGTGACCAAAGAATAATAATCTGAGGCCATCGACCAAGCATTCCATCTATGCCAAGCTGCAGAGGGGTTATATATGTATATATAAATTTTAAAAAAAAGAGCGTCCCCTTACAAAATAAAAAGTGGGGGTACGCTTGAGATCAGGAGAAAAGGTGGGGGGTCTGCGTCCGCCCGTGTCCCCCCTCGACTACACCCCTGATACAGACAGACCTTTTTTGTTTTGCAATTAGGTCTTGCATCAGCTATGTGCGTTGTTAGCTAGTGTGTAGTGCTAGAGGACGCTGTACAGCGCCTTCTAGCGCTTAACCGCATGCGTTACAACTATGCATCGAATGACGAAAAGTGCTTGTTTAGGTATGTTCTATCCACCCTTAAAGTTTTGCCCCATCGTTTTGAATCACTCTGTATAACAAATCTGTTTTATATATAGACAGACCTCTTTTGTTCTGCAGTTAGCTCTTACATCAGTTATATGTGATGATAATAAACAGTTAGTTTGAAATACTAGTATGTGTGTTTCCCCTTGGCTGTAATGCAACTTTGACTTAAGGCAATTGTTTGTAGTTGTGTCATTTTTAGACATCTAATTTTTATGAAGCCAACTACATACTTCATAATGACCAACTTCATCTGAGCTATTGAAGCAAAATTAAATGTATGAAATGTTTGTTTATTGAACGATTGTTTGTTGAAGTAAAATTAAATGTTAATAATCTTCAAACTGCATACGGTCAATATGGTCAGTATATAATAACTGTGTTTTATATACAGTACTCTTGTACTCTTTTGTTTTGCAGCCAGCTGCTGAATCAGTTATGTGTGTTGTTAATATATAGTTAGTTTGAAATACTAGTACTAGTATGTGTTTTCCCTTGGCTGTAAGGCAACTTAGACTTAAGACAAATGTTTGTAGTTGTGCCATTTTTAAACAACTATTCTTTACGAAGCCAGCTACATACTCCATAATGATCAGCTTCATCTGAGCTAAAGGATCATACTTTGCAAAAGTTACACTATCTCGGAATGAGTACAGCGTTTTGAAAGTTTTTATCTTTTCACAGAGTAAAATTAAATGTATGAATGATTGTTTATTAATGATGGTTTATTGAAGTAAAATTAAATTTATGAAATGATTGTTTGCTGAACGATTGTTTATTGTTTATTGATGATTGTTTATTGAAATAAATTTAAATGTATGAGCTTATTGTTTGTTGAACGATTAATTATTGAAATTAAATGTATGAGATGATTGTTTATTGAACGTGACTGACTGCTTGGCATTATTTTGATTATATTACTTTATAAAGCAATGGCGGTTCTTAGGTTTTATATATGTATTAACTATAACACTCAAACGGAAATTTCGTTCGAATAACAGAATTTGTTTGAACGATAATACTGTTCACACATTCACTGACTTAAATACATCGCTTCAAAAACATACGATTTGTGTTCCGGCGTACCAAAAGCACCGAATTTGTTGGAAAGAAAATATTGTTCCCACACTCACCAACACAAATACATCACTTCAAACCACACGATTTGTGTTCCGACGGGCGTAGAGCACATTTAATTGCCAAAATCTTAAATGATAAAGTCAAACCCTATTATAAGATACTTTCTACACATATATTATGTATGTTAAGAAAGGTTAAAATTATTAATGTTTCATTGAAAGCTATATTTTCTTATGATGCTCCTGACGATAGCTTTCTTATAAACAAGCGTTTATTCTTGACAACTTTTACATGACAGCTACTCATGTGAACAAAATATTGTCATCTGCTTTTCTTTGTTATATTTTAAGTCAAATATCACGCATTTCTCTGAAAATAAGTCATATCTCACCTGCATATTATTCGCATGATTTCGGAAGAAAAGAGAATAATAAACGGTTGCTTTAAAATGCAGTTTCACTATTACATTACGAATATATGAATTTTAAACGCTATTTAACGAAAAGTGCATGTTCATTTTAGTGCTGCGTTAAGTTCTATTTGATATTATTGAATTTACTGAATTTATCTCTGAAAACGGTGTTTAGCACAAATAAATTAATTCCTCATTGTAAACAAAGATTGATATAAATAAATGTGAAAGCCACTGTAAAAATGTATCTGATTTCTCTTTTATTATAAAATATTTGATTATATTTAAAACTAACAGTATACCCGTTCTTTGTACGGAATATATAATATAAAGAAACTTAACTCATAATTAAGTGCAAATTCCTATAGTATTCTATATGAGATAATATGCCCTCCCCCCCCCCCCCTGATGATACGGATTTTCGACAGATATTTCTTTATATATACACGTTTCGCTCGTTCCTGGTGTCAATTCCTGTTCATTATAAAATTTTCTACGACTTTTTATTTGACATTTCTACCTATCTCGCTTTGTCGCCGCGTTCGTATCCTAACTTTTATATTATGCACTAGAAGTGCTGCAATCAGTGTTTCTTTCAGGTATACATCCGGGGGGGGGGGGGTTAAATACATCGGAGACATTGGTAAAATCCTAGTATACGTTACGAGGTGGATTTGGCGATATAGGCGACATTTGGGAGGGCGATAAAGTTGCTATTGTGTAGTTGTAGATTTGGCGAGATTTGTTAGGTGGTAGGTTTTTAGCCATTTTGGAATTCGCGTTAATGTTTAAATTATTGAAGTTAATAAATGTTTGTCTTTTCATGTTATGTTTATTTATTTGTGATGTTTATGGTATGCTTTGTATTTGCCATTTTTAGGTTTCGATTATCTTTGTTTTTTCCTAAAAACGTCATTTTGGCGTTGGAAACCATTTGGCAACAAGCGTCAACGCATCATTTCGGCGTTGGCGACATTTTTCAAAAACGCGCCAAGTCTGTAACGTATACTAGGATCTTACCGAGGCATTTTATGTTAACCTAGTTTCTATTTATGTGACACAGCATTTAGATATATTTATATAAGGCAAACAGAAAACTTCCGCCCCCCCTGAAATTGCCCCCCCCCTCCCGGAAAAAAAAGTCCTGAAAGTAACACTGGCTGCAATAGCTTCCTAGAAATCTTGTACAGGTATACTTGACAGAAACTTGATTGAAAAATCATAAGATTTTATACTTTTGCGGTCCAGTGTGAGAAAGTTTTTTTTTCTGGTTCGAATCAAAAGTTTGGAAAAGAATGAAATTGAGAGTTGTTAAGACTATATATATATATATATATATATATATATATATATATAGAAAAAATTGAAAGATCAAAAGTGAAAAAAACATGTAAAAAAGAAAGGAAGGCTCGGCAAAAAGCTTACATTATGGCGGTAAGGGGTTGTGACCTTACTCCCCAGTTCAACGAGCTCGTCAAAAACGCCGCGGCATTTTCACTCCTGGTCGCCAGCCCTGGCCCAAGCCAACCTCCGGAGTGACTTTGAAATCATCACGAAACCTGGATAGAAATGTGTACGAGAGCCATATCACCACACGCCGAGAGCCATATCACCACAAATAAAGCCAACTGAATTGCCGACTCAAATGAAATGTAGTGCCTGCTGCGGTCCTTTAATCACAGTGCGGTCCTGTCATATGGAGGGTTCGATGATTTTGTCTCTAATTGAACTCAAATAAGACTTAAGTCTTACACCATATGCAAAATTGGTTCTGTATAAATTATCAATATTTTTAAGCATAAAGGAAAGTGGATATTTATTAAAAAATGCTTGTTTTAAAAATTCTTGATCAAAATTAATACGTAATTGTTCTTCTTTGATAGTTCGTTTTAATTTTGATCAAGAATTTTTAAAACAAGCATTTTTTAATAAATATCCACTTTCCTTTATGCTTAAAAATATTGATAATTTATACAGAACCAATTTTGCATATGGTGTAAGACTTAAGTCTTATTTGAGTTCAATTAGAGACAAAATCATCGAACCCTCCATATGACAGGACCGCACTGTGATTAAAGGACCGCAGCAGGCACTACATTTCATTTGAGTCGGCAATTCAGTTGGCTTTATTTGTGGTGATATGGCTCTCGGCGTGTGGTGATATGGCTCTCGTACACATTTCTATCCAGGTTTCGTGATGATTTCAAAGTCACTCCGGAGGTTGGCTTGGGCCAGGGCTGGCGACCAGGAGTGAAAATGCCGCGGCGTTTTTGACGAGCTCGTTGAACTGGGGAGTAAGGTCACAACCCCTTACCGCCATAATGTAAGCTTTTTGCCGAGCCTTCCTTCCTTTTTTACATGTTTTTTTCACTTTTGATCTTTCAATTTTTTCTATATATATAGTGTTTGGTACCCTCATGCTGCCTTGCGCAAAAGTTACTAAAACATTTTTATTTCCGA
The DNA here is from genome assembly GCA_951213105.1 of Amaurobius ferox. Lineage (NCBI taxonomy): Eukaryota > Metazoa > Arthropoda > Arachnida > Araneae > Amaurobiidae > Amaurobius > Amaurobius ferox. The sequence continues at coordinate 18,391,444 of OX578151.1, forward strand.
TTTTTCCATTTCTATATATTTATATTTTATATATATATATATATATATATATATATATATATAACACTCGGTCAACCATGGGCGCCCATACAAGCTTTACCAGGAGGAGACAAACTACTGACGTCAGTGAGGCAAAATCAAAGGAAGAGATGTATAACATCGACTAAGTTGATGTTCAATTTTGTGACTTTGAACATCCAGGGGAGGGCAAATGCCTTCTCGTGCCTCCCCCATGGATACCCATGCGACCAACGCTAGATAATTACAGTACCATTCAATACTTATTAATGAATATATATCACAAATCTCTTCGAAATTTCCCCAGAAATACGTCCATATTTCCAAGCGTTTTGCGATAACAGAACCCCCTCCTCCGGTTATGAAATTCAATTCTTCCAGATATACGCCCTAATAAGTCCATATTTACAAGCATTTTGCGATAACAGAACACCCCTCCTACGTCCATATTTCCAAGCATTTTGCTACGAGTATAACGGAACTCCTCCTCAGGTTTTGAAATTCGATTCAATTTCCCACAAAAAGTCTCAGCACTCCAGCGGTGGTTGTCCATTGTGACTCGCTTCCCATCCAGATCTCGTGCTTTTGATACCGATACGTGACAAGAGAACGTCTTGATATTTTCCTTTATTTTACTTATCTTTAGAGGAGAGACTGACTCTTTGTTGATAGTGACTTCGGGAAAAAAAAACAAAAAAAAAAAAACATGTTTTTAAGTCTGTGTGAAATTAGATTTGCTCTTCGCCGTCTGGGTTCGAGATTTTGTTCAAACTTTAGCTGGGGGTATGCAAATCTAACTACTTTAAAATATATTGTGTTATTTCTTGAGGTTTTAAATCTCTCTATATTAAAAAGAAAAAAGTGGTTGATAACGCCAACGCCGCTGTTTGACAAATTTCTCGGTTCTCGCGTTTTCTTACTTCGTACAGCAAAAACTATAGCATATATAATATATAAAATTTTGTGCACTTGTAAAGGTGGCCGGATGAACACGCCAGCAGTTTTTAGTAAAAGCAACAAGTTTATTCTTAAAATTATAGAACATTTTAAAATAAACACCCATTAACGTAATTTACAAATAAAAAATCAGAATGTACATGGTCTACACCTTCTAACATCGGCTGCAGTCATACTCGCCACGTTCAACTCCCTTCTCGTGCTTCGCATTTTTAAGAATCTGGTTGCCAGCTCCACCTGCCGTCCGCAATCTGCGCGACTGCTATTTAAATTTAGACTCTTTTTTCCTCGGGAAGACACTGCTCAAAAAATAAGAAGTAGAGAATAGAAATTGTTAATCCTTACACACTTGTAAGGAAAGGTTTGAGGAATACGCTGAAATAAACCGTTTTCTGATTTAAACTTTAGATTAAGAAATATTTAACGTCAAAGACAAAATATTTGAACTGCGAGTTCGCATCCTGAACAGACAATAGCGAGACCACGGATTTTTACAGGAATATACCTACATAGTTGATTTTTTGCGGGACAGAGCCCTTTTTTAATTTCGATTTAGTTTATTAGTTACTCTACTTTTTATGCACTTATGAAGTCAAAAATGTTCTTCCGTATCGGCCCATCGCTCAAGTTTCTCTATCTCGTTCCGCAAAAACTATATTATGCGAAATAATGAAATTTAGTACATTTGCAGAGAAATAATAGAGAATCACGCAAAAATAAATCGTTTTTCAATATTAACACTAGTCTGGCTTGAAATAGCTTGTGAAGTGCTCTACGAGCGCGAGCTAGTAAGATGCGAAGCCTCCCGTCTCGCAAAGCTAGTTACGGGGGATGGCTAAGCGTAGCGAGCCAGGCCCCTAGTAGTATAAATAATATGAATGTTACAGTTTGTTACTACCAGTATCTAAGGGCTAATATAAAGGTTAATTTTTACATTTCTATAAATATCTATATCACACAGCTAGGTATGTCTTATGAACTACTCGGTATGTCTTACGTCAATTTATAGTCCAAATTGTTGAAGGCAGAAATGTGAAACTTTGCATCATACGGTATTTGCATCATAAGTATCGGTAACATTTATAGAACTTTTAATTTTATTCGAAAAATTTATAAATCTCGGGATTTTTTTGTTCCAACATTCTCCCAGCTGTGGCTCGAGAACCCACACATAAAATTCTTTTTGATACAATCATGCCCAAAAACTATAATCTTAAATGTTCTTAAATATTTCTATATTAGTGTGCTACCAACCATTTTCGAAATATTTTATTTATAGTTATAGCAAACAGTTTTTTTTATCACATTTTATAATTTAATTTTTAATACAGTTTTTTATTCCGTTTTTACTCATAGTAATGGAGTTACTCTTAAAATATTAAAATCGTCTGCTGGTTATTCCTCTCATCAAACTTTTGAAAAGAAATGCTATAATCATGGAGGTAAAAGTAGGAAGTTAAAACTTCATAATAAGAAAAAGCTAATATCGTTTCAAACGATCATTCAGGTAGCGCTGGAATAAGATAAATATAGTTCTAGCAAGCACATCTGTGGCGAAAGTTCTAAAATATATATTTAAACTGATTTTGTAAAAATAAATCATTAGCGCAATGCAAATTAGAACTGAAACAATAAAGAATGTTTCTACGTTTTCAAAATTATTTTACCTTTCAATTTATATTTATCTTCCTATATTCTGTACTCTATCGTACAATTATGAAAAAAAGCTGGTTAATTATACTCATCATTAGGGAACCCTTAGTTTAAAAATAATCAACAATACATATACTCAATACTACACCTTTCTGTTGTGTCAACTAATAATAACAGCTACTTTACTAACACTAGCGACACCTAGATGAAATTTTCAAATGCCATTTTCAAGCGCTTCATCCATAGGAGTTTATCTCCTTTCTAACTCCATGGTTATAATTAGTTAATCATGTCTGAAAACGTTGAAAATGCCGCCCAGGCGGTGAAGTGGATAGCGTCTCCGACTGCTGTCTAGTGGGCTGGGGTTCGAATCCCGAGTAAGGCATGGGTGTTTTCTTGAGGATGAAGTCAGTCTTCCGCCTTCTGGGTCCTCGCCAAATGTGAAGCTGCACTCTCCCAGACCTTCGTCAGTGATGCTTGTTTGTGTTAATAAAAAAACTTTGTGATCTCGTCTTGTGTCATTCTTTGTCCTTCTTCTGGCATCACTGGTCCTGTTTGTGGTTCGACCGAAACAGGAGGTTATGAGCAACAACAACAACGTTGAAAATAATGCATACAGTAAACGGAAGTAAAACGATCTTTTACATATCGCAATTTCCATGTTACCGGAATTGTAAAAAGCGTACCATTTTTGCAGTTAAATTTGAAATGGGTGTTTGATATTCAGAATTTTTACTGTGTGTAGATGTCATATTTAGTAACTATACTATAATACTAGCCACTTCGTTGGTGGGGAAAAAAATTAGATTCTTCTAAAATTCTTCTCTGTGCTCCACCGGTGGTTTTCTATTGTGACTTACTTCAGATTCAGATCGCGTGCTTTTGATACCGATACGTGACAGGAGAAGTACCCGCTGTTTTCTTCTATTCCACTTATCTATAGTGAAAGCTCTTTGTCGAAAGAGAGTTCGGATAAAAATATGTTTTCTGGTTTCTCAAATTTGATTTGCTGGTGGATCGGAATTTTATTCCAACTTTAGCTGTGCTACGCAAATCTCACTACTTCAAAGTGTATTGTGCTATTTCTTGAGACTTTACAGTATAAATTCTCGCAATGGTATATGTATTTTCTACATTGGCATTTGTATTTTGATTTCTCTATGAAACAGAGCGTCATTTAGCTGAAAGTATTGTCACAGAGTCGGAAAATTTTGAATTCGAGATTTCGACGGAAAAGCACGTTTCAAGCATCCCTGAACTCGAATAGAACGTTTTTGAGGTGATGGGTGTATATGTGTGTGTATGTGCGCGTTAGTGTGGGTGTTTGTGCATAAGTATGTATGTGTGTATGTGTTAATGTGTGCATATGTGTATCAGTATGCATGTGTGTATGTGTTAGTGTGTGCTTATGCGTATAAGTATGCATGTGTGTATGTATTAGTGTGTGAGTGTGTGTATTAATATGTATTGTGTGTGTATTAATATCTGTTAGTGTGTGAGTGTGTGTAATTAATGTGTATGTATGTGTAGAAGACCCAGACCGTCCGACTCATCCTGAGGACTTGAGTATCTATTTGGACGGCCGTTAATGTGTGTGTGTATGTGTATGTGTGTGTGTATGTGTATGTGTGTGTGTGTGTGCGCGTGTGTGTGTGTCCATGAGACTGTGGAAGCGATAAAAACGAATGCAGCGTTTTGAATGAAATTTGGAACAAATATTACAATCGCTGAATACTGGAAGTCCACGGATTTTATACGAAATTGAATGTTAGGAAGAGCCCCAAATGTTCAAATAAAAATTTGAAAATATCATAAAAATTAGAACCTTTAATGTTACGTAAGTTACCATGTCTTATGTGATTTTCCATTCGAAAACTAATGACATAAAATTTAGATATCTAGCAAACCGTTCTCAAGATATTGCACGTTTTTTTTAATAAATTTATCAAAAGTATTACATAAAATTAAAAAATGTATTAATTATCGTAAAATATGTTCATGTTTCATGCAATATATTGTGCCACTAATTTGTGAACATCATTCTCGTGAATCTAATTCGTGCTATTCACGAGAGAATATGCTTTTGTAATAGTTTTATATTTTTACGGCCAGCAATTCGCCAACAGTTATGCATATATAAGAAAAGTTCTTTCCGTCTGTGTGTAACGTTTGGCGATTAATTTGGCGAACACTTAAAGACTTATTTAGCGAAAGATCGCCAACTTGGTGATATTCCGCTCCAGCTTGAATTAAATTGCAGAAATTAAATTGCAGATTAAAATTGCAGAAATGATGCTAAATTAACGGAAATGACATTAAATGGATGAATTGGTCATTAAAATATTTTAATATATTTACTCTTTTGGTCATTGCGGATGCTAACACTATTTATAATGGTCGATTTAGAGTTGTCAGAAATGTAAGTGAATTTTATACTTCGAAATATTATGCTTCGAAACATGTTGTCATCCAGAAAAGCGCCAAATGTACAATTCAATGTTAAAAATAATGCGCTGTAGATATTATATATCATGTTTTCACTGTGACAGAAGTAAATTAATTGCGTTATATAGGAAAAATTATATGCTGTCCACATCAGATTTTTTTATATGTATTTATATAAAATACGTTTTGAATGCTGGAAGTTAAAGCTATAAAAGTAAGGTATCGGTATAGTTAAGTGTCGGTGCATTATTAGATAAGACTGAAGGCAGCGCCTCTAGTGGCAAATTTAGAAGTTAGGGCTCCTATCTCGGAAAATATGAGAGTTACAGAAAATAAGTTAATTAGAAGGTTGTAGAGAATTATCGAAATAGTAAGTACTGATATTTTGTAGAAATGAAGGATACAATTAGAAATTTTTATGTGTTATTACTTTCTCTATCGCTTGCAAATGGTGGATGTAACGCGCAAAAACGTTCCTGCGAATAAAATATGCTAGAAGATTTGCAAATAGACGTCTATCATCAGATGTGTACATATTTCGATAAAAATGGCATAAAAAAAAGTATCACGACATGTTAGTCGAATGATAATAATTGCAAGATGGTACTGCTAGATAGCGAATTCAGTAAAAACGCAGTACAAGCTGCACGGTCTTACGTTTCTTCCATAAATGCTGGTAAACGTGCAAAAGGAAGTTCTTTCCTATACAAAAGTGCATTGCGACAAAAAGCGGTCGAATTGAACCTACTTTACGTTAAGCTGTACGTTATGCAAACAGCGCTTTTGTATAAAATGAAATAAAGTTTCCTAATTATCTTGTGGTGCTCTATAACTTTCTAATTGATGTTTTTCTGTATCTCTCATACTAATTTGGTGATGCTCTATAACTTTCTAATTGATGTTTTTCTGTATCTTTTATACTAATTTTGTGATGCTTCTATAACTTTCTAATTGATGTTTTTCTGTATCTCTCATACTAATTTGGTGATGCTCTATAACTTTCTAATTGATGTTTTTCTGTATCTCTCATACTAATTTGGTGATGCTCTATAACTTTCTAATTGATATTTTATCTGTATCTGTTATATGAATTTGGTGATGCTAAATAAATTAATTGATTTTTTTTCTGTATCTATCATACTAATTTGGTAATGCTCTATAACTTTCTAATTGATATTTTTCTATATCTCTCATACTAAGTTGGTGATGCTCTATAACTTTCTAATTGATTTTTTTTTCTGTATTTCTCATACTAATTTGGCGATGCTTGTTAACTCTCTAATTGATTTCTTTTGTATTTCTCATACTTTCCGTGACAAAAGTGCTACAAATTGTCACACCCTGTTAAAAGCAAACATTAAACTGCTAAAACATCAGCAAACAGAAAAAGAGTGAACTAATTATTAATAAGTTTTGGACTCCGGTATGAAAAGTTCGAGTTAAGCCAGTCTCCAGTTATTTATTTATTTATTTATTTTTTAGTTTGAATATAAGAGGTTAGTAAAGAGAACTCTCGATAATTTAGAAGCTATTTTTCAAAGGGAAAACCCGTGTGCTGGATCATTGGAGTATCATTTCATACTTATTTATTAATAAATATATCACGATCTGTTTTTAGAAATGCTTCCAGATTTTCAGCTCCAAATACGTTCATATTATTAAGCAATTTATGATTACAGCCGCTTTGAAATTAAATCAAATCCCCCACAAAACCATCTCAGCGCTCCACCGGTGGTTTTCTATTGTGGAGCCACTTCATACCCAGATCTCGTGCTCTCGATACCCTGATACGTGACAACAGAAAGTTGTTGATACTTTCCTTTAGTTCACTTATCTTTGGGAGAAAGTTCCTTTGTCGAAAGGGACTTCGGATAAAAAAATATGTTTCTTCAGGTCTCATAAATTAGATTTGATTCTAGCATTGTGAGTTCCAAACTGTATTCCAGCATTGGTTGGGCTATGTAAATATGAATATTTCAAAGTGTATTGTGTTGTTTCTGGAGATTTTAGAGCATAAATATTTTAGGGATGTTATAGTTTCCTCTCTATATATTCAGAAATGTTATTTTTTTGAATAGCAACATTGCGCCGATAGGGTTTACCTCCTGAGTTGTCATGTAAGAAATTTTAAGTTTTTACGTTCTAATACGTAGTATTGAGAAAGTATTGTTTTCACAAAATTTTCGATTTCGAGATTTTAATACCAATGTATTTTTAGGTCTTTCTGAATACGTTTTGATTATTTTTGGAGAGATGTCCGGCTGTCGGTCGGTCTGCGGTTGATTTCTTGTGTACAAGATATCTGACACAAATACTTATGGATTTTTTAGAAATTTTATATCTGGCTTCGTAATTGCATAACCTAGAACTAGATAAAATGCTTTGAAATTCGAGTGATAACTTCGAAATGTATTCGACATTTTATATTTTCTTAACATGGCAACATAGGACAACTATTTGAAATAATCATACATTAAAAGATTTTTTTATGGCTTATTGATCACGAAACTTCATAGTTTCAATCATTGTAGTGAAAAATAGACGGTATACAATTTCTGTGTTCGCGACGTTGTTGGACCCCCCTCGGAGGGACAAGTTACCTCCCCCCCCCCCCCCCCCATGGAAGTACATTGTCAAACATGGTATCAATCGAAGGATTTTTGCATGCCTTTTTAAGTGAAAGGTAACATGTTATAATTGTGATCACTTGAAAAGATATATTTTTTTCAATTGTTTGCTTGTAAAATTTGAAGGGGGAGGGGGGTAAAAGAAGGAAGAAGCTGCTTAAAAATTGATTCAGGTATGAAACGGTCAAGTTAATCCACACTGCAATTTAGTTTTAATATTATAAAGTTACGTTGCAATTCTAAACGGTTATTTTTTTGCTATATCCGGACACTAGTTTATTGTGTATTTTGAGATCATTATTAATATTGTGCATATTGCTGCAGGTTAGTGCAAAGATGTGCATACACAGGATTGGAAATGCAGGATTGTTGGCTTTCTCCCAAAAAACCAGAACCTTTCAGCAATGTTTTTCAATATTTGCAGATGTATATTACGTCAGATATGATCTAAAAATTTATATTAAATATGGTACAGTTATTGCATATATATGTACAGTTATTGAAATATATATATGTACGATTATTGCATATAAATGTACGGTTATTGTAACGTTAAAACGATGTGTAATTGGGTATGGTTATTATAATGTATTAAATATGGTACGGTTATTGTATATATATGTACGGTTATTGTACTGTATTAAATATTGTACGTTTATTGTATATATATGTACTGTTATTGTAATGTTAAAGCGATGTATTTGTATGCATGTGTGTATGTTAGAGTGTGCGTCCTTGAGTATGCGGCCGTAAAATATGATACGACTCCAAGATAATTGGGTACAGTTATTGCAATCAATGTGTATTAAACTTTATTGATTTTAAATGCGATCAAAGGTTCAGAAATCCCCAAATTTTCAAAAGTATTTTTGAAAAAAATTTTTTTTTTTACATCAACTCCTTCAATAATGATAAATAAATAGCCATTTAACACGTAGTTTTCCCCGTTATTGTACACATATGTACCAATATATGTATCCCAAATTTTCAAAAGTATTTAAAAAAATTTTTTTTTTTAAATCAGCACCTTCAATAATGATAAATAAATAACCATTTATCACGTAGTTTTTCCCGTTAGAAAAACGAATGATACTCGTATAAGCTTTAGAACGTTAGCATGAACCGTTCTCAAGATATTGCACGTTTTTCAAATAAATTTATTAAAATAATATTACATAAAACTAAGAAGGTAGTGAGTATCATCCAATAACTTCGCTTTTCACGAGAAAAGACTTTTTCAGTAATAGTTTTGCACAGTGGTGTCGCCAAGGGAGGGGGGATTTGGGAGTCATAACCCCCTATCCCACCCCAGGAACCTATCAGAACCCATTAATGTTCGTAGAAATGATTACTGGAGAAATGAGAAACAATATATTTTGTTTTCCGCCTTCCTCCTGAAAACTAAAATCCGGCAACAGATTGTTTTTCTAGTTTTATATTTTGGCATCAAAGAATTCTCCAATAGCAATTTATTCCAGGAGATTAATTAAATATCGTTTTGATGAATATTTTGCATGCGAGTATGAATAAATCATTCTGTTAATATCATTCTGGTAAATTGCCCAAAGCGGCTAATTTCAATTTATGTATAATTTAATATCTTAGAAACTGATATGGGCAGCACTTTCCTAACAGGCTCAAATTCAGTTTCTCTTTATTTTTTTCATAATTCATTAAATAAAGTTTAATTGAACAAAATAACATGGACAATTGTTTGAAGTGATACTTAAGTTAATTCAATTTTCGTTTTCATTTTGTAACTGGACGTGTTTTTAAAGAGTCGGCGTAGCAAAAATGCGAAAAAAATCTAAAATGTCTTTAGAACGGTTTGTCCCAGAGTAATGGATCTGGTCTTATTCTTTTCATCCTCAAAAATTACGTATAAAACAAGGATAAAATGATCACATTTGAACGGACGTAGTCTTTTGCTTTAGATTTTGACGATTTTTGAAGGGACGTTTTGCAAAGGAAAAAAAAAATAGGCAGGGTTTTTTATTTGCTGAATTGTATCAAAATCAAATCAGCTCCAGGGTATTCTACAACTGAGTTACCAATAAAATATTATGAAATTGGGTCAATTAGATTTTGAATTAGAGTGGATACACTGTACAGACATTGTACAGACACACACCCACACAGATTTATCTACAAAATGTTATGAGATTGAGTCAATTAGATTTTTAGCTAGAGTAGATGCGTAAGATTTTTGCCGGCCATTTCGCAAAAAAAGGCAGGGTTTTTTTGTCCTAAATTGTACCAAAATACAGTCAGCACCAGAGTCACCAACAAGTGATTTAACTGTAAAATTTTATGAAATTTGGTCCATTAGTTTTTGAATTAGAGTGGATACATACATTACACAGACACACACACACACATATATATACATGGATAACCACACAAATGTTACGTTAAAATAATTTTCTCGTGTTCTAGAGGTCCCAAAACGTGTAGAATCGTCGGAAACTCAAGTTACGATTTTTGACATGATTTTAACACTTTCTCTGTACATTACCATATATTGTAGGGAAAGTAATAATATTGTTCTGTGAATTTTGCACATCATTATTTTGCTATAAAATACGTAAAGCCATTGAATTATGTAGAGAAAGTTATGTGCTGCCCATATCAAATAAATATTAATTTATATAATAAATACATTTTTAATAAATATTTATTTATTGTGTGTGTGTGGGGGGGGGGGGGGGGAACTCATGTTAGTGAATATTATAGAGGAAAGAAAGAAAATAATTTAAGTTTGTCGAAAAGAAAATAATTTAAGTTTGTCCGTAAGAGTATAATTTAAGTTTGTCGGAAAGAAAATAATGTATGTTTGGCGGAAGGAAAATAATTTAAGTTTATCCGTAAGAGTATAATTTAAGTTTTGTCGGAAAGAAAATAATGTAAATTTGTCGGAAAGAAAATAATTTAAGTTTGTCGGAAAGAATAGAATTTAAGTTTGTCGGAAAGAATATAATTTAAGCTTGTCGGAAAAAAATTAATTTAAGTTTGTCGTGACGCCCAAATCAGATATATCAGTTTTAAAAAGCTTAAGGGTGTTGCCTCTTCAGAATCAGATTATTAAACTTGCATATTCAATCTTTTACATATTCAATATAAAATAAAATATCTTTCCAGATTACTCCGAAAATTATAACTGCTGAAGCCTATGTATATCCCAATTCAATACTTTACGAAGAGTTTAGAATTTGGCATTCAACTTCTGAGGTACAATGCATGGGTTATACTACATTCCATTATTATACATTCCATTGTTATACGCATAACTGAAAAAAAAAACATTTTTACCAAAGTGTCCCAAGAAAGGATTTTCCATTAATTTTTTTTATTAATAAATTTTAGCTCAGAAATTTCTTTATGTTGCTTTTATGATTGTATACCAAAAGATACGATACCTAAAATAAATTTATTTATTGGTGACAAAAACTTCACCATAGTATTGTTTAGACTGAAAATCTTTTTAGAAATATTTATTTCTCAGGATCTGTTATAGATAGGGCTATAGATTGGGTTGCCATAATTTTTTCGAGTCATGTGTGGACACTCAGCCGGGTGTTGGAATTCGAACTAAAGTAACTAACGTAAGTAGCACATGACTTTATATAATACAATTAATTTACTGCTCTCTTTCAAAAAATGATCCACGGCACCACGTTTTTAACGTTGAATTGTACATTTGGGGCTTTTCCGGATAACAACATGCAAAACTATTTCGTATCCAATTAACTTATATTTCGCGCAACTGTAAATTAATAATTATCAATATTCATTTCATTCTCAATAAGCGATAAAGTTCATATATTAAAATATGTAAATAATAAATTAATCAATTAAGCGTTATTTTTATTAACGGCGCCATTTTTACAACTTTATTTCGTCAATCTGAGGCTAAATATTGAGAAGTTGGCGGTATGTCGTTAGACCATTCGCGAAGTTCGCCAAATATATCGCCAAGTGTTGCAGACAAATGGGGAGAAGAGCTTTCTAATATGAGTATACTAGAAGGTATGCTTGTCATATGACGAAAATTGAACTGCTGGAATTCGAACTAAAACATCTGATGTGGGCGGCACATGACTTTCTTTATATAATACAATTAATTTACTTCTCTCTCAGTGAAGAAATAATCCACGACGCAATGTTTAAAACGTTGAATTGTACATTTGGCGATTTTCCGAATGATAAAATGTAAAAATGTTTCGAAGTACCGAATTAACTTACATTTTGGGCAACTCTAAATTGGCAATTATCAATATGGATAGCATCTGCAATATGCGGTATAAGCCCATATATTAAAATATGTAAATAATTAATTCATTAATTTGGAGCCATTTTCATAATTTCGAGTCATATCTGCCATTTTAACGACATTTTTGTCAATCTAGGGTGAAAAGTCGCCAATGGGGCAATACTTTACTAAATAAGTTCGCCGAATTGATCACCAAGCGTCACAGATAGTCGGAGAGAAAACCAATTTTAATATATAAATGACAGTTGGCGAATTGCTAGGCGTCAAAATACAGAACCATTACACAAAGTATCTTCTTAAATGGAATGAACTAGATCTACGAGAATGATGTGAACATATTTGTCGCATAATATTAAATATGAAAAGTGAACCTATTTCATAATTGCTAATACTTTTTATATTTTATGTGATTTGTTAAAATTATTTATTATATTTTTACATTTTTATTTTAAAAGTGCAATATTTCGAGAACAGTTCATGCTAACGTTCTAAAGCTTATGTCATTCGTTTTCTAATAAAAAAAATCTGATGTGGACAACACATGACTTTCCTTATATAATGCAATGAATTTACTACTTTTACAGTAAAAAAAATAGGTTTTTCGTTTAGTAGATACTTATATTCTTTCCAAGATATTGAATTTTCGACAATTAGTCGTCATTTTCATTGATTTAGTGTCATTTTAATCCATTTGGCGAGATTTTCGTTAATTTGACAACATTTCAAAAAGTCGCCAAGTTGGCGACATTCCGCCAAATTCGTCGCCAAGCTTTACTGACGGAGAAATAAGTTATTCTTATAGCAGATAAATGACTATTGGCGTTCAAATACAAAAGTATTACTCGAAGTATCTTTTCTCATGAATGGAACGAGCTAGATCCACGAGAATGATGTCACCAATTTTATCGCATGGTATTACATATGAAAAGTGAACATGTTTCTCAATAGGAAATATATATACTGTCCTACCGCCACGAGAAAGTCCCCAGACAGCAGACGTTTTGGTGGCGGTCGCTATGGAAACAGGTTATTCCACTGCATTTTAGGTGTGGCGGAAAACGCTTCTTTCGATTTGGCGCAGATAGAACCGACGAAAGTCACATTTCGCTTTGTACTGGGGTCAATGCTAGACGCTCGCATTCTGTGATTTTTAAAGCTGTGAAGTAATTTGTACTATCTTGCACACTTTGTGGATATTGTCTAGTTGAAAAATGACTACATTTAAAAGTAGAAAGACTTTGCATTCGCAAGCACGTGCAGTAATCCACAATGTTACGGCATTTTTTGAAGAGGGAAAAAACCGCAAATTCTCTAAAAATACCAATTTCAAATGCAATGAAGAGAACTGCAGAAGCGACAGGGGTTTCAGCATCATCAGTTAAAAAGATAAAATGTGAGGGAAATCACATAATGACACTGAGATAAGTATTTTATCTATTTGAACAATTTACAATTATTGCTTAAAGAAGCTATTTAAAGTAACACAAAATGAATGGAAAAAACACTGTGAACACACATTGAAAAAATAGAGAATATTTATTGAAAGAAAGAGGGACTGATAGAAGATATTGTGAGGAAATTAGTGATAAATCTGTAGGATAGCGATTCAGACTCTTCTTCAAGAAAAAACATTTCAAATGATTCGAACATAGTAGATAATAGTTATTCCAATGAATGTGAATGGATATTTTATAATTGATTGAAAAATATGAAAAGAATGAATATTTTAAAGTCATAATTTTGCTTATTTATCATTTATTTTTTTCTTTTTGCTGGCTAATAATTGTGTAACTTGCTGATTGAAAACTGTAATAAATTTCATTTAATTCGAAATTTAGTTTTAAACAAAATGGTATAAATTCTAGTTCCAAAATCGCCCGAACCTAAAAGAAAATATCTGAAACTACTTTGTTCTAATAAATTGACGGCTTCCCGTAGTCTCTGTCGCCTATAATAAAAATTACTTTCTGAGTTTAAATGACGAGAAATTTTTAAGTTAATTTATAATGTAATGTTATTTAATACGAAAATTTTGTTTAACTGTCGGATAAAAAACATCTACTTTTTTCTTTTAGTACATCATGATAAACGAAACGGATTCTCCTCTTAACGAAGTGCGCTTGATTTGCCAAATGTTGCAGTCGATTTTAAACCTTTCTCCCTCCTTTCTTCGACTCGTCTACTTGCGGCAACCCTGTTCAGAGACTTTCTCGTGGCGGTAGGACTCCGCCAAATTCGTCGCCAAAATCTCGCCAAGCTTTACTGACGGAGAAATAAGTTATTCTTATAGCAGATAAATGACTATTGGCGTTCAAATACAAAAGTATTACTCGAAGTATCTTTTCTCATGAATGGAACGAGCTAGATCCACGAGAATGATGTCACCAATTTTATCGCATGGTATTACATATGAAAAGTGAACATGTTTCTCAATAGGAAATATATATATTTTTTATTTTATATGACTTTTTGATAATTTTTTTGAAAAATGTGCAATATCTCGAGAACGGCTCATGTTAGCGTTCTAAAATTTATGTTAATCGTTTTATAATGAAAAATTAAATAAGAAATATCTATTTGCGTAACTTTATTAGCGGTTTTGATTTTTTGATGATTTTTTCGAAATTTCACTCGAAAATTTAGGGGGATTCTGAACATTTGATTACGTTTAAAAGCAATATTTACGGAATGTGATTTTTGTACTAAATTTCGTTCGAATCGGTCCATTCGTTCGTCAGTTATCGTCTCCACAGATTTACTGACACACACACACACATCACTTCAAAAATGTTTGATTCGTGATCAGGGATGCTTGAAACGTGTTCTCCCGTCGAAAACTCGAATTCGAATTTTCGACCCCGTCACAATACTTTCCTTATACATTACGTATATAAGGAAAGTAAAAATACATAAGAAATGATTATTTACGTAACATTTCTGAAGGTTTTGATTTTTTAATAATTTTTTCAAAATTTTATTCGAAAGTTCGCGCAATTTTCGGATCCAAACCTTTTTAATTATGCTCAAATGTATTATTTCAGCAGCGGCGGGTGCTTATTTAATTATTTTTACAAAGTGCGCGCTTATTTAGAACCCGGGCAAAGGTGGGCAATTCGTTCTAGTACTAAATAAAAAAGCAATTTTTTTAACTTAACATAATTAATAGAATTAAAAATTGAAACTTGATTTGTTTCTTTGGACAATTTTGCGACCTAAAACATGAAAATCTGAAGTTTTGATGATATTGTAATACGATTTTTAAGCACACAAGATATTAAAACTAGATTTAAGGAGGTTGTGGAAGCGTTTTACTTTTTAAAATACATAAAAGTGCATCCGCGGGAAAAAAAAATTAAAATAAATTATGAACCACAAATTTTCCAAAATTAATTTATTCTTCAAATTGTGTTCAAATGTGTTAATTCAGCAGCAGGTGCTTATTTAGTTATTTGTTCAAAGTGGACGCTTATTTAGAATCAGGTCAAAGGTGGGGGTAATTCGTTTTAGTACTACGTAAAAAAGCAATAATTTTGAACTTAGTACAATTAATATAATTAAGAATTGAGACTTGATTGGTTTCTTTCTACAATTTTACGACATAAAACATGAAATTCTGGAGTTTTGGTGATAGTGGGCTGTAATACAATTTCTACTCGCACGAAATATTAAATCTAGATTTAAGGAGGTTGCAAATGCAAGCGTTTTACTTTTTAAAATACATAAAAGTGCATCCGCGAAAAAAATTATGGTAAATTAAAAATCACAAATTTTCCAAAAATAAATTCATATTTAAATTATTTCCAAACGATGAACGATTGTATTTATAATCAAAGTGGAAATCAGTTTTGTAAAAATTGTAGATCATACAATCATAGTGTGCCCAAATTTATAAAATAAGAGTTTGCTTAATAGCATACATTTCTTATAAGAAGTTATTCATATGTCCATCCATTCACCACCCTTGGATCATGCTTACGCTGTGGTCGACCATTCTTCCGCAAAGGGCAAGTAATTGGATAACTAGAGAGCATAAAACTCTTTTCAAGCAAATATTTTAAAACTGTTCTGGTGAAAATAAATACTGTCCATAAAAATTCACGCAGTTCACGCCATTATCGTAATAGCTTTTTCTATGTTATCAATTGCGATTCAGTTAAAAGTTAATTTTTTTTAGCATTATAATGCTTGCAAGCATTTTTTCAGTAAATATTCTTTATTTAAAACATCTAATGGCTTTTAAAGTTGCTTCAAATAATAATTTTTTTTTCACAGTAAATAATATAGTCAAAGTGTAAATTGCTATCATTGAGAGAATTGAGTGCTTCATTAAAAGCTACATTACACATTGTTAGCAAAATAGTAAATATTTCCCCCACTACTATAACGCCATTAGTAAAATTTCAAAATCAAATATATGTACGTACTGCCATTAGTATAATTCAAAATTAAATATATGAACATACCGTCATTAGTATAATTTAAAAATCAAATATATGAACATACTGCCATAAATAAGAAGGCTGGCTCACAGAGGTCTGCACAGGACGACATTTGATACTTTAACCTACTTAGGCTACCAGCATCTGGCCCGAACATCTGAGTATCTTCCCAATCAGCCCGTTACAGTGTTTAGTCAAATGCATCAAAATCTTAAATCTAAGCACAATTGTGCTAAATAATGAACACGTTAAAGCCCGGGGATTGCACTCGGAGGGCTTGAGTTCGATTCCCGGCTGTACCCAAACTGTCTCCGTGTTCACGCAGAGCACGGGCACGGTAAATATGTAGGTCTGACCGTCCTTCCGAGAAGTTGTTGAAAGAAGAAAGTGGGTACGGCCCCTGTGGATGTAGCCACCACTGGGTTCCGGTCTAAATTGGGTGGTACTGTTCCGGGTGTCCTTACCCCTTCGGGTAGGTCGGACGGTCTGGGTTGCAAAAAAGAATGGCTAGAAAATTGCTCTAAAATAAAAATACTTTTACTCCGGGAAAGCGCCATGTTCGTCGATTGATAAGAAGGAAATCTGAAATGATAGTCTCGCGTGCAAAAAACAGCAGACAATATTTTTGATATATTTTTGAGGGTATATTAGTACCACCTGACTGGAAAAAAAATTCGATTTTAATTTCTTGGTACATTATATAATTTTAAATTTTGACGGGCGGGAATTTTCAATCAGTCTATAAGAAAAAAAGGTTTCTTCACCAGAATAATTTATTTTCCAAACTTCAAACTTATATCTTCTTTCGGAAGACATTTCCAATGCAGATACCAGTATCCGCGTACCGGTTTTTTGCGCTTATTTTTTATTTGCTCGTCGGCATGGAATAACCGATATTTGGAATGGCAGCAAAAATACTTGTGATAAGCTGCAATTTTTGCGCCCTTCTATGGGAACTGACATTTTCGGTTATTTCACGCGTCCGGCATGAAATTCGTTTATAATTTAACTCAGGCTACACGAAGCTTCAAAGGCAAAGTTCACAAACACGGCAAAGTTCATTGCCTTGTTCATGAATTGCGTTATATTGATGAAATATTGTACTGTCACCCGAATACGCATGCGTGTGAAAAATTTCAAGAAAATCGGCTCTGCATAGAAGTGGATCAAAAATTGATTTCAAGATTTGACCCAAACAAAGAGAGAAACCAATCTATATAAAATAATGTTAAAAATTCTATTATTTTTCAATTTCTCGGTATATTGTACCATTTTGAAATTTCCTTCCCGACTTCCCGATCCTCTGTATTTATATTGATAATTTTTTGTAGACTACTTTACAATGTATTTCTTAGAAACATGTCGTGCGAATTAAAATATTCAGGATGAATTTCAAAACGACCGTGTCCTTACAAGAGATCCGTCAAGCAGGGCCTAATTAAGCTAAAGGGGGGCAAAGGGTCTGGTGTTAATTCAAGGCCCTCATACTGTCACGGCATATCGAACACATGCAGAGCATAAACACAGAACAAATTTGGGGGACCATGATCATAGCCCCCGAAGGCCCTTTTGCAGAAAATTTCCAATGTTTTCCTCAAAGTAATATACGTATAATAATATACGTAATACGTAAGTTATATACGTATACGTATAATAAGTAAGTTATATACGTATAATACGTAAGTAATATACGTGCGTAACATAAGTTGCATACATACGTATACGTATATACCTAAGTAATACAATATTTTAAACAATTAATATATTTTATAATTTAAAATAACTAATATTACCAGTTTTAAATCAATTAAAAAGTTATTTAAACTATTTTTTTTATCACATACAAAATGTAAGAAGTGAAAATAGAAAAAGTGAACTATTAAGTTCAATCTCTAAACGGGGTACAGAGATCAGATCAATGTTCTAAAAGAAATACTCAAATATAAAAGTTGGGAAACACTTCCTTAAATAATAGATAAATTAACAAATAAGATGTTTATGCTCATACGAGCTATGTCTATGCTCATCATATTGTATATTCATGTCCATATATTTATGTTCATATCTTAATATTATATATTTATGTCATATAAAATTAGTTTTGGGGATTTAACTTTCCAAAATGTTTACAAAAATAGCGCTTTTACAACTGTAGAGAAAATTATGTCCTATATAATGAAAAATGAAATAATCACAAATATTATAATTTTATTGAATTGTATTTGATTAAAACTATAATCAAAGCTGATTTTTTTTTTTAGAACTGTTAATAATAAAACTGAGAATTACATAGTGCTATCTATTGAGGAAGCAGTGCTAGTTAATGTAAAGCATTTTATGTCCAAATCGTATTTATTTGTACTCATCATATTATATATATATGGTCATCATTTATATTATGCTCATCATTATTTTATTCGGATCTTATAAATCTAATTTTGGGAATTTAACTTTCCAAAAGAGTGTACAAAAATAGGGTTTTTACAACTGTAGAGAAAATTATGTCCTATATAATGAAAAATGAAATAATCACAAATATTATAATTTGATCGAATTGTATTTGATTAAAACTATATAATCAAAGTTGATTTTGTTTTAAGAACTGTTAATAATAAAACTGAGAATTATATAGTTCTATTTATTGAGAAAACAATGCTAGCTAGTGTAAAACATTTTATGGCCAAATCGTATTTATACTTATCGCATATATGTATAATTTTTAAATTTTTAATATGAAATTGTCATTTTAAAAATAACTTCAATATTGAATAAAATTTACATTTGATATTAAAAGCAAAGTTTACAATATTGAATAAAATTTACATTTGATATTAAAAGCAAAGTTTACAATATTGAATAATATTTACATAATTAAATTAGCATTTTAAAAATTAAGATACACAGATAACTTTATACAGTTTTATTTTGTGGTATATTTGTTAAATAAGTAATATCTGGAAACTCGATATGAATATATGATTAAAATATTTCAAGATTTCATCCACAAAAATGTAATTTTGTAATGTTTGTAATTTTTTTAAACGCATTCATTGCTAAAAAATATATGATTATAATTTCTTGAAAACACACCATAATCATATATTTACTTTGCAATTTCTAAAACAAATTTAAAGTTATCCTAAGTATTTGCATTTATTTCTTCTAATTCTATAGTCATTTTATATATCAGAAAATTAGTTTGATTTTTTTTTAAAAACTTTTGCAACTTAAATGTTTTACTTTTATTTTATGTCTAAGTTTTGTTTCCATAAAAATTATCTGCAGAAAATATTGTGTATCAAACATTTAAGCCACAAAAGTCGCCTATTAAAATGGAAAATAAAGTTTAACACAAATACTATATATTTAGATTTAAATAGTACAATCATAATTATGTATGAAATTTATGTAATATTTCCATCTTCTGAATTTCTTTCTGAAGAATAGTAAACGTTTCTTAAAAACGCTTTTCATCTCTACAGATTATTTATAAATCTTTAACTCTAGTTTGAAATGCATTTTTTTTTTACTATTTGCTTTTAAAATACTCGATAAGTTAAAAAGAATAAAAATGTCCACTTACCAACACATTCGTGAGCCTCATGGGCGGTTGCTCGTCCCCAAGGTCTGTCAAAATGGAATGGCTTGCATTTCTCGCAATCTCTTCCGGCCGTGTTGTGCTTGCAATCGCAAATCAGCTGTCCCTCCCTGTTGTGAATGCATCTCGAGGCATGTCCATTACATTTGCACCTCCCACCAACAGCAAAATCAGAGACAGCGTAAAAGTAGGTATCCCTCTGGCTGAGGGATTCATTGTCATTGGCCATTTCAGGCATCCATCCGACCAGTCTGTTAAAAACAACTTTTATGTCAGTGGCTGTTACCCAGTCCTGCAGCACTGGACTGTTGTCAAAGTCATATGCAGACGGTCGTCCTTCCAAGGTGCTAAAAGCTATCCTGGCACCAGTTATCGGCTCCACATTTGACTGGGCATCAGTGCAAAGAGCTTCTTGCTCGTTGGCTTTAGTAATGACAGCCCTGTTTTGACGGCCATACATCTTTTTGCACTGACTTGAGTAGAACTGAAACGGGTGCCAAGTCTTTCCATAGTCCATGCTCTTGTAGAGTGCCAGTGAATCGGGCTTCTGGTTGCAGAATTGCAAACTGATGTACGTCAACTCGTACTTTTTACCGAGCGACAGTGTCAAAGATACGTTGTGCAAGGATTGTAAGAACGGTTCTGACATCCAACAAGTCACATTGTTAGGGTTGTTGAGATCGGTCAAGTAACCTGTTGGATGTGCCCTCTTTGGATTGCCAGCGTCGCAAATCTGGCAGTTGCGTATCATTTCGCCTTTGTCATCGGTGCTAGTGGTACAGTACCTGTTTGCTGGTGTACCACACTCACTAGAAGCCTTGACTTCTTTGCCAAAAGCGGCGTTGACGAAGTCTGGTATACAACGCCTTGGTTCTTGGACTTCTTCGTAGCAAGGGTCCGGAGGGGGGTTTTGCTGTGCTGCGAACATGCCATGGTAGGTTATGGTGTTGCTGACATGCAAAAGGAATGCGAAAAAACACAGAGTGCGGTACATTGTCATAGTTGATTTCAGGTCCAGCTATCTTTACAATTTAGAGTTTTGATTAAGAATCAAGAATTCTTGACTAGTTTATTTTTTTTTAATAAAGTGTTTTCTTAGAGAAAGTTGCAAATAAAAAATTAAAGAGCTTTTTATCAATAGTTAGGGCAAAAATCTAGTCATTTAACATAGACCAAGATTGTTCCTTAAGTTGTTCAAGAACTTGTTGGGGTTATTCTTCCATTTCTTTTTCAATTAGGTGCAAGTAAAACTCATTTTAAAATTAAATTCTGGTGAAAATGTGTCTAAAAACATGTCCACTACATGGGACACTCTATAAATGGAACTTTGGAATGTAAACAGTTAACTTATTTCATCATATCTCCGTCAGTAGTTTATAAACAGATTTTTTTTAAGTTCACATTTTGCTGAAAAAATCACTTTTCCCCGAAATAGACAATTTCACTTTACGATTCGTGCCATCAACTGTCGTTTATTATTTTCCGGCCAAATGTAAACAAAATTGAACATTCGCAAAATTCAGGTCGGTTCGGGCTACTATAGTCGGGTCGAGCTGTGATGTCAGCGGACTGCCGGACCGGACTGGCACTTTTGCGGAACGGTCGCGGGGGTGTATCTCTGCTTTCGCATCGTCGCGCGGAGGAACGATTGGCGCGCCATCCCCCACCCCTAGATCGATCCCTGTCACACGTGCACACCCCTGCTCCCTTTTTTTTCGTTCTTTTATTCTCATCCACCCCTCCTGGTGAGGTATCCTTGGCTTTCACGTATCACGTTTACCTACCTTTGTAAGCAATACCTCTTAGGGTAAAATTCTTCTAAATACTCTCAATGATACAAAAAAATATTAGTGACTCAGGTACTAACTGCAATAAAAATTTATTTTATAGAATTTTCTTTTATAGATCTCCTATTTTCTCTTAATACCTTCACAAATTAATCAGAAATCTACAAAAATGCCAGCAAATGCTGCATTCAATTCTCCTTCTTTATATTTAACGGCTTTCCTATTTTTGTAAAGTAAAATGCAGTTTTCAAATTATATTGATTTAAAAATAAATAAATAATAGGTATATGTATTTATAATTAAATTTTACACACTCTGAAATTTCCTTCACAGTTATAATTTTAAATCCAAATTCTCTAATATACTGAGAATTTTGCTAATTCATTTATTATATTTCTCATTGTAAATTCTAATTACCCAATTATTTTTGATTATATTTGTTATCTGTAATATTAAATTAATTATAAATAATAAATTTAAAAATATGTTTATTTTTTTTATTCTAGAAGAATTATTGAAATAAAAATATGTTAATCAATATAAAAAAAATAAAATAAAATAAAATTTTAGTGGTTTCTAATTTATAAATATAAAATAAAACTACATATTATGCCACAGTTATATTTCTGGAACATTGAGAAAAGATAAAAATAATTGTCTAAGCAAAGTTTTAAATCTTTCCTTGCAAAATCACACATCTTAAATTAGACCAATTCCATCTGAAACCTCAATTGTTTTGTAATTTAATGTTAGTTTAGGATATTTATTACATATTGAATGAAATATTTTTATAAAAATCGTCGCTTTTGGGTTAATATTAACTCGGCGATTATACTCGTAACTAGAAACCTAAAAACTGCACTCTGGAATTATACACATCCATAATAACATTTCTAAAGTTATGCTTGTAATCAATTGCTTTACAAAATCACCCTTTTAACTTCTGAATGCTCCACGCAAATTTATCTTATTTATTTTTAAAGTTCAAATTAGTTCAATATACTGGAAAGAGGAAATTACTTCCTTAACATGTTTTTTTTTCTCTAAAATAAATGCCATGAAACTTTTATCCTAAAATATGTAATATATAAAAGTTCTAAGCAAAAAATGTTTCTTACGACTTCTTACCTTGATATTTTTTCCATATAGATATATATCTCAAACAGGAATGATGAAATTATACCACAACTGATTATGTATCAATTAATCAATTATTAAAGTCATTTTTGAAAGCTCTAAATAATGATATTTAATAATCTCAAAGCATTTTAAATGCTTTCAAACACTTTCAAATTAAGATTTATATTTACTATATTATTCATCAGGATCTCTATTTACCATATTAATCTCCAATATCCATATTTACCATATTATTCTTCAATATCTATATTTATAATACTGTTCATTAGTATCTATATTCATTCACCATATTATTCTTCAAGATCTATGTTTACCACATTACTTCGCAAGATCTATACTGACCATATTATTAAGATTTATATTTACCATATTATTCACCAATATCTATACTTATAATAATATTCATCAAGATCCATATTTACCAAATTATTTATCAAGGTCATATTCACCATATTGTTCATTAATATCCTAATTTATAGCAATATTCAACAAGATCTATATTCTACAAATTATTCATTAAGGTTATATTCACCATATTATTCATCGAGATCTATATTTACCATATCATTCGTTAAGATCTATATTTATCACTTTCTTTTCAGTATTTAAAAATTTAGTCACGGATATTCTTCAAAAATTTGAAATATTTATTCTATCAATACTTATTTCTTTCAATCCTATATGAGGAAATTATTGTTCCACATTCGCCGACAGCTTTAGAATGTTATCTACAGTAAAATCGAACTGAAAGTCAATTTTATGTGAGGCTAATCTCAGTTTCCCTTCTGTGAAAACAAATTCTTTGAAAATAACAATAATAATAATAAAAAAAAGAAATTAATGAATTCCAGCAGAATCACAAACAACTAAACTTTTTCCCTTTTCTTCAGTCGCTCGGTTTAAAATCCTTTCAAAAATGTAATCCATCTAAATGGAAGAGTTTTCGAGATATATCACTGTTGTAAAAACTTCACACAACCGTACAATTACCGGTGACAATGCGCGCATCCAACAATGCGCGCGCGGTACACGTGCTAGCACGATTGGTCGACGCGCGCTTCCAAAACAAGACGCACGTTTCGAATCGGCAGGGAAGTTTTAAAAGCGGTGCTGTCACACCTTCGCGAACATCTCCCCCCCCTCTTGTTGTCCTCGAACGCTGATTGGCTGGCAGCGATCGTTCATTCATCATTTTAGCGGCGTGAATTGGTTCCGTGAAGAGTGGTGCAACGCTGGAGAGAAACTTCGGAAGGATAGGGAAGGAGCATGAGTGCCAAGAAAAAAAAAAATTGATGCGTCCAATACACGATTTTTCCTGCAAATAATCAACCCCGGGAGCATGCCAATATTGGCCCTATATCAGCGTTCCCCAATATTGGCCCTATATTAGCGTTATTCCAATGAAGCTTCAAGCTATACAATATTGTCTCACTATTGGCATGCTGCCAAGATATTTTCGGAAAATAATAGCACACATTAGAACTTTCTTATAATTAAATTTCGATGAAAAGCAGTAGGAAATTTTCTACCTATTAAATACAAAATTTCGAGTAATTTCTTCATTACTTCGAGAGATAAAAAATTTCCAGAGGGGGGGGGGGGATTCCAATATCTCGAGACCGGTTTTTGAAGACTGCTATGCATTGGTGTATATTTATTTTTAATTAGAAATAACAATAAAACAAAATGATTTGTTAAGTAAACGTACCTAAAATTTTAAATTATTTCACCATGTTAGATCAAAACGCGCAATATCTCAAGAACGGAACAAGTTATTATTTTGCGAGTTATGTATCGTTTGCAACTAATCAGAAAATCTAAAATAATTAAGGAATATGTATATGTGTGTGTGTGTCTGTCTGTCTGCGTCGTCTGTAGCAGAAAGCCTATATTTTTTCTCTTTCCTTCTATATTTAAATAAGCCGCCTATAAAAATGTTTCCATAAAATATCTTTACTGCTCAGTTGAAGTTTTTCTTTATGTAAAACTCATTTTTCTGAACATCTTTTCAAGAAATTTTATAAAGTTGCAAACGCAGGCATTTAACAGCTTCAAGATTGAGAACAAAAATGAACATCCTTGTCACTATTGTTTTATATTGTGATTTAGTTCTGAACCTGACGATCTGCGGAGAATAAGATTTCGTATTATTCAAATTGCCTGGAATTATTTTTTCACAGTGCTGTTACAGTATGCCAAAGGGAAAGCAGCTTTTACAGGCTCGGAATTTCTCCGTAATTGTCATTGCCGAGAAATAAACTTTTAGTCAAGATTTAACGCATGTATTAACACGTGACTTTGGCGAAAATTTAATTGAAAATTTGGCGAAATATCTCCAGCCTGGTGATTTTTGGTGTTTTTGGACGGAAATTGAATCTTGTACGAAAATTGAAGCTGAAAGTGAAATTTTAGCAAATTTTTAGAATTTTCCGGTTGAAACGTACTAAGTGTAAGCTGTGACATGGCTATATTAGTTCTGTGAGTGCCAAATTTGCCAAATTTGGCGAAATATCATCCCTTTGGTGATTTTTGTCGACTTTGGAAAAGTACGAAAATTGAAGCAGGAAGTGGAATTTTTGCAAATATTTGGGAAATTTCCATAAAAGATTCTTAAGACTAGCTATGTCTGTATTATTGTGAGGTCGGTGAATGATTGAATTTGAAAATTTGGCAAATTTGTGGAAATATCACCGGTTTGGCGACGGACAACACGCACTGACATACACGCACTAACACGCATATGCACACATACACACTTACATACTTCCAAAGCGATCGATTCGAGTTCGGAGATGCTTGAAACTTGCTTTTCCGTCGAAAATTCTCATTTTAATTTTCGACCCCCGTCACAATGTTTTCTCTGTATATCATAGTTAGAAATGTTAAAATGAAGCAAATTATAGTTAAGTAGAGAATTTTTTTTTTTCTTTAGATAGTTATTTATTTTATTTATTTTGATGTTGTAGGAGCAACATATTTTTATACAATATACAGATACTGTGAATTTCCAACCCAATTATTTATTTATTTATTTATTCAATTTTTTATTCTATTTATTTATTTATTCATTTCAATTCAAGCTGCTTTAAGAAGTATGGATTTATTAAAGAACCAGGAAATGTACACAGGGTTGTCCGGGAATTAAAGTAGGAATTTATTGATTTAATTCTTTTAAATTTTCAGAAAGCGACCGGGCTACAATCGGATAAATTAATCCCTAGCGTGATAAGCGTTAAACGCCTTCGAGCTTTTAACAAGGAAAGCAAAATTAAAATTTTAAATGCTATCTTCAAAAGTTTACGTTCGATTACAGTCCATATTTTACAGAATGCTCATAATGATGAAAGCTAATATTTAAAAATTAAAATGGAATCTCTAAAATTCAGAATATTAGAATTTTGCATTTGACCCGACAAATGCCTGGGCAGAGTACCTGATTTCGTCTTTCTTGCATTCGGAAAATCATCTGCTAGAAAAAAAAATGATTTTAAAGTTGAAATTTAGGCAGATTTTTGGCTTGAATTGGTTTGACTGATTTTCGGCTTGAAAATCTTTGATTAGGCCTATTGTTCCCCGGGATTCACTTACCCCTATATTAAGTTTTGAGGTTGTCCAAAGCTTCGATTTTTTTGCCACAGAAGACACAGAGACAAACACCTTCTTTTATTATTTATTTATTTATTTATTCAATTTACGTGGCAACTACAGATTAAATCCAATTACAATAACCACACACACACACACACACACACACACAAATAACAGAGCATAAAATGCAAAAATACTAATAAGTAGTATACATGTCAAATGCATTAAAACAGACTTTTTTAAAATGGGCAGGAGTCCAATTAAAAATATCAACATCAGTACAATAGGTATTATGGAGATCAAATTTATAGGTAGAATAGCTCTTAATGTAATTGTGTTTAACAGTAGTGTTGTGAAATAATGCTACTATATAAATTATCTTTAGAAAAGTAACAAAAAAATGTAAAATTTATTTTTAGGCATTTTCACCAATGTCCAAATGTCAAAAAAATTATCTTTAAATCATCTCTGAGTTAAAATCTTATATTCAGAATACAATAAACAGTTTGAGGGATAAATTTCTATACACACTTTATATATAGTAACCAGGGAATGAATAGTAAAAAACTTGAAAACAAAATGTATGCATATATGCTTACATTTTCCTCACTAATTACGCAACAACATATTAGGGTTTCGAGGAGCCCACAACAAAATTATTGGAGGGGGGGGGGGGGGGTAAAAAGTGTCTCGAGCCCACGAAGTCGGCGTCGCTGATGTACATTAATACTATGTATGTAGGGAAAGTAAGAATTGCTTCGAGGTATCTTATAATGTGATATCATTGTTCTAAGTTTTGTAGCCTTGGGTCCAGGGCCTGATTAACGCACGGGCTCTCGGGGCCGCGGCCCTAGGCCCCAAATTTTAGGAGCCCCTAAATTTTGTATGTGTTACAACATTTTAATCAGAAATAATTATTTATTTAATTATTTGAATAATATAAACTGACAATGTTAGTTTTTATTTTAAATTTCGAAAATATGTTAACA
The DNA here is from genome assembly GCA_951213105.1 of Amaurobius ferox. NCBI lineage: Eukaryota > Metazoa > Arthropoda > Arachnida > Araneae > Amaurobiidae > Amaurobius > Amaurobius ferox. Next base: position 18,418,955 of record OX578151.1, read on the forward strand.
GTTTTAAATATTATACATCTTTTAAAGTTTTGCTTCTAAATAAAAAGTTCTACCTGTACAAAAATGCTTTCGGGACAGTAGCCCTAAACTTCCAAATTTGCGAAGTGGTATTTTTTTGCATGCATTTGGTATGTCGTGAGTGTATGGGGACCCCAATTAACACCCCAGACCCGGGGTCCCACATTGACTTAATCAGGCCCTGCTTGGGTTGCTTAGACTTTCCACTCTACAACGAATAAACAAACATACATCTTCAAGCAAGACTGAAAGTAAAAAGTCTCACCACAGCCGCCTTTCTTTTACACAATAGATTAAAGAATTTTTTAAAACCCTTGTCGGCGAGACAAGATTCCTCACCCATGAGCGGACATATCCCACTGTTCTTTTTAAGTAGTCTCTGGGTGTCAATGGGGTGTAAAATCTCACAAAGGATGCATAATGGAGTCTTTGGAAGCAATGGAGGAAAACTCGGCAGGACATCATGGGGGAAATATCGGCTCGATGTGGGTGGCTTAGCTCAGGTGTAAACCGCACTAATTGAGTGCGGTCCCGCTATATATAGCTGCGGAGGATGGCTGCCTCATGTCCAAAACATTTAAGGTGAAGTTTCTATGAAGCAAGGGTTATAGTATTTTGTAATTATGGCACGTAAAAGAGTCAGGTTAACCACTGAAAATTAAAGGAATTGGACCTGGTCTATGTTAGGTTGTGTTGTGGTCACCTGTGTGGTTTCTGCTATCAGTATGCACAGAAATTCTTCGTGAAATTACAGGAAATTAGGGAAATGCCAGTTTTTTCTTTAAATTTATCTTCTAGGAAAAATTCTTTAGCGTTGCTTGTTAGTTAATAAATGATGTTCAAATTCCAGTAGGATTAGAAATGATAGTGTTCTCCAAACACTTTTATTGAAATATTTAATTTAATTCTCCTTGTAAAGAACCTTGCTGCGCCCCAACCGGAATCGAACACTGGATCTCCAAACTGGCTAGTCGAAGCTCTACCGTGGTCCTTGTCCTCTTAATTTGAAATCGGCGCTCAATATCCCAGAGTCCACTGAATCCGTTGTAGTAGTACTAGGGTCACTTTCATACCTCCGACATCTTTGCATCGTTCTGGCGCTATTGCAAAGAGCCTTGCTGACCCAACCGGAAATCGAACCCTGAGTTATCGAACTGACCAGTCGACTTTCTACCCTTGAGCTACTGGGACGAAATTGCAAGTTTTTATTGTCGACGTAGACTCTGCACCCTACAAGAATCATAAGAATCTCTGATAAGAGGTAAACCTGAACAACATATTTAAGTACAATAAGACAAAATGTTGTTTTGAAGATACGCTGGATATCCTTCTTCAGTGCAAGACAATTAACAAACCCGAAGTCAAGTGTGCGCCCATTTCGTCTTTTTGACTTCGAGTTCTAATGTGGGCAGTACATGACTTTTCCTACACAATGCACCTTGCTTTTTTCAGTGCGAAATGATGATGGATACGATTCATGACAGAATGTTCTTAACGTTGAAAAACACACTGACATGGGGCGCTTTTCTGGATGACAACATGACAAGTTATTATCGGTACCCAATTCACTTGTCTTTTGCGCAAATCTAATTTGATAATTGGAAATATTGTTAGCGTCTGCTAAGCAATATACAGTGATCTCTCGTTAAGATGGACAGTCAAGGGCCAACATTTATTGTACATATTAGCTAGAGTCCATTATAACAGGAGTCCATAAATCTCGACGTAAAATAGTAATGAAATAGTAAAATGGTAATGAAAGTTTGTTATCCGTAATTTTATATAACATTCTAGGTACATTGAAAAGCAACAGCCTTAAAACAAAAAAGACAAAACATTTAAACAAAAAATTTTAATATGTACAGCGAGGTAAAATTTTAAAAATATTAGGGTTCAAAGCATAATATATAACATTGTTAATGTTTAATATATAACATTGTTTTACACATATAGCCTTCCGGACGTCCATTTTGCTACTCATGTCTTCGGACGAGTCGGTCGTTCTGGGCTTTCGACACATATAGCCTTTTGCTTACGGGTGGGACAGCGTCCATCCCAAACAAAGAATCTCTTAACAAGACAGGTCTTTGAGATATACCCTATCCCAAACAGTTCGATTCCCCCTTTGTAGACATTGGCGTTCATAGAAATCGCCGGCAGAAGCATTGCACCTGCTGCAGCAGGTGCAATGTTGGTGTAAAGTTTCTTGGTCAAAAGTATGTTCTGGAACATCTTCTACTGATTTAAAAATTAAATACAATTTGTCTATCTTACCGAATGAACGAACGCATTAAGTGACGTTTATAACATGCAACGTTCGTAGACCTTAACTGGGGAATCCGTATTTGTACGTAATAACGAGAAATCCATCTTAAACGGGTGACGTCTTAACGAGAGTTCACTGCACATTAAAATATGTGATTATAATTTCATCAATTTGGGGTCATTTTCGTGACTTTTCCATCACTTTTTGCCAATTTGATGACATTTTCGTCAATTCGGCTCCACGTTAAAAAGTTTTCATTGTGCAATATTTCGCAAAAATAAGTTACCAAAATTTTCGCCAAGTGTTACATATTTAATTATACTTATCAGTGTTAATTTGAACGCATTTTTTTAGACACTTTTAAGTGAAAAACGTTCAATAAATCTATAACTGCTCCAGCTACCGTTCTAAACTTCGCTTTAGAACGAAAAGAATACGTACAAAATTATTATTTATTTAACTTTATTGAATATTTTAATTTTTTTATGATATTTTTTAAAATGCATTCGAAAATTTGGGGGGGGGGGGGGGGGCTTCGAACGTTCGATCTAGTTTAAAATAGGTTTCTAGTATTCACAGATCGTAATAATTGCACCAAATTCGGCCGAAACGCTCCACTTCTTCGTCAAATATCTCACCCACGTACTCACAGACAAATACACACACGCATACACACAGATATCACCTCAAAAACGTTCGATTCGAGTTCAGGGATTCTTGTAAAGCGTGCTTTTCCGTCGAAAACGTAGATTTCAATTTTCGACCCGCTCTACAATACTTTTCCTATTATACTATATATGTAAGGAAAGTAACAATTAAAACAATATTCTCATTGTTCTGTGTGATTGGTAAGAAAGGAAAATCCTCAATTTCAAATGCGATTGTTGCTGTTCCATGTATTTTATAATGTATTTTATATATTGTAACAGTCATTAAAAATACATTATTATTTTATATATTGTAACAGTCATTAAAAATACATTGTTACTAAGCACAATCATTCTACGATAACTTGGCCGTCTATAACCCGAATAAAGGACTTATTTTCATGCGCCTAAAATACCCGAAGAAATAGACAAACTTTTGAAACACATATTGAAAGCGCACCTAGTTAAGTTATATCTACTTGACGATATTAGTTTTAAACAGTATAAAAAATGAATATCGGACTTTCACATCACCCTGTAAGTAATATTTTTATAATTATATATATTTTATAGTTTATAGTTTCGTTGCTAATTTATAAGCCTATAGATACTGGATATATCAGTGATATTTGCTTTATTAAAACGCGTCTATTCACGTGAGTGTGTGTATCAGGATATATCAGTCAGTCGCCAGGGATTTAAAAGATGAATTATGGGAGTAGAGAGTAGAGGTTTGTCTTAAACAAGGTGCGGATCTTGGGATGGAGCTTATGAAAATTTTAAGCATTTAATAGCGTTTTTAATTAATTGCAAAACCACCTCAAATACCCAAAATTTCGTAACTCTGGGTAGTCCAAAGATTTAAAACACGCATGCGCACTGTACAAAAATGCAGTTTGTCTTAAATGAGAGTTTTATATCTGGGGAATGGCTCCTTTAAACAGATTTTATTGTGCTTTGAATATAGGATAAGAATAGGGGAAAAAATATATGCTGAAAAAAAAAGAAATGAACACCACTGGCTTAAATTGGAGGTTAATTTGGCTAGATTCTTCATCAGGTCTGAGCATCTAATCCTAATTAATCCAAACAAATGCTTGTTTCAGATATGGCAATAGTAAGTTACTATAAATGCCATAAACATTGTCTACAAGCATTAATAGATAAAACATTGAAAAATTATTAAGAAATCAAGTATTGCCATGAACCATGAGGCGGGAACATTGTATACACATGCAGTGAAGGCGAGCAGTTGTAACTGAATTAAAAAAGTTGAGATGCATCCAGGAAAATGGGGAGAAGAAAATAAACCATGGAAGCAGAGGGGAACAAGTAGTAGAAGTGATCTCCACTGAAACCCATCCAGGGAGTTAGAGTTGGAGACAGGACAACCATAATTAGTAAAAGTAAACAAGATGAACAAGAATAATAGATGAAGAATCTTACTATAAAAGCGATTCACAGGAGAAATTAATAAACAAGTATGCCACTAACACCATTAAAAGGTGGCTCAAATCGTTATTACAAACTGGCTGAAGTTACATATTTTTAGCGAAAATAATTTTCAAAATATTAAATATTTGTGTATCTTATTTTCTAATTTTTTGTTTTCCGATTTTTTTGTTCATTTCATTATTTTTTATTTTTATATAATCACATAATAATAATAATAATAATAATCAGTTTTTCCCCCCTTAGTCGTCATAATTTAGCCTCAGTGGTTTAATTGCTTTGGTGATTTTATTGATTTAATTTTTCGTAATTACTTGGGATTGGTTATTATTCTATCTAATATTTATCCATGTACTTCTCTGCTGCATTATGTCCTATTGTATATTGGTCATATTGTTTTTCTGTCACGTTATTTCCAGATTGTCGTATAAACATCCTATTTTAATTATATATATATATATATATATATATATATATATATATATATATTCTTTATGAACAGTCTTTTACTGCAATAGATTATAACATTTACAGATATATTGATGATCTGATTTGTTTAGTATTTACTGATAACTATGTCATAGATATAGATTTCTATTCGGATAATTTGGAATTAATTCCTAATAAAGTCACTATTAGTAATAATATTAATTTTTTGGATTTAAATCTAATTATTGAACCTACTAATGGAATAGTTACTAATTTATATGATAAAAAAACTATTTTATTTGTAACATTAATAAAATATTGCCATTTAATTCCTGAAACTCGATTCAAGTGTTTAGAAATATTATGCTTAATCAACTTTTTGGAATGTATAGATTATCAGATAAAAAATTTCATGCTATGCATATAAATAATCCAAAAATTACCAGCAAATTATATAAATATTTTGTAAAGCAGCATATTTAGTAAATGGTAGAGTTAAAAAGTTTGGATTAGCTGAATATTCTTGAATTCTCTTTTTAGTATCTTATATTAGCTTTACATCAACATTCTCTTGAATAAACATTATTTTGTATTTACATCCCCTTATACATTAGCCTCAATGTTTTCGATTATATTATACGCCCCATTATTTTGTAGCTCTTACTGTAGAATATCACCTTTTAAAGCCTTTTCGCATTACTGTAGAATATCACCTTTTAAAGCCTTTTCGCATTACTGTTACTTATTTCTCACAATTGGCAACAGTAGTTCTCTACTTTTATCCTTTGCGATTGGCAACACTGGTCTCTTCATTCTGGGCTCCACTGGTTAGGACATATGCAGAGTTTTTTTTTTCAGGTATTCTTCTTTATAATTTTTCCATCTTTATGTGTGTAGTCCAAGTTATTAATGTTTATAGGTATAATCTATCACTAATATCAGACACACATTTTGTGTTCATTTTGATTAAATACTTGGTCTTAAAGAAGAGTTTTTTCAAAATGAACAATTCATTTATTTAGGCCTAGTGCTTATCCATGTGAATAGGCTTTAATGCTTGGATTTTATTTGATTTTCAATTATCGATTCCATGCCACTGATATTTGTAGATTAACTACAGCTTTATGAGTAGAAATTCGCATTTTATTTTTTTATTTTCCATTTGATTGATGATTCTCTATTTAATACTTATGTAGGCATATTACTTTTTATTATGTAGGCATATTTTAAAGTTAGGGTTTTTTGAGTTACAACTTCTCTTTATTCTATCATTAGATTTTCAAACTATTATTATTATATATATATATAGTTTCTGATAATTCAAAGAAACAATAGAGATAAATTGTAACACCAAGATAAAGCCAAAAATTAATCAGTTAAGAATGCAGCAAACAAAATACGAATGAAATACTTACTACGTGACTATAACTACAGAAAAGAAAAGTACGGGCAGTAAGCACCATAATCTTTTAATTCGTAAATAATAAAATATCGCCAAGTGTTACATATTTGAGGACACTAATTTTTCTGTAATTTGTAGATAAATTTATTTAAAAATGACATACAATACCATAAAATAACATACAATAACCTCATAGAAACTGATTTTTAAATCGAAAGTTTATGAATTTAAAAGTTGAAATTAGACCAACATTTTGTCATTCTAAAATAATTTATTCTAATTGTCATTTTCGCAAGCGCAAGAAATACGAATGGCAAACAACGGATCAAATATCTGTTGTGACGGGAACTGTAATTCAATATGCAAAATTTTAACTTTCTGAATTATGCCGACGTAGTGTTCGAGTGGTTAAGGCGAGCGTTTCCACAGCAATCGCTCGACCGCCCCGTTGCGGGTTCGAGTCCCACGTAAGGCATGGATGTTTGTGTTGTGGGCGCAGTGTGTTCCGCCCCCCTCTGGTGCGCCTGGGGCAACGTCCTTGGACGGCTAAATGGTTCATGCCACTGACAAAGGCGAATGATGATGAGTCAAGTGCCTGGCCATTTGATTAAAAAAAAAAAAAAAATTCTGAATTATAGATATAGCGTTTTAATTTTTTTAAATGTACGATTATTTCATTATTATAAACATCCTGTGAAAAAGTCACATAAATCGGAAGTAAATTTTAGAAGATAGCATTTAAATTTTTTTATTTTACTTCCCTAGCTAAAAACAACTTTTTTTTTCTGTTTTGAAGAAGTTTTTATTAGTGAACTGTGAATGGCTAACGTGGTAGTTTTGCAGTGTATAAATTTTTACGATTTTTGTTTTAATATTTTTAAACTTAATGTTTAACGCAAACTCTTGTTCTTAAGTCGGTTGAATTCATAATGTGCCCTACCAATCTATTGTGTCTTCTTCTGCTAATTTTATTACATCTCGACTTCTAATTACGCTAGAGCTTAGTTATTAATTTTCAATGCATATGCCAGCTGTTTGATGATAAGTGTCTAATTTTACAGGCCTACTCCAGACACCAAGAAACGTTGAAAATAAGCAAAGGTAGCCAGATAATTCAACCAAGTCCAGCTAAAGGTACTCCCGAAGAAGCCCTAAAATTCCTAGATGCGCAGAACAAAACTCTCGACAAGGAAAGGATGGTAGAACTTACCTATGGCCCTAAAAGATCGGATATACGCAGTTTTGTACCGGACTACGTAAAACTGGATAATAAAGTGAGTAAATAGTATTTCTCTTTAGAGAAACTAGCTAAATAAAAATGGCTAATTCCGGCACCAATTGATAATTAAATGAATAAATAACATTTATTTTAGAAAACGCTAGCTAAATAAAAAGCTAACTCATTGGAAAAAGCCAGTAGTTTTCGTTAATCCAATTATAATTTAGTAAATAATATTTATTTTTAGAAAGGGCTAAAAAAATAAAAAAATCTGATGTGGGCAGCACACGACTTTCGCTGCAGACTTATATACACGTTTTCTTTATTTTAATTAAATTTAATTCACTATTAATTAAATTTCCGTTCGCATTTGTTAACTGGACTCATTTCCAAAGGTGGCTTAGAGAAAAAACGAAAACACGAACATATCTCGAGAACAGCTAATCCTGGTATAATGGGGTTGGTCTTATTCTTTTCTTCGTTGAAAATTACGTATAATACAAGCATTTAATGGATATATTTCAGCATACGTAGTTTTCTATTTTAGATTTTGTCGATTTTTGAGGGCCATTTTGTAAAAAAAGGCAGGTTGTTTTTTTTCGAATCGTACCAAAATCTAATCAGCACCAGGGTAACCCACAAGCAATTTATCTTCCAAATTTTGTGAAATTCGGTCCATTAAATTTTCAGCCAATGTGGATACAAGATTTTGCAGGTCATTTCGCAAAAAAGGGCGGGTTCTTTTATCCCGAATCGTACAATTAGTTTTTTAGTTAGAGTGGATACAAAATCTGCACAGACAGACAGACACACAGACACATGCACAGACGTCACGCTAAAAATAGTTTTTTCGTATTCTAGAGGTCTCGAAACGTGTAGATCTGTCGAAAACTCGAGTTGCGATTTTTGACATGATTTCAATATTTTCCCTATACATTACCACGTATTGCAGATCTGATGTGGGCAGCACATGACTTTCCCTGCAGACTTATATTCACGTTCTCTTTATTTAAATAAATTTATTTCACTTTTAATTCAATTTTCGTTCTCATTCGGTAACCGGACTTATTTTCAAAGGTGGAATAGAGAAAATACGAAAAACTAAAATATCTCGAGAACGGCTAGTCCTAGTGTAATGGGATTGGTTTTATTCTTTTCATCGTTAAAAATTACGTATTAAACGAGCATTTAATGGATATATTTGAGTATACTTAGTTCTTTAGTTTAGATTTTGACGAATTTTGCGGGCCATTTTGAAAACAAGGGCGGGTTATTTTTTTCCGAATCGTACCAAAATCTAATCAGCACCAGGGTAACACACAAGTGACTCATCTACCAAACTTTGTAAAATTCAGTCCATTAGTTTTTTAGTTAGAGTGGGTGCAAGCTTTTGCGAGCCATTTCGCAAAAATAGGCGGGTTCTTTTATCTCGAATCGTACCCAAAACTAATCAGCACCAGATTCACCCACAAGTGACTTACCTACCAAATTTTATGAAATTCGGTCAAGTACTTTTTTAGTTAGAGTGGATACAAAATCTGCACAGACAGACACACAGACAGACACACAGACGTCACGCTAAAAATGGATTTTTCGTATTCTGGAGGTCTCGAAACGTGTAGATCCGTCGAAAACTCGAGTTGCGATTTTCGACTTGATTCCAATACTTTCCCTATACATTACCATGTCTTGCAGGGAAAGTAAGAATCTGATGTGGGCAGCACATGACTTTCCCTGCAGACTTATATCCATGTTCTCTTTATTTTAATTAAATTTATTTCACTTTTAATTCAATTTTCGTTCTCATTCGGTAACATGACTTATTTTCAAATGTGGCGTAGAGAAAATACGAAAAACTAAAATATCTCGAGAACGGCTAGTCCTAATGTAATGGGGTTGGTCTTATTCTTTTCTTCATTAAAAATTACGTATTAAACAAGCATTTAATGAATATATTTGAGCATACGTAGTTCTTTAGTTTAGATTTGGACGATTTTTGCTGGCCATTTTGCAAAAAAAGGCAGGTTATTTTTTTCCGAATCATACCAATATCTAATCAGCACCAGGGTGACCCACAAATGGCTCATCTGCCGAATTTTGTGAAATTCGGTCCATTAGTTTCTTAGTTACAGTGGATACAACATCTGCACAGACAGACACACAGACACACACACAGACGTCACGCTAAAAATGGGTTTTTTGTATTCTAGAGGTCTTGAAACGTGTAGATCCGTCGAAAACTCGAGTTGCGATTTTCGACATGATTCCAATACTCTCCCTATACATTACCATGTATTGCAGGGAAAGTAAAAATCTAATGATGAAGGCTAGTATTTTCATATACAAATTAATAATTAAGTTTAAAAAATATTTATTTTTAGAAATTAATAAAAAGGCAGTTTTTTTAAAGAAGTTTTGTAATTTTTTGTATGTCAATTAATAATTAAGATAGCAAATAATATTTATTTAACTAAATAAAAAATTTGATGTGGGCAGCACATGACTTTCCCTGCAGACTCAAAATCATAATTTCTTTATTTCTTTAATAATTCGTTAGATTGAGTTTAATTGCACCAAATAACACTAAATTTGCATTTTTAATTCAATTTTTGTTTTTATTTGGTAATTGGATATTTTTCCTAAATCGGCGTAACAAAAATGCAAGAAATCTCAAATATCTTGAGAAATGTTAGTCCTAAATAATAATAGAGTATGTTATATTCTTTCCTCGTCAAAAATTGCGTATAAAGCAAGAATGTAATTGATATATTTGAGCATACGTAGTCCTTTTTTTTTTTTAGATTTTGCGATTTTTGCGGACCATTTCGTGAAAAAAGGCAGGTTATTCTTCTACACACACGCACGCACACACGCACGCACACACACACTAAAAATAGTTTTTTCGTATTCTAGAGGTCTCGAAACGTGTAGATCTGTCAAAAACTCGAATTGCGATTTTCGGCATGATTCCAATACTTTCCCTATATATTACCATGTGTTGCAGGGAAAGCAAAACAACGTGTTTTGAAGATGGTTGGTAGTTTTTGTACACCAAAGAATAATACAGATAATAAATAATATTTATTTAGTTAAATAAAGGAACTAACTTTATGAAGATGTCTAGTAGTTTATGTATACTAATTAATAATTAAGATAAATAACATGTATTTAGCTAAACAAAAATTCTAGCTTAGTGAAGAAGACTATTGGGTTTTGTACACCAATTAATAATCAAATGAGTAAATAATATCTATTGTAGAAAGAGCTAGCGAAAATTTAAAAACTAGCTCTTTTAAGAAGACTATACAGGTTTTGTACATCAAATAATAATAAAGTGAGTAAATAATAGACAAAACCAAGAACAAAACGTTTTTAAAAAACGAAAGGTCTTTTATTTAACATCCTAAAAGACGTACAAAAATTGTTAAAAACTGCCAGGGCGCTTTCGGACGTATATACGCCCTTCATCAGTGGCTACATGAGTAGTAAAAGCATGGAATGTTTATATATAGAGAGACCATTTTAAAACAAATTTGCATAAAATGTAAAATGGTAAATGAACTTACTAAAATAATACAAGAAATATACACTGAAATTACACAATAAGTTTAAACGCTTACGAATTTTAAAATATTACAAGAAAAGAACTAATAGAAATTTTAGAAAAACGTCAAGCATGATATTCCTGAGAATGACATCACAAAAAACTTTTAAGAGATTTGAATTGCATAGAGTCGAGAATGAGTCGCCAAGCATAACTTAAAATTTGAACAGGATCAAAATTACAAATTGATTAACTGTAAATATAAATAAACAAGGATTCATAAAGAAGAATACTACGTGGATTGTTACAACGAACCAAAAGTAAAGTTTTTTCAAAAACGGGAAGAAATTTATCATTAGCCACATATTGAGCAAGAGCCGTGGAAAGTTTACCAGATTTGACGTCGCGAACATGTTCTGCTAAACGGATGCCAACAGTACGTTTTGTACTACCAATGTAAAATGTATAGTCACCAGCAGGGGATAACAGGGGAACGACATACACCCCAGCAAAGCTTTTAAAATCATCAAAATTTCCAAGTTTATCGGATCGAATACGATTAAATAAAGTGGTAATATTAGAGTGAGCGGGTTTGAAACCAAATTTATGGCAGAAATTAATAAAAGGACGGAGAATCCTAGGATGGTAAGGAACACTAGATGTATGGACTAAACGATTTTTAATAGCAACAAGATTAGTATCAACTTAAGTGAATTTAAGACGAACGTGGGCGAAGATCTTATGTATAAATTCAAAAGAATAAGCAGCCTCATGGCCAAGTTTAAAAATAAAATTAATTTCATCAGTTAAAGCGGGGATAGAAGAGCAAACATTAAATGCGCCATTAAAATACGCGTTAAAAGAAGCTTTTTTAGAGGATTTTAGAAAAACGTCAAGCATGATATTCCTGAGAATGACGTCACAAAAAACTTTTAAGAGAAAGCTCTTAAAAGTTTTTTTGTGACGTCATTATCAGGAATATCATGCTTGACGTTTTTCTAAACTCTTAAAAGTTTTTTTATGATGTCATTCTCAGGAATATCATGCTTGACGTTTTTCTAAAATCTCTTAAAAGTTTTTTGTGACGTCATTCTCAGGAATATCATGCTTGACGTTTTTCTAAACTCTTAAAAGTTTTTGTGACGTCATTCTCAGGAATATCATGCTTGACGTTTTTCTAAACTCTTAAAAGTTTTTTTATGATGTCATTCTCAGGAATATCATGCTTGACGTTTTTCTAAAATCTCTTAAAAGTTTTTTGTGACGTCATTCTCAGGAATATCATGCTTGACGTTTTTCTAAACTCTTAAAAGTTTTTGTGACGTCATTCTCAGGAATATCATGCTTGACGTTTTTCTAAAATCTCTTAAAAGTTTTTTGTGACGTCATTCTCAGGAATATTATGCTTGACGTTTTTCTAAACTCTTAAAAGTTTTTTGTGACGTCATTCTCAGGAATATCATGCTTGACGTTTTCCTAAAATTTGTATTAGTTCTTTTCTTGTAATATTTTAAAATTCGTAAGCGTTTAAACTTATTGTGTAATTTCAGTGTATATTTCTTGTATTATTTTAGTAAGTTCATTTACCATTTTATATTTCATGCAAATTTGTTTTAAAATGGTCTCTCTATATATAAAAAATCTGATGTGGGCAACACATGACTTTCCTTATATAATGTAATGAATTTACTACTTTTACAGTAAAAAAATAGGATTTTCTTGTAGTAGATACTAATATTCTTTCCAAGATATTGAATTTTCGACAATAAGTCGTCATTTTCATTGATTTAGCGTCATTTTTATCCATTTGGCGAGATTTTCGTTAATTTGGCAACATTTCAAAAAAGTCGCCAAGTTGGCGACATTCTGCCAAATTCGTCCCCAAAATCTCGCCAAGCGTTATACACTAAGAAATAAGTTTTACTTAAAGCAGATAAATGACTATTGACGTTCAAATACAAAAGTATTATTCAAAGTATCTTTTTTCAAGAATGGAACGAGCTAGATCCACGAGAAGGATGTCACTCAATTTATCGCATGGTATTACATATGAAAAGTAAACATGTTTCTCAATAGGAAATATTTTTCTTTTTATTTTATATGACTTTTTGATAATTTTTTTTAAAAATGTACAATATCTCGAGAACGGTTCACGTTAGCGTTCTAAAATTTATGTCAATCGTTTTCTAATGAAAAATTACATAAGAAATGTCTATTTGCGTAACTTTATTAGTGGTTTTCATTTTTTGACGATTTTTTCAAAATTTCATTCGAAAATTTAGGGGGGTTCTGAGCATTCGATTGCGTATAAAAACAATAGGCTTCCAGTGTTTACGGATTGTGATTTTTGTACCAAATTTGGTTCGAATCGGTCCATTCGTTCGTCAGTTATCGTCTCCACAGACTCACTGACACACACACACACATACACACATACTTTCACACACACACACACACACACACACACACACACACACAGACATCACTTCAAAAATGTTTGATTCGTGATCAGGGATGCTTGAAACGTGCTCTCCCGTCGAAAACTCGAATTCGAATTTTCGACCCCGTCACAATACTTTCCTTATACATTATGTATATAAGGAAAGTAATATTCCATGCGTTTACTACTCATGTAGCCACTGATGAAGGGCGTATATACGTCCGAAAGCGCTTCGGCAGTTTTTAACAATTTCTGTACGTCTTTTAGGATGTTAAATAAAAGACCTTTCGTTTTTAACACTTTACAACAAAGTTGAAAAGTGTTTATGACTTTGTTCATTCTGTCTGTCTGTCTGTCTGTCCGTTAGCACGATAACTGCCGTAAAAATGACTTAATCAAAATGAAATTTTAGTATGTTGATCAGACGGTCTGTAGGACCTATGGGAATATAAATGAATATTATCACCCAATTAATTTTGGATTGAACCCGGGTTGAAAAAATGAAATACATTGAGCCCTATGGGACCTAATTTTTCAAACATTTTTTAAGCGGATTTAAAATTCACAAATTGCTTCGAAAATTTTAGGTAATAGTCAAATTGTTCCATAAAATATATAAAAAAAAAATTCAGCGAAATATATTCAGTAGTTTTTTAAATAAAAATTAAAATAATAATTACACATCTTATATGAAACGATCACGTGACCATGATATGAAACGATCACATGACCAACTTCAAAATGATATATGGCATTCATCTTGTTTCGAATTCGTGATTTTTTAAAGTTCTTTTTAATTCATATTGAGTGTTGTATCCATCCTAAAACTACTTTATTTCTGCTTAAATTCTGTGCATCTACATGCTAAAACAACACAATGACAATATATTTGAGTTTAAATTCTCATTCAAATTTGATTATTTCTACAATTAAGCCTATTTTTCACCTATGTAAAATGTAAACAGCAAAATATGTAGAATGAGTTGTATTAGATTTACTGTATTTCTTTAACACAAAATAATTCAGTCCATGGAGTCTGCATGGCTGATATGAATGAAATATTAATTGATTTTATAAACAGAAGGACGATATTTTTCGATGAAGTTTTAAGCATAAAGTTTATGAATTGTAGCTCCATGGTCTTAATTTTTAAATAAAATAAATTATTATAGTATTGTGATGAATGAAATGGAGAAAGTTATGAATGAAATCCTGCTTTTATAGAGAGATCCAGGCGTGTTATTTTTTCTATGACGTCATTTGAATTAATTTCAGTTGTTTTCGATGAAGTTTTCAAATATAATAAATTATCGTAGTATTATGATAGATTTAAAAATATTACCGTGGAATGTATTGCATTTTAGAGATATTTAAACCACGCAATTTATATTTCAATGCCGTCTTTTGAATGAAGTTCATTTTTTTCAATGAAGGTTTAAGTTTTCAAATATAATAAATCAATGTAGTATCGTGATAAGTTTTAAAATATTACCGAGGAATGTATTGCATTTTCGACTTTTTTAAATAAAATTGCATTGAAGTTGGAAAGTGTTTCATAATCAATGCTTTAAGCATGATTGATCTTTCTTGTTTATTAACACTTTACAACAAAGTTGAAAAGAGTTTATGACTTTGTTCATTCTGTCTGTCTGTCTGTCTGTCTATCTGTCCGTTAGCACGATAACTGCCGTAAAAATGACTTAATCAAAATGAAATTTTAGTATGTTGTTCAGACGGTCTGTAGGACCTATGGGAATATAAATGAATAATATCACCCAATTAGTTTTGGATTTAACCCGGGTTGAAGAAATGAAATACATTGAGCCCTATGGGACCTAATTTTTCAAACATTTTTTAAGCATATTTAAAATTCACAAATTGCTTCGAAATTTTTTAGGTAATATTCAAATTGTTCCATAAAATATATAAAAAAAATGCAGCGAAATATATTTAGTAGTTTTTTAAATAAAAATTAAAATAATAATAACACCTCTTATATGAAACGATCACGTGACCATGATATGAAAGTATCACGTGATCCACTTCAAAATGATATATGGCATCCATCTTGTCTCAAAATCGTGATTTTTAAAGTTCTTTTTAATTCATATTGAGTGTTGTATCCGTCCTAAAACTACTTTATTTTTGCTTAAATTCTGTGCATCTACATACTAAAACAACACAATGACAATATATTTGAGTTTAAATTCTCATTCAAATTTGATTATTTCTACAACTAAGCCTATTTTTCACCTATGTAAAATGTAAATAGCAAAATATGTAGAATGAGTTGTATTAGAATTACTGTATTTCTTTAACACAAAATAATTCAGTCCATGGAGTCTGCATGGCTGATATGAATGAAATATTAATTGATTTTATAAACAGAAGGACGATTTTTTTCGATGAAGTTTTAAGCATAGAGTTTATGAATTGTAGCTCCATGGTCTTAATTTTTAAATAAAATAAATTATTATAGGATTGTGATGAATGAAATGAATGAAATCCTGCTTTTATAGAGAGATCCAGGCGTGTTATTTTTTCTATGACGTCATTTGAATTTATTTCAGTTGTTTTCGATGAAGTTTTCAAATATAATAAATTATCGTAGTATTATGATAGTTTTAAAAATATTACCGTGGAATGTATTGCATTTTAAAGATATTTAAACCAGGCAATTTATATTTCAATGCCGTCATTTGAATGAAGTTCATTTTTTTCAATGAAGGTTTATGTTTTCAAATATAATAAATCAATCTAGTATTGTGATAAGTTTTAAATATTACCGAGGAATGTATTGCATTTTCGACTTTTTTTAAATAAAATTGCATTGAAGTTGGAAAGTGTTTCATAATCAATACTTTAAGCATGATTGATCTTTCTTGTTTAAAAACGTTTTGTTTTTGGTTTTGTCTATTGTATGCAGACGTGGTGCCAATCTTGATTATGAGTAAATGATATTTATTTCTAGAACAGTCTAGTTAAATAACATACTAGCTTTTCGAGAAGAATATTTTTTATGTATTAATTGACTAGTCCCGTCAAAAAATATCTCGGAATAAAGTTTCATGTTTTAAAGGATGGAAATAATTTTAGCAATTGGCAACATAATTATTTGGAATTATTGGCAACAGATATTAATTTAGTTCAAGAAATGTTTAACAAAGTCTGAATGAAAGGTTTTAGATCAATATCTCATCTGAATGAGAACTTTATGTTTTAGCTTAATATATCAACTTTATATCTAAACTTAAGCTAAATCTGAATGAAAACTTAACTTTACTTTCGAAATCATGCTCGTTTAGGATATATAGTTTGATGACTTCTAAAAATGCTAAAACAAAATAACAAAATATTTTGCACGCAGTTCTTTTTGTTAAACTAATGATGTTATAAATTAAGTCGGGACAAAAAATAATTTGCGTCATATCCTTTTCGTTATAAAATATTACACTACATATTTTCAGACATCGTGACACACTTTGAGTCAGCTTATGAAAATTTTAAAATGAAAAATCTAAAATGTTAAACATTTTGTTATTTTAATGTATAAGAATTTTATTACTTTTATTTTTAAAGAATTTTATTTTACTTATTTTTTTTAAGAATTTTATAATGCTTAAATGCTTTTTATAAGGAGGAGCTACATATGCACACTTAGCGTCATAAGCCCATGTAGAGGCAAGAAAGGGGAATGAACTTGCCCCCCTGGACAATATAAAGGCGGACATTAAGCTAGTCGATGTGATACTGGTTGTGACATCAGTTGCAAAGTCCAATGCATAGCAACCGTTGAATCGGAGAATGAAGCGAATCGCCAGCGAAATAAAATGCTCCAATTGTTATTCTTCTGTTCGGAAAACAGCAGAAAAAATTAGAAACATTGATCTTTTTTATGAAAATACAAAGATATGCATACATATTTTTTTCCCGGCCACTCATCCTGTTGCTCATACCCTAGAGTGCTTGGATCTTCAACACATATTTTTTCAAAGTATAGAAGTTTGCTGCTATTTCCGCATGCGACGAAATAAAAATCAGATTACCCAAAACTTGCATACTTGGGTGTATTTAAAACTACATAAATAAATATAAAAGAATCATCCTACGGTTTTGGTTCACACATTGTTAGAAAGAACATTTTTTGCTCTTTCCAATGATGTCGAGACGTAAACTCTGTGATAATATTTTCGGTCGCTAAGGAAGCGATTTTTGTAAATATCGCTCAAAATCGTGCTTTAACATAAAATAAATAAATAACTCAGTAATAAAAAAAAATTCGATTTTAGACTTTTTGCAATAGACGGCACATACAGGCGGACAGACAGAAAGTAAAATAGACGCCATTTTTAATTTTGTAAGATAAGCCAATTTCATTCATCGACGCCAGTAACCTGAGAAAGGAACTTGGACGTTTACGAAATATTATTGAAAAATATGCCAAGTATGATTAAAAAATAATATAGTTTTCTTTTCTATCACCCTGGTAATGAATGCAATACAAGTAAATCTAAACAGTTGGCATATGAATAGGAAAATATCGAATTGAGATTTTGAGACTCACAAGATAGATATTTTCTTATTTTAACTACAGAACTATTACTTTCCCTGCAATACATGGTAATGTATAGGGAAAGTATTGGAATCATGTCGAAAATCGCAACTCGAGTTTTCGACGGATCTACACTTTTTGGGAGCGTGACGTCTGTGTATGGGGGGAGGGAGGGGGGGGGCAATGTATGCATTTACTCTAGCTAAAAGATTAATTGACCAAATGTAACAAAATTTGGCAGATAAGGCACTTGTAGGTTTCTCTGGTGCTGATTAGATTTTGGTACTATTCTGGATTAAAAAAATTTGTCTTGGTTTGGCGAAATGGCCCGAGAAAATCGTTAAAATCTAAAGTAAAAGACTACACGTATTCTCAAATGTATCCATTAACTGCTTGTTTCATACGTAGTTTTTGGCGATGAAAAGTATAAGACCAACCGCATTACCCTAGGATTAGCTAGCTGTTCTCGAGATATTTTATGTAATTCGCATTTTTGCTACTTCGTCTTTGAAAACACGCCCAGTTACCAAATGAAAATGAAAACTGGATTAAAAGTGTAAATTCACTTCAATATAATTATGCGTGTTATTTTGTGACATTGAACTCAATTTAATGAATTATTAAAGAAATAAAGAGAAAAGAAATTGGAGTCTGTAGGGAAAGTCATGTGCTACTCACAGCAGATATTTTTATATATTTAACTAGAGAATAACTATTTGTTGTGTGCTTTAAAGATGCTGTTTTTTCGTTCCAGACAGTTTGGCAGTTTATAACGTCTGCTAATCAGAATCAACGTGGAAGCAAATTTGATTAACTTTATAAGTAAACAATAACCATATGCTACGACTCAAGACTGTTCTACTTCTACTTACTTGCTGTGGTTAAATAATTTTTTAAATGCATGCTTTGTTTCAGGATCCTTTTCATTTTAACGTGAATAACAACTATGGTTAGGTTATCGGGCTAAAATTGGAGCGTTACGGCAAAGTGTAAACCCTTTGTACACTTATAACTTCGAATCTAATGGATTGAAATATAAATAAAATTTATGCTTGTGTTGCAGCAAATAGGGTGACATTTATAAATATACAAAATTATTTCAATATTTTAAAATTTTGAAATTAAAAAAAGTTTTTGTCTGAATGAGTTTTTGCCGTATTTTACTTACTTTCCCCGAAATATCTTCTAAAATACTGACGATAGATAGAAACAGTAAGGGCCAAAATTGCTTATTAGGAAATTCAGCTTTTAGATCAATCATTATTTTCCTTATATACATAATGTATAAGGAAAGTATTGTGACGGGGTCGAAAATTCGAATTCGAGTTTTTGACGGGAGAGCACGTTTCAAGCAGCCCTGATCACGAATCAAACATTTTTGAAGTGATGTCTGTGTGTGTGTGTGTCAGTGAGTCTGTGGAGACGATAACAAACGAACGAATGGACCGATTCGAACCAAATTTGGTACAAAAATCACAATCCGTAAACACTAGAAGTCTATTGTTTTTATACGTAATCGAATGTTCAGAACCCTCCTAAATTTTGGAATGAAATTTTTAAAAAATCGTCAAAAAATCAAAACCACTAATCAAGTTACACAAATAGACATTTCTTATGTAATTTTTTATTAGAAAACGATTGACATAAATTTCAGAACGCTAATGTGAACCGTTCTCGAGATATTGCACATTTTTCAAAATAATTATCAAAAAGTCATATAAAATAGAAAAAAAATATTTCCTATTGAGAAACATGTTCACTTTTCATATGTAATATCATGCGATAAATTGGGTGACATCATTCTTGTGGATCTAGCTCGTTCCATTCATGAAAAAGGATACTTTGAGTAATACTTTTGTATTTGAACGCCAGTAGTCATTTATCTGCTGTAAGAATAACTTATTTCCTCGTTCATAACGCTTAGCGAGATTTTGGCGACCAAATTGGCGGAATGTCGCCA
Source organism: Amaurobius ferox (assembly GCA_951213105.1). Lineage (NCBI taxonomy): Eukaryota > Metazoa > Arthropoda > Arachnida > Araneae > Amaurobiidae > Amaurobius > Amaurobius ferox. The sequence goes on from OX578151.1 coordinate 18,438,884, forward strand.
ACTTGGCGACTTTTTGAAATGTTGCCAAATTAACGAAAATCTCGCCAAATGGATAGAAATGACGCTAAATCAATGAAAATGACGACTCATTGTCGAAAATTCACTATCTTGAAAAGAATATTAGTATCTACTATAAGAAAAGTTTCTTACTGTAAATGTACATTCATTACATTATATAAGGAAAGTCATGTGTTGCCCACATCAGATTTTTTGTTTTTATAAAGCTTGTACAGTTTGAGTCAAAAGAGTGTTTCTTGTGTCTCTCTATGCCATGTCCCTGAAGAAGGTCACATTATGAACATCTGACGGACTTTGAGCGAGGAATGTTAGTTGGGATAAGAAAATCGAATAGGGATATTTGCCGCGAAATTGCAACATGTACTAGGAGAACGGCAAAAAAGTGATGCAAATGCAGAGTCACTGAAGGAACGAAATGCGGGCGCACAGAAATCCGGGAACTGCACCGCAAAATCGCATGACTGTACAGGATGACACCTCTACTGCATGGCAGTGACCTATCGCACAGTGTCTTCCACGGTGTTCACATAGCATCGAAGAACTGTCACAGGTCAGGTTCTGACCTTCTCCACAGTCGTCTGCTTAACCGAAACTTTGCAGTTCGTAGTCCATTGCTACGAATGACTTAACCACAGATACCCCAGGCTGAAATGGAATCTCGAACACAGACATTGCCGTGCGGATTGGCAACAGATCGTGTTTTCTAACAAATCATGATTCGTCTTGCTGCATCGTAATGGTCGCATATGTGGTTTGGAACCATCGCGGTGAACGTCAGTCTTTTGCATAGCCTTTTGGACCGGTTTGACACTGCAAGTGTCAAATCGGCTCAACGACAAATGTTATTGTTTGGGGTGCCATTGCAGCGAACGCTTATAAGGCAGTATTAGATACTTTGAGCTGTAGACGCATTTAGTCCAACGCTATGATGTTGGCCTACCACGCTTTGGCCCCGAGATCAAACCCCGGCATTGCCAAACTGGTGATTTCGTTTTCTCACTACACCATTGAGTTCCATTCGCGATCTCACCTACTACGAATTTAGGGAATCCTCAACAACCAACGATAAATAAGGGATATTTTGACAGAGTTGATACCTTTTCTTTAGATATGTCCGAGTGCCATATTTCATCAGGACAATGCTCGCTCACATGTAGCCTAAAGGGTCCAAAGCTGCTTTCATACCGATATAGCTTTATCCCTATCGTGCAAGTTCACTATGTACCTAATCAAATATGTCTGGCGCATGGTAGCTAAATAACTCCGCTAATTAAGTGCCTCTACTGTCTACCAGAAACAATCTTTGGACTCCCATAAAAGTAGCCTTTCGAGCAATTCCAGAAGGAGTGGAACATCTCAGTGGTTTGAGCGCGGGGAGTGCATTCGGATGATCCGAGTTCGATTCCCCGCTCTGCTCAATTTGTCCCCGCATTCACGCGGAGTCCGGGCACGTTAAATATGTGGGCCCGTAAGTCCTTCTGAGACATTGGTAGTCGGCGAAGGACGAGGATCCCTGTGGATGCCGCTCCCACTGGGTTCCTGTATAAATTGGTTGGCACTTCCCTGTCGTCCAAACAGATATCCTACCCTTTCGGGTAGGTATTACGGTCTGAGTCGAAGAAGAAGCAATTCCCCAGGACAATACTAAAATCATGGAGGTAAAAGTAAGGAGTTAAAACTTCTTATTAAGATAACGCCAGTATCGTTTGAAACTGTAATTTAGGTGGAGCTGGGATAAGTAAGTAGTTCTGCATTGTATGCATTTCTATGGCGAAAGGCCCAAAATATTTATTTAAACTGTCAATTTTATAAAAATAAATTATTAGCGCAACGCAAAGTAGAACTGAAACAATAAATATTATTCTTATGTAATCTAAATTATTTTACCTTTGAATATTGAATATATTTTTATCTCTCTATATTCTGTACGCTATCCTACAACAAAAAAAAGTACTGGTTAATTATGCTCATAATAAGGGTGCCCTTAATTTAAAAATAATCAAAAAAACATATACTAAATACTACCCATTTCTGTTGTGTCAACTAACAATAACAACTACTTTACTCAAAGGATATAATTATCAAAGGATTATTGCATTTTCAAGAGTTTCATCCATAGGCGTTTTATCTCCTTCTTTCTAACTCCATGACTAAAATCCCCCTTCCTTTAATTGCCACGCTGTACAAAAGCTGTTATTGTTGTCTGAGGAGGTTTCACACGATAATGAACGAAGCGAAAAAAATCTTCTATAGCCCTGCAAATATAATCAGTTATCCACTACAACATGATTAATCTCTGAGATACATTTCATTTGAGTAGCATGGTTCTTTCTTGATGTTGCAACTTTCACAAACTGTAATGTTGTATATTTTTTAAGCAGATTTTTTTTCTCTGCAGGTTCTTCACTTCGAAGGTGTTATTCGTGACAACATCCAGGACTGGTGGACAGAAAAGAACAGAGTGCATTTTGTCAAGGTCCTCTACTATCTCGAGAACGACACTATGAAAGTCATGGAGCCCCTAGTGCCCAATAGTGGATTGTATCAGGTTCGAACAAAACTCATATTAATTTTAATTCTAGTTGCAGACAATATTTCACACTGATAAGCTGCCAAGTCTTACGATGTACCATATGACGAAATTGTACCTTCCTTCGGTACTATAGCATTGCAACAGCCAATCAGAGCGAAGTTAGCAAAACTACTTTGCTAAGTATTTTTGCGTTGGCATGTTTGGCGAAATAATGTGACAAAGATATTTCATTTAACTTGAAATATTTAAAATTTGAAATGTGTTTGTTTTAAAAATTGTTTTGACACTTTTTAAAAGCTTTTATTTTACTTTTCATGACTGATATTGGTCTGTCTGTTTCAACTGTCCTAGAATAGTTGAAATTTGGTACATAGCTTAGGCTAATGGAACATTTTAATCTGTTAAATTCGGCGGTTCCTTAAAAAATGGAACCGGCATTTTTTTTTTTCTTGCTCACGGAATGGACCGCAAAATTTCCCTTTAGCTTCTATAGAAATAATAATCCAATTGTTGTCAAATAGTTAAACAAGTAAATATGAAAACATATTTTGGGTAACATTTTTTATTCATAACTCGCCATAAGCAGTATCACGTGTTAAAATATTTGTCTTTTATATACATGGTCATCGTAAACTCTTTCAACAGAAAAAGAAGGTGTGATAGCACGCATCAAGACGAACAATATTTGCAATGGAACCTATAGGGCCGCATTCTACTTATAGTGCCAGAACAGAGTGAAGTTACATATCCACGTTGATCGTGCAACAGTGAAAGAAAAATACTTCACTAATTTAGAGAATTTCCATTTCCATTCGCATCAGAGAAAGAATCGAAGTAGCTGCTCAAAATGGCGTCCGAGGGCGCTGTTGCACAGCCAACACCGGCGAATGAAAGACTGTCGCACCCTCTCGCAGACTCCTACTGTGGTGTTAACCTTGTTCCCAGGAACAACGGTTCTCACGACGAGGTTTTTCAGGGAGTTAGTTCACAAGTGTCTCATACACCGACATTTTCAAGCGCCTCCAAAAGAAAAAGTCCAGTGGATTAAGATTCGGGGAGCGTGGAATCCAAGCCGCTGGTCCGCCACTCCCAATCTACCATCCGGGATATGTAGCATTTAGGAAGTACCGGACCTCGGTGGAAAAGTGTGCTAGGGCTCCATCATGCATAAACCACATGTGTCCCCTGTGTGGTGAACGGAACACCCTGCAACAGATCGATAATCACTTGCTCCACGAACACACGGTACGCTGTGCCGTTCAGACGTTGTGGCAAGGGATAAGTGTTATTCAGTGATGAGGTCGCGTTCACCCGGGAAGGCATTTTCAACAGTTACAACCAACCGGCTTGGACTCAAGAAAATTCACACGTCATTGACCCTCGTAAACACCAGCAGAGATTTGCCACCAACATCTGGACAGGTTTTCTAAGTCATTGTTTGGTGGGACCGTGTGCGTATCGTGTGTTCCTAACGTACTTTTGCGTACCGTGTGTTTCTGGAGCAAGTGCTTTCCGGTCTGTTGTAGGGTGTTCCGCTCACCACACAGGGGGATATGTGGTTTATGCAAATGCATGATGGGGCCCCAGCGCACTTTTCCACCGAGGTCCGATACTTTCTAAATGTGTCATATCCTGGGTGGTGGATTGGAAGTGGTGAACCTGTGGTTTGACCTCCACGCTCTTCGGATCTTATTCCACTGGAATTCGTCTGGGGCAAATGAAAACATAGGTGTACGAGACATCTGTGAGCTCCCTGGAAGATCTCAGTACAAGAATCGTTATTGCTGCGGACAAGATCAACACCACACCAGGAGTCTGCGAGAGGATACGACAGTCCTCCATTCGTCGTTGTCGGCTGTGCAACAACATCCTCAGAAGCCACTTTGAAAAGCAGCTTTAAGACTTTCTCTGATTCGAATGGAAATGTGAAACTTCTAAATTATTTAAGTCTCTTGTCTTTGCTACATATCCAGGGCGATGGATTGGACCAGGGCCATCTTGATTATAAATTAAGATGGTCCTGATTTGACTTTGTGGATCCGTAGCTTGGCTTCCACACTCTCCGGACCTTTATCCACTAGACTTCCTTTGTGGACACGTGAGAACATTGGTGTACCAGGCACTTGTGGACTCACTGGAAGATCTCTTCACGAGAATCGTTGTTGGAGACCAGATCAGCACCACAGCAGGAATCTATGAGAGACTGCGACAGTCCTTCATTCGCCGGTGTCGGTTGTGCAACGAAGTCCTCGGACGTCACTTTGAGCAGCCACTTTGGGTCTTCCTCTGATGCGAATGGAAATGTGAAACTTCTAAATTAGTCAAGTCTATTTTTTCTTTCACTGTTGAAGGATTAACGTGAATATGTAACTTTATTTTTTTCTGGCACTATCAGTGGAAGAAAGCCCTAGGTTCTATCGCAAATATTGTTCATCTTGATGTGTACTATTATTCCTCTTTTTTTGTTGAAAGATATTTACGATCAGCCTGTATATAGATATATAGATAGATGGATTGATGGAGTTTAATGTTGGACTCTTTCTTAACTATCTAACAACAATGAGACATAGAAGCGAAGCTTAATGTAGGACGCTTTCTAAAATATGTTATTGAATTCGTCATGCCCGATGGTTGTTTGTCTATTTTAACCTTTGTTTATGACATTTTTAACAAACTTTCCTGCATCCTAAAGATCTGAAATTTGATACACAGTTGTTCAGTGGAATATTTTAAACTATTAAAATTTGGTGGATTTTCCAACAATGGTATTGGCATTTTGTTTTTCTTTTCGAAATGGGCCTCGAAAAATCTCCCGTTGCTTCTATAGAAATATATAATACCATTGTTGTATGATAGTTAAAAAGAGTCCAATATGCAGCTTCCCTTCTGAATATATATGATAGAGAAAATTGTTAATACGAAACTGCTCATGGCGTGATACGAATAAAAAATGTTACCACCAAACGAAGTTTTTATATGTACTTAATAATCTTACATTAGTGGGATATACATACATGGGATATACAGTATAATATGACCTAGGATATAGCAGTAAATATTACTATTATAATATATGGGAAAGACAGAAACACAAGTTGTTGCATACAAATGCCGGTCGTTTGGTCGCCAGGCCATTACACATCAGCGAACTCTCCAGTATTTATCAATGATTGGATTAAAAGTCGCTAGTGCAGGACACTAGTGACTTTTCCAAATGTTTTCCAGACATAGGCTGTCCTAGGTCACATAAAATATAATCCGGGGAAGCAGCAAGCCCAATTCGATGGAAATGAGCCTTGAGAGAATCATGACCAATCAGAAGTCAGAACCTGCAACTGCTTCTCGTCGAGAAACCTCTGGAATGACTGGAATGTTCTTGCTGAGGGCGCTCCATGACTTTCTCTTAGAGACCTCCAGAGATTCTGCCTCAATTTCTTTTTTGTGGAGCATTTTAATGAATAGTCGTGCTGAATGAAAAGACATGGAAAAGTCCCCTTTTGCATTTTCTGGTACTCCGCAATGTGCAGGCACCTGACGCAGAGACACACGATTTGAGATAGTTTGATACTACCAAAATTCGTGTATTTTCAAATATGTTGAGTCACACTGCGTCGCCCGAATTTTAAATAAGCGCCCTCTATGTAAATAAATTATTTACAGCGTGGCTCAACTCGACTTTCCCATACCAGAATCCATTTTTAAGTTGCTTGTGCTTCTTTTATGATCACATTTATAGCATTTTACTCTTCATTTCAAAGGACTTGAAAAGCATTCTTCGATTGATATCAAGGTTGATGATGCACTCCCAAGGGGTAACTTGCTGTCCCGAGGGGGGGGGAGCTAATAACGTTACTAACACAAAAATTGTATCGCTGCCTTTTTTCACTGCATGATTAAACCTAAATCTGTTAAGTTTCGTGATCATTGAACCATAAATAACCACTTTTATGCATGATTATGGCAAATATTGCCCTGTTATGCTGGCATGTTAAGAAAATATAAAAGTTGACTTGAATTTGAAAAAATTCTATCTAATTTTAGATTTTTTCCTTAACAAAGCCGGATATAAAGTTTTGTGAAGATCTATTAAAATTTGTGGCAGTTATCGTGAACACATGAAATCGATCACAGACAGACAGACGAATACTACTCTAAAAACAGTCAAACTTGTTCAGGAGGTACTAAAATATATGTTTGAACCAAAATCTCGAGTTCGAAAAACAATACTTTTTCTTTATAGTATATTCTATTCTATGAAAAATTAAAAATAATAAATGAAAGACCAGTTTTATATTTTGTTTTGTATTTAAATGTTCTAAATGTAGTAGATTTCGGTTTTGTACTTATAAGTGCGAGGGCAAACAACCCTCCTGCCCTTCCCTTCATATTATCAAACCCTGATGTCAAATAAACTCGCTTTTCGCGACCTACTTACTTTTGACCATTTTAAAAACTCAACTCAAATTCTTATAGAATGTTGCATTATGTACCCATTGCAGGGAACATTGCTTATACGAGGTAATTACCTGCACCCCAACAAGACGCGGAATTACCACTGGAAAGACCTGAATGTTGGCAACGATATTGACATCTACGGCAGGTTCATCCACCTGTACGACTGCGACTTGTGGACCAGGGTGAGTACTCTGAAATTTTGAAAGATCTTCTCGAAGTTATCATACATTTTAATTTTTGTATTGTTATTTTATGTCACAATGATGCAAGGAACTCAATAAATATTGCCTCCAGTTATCTACAGGGTGGTCCAAAAGGCCTTAGACAAAGACTTTAAGAGTTGGTCAGGCATACTAAAACAAGCCACTTTTGCATAGAAGCATGTGGCCGCAAACGCCATCGTAGACTGCTACAGATGCAGAAAGAAACAAAAAGAAAGAAATGCAGATAATACAATCCAGTGTGAGAATTCTATTATTTATTATCATTTTATTCTAATTCTACTTTTCCTTATTTTAATTTATGTCCTAAACTCCTCAACTTTCATTCCGAAGAATTGCATACTCACAATTGGCCAGATCTATAAGAAAGCTAGACATTAGAATTACATTTCTGTCATTCTGCAGCGTTCGCGTGTGTGTGTTCTGATCATCAATGGAAGGTAGTAGCATCGAGGTTATAGCCTGCAATCTTGTGAGTATATATATTGTGTAGTAGTTTGATCATCATAGGTTCAAATTGAAGTCAGCTTAGCAATAAGATAGGGTTGAATTCAGTGTAGATAAGAATGTCACTGGTAGAATTTGTAATGCTAGCGTTGTAAACAATTTGTATATAGAATTGTATTTATATGTGTTCTGAATTCCCAGCGAAGTTAGCTGGAAATAAATGTGTTTGTTTGTTAAATGTCGTGATTCCTTCGTCGAACTGTAGTCATTAGGTTGTTGGAAGTTTAATTTAGAGTAAAGTAAATTATAATGATTCATATAAAATTCACGATCTTGGGAAGTAGTAGAAGAGTACTTTAGAACAGCTTTATTAGACATAACAATTTCATGTATAAATTGCAATTGGTCATCATGATATATAAAGTAGGTGGTCAATGTTCTTGTTATCCGCAGTTATGCAAGTTTCGCCCATGATGTGCAGGACTATCTCAATAGGACCTATCCTGCAAGATGGGGCCATTTGCGATAGTCCCCTATGGATTTGTCCCCCATGGATTTATTCCCATGGAGTTACCTCAAAAGTCTTGTTTATGAGAGCCCTGTAACACCTGAAGCTCATTTTATTGCTAGATTCGTCGAGGCAGCAATATGTGGCTGTAAACGTCCTGGCAGTTTTGAACGTGTTCGCCAATTCATGAGTCGACGTTGCATAACATGCATAGTTGCATATGGCAAGAACTTTGACCACCTGCTTTAATACTATTATAAACAATTATTACTTGCAAGTGTTATGCCTAATAAACCTGTGTTGTATTATCTGCATTATTTTCTTTTTGTTTTTTCCTGCATCTGTAGCACTCTACGGTAGCGTTTGAGGCCATATGTTTCTATGGAAAATGTTTCTATGGTTTGAGGCCATATGTTTCTATGGAAAATGTTTCTATGGTTTGAGGCCATATGTTTCTATGGAAAATGTTTCTATGGTTTGAGGCCATATGTTTCTATGGAAAATGTTTCTATGGTTTGAGGCCATATGTTTCTATGGAAAATGTTTCTATGGTTTGAGGCCATATGTTTCTATGGAAAATGTTTCTATGGTTTGAGGCCATATGTTTCTATGGAAAATGTTTCTATGGTTTGAGGCCATATGTTTCTATGGAAAATGTTTCTATGGTTTGAGGCCATATGTTTCTATGGAAAATGTTTCTATGGTTTGAGGCCATATGTTTCTATGGAAAATGTTTCTATGGTTTGAGGCCATATGTTTCTATGGAAAATGTTTCTATGGTTTGAGGCCATATGTTTCTATGGAAAATGTTTCTATGGTTTGAGGCCATATGTTTCTATGGAAAATGGGTTGGTTTTTGTATGCCTAACATACCCTTAAAGTCTGTCTATGATCTTTTGGACCACCTTGTATATATCCAATCCTGGTTTCGTAGTGTAGCGAAGCACCCAAGTGGGAAATGCTTTTAATCTCAAGGCCCGTTCTCTGAGTATTGTAAATCTTCTTAAAATACAGCATATTATAAAATTCATGAATCAACTGGTTTCGAGGGCAAAAAACAAGCTTTCTTTTTCAAGACAAACAAGAAGCGACACATTCTCTCATCCCGGTTTACTTCCTTCATTTTTTCAGTTGTTGACTTCTTGTTTTCGGTTTTTAGTCATTATTCCTCAATTTTACTTGACTACGTTAGCTCATACAGCCTCAGAAATCAGTTAACACTTCGCATATTTGTTTTTAACTTTTATTTCTGTTTATTCAATTGTTTTTCCCGTTGTTTTTAGTTAATTTTTACTTTCCCTGCAATACATGGTAATGTATAGGGAAAGTATTGGAATCATGTTGAAATTCGCAACTCGAGTTTTCGACGGATCTACACGTTTCCAGACCTCTAGAATACGAAAAAACTATTTTTAGCGTGACGTCTGCGTGTGTGTCTGTCTGTCTGTATGTGTGTGTCTGTCTGTCTGTCTGTGTCTGCGCAGATTTTGTATCCACTCTAACTAAAAAACTATTTGACCGAATTTCATAAAATGTGGTAGGTAAGTCACTTGTGAGCGAATCTGGTGCTGATTAGTTTTGGGTACGATTCGGGATAAAAGAGCCTCCCTTTTTATTGCGAAATGGCCCACAAAAGCTTGTATCCACTCTGGCTAAAAATCTAATGGACCGAATTTCACAAAATTTGGAAGATAAATTGCTTGTGGGTTACCCTGGTGCTTAAATTTTGGTACGATTCGGAAAAAAACAACCTGCCATTTTTTGCAAAATGGCCCTCAAAAATCGACAAAATCTAAAATAGAAAACTACGTATGTTGAAATATATCCATTACATGCTTGTATTATACGCAATTTTTAACGAAGAAAAGAATAAGACCAACCCCATTACACTAGGACTAGTCGTTCTCGAGATTTTTTCGTTTTTTTCTCTAAGCCACCTTTGAAAATGAGTCCAGTTAACAAATGCGAACGAAAATTGAATTAATAGTGAATTAAATTTAATTAAAGTAAAGAGAACGTGTATATAAGTCTGCAGGGAAAGTCGTGTGCTGCCCACATCAGATTTTTCTTGTTTGTATTTATTTCACAGCTGATTTACACGTCTTTTGTTGTTTCGCTACCGTTTTAGTAGATTTACTCGCATTATTTAGTTGTTTCTATTTGCTCTGCTTTGCGTTGTCTTACCTTCGTGGTTTTTACCGTTTATTCCTAGTACCCTGCTATTGTTTATTATATCCATGTTGTATTGTTTTTCTGCCTCCAGGGTTTTACTTCGTTTCATTTCTGCTCGTTGCGATAGTATATTTGCTCCTACCTTCAGTCAGGTTTGCAGTCTTTAGTATCTCCATGTATGTCCTGTTTTCCACGTATGCACTCTGTTACTATTTTTTTTATCATACTTTCAGTCACGTTTGTACGTTTTAGTATCCCCACGTGTGTCTTCATCTCCATGTGTGCACTCTGATACTATCTTTTTTCCTACTTTCCTCCACGTTTTCACTCTTTAGTATCTCCACGTGTGTCCTCTTCTCCACGTTTGCACTCTGATACTATATTTTCTCCTACCTTCAGCACTACAGCAGTTGTCGAACTTGCTTGAATAATTGAGGTTGCGCTTCTAGTTTGTCCTGAAGAAGATACTGATTTTTGTTTTCGAAACTGGTTGTCTCTTAAATGTTATTGTATACTGCATGTCTTCGTTGATTCTATATTAATTTTAGAATATAGTTAGCAGCTGGCTGATCACATAGCCCCGTGCATCCGCCAGTAACGATTTCATGTCAATCGCAATCTGATTCACTTCGATCGCTGCTAATGAAGTATAACGTATTAATTATTGCTAATGAGATATGATGTGCTAATTGGTGCTAATGAAGTATAACCACACTTCAGCTAAGTACTAGCAGAGTAATTTGCTAGTTTCATTTTCAATGTGAATTTTTAAGGATTAACAATTTTTATTATCGACTTCTTATTTTCCGAGCAGGGTCTTCCCCGGGAAAAGAGTCTAAATTTAAATAGCAGCCGCGCAGATTGTGGACGGTAGAGGGAGCTAGCAACCAGGTTATAAAAATGCAAAGTGCGAAGCACGAGATGGAGGGAGACGATACGAGACGATACAAGTTGGTATGTGGAGCTTGGCATGTGTGGATGCCGACGATGGTAGAAACGGGGACCACGTACATTCTGATTTATTATTTGTAAATTACGGAGTTCATTTTATGATTTATACAGTTTAAGAATAAACTTGTTGTTTTATCAGAAGATGCATGTGAGTTCATTCCGACACCTTTACGACTTTGCCTAATCATGGCACTTTTTCTGCAGGCATATTTAACAGAGCAGGGCATAGAAGTTAACGAACCGGAGCTGAGACCCGAGAATCCAATTCTGCTCGAACGGAAGGCCATGGAGGCTCGGGGCGAACTCAGGAACGAGACAATCCACGACATCAACCCTTCAAGCCAGTTCTTCGCCTACGATGGAAAAGTGCTAAGGTTCTACGGGATATTTAAGAACGACAAAGAATCTCCTATGGGCATCAGGAGAGTAGTTCTCAACGTAAGTGATTGATTAGCTCCACCCTGCTAAAGTGAATCCGACGATGAGAATCAATCCAGAAATTTAAAAAAGGGAAATTTTGGCGTAGAAATATGTGGTTTGTCTTAAATAGAGGTTTATATCTCGACATGTCAATAGAATGTTCGAAAAATAAAATACTAAAAAATGAATAATTATTTATAATTTACCGATAATATACATCCAGAAATGCGTCGTTTTCTTCAAAGTTTACATTAGTTCGCTGAAAAAACGTATATGGTACGATTCTGAAAACCAGACTATCCTGAAAATTTCGCTAAGCGGAGATTTAACAGCTGTTAAATAAATTGACTAGTTGAATAAAGCGAAAATTCTAAATTTCTCAATCTTCTAGTTATATCTTTAAAATTTAAAATAGGTAGGTTATTTTATTATCATTAGTAATATGTCCAAAAATAATATGAATGAGATAAAAATTTGTTGGGGTAAAAAAAAATGTATTATTAATTCGACACACTTAGGAATTGAAGTCCTTTTGAAAGTTACGAATAATGGAGAAATTTTAATTTTATTTACAAAGTTCGAATTTTCTGGCTTTTTGATATATAATTTTTATTTAATGTACGATTTTTACACCTTTATAAGCATCTCGGCCACTCATCCTGTTGCTCTTACCCTAGGGTGAGTCGGATGACCTGGGTCTTCAACCGTTATAAACATCTCTTATAAATTCACTTGAATCGGATTTAAACTTTTGAAAGGAACATTTACAAATTTTATTTTACTTTTCTCGGTGAAAAAACTAATTTTTAAAAAACATTTTCATAAGAAAATTGTAATCAGATAATGAGGTAATTTACAGCTGCAATACATGGTAATGTATAGGGAATGTATAGGGATACATGGTAATGTATAGGCAATACATGGTAATGTATAGGATTCCCTGCAATACATTGTAATGTATAGGGAAAGTATTGAAATCATGTAGAAAATCGCAACTGGAGATTTCGACGGATCTACAAGTTTCGACAGCTCTAGAATACAATAAAACAATTTTTAGCGTGACGTCTGTGCGTATGTCAGACTGTCTATGTATCTGTCTGTCTGTGTGTCAGTCTGTCTGTCTATACAGATTTTGTATCCACTCTAACTCAAAAACTAATGGGCCGAATTTCATAAAATTTGGTAGGTAAGTCACTTGGGTGTGACCCTGGTACTGATTAATTTTTGATACGATTCGGGATAAAAAAACCCGCCTTTTTTTGCGAAAAGGCTCTCAAAAATTGCCTGTATCCATTCTAACACAAAAACTAATGGACCGAATTTCATAAAATTTGGTATGTAAGTCACTTGGGTATGATCCTGGTGCTGATTAGATTTTGGTACGATCCGAAAAAAAATAATCTGCCTTTTTTTGCCATGTGGCCAGCAAAACTCGTCAAAATCTAAAGTAAAAAACTATGTATGCTCAAATATATCCATTAAATGCTTGTTTTATACGTAATTTTTAGCGAAGAAAACAATAAGATCAACCCCATTGCACTAGGACTAGCCGTTTTCGAGATATTTTAGTGTTTCGTGTTTTCTCTACGCCACCTTTGAAAGTAAGTACAGTTACCAAATGAGAAAGAAAATTGAATTAAAAGTGAATTAAGATTAATTAAAATAAAGAGAACGTGGATATAAGTCTGCAGGGAAAGTCATGTGCTGCCCACATCAGATTTTTTTTTCGATTTCAGTTTTAAAATGGTTTTTAAACTTAATTTCCAATGTATATATTAACTTTTGTTCTTAAGTTGATTGAATTTATAATGTGCCTTACCAATCTATTATGCTTCTTCGCTCATTTGATTATATCTCAGCTTCTAATTATGCTAGAGATTAGTTTTAGAACCCTACTTTGTGGCTTGAATTAATAAAGGCCGTGTATCAGAATTTCATGGACAGCTCATATTCAGCAATTATTTAGTGTGTATTATGTCCACACAGGGAGGGGGGGGGGGAGCCTGTTTAAGCAGTTATTTAGAATGTATTAGGCTAGCGCAATAAGTCTTTTATTTGTTTATTTATTTTTTGTTCTAAGTGGGCATATCCTTAAAAAGACGTTTGGCTTTTAAGAATTCGTTGCATGTTTAGGTGTAGTTTTAATCAGAGATCTGCAAATTAAAGACCGGGCAACCGAAAATTCTTGCTAGTATCTATACTATTAAATTTATATATAGTCTCAACCTGTTACTTAACTGAAATACATGGTAATGTATAGGGAAAGTATTGGAATCATGTCGAAAATCGCAACTCGACTTTTCGACGGATCTACACGTATTGGGGCCTCTAGAACACGAAAAACTATTTTTAGCGTGACGTCTGTGTCTGTGCGTCTGTCTGTGTGTCTGTCTGTCTGTCTGTCCACTCTAACTGAAAAACTAAGTGACCGAATTTCTTAAAATTTGGTATGTCACTTGTGGGTGCCCCTGGTGCTGATTAAATTTTGGTACGCTTCGAAAAAAAATAACCTGCTTTTTTGTGCGAAGTGGTCGAAATCTAAAATAAAAGACAAAGTATGCTCAAATATGTCTATTAAATGTTTGTTTTATACGTAATTTCTGACGATGAAGGGAATAAGACCAACCCCATTGCTCTAAAACTAGGCGTTCTCAAGATATTTTAGTTTTTTCCATTTTCTTTACGCCATCTTTGAAAATAAGCCATCTTGCCAAATGAAAACGAAAATTGAATTAAAAGTGCAAATTCAGTAGTATTTAAAATAATTAAACTCAGTGTAAATAATTATTGAAAAAATGAAGAGAACGTGAATATGAGTCTGCAGGGAAAATCATGTGCTGCCCACAACAGATTTTTTTTTATCATAATATAACACACAAGTAAAATTATTATTTATTTCGTTCGACCTAAGATCCGTCTTCATAAAGTGACAAATATACTTTAATGAGATTTCACTGTACCAAAACGCTTAAGAAAGTCACTATGTACCGCCAATTCACTTACAAAATTTGTACATAAATTCGTACATAATTCGTACATAAATTCGTACATAATGCGTACATACTTATTCGTACATAATTGTTTAAAATATGATCCTATCATACACAATTTTTACTTTCCCTGCAATACACGGTAATGTATAGGAAAAGTATTCGAATCATGCCAAAAATTGCAACTCGAGTTTTCGACGGATCTACACGATTTAGGACCTCTAGAATACGAAAAAACTATTTTTAGCGTGACGTCTGTGTGTGTGTGTGTCTGTTTGTTTGTGTGTCTGTTTGTCTGTTTTTTTGTGTGTGTCTGTTTGTCTGTTTGTTTGTGTGTGTGTCTGTGCATTGTATGTATCCACTCTAAATCAGAAACTAATGGTCCAAATTTCATAAAATTTTGTAAGTAACTTGTGTGTGACCCTGGTGATGATTAGTTTTTGGTGCGATTCGGGATAAAATAACCCGCCTTTTTTTGCGAAATGGCCCGCAAAAATTGTCTGTATCCACTCTAGCTGAAAAACTAAGATCAAATTTTACAACATTTGGTAGATAAGTCAGGGTAACCCTGGTGCTGATTAGATTTTGGTACGATTCGGAAAATAATAACCTGCCTTTTCTTTCGAAATGGCCCTCAAAAAGCCTCAAAACTTAAAATAAAAAACTACATATGTTCAACTATATCCATTAAATGCTTGTTTTATACGTAATGTATAACGATGAAAAGAATAAGACCAACCCCATTGCACTTGGACTAGCCGTTCTCGAGATATTTTAGACTTTTCGCATTTTCGCTACGCCACCTTGAAAAATAAGCCAAGTTACCACATGAGAACGAAAATTGAATTAAAAGTGTGCATTCAGTGTCATTTTAAACAATTATGGGTGTTATTTTGTGCCATTAAATTCAATATAATGAATTATTAAAGAAATAAAGAGAGCGTGAATTTGAGTCTGCAGGGAAAGTCATGTGGAATGTCCACATCAATGTGCTGCCCACACAAAATTTTTACTTTTCCTAAAATACATAGTAATGTATATAGAAAACATTAGAATCGTTACAAAAATCGTAACTCCGGTTTTCGACGGATTTGCACGTTTTGGGACCTATAGAACAGGAAAAGAATTGTTTTAGAATGACGTCTGTTTGTGCATTTCTTTGTGCGTGTATGTGCCTGTGCAATGTATTATTCACTCTAACTCAAAATCTAATTGACCAAATGTCATAACATTTTATAGATAATTCAGTTGTGGGATACCCTAGTGCTGATTTTGATTCGCTTCGGGAGAAAATTTTTTTTTTTTTTGCGAAATGGCCAGCCCAAACCGTCAAAATCTAAAATAAAGGACCACGTATACTCATATGTATCAATTAAATGCTGCTTTACGCTTAATTTTTAACGATGAAAAGAATATGATCAACCCCATTACCCTAGGACCAGCTAGCTGTTCTGGAGATAATTCAATGTCGTATTTTTTATACGTCGCCTTTGAAAATGTGTCCAGTTACCAAATAAAAACGAGAAGCGAAAGTGCAAATTATGCGTTTGTTTTGTGTAATTAAACTCTCTTCAATGAACAGTTAAAGAAATAAAAAGAACGTTAATTCGTGTCTGTAGGGAAAGTCATGTACTGCACACATCAGATTTATTTTATCCAAAGTGATTTTTTTTTTATAAACTTTTAACATCTAGTTTTACCTGTCTGACGGTTCTCTGGAAATCGTCGAAAACTGGCCGCCGAATAGTGGACGGGGTCCCATGATGCCCCACGGCAGGGAAGTGAACGACAACATACCGTGCAACATTGGCCGGGGGAGTTGGATGACCATCATCAAGAGACAGCGAGTTCTTGTGGATAGGAAGAAAGATGTAGGTGAGTACGAGAATCTTTTCGGGGAACTGTTTTCTGTCAAATTAGAATGTGACGATTAAGGCATGCTAAAAGTTCTAACAATCGTGACATTGAAAAATTAGCTTTCGTGATTACTTTGTTTAATTGTTTACAAGAATAAAGAATAAGATATTGGATTAATTATTATTGTTATTATTATTTGTTACACCCATGCGAGCTCTTTTATATCATCCGAGTAGCTGGCGAGCGCCCTCCTGTTCGTCATTTCGCGGTATCGCACGCTCGCCCCCTGTTCCTAAACATGACGGCCTTCCAGCAATTCTAGGGCTTTTCAGATTTTCATTCCTAGTGCGATAAGATCATTTCCTCTTTAATGGAATTTTATAATAATGTAAAGAATCAAATCTGAGCAGTATTAATAAACATATAAATATTTAAATCGAGATTTTAACTGATTGTACGCCGCACGCAGTTTAAAATATAAATAAATGTAACGTTGTTTATTTGTTATTTGGTCAAAGTGCAGTGAGTGTGCGAAGTTTGAAAATGGGCTTTTCGCTCTGTTACAGTTCGTTTTAATAATTGAAATTGGGATTCTGCAAATCTGTGCAATTTCCCGTATGTGTGCAAACGTCCATCTTCATACGAGGGTCACACTGAAATTTTTGAGACGGGCAGACGATATGTGCTAGAAAATAATTATTGGTCGAATATGTAAATTTGAACTCTGTCCGCTGACGATAATTTGTAGCAACAATTATAATTTAGCTATCGTAGAATAAATTTTGAAAGAAAAGGAAATGGAGTTGACGGGAGAGCATTATCAAGCTATGATTTTCTATGATTTTAAAGTGGGGCTAAATCAAGAAGAATGTCTTCAACGTCTACAATTAGCATATGGAAGTAATGCTCCATGCATTCAGATAGTTTACAGAGTTTAGAAGAGTTCGAAATTCTCTCCAGGATGAAAAACACACAGAAAGACCTCTGTCAGCTGTAGTCCCAGAAAATATGTCAGCCATTTGAAAAATATTTATCGATGAAAATCGCTGTACCTACCAAATGATACAGAAGAAACTTAACATTGGATCCGCAGCTATACATAAAATTATTCATTAAGAACTGCATATGAAAAAATTAGTTTGTCGTTGGGTCCCCCATAATTTAACAGAACACCAAAAAGCGGAGAGTGTTAGAATCAGAAAATAAACCCTAAAATTACGGATGATGGTGGACACAGCATTATTTCTAAAATCATAACTGGTAATGAAACTTACATATCGTTTTTTGACGTTCCAACACGTTAAGAAAGAAAAGTATGGGTCTTTGAAGATGGCCCCAAACCAACAATGGTGAAAAGACAACGAGCAAAGAAAAAAGTAATGTATAGCTTGTTCTTCAGAAGTACATGTCTGGTCAAAGCCATAAAGCTAGAGGGGCAGAAGATAGTTACAGCTAATTGGTACACCACTAAATGTCCTCCAAAAATTCTTCAGGAAGTGAATAATAGGGGACTCATGCTTCACCATGACAATGCACCTTCTCATTCAGCAAGAATGACAGTCGAATTTCTTGAACAAAAGAACATCAAAGTGATAGAACATCCACCCTCTTCTCCTGATCTTGCTATGTGTGACTTTTGGCTATTTTTTATTCTGAAAAGAAATTTATGTGGGTGTCGTGTTCATTCCGAAGATGAGATTGATGAGGCTATAAAAGCATATTTTTTATCGATTACAAGAAATGGATGGCTTAGAGTATTTAATCTTTGTAAAATCCGCCTACAAAAGTGCATTGATGTTGGAGGGGAGTACTTTGAATGCTCCCAAGAGTTGATAAGTTTAACTTGCACCATTTAGCCGTATCACAAAAATTTCAGTCTGACCCTCGTATATATTGTAGTTTTCGAGTAAAAGCGATCCCAAAATTCAGGCAAAAGTGGATTTTGTTTCGTTAGGAATGAAGAATGAACTTTGCTTCGTTAGAAATAGAGAATGGACTTCGCTTCGTTAGGAATAGAGAATGGATTTCGCTTCGTTAGGAATGGAGAATGGATTTTACTTGGCTCGTCCATAATAATAATCTTGTATATAGCACCTTGTACAGCATCACTTACAAAACACAAACATAAATAAGCAACAAAAATCTAAATGATCAACAATATATATTTAAATGACTAACAAATTTCAAAGAAATAGTAGCTTTTTCTTAAACATTGCCAAGATCGATCGGTACTTTAAGGATATTCACAGTCTTCTTCGGCCCAGACCGCCCGACCTACTCAATTTAGACCGAAATCCAGTGGGAGAGGCATCCACAGGGACCGTACTTTCCTTCCCCTACTACCAACTGGTCGAAAGGATATACGGACTCACATATTTAACGTGCCCGTACTCTGCATGAACACTGGAGCGGATTGGGCAACCCCGGGAATTGAATTCTGGTTGTTCGAGTGCAATTCCCACGCGCTAACCACTGGACTGTCCCACCCCTTGTATATCCCCATTGGAATATACATAATATAATGCCAACAACATTTTGTAACGAGCATGGCACGAATGCTGAGATGGGGTAGTCCAGCAGTAAAGGTGGGAGTATCGCAAGTGGTAATCCCGTGTTCGATCCTCGACGCCGCCTCAAAACTATCCTCGTATCTAAGCGGATGATGGACACAATAAATATGTCGATTTAAAAGTTCAACAAAGAGGTGGTGAGTTCGACCCGAGTTCGATTTCCTGTTCTTCTCAAACCATCCCCGTGTTAATGCGGAGTACTACGTGTTAAATCTGTGTGTCCGAAAATCCCTCCGAGAGACTGATGGTAGGGGAAGGATGGTACGGCCCCCGTGGTCGCCGCCTCCATTAGGTTCCGGTCTAAACTGGGTGACACTTTCTCGGCCGTCCTCGAGCCTAACGGTCTGGGCAGAAAGAAAAAATAAACAAATGTTCAGATGGCTAATGGCATATGAGGCTGCCACTAGAAACGGAAGAGCTGTTGTAAGTGTTCGTACAATGGTGGGGGATCTTTGAAAATTTACAGCAATCAATGTGTTGATGCTGTCAGGCATGCTTTACTGTTGGCGGTTGCACCTTTGCTAACTGCTGTAAAATGGTTGTAAAACTACAGGACAACTGTGCAACTGCTGTAAATTAACTGCAGTGTGACTTAATTCGACTTTTTTATACAAGAATTCAATTTTTTTTCCATTTTTACATTAATTTTTTTTTTTAATTTGTATCTTGAGTCTGAATTATACCAACTATAGCGTGTTACCCTTCACCTTAAAGGGCTTGAAAAGGGAAATTCATATTTGTGACCGCTATCGTGTGTACAAGATATCGACCACATACATAAAGACATATATACAGCCAGACGTATATCACTCTAAAGATAGTCAATACGTGTTGAGGAGATCTTAAAACATATATTGGCATTAAAATTAATTTCGAATTCCAAAATTTTCGTGAAAACAATAGTTTTTCTATATCATATTACATAGTATGAGAAAGTAAAAATATAAATCCAAAAAGATAAACATTGATTACAGATTACTTATTGAAGACACCTCAGTTCTTCTTTACTTAGTTATTTATTAAAATATATATATATATATTTTATTAATATATTCAATTTATAATTTTAGAATTCGTATTCATTCAGTTTCAATTTAACTTGGGGGTGAGTGTAACGACGTAATTTGCAATAAACTGATCGTTAAAAATGCGATTTCCTCATGAGAGCAAAAGGAGTACCCATTGTGGATAACGATGTCATACGGGCTGCGGGAATCATCTTCGACAAGGTCATCTTTGGGGCGGCAACACTTCGTCTTGGTGTCTATACCGACTTTTATTTAAAAAATTCTCTTCAACGATCACTACCAACTCTGAACTCACGGATAACCACCATAAAATCCCCAATACCATAAAATACTATAAAATCTTATAAAATTCCCAATTCCCTTTTTTGATTTCTTTTACGAAAACTTGAACTGCTGTGCTGGCTCCTCCTTCATTTCACCCCTTGTATCTCTTTGGCTCATTGGCTGGTGGCACTACCATGAATCCCCATAGCTCGGTTTCCATTGGTTGAAGAGCTGGTGTGAGAAATTTGTCACTGACCAGAGATACACTGGCGTAACTATTTGAGATCCTAAAGACCATGTGAACATTTGATGTGTTTGGAAAAGTTTTATTAGCCCTACATAAATTTATTTGAATTATCTGTCAACCAATTGCGACCGTCTGACTGAGTTCATTGTTTGACGCTTACAAAATTAATTGCCACCGTCTGGTGCTGGTTGTTGATGTCACTAGTTACCTTGCAGGCTGTAGTCATTCAAAATGCACAAAAAAAACAGAACTTCATCTCCC
This sequence comes from Amaurobius ferox, assembly GCA_951213105.1. Taxonomy (NCBI): domain Eukaryota; kingdom Metazoa; phylum Arthropoda; class Arachnida; order Araneae; family Amaurobiidae; genus Amaurobius; species Amaurobius ferox. Next base: position 18,459,826 of record OX578151.1, read on the forward strand.
CCCCCCCCCCCCCCCCCCCCCGCCTTCGGGCGCGGTAGCCCAGTGGTTAGCGCTGGAGTTGCACTCGGTAGGCCCGGCTTCGATTCCAGCCGCTGCCAAAACTGCCGCCGTGTTCACGCGGAGTACGATCACGTTAAACATGTGGGTCCGTAAGTCCTTCCGAGGGGTTGGTGGTAGGGGAAGGAGGATACAGTCCCTGTGGATGCCTCCCCCACTGGGTTCCGGTCTAAATTGGGTGGCACTTCCCGACCGTCCAAACAGTTACCCTACACCTTTCTGGTAGGTCGGACGGTCTGGGTCTCACAATAACCCCCCTCTCACATTCACAGAAAATTATTGAAAATGTCTTTATTGCGGATAACGGTTTCCCATTTCGTCTGAAGTTTCTACAGACGATTTCGAATAAGTCTGTAGAAGAGATAAATATTGGAATTTACACAATTTTCATTTAGTTTCTTCCTGGAATTATTTTACTAACGAATTCCTCATCGTCCCCAGAAAAAATTCCTTGCTACTTTGACCCAAGGGACGAAGATGATGTCATCTGGATATCCCCATCCCACCTGAGGACCGGAGAGGATGTAAACATTTTGGGTAAAACCTTCTTCCTGAACAAGTGTAACGAGTTTACGACACAGTTCTACAAGATGCACTATGGGCTAGATATGCAGCAAATAGAAGTAGTGAAGAAGCCGAATATCTATACACCTATGGTGAGTGGTTAAATGCATATTGGGTCATTTTCTCTAAACAGGTGTTTTCATCTTTCTTGTTACTATTTTTTTTTTCTATTTTTTAACCTGTTTTCTGCATTATATAATGTAACATGGGTGGTTTAAATTAAAAAAAAAAAAAAAAAACAGTAGCAGCAATAATTTTGGAGAAATTGAATAGAAAATGAAATGCAAATATTTATTTTTAAGACAAGTAAATGACAGTATGACAGAGGAATTGCACATAATATAGGCAACTGTTTGTTAATATGTATATACAAGTATACAGGGTGTCCCAAAAAGATTGAAACGCGCTTTAATTATTTACCTGTTGGAGATAAGTGGGAAATATATGAATTGCAAAAATGTTGAAAGTAAGGTAGGAAATAATAACTACGTTAATGAAATAATCCTCCCTTTCATTTTTAAAAAATTATACTTTTTTAATTTTTATACAACCCCCTTAGACAAATTGGGTCAATCAGAAAATTTTTATTTTTAATGCAACAAGATCATTAAAAAAAACCCCGCATATTTGTATCTTTAAAATTGAGCGAGTTATACTTAATTGAACATTCTGATTGGGGACCCTATATCAAATTAGAAATGTAAATGTGTGACATATCACAAAAAAGATAAAACTGGATGATAATATATAGACCCAACCGCGTTGTGAGTACCATTGCTTTCTATGATCTCTGTCTGTGTAATGCTTTATTTAGATGCATTTGTGATAAAAAATTTTGACACATATTAACGCATTTGTGATCTAAACAATTTCCATCGTCAATTTATTTATGATCCCTATTTTCACTGATGAAATAGCCTTTCAAATGGTACGGAAAAGTGGCATAAGTCAGATTTTTTCCTTTATTCTAATTCAGTTGATTTTAAAGTTACAGATATGCAGTTTTTTTAATGATCTTGTTGCATTAAAAATACACATTTTTTGATTGGCCCAATTTGCTTAAGGGGGTCGTATATAAATTTAAAAAGTGTAATTTTTTGAAAATGAATGGGAAGACTATTTCAGTAACGTAGTTAAATTAGTTTAAATGTAATTCACTTATTCTAATTCCCTTGTCTACCAAGAAGACAGGTAAATGACGACAGGCGAATGACAAATCATTTTCCTGAGTATATTTGCATTTAAGCCTAACTTGATATTCAGTTTACTACACTAACTAGGCACACATATATGTTAAGAAAAAGGTGCATACTTTTTTATTCTGAGAATAATTAAAGACAGGTGAATGGCAAGGAATAAAAATACTTACCCCAAATTTTTCAGTTTTATAATATTTCCCTGCACAGAATGATAGCTAGAACATAGTCGAACTCATGAAAGGGTGAGTATGGTAAAAAATAATAATACTTTAATTATATTGTGTTGTCATCTATGTAAGGAATGCGGTGTTCAAATTTAAAGACAGATGAATGACAAAAAAAAGCTAGGGAACAGGTGTAAAAAATCTGATGTGGGCAACACATGACTTTCCTTATATAATGCAATGAATTTACTACTTTTACAGTAAAATAAATAGGTTTTTCTTCTAGTAGATACTAATATCCTTTCCAAGATATTGAATTTTCGACAATTAGTCGTCATTTTCATTGATTTATCGTCATTTTTATCCATTTGGCGAGATTTTCTTTAATTTGGCAACATTTCAAAAAGTCGCCAAGTTGGCGACATTCCGCCAATTTCGTCGCCAAAATCTCGCCAAGCGTTATGGACGAAGAAATAAGTTATTCTTACAGCAGATAAATTGGCGTTCAAATGCAAAAGTATTACTCAAAGTATCTTTTTTCATGAATGGAACGGGCTAAATCCACGAGAATGATGTCACCCAATTTATCGCATGATATTATATATGAAAAGTGAACATGTTTCTCAATAGGAATTTTTTTTTTCTATTTTATATGACTTTTTGATAATTTTTTTGAAAAATGTGCAATATCTCGAGAACGGTTCATGTTAGCGTTCTAAAATTTATGTCAATCGTTTTCTAATGAAAAATTACATAAGAAATGTCTATTTACGTAAATTTATTATTGGTTTTAATTTTTTGACGATTTTTTCAAAATTTCATTCGAAAATTTATGGGGGTTCTAAACATTCGATTGCGTATAAAAACAATAGGCTTCCAGTGTTTACAGATTGTGATTTTTGTACCAAATTTGGTTCGAATCGGTCCATTCGTTCGTCAGTTATCGTCTCCACAGACCCACTGACACACACACATACTTTCACACACACACACACACACACACACACACACACACACACACACACACACACACACATACACACACACAGACATCACTTCAAAAATGTTTGATTCGTGATCAGGGATGCTTGAAACGTGCTCTCCCGTCGAAAACTCGAATTCGAATTTTCGACCCCGTCACAATACTTTCCTTATACATTATGTATATAAGGAAAGTAAAAATTAATTTAAAATATTGCTCTAATGCATAGCGGATTTTTTATTATTGTTTTTATTTTAAACTATCTAATTTAATATAAAACATCAAATTAAAAGAAAACCAGAAAATGGAGGCTTGTAAATGAAGTTATGATTTTATTATTTGGTTGTTGGAACACACAGGGGAATGACATTTAATAAAAAGAAACTAAATTTTTAAATATTAAAAATATAAATTGTTTTTTTAGCTAATGGGGGACAAATATGAACTACAATGTAGTAAAACTGATCAGTGTCCAAAATCATTCCTAAGTCATGCAAACTTTTATTAAAACACCTGGCACATGTAAAACTCCCGTTTACAAAAAATGACCCAGTTATTCACAATCTGATCTGATCATAATTAAAGTAACCTCAAGTTAAGGTCTTATTACACAGAGCAATATTTATTAACTTCGACAATACCACCCAACAATCAACTAACTCTGTTTTAGGTCCGTCTTCTCGCATAGCTGCCTAGCTGATCGTAGGGTTGTCAGTATTTTTCCACCAATTTTTACGTTTAGCACCATATAAATGCTATAGAATTTCACCAATTTCTTTCCACGAAGTATTTCTAAGTGCTTTATTATAATTGCGATTTGAAAAATACGTATATAATATGATTATTTATTTAATACTACTCTTCTATTCAAATTTACGAGACTCTAGTCCTTGAATTGGGACTTGTTCTACTAATTCAAACCCGAGAGCACTGTACCGATTCTCTGAACTGTGCATATGCTAAAATCTTTTAAATATGACTCCCCAACCTACCTCTGGATGGAGTTTAAAGTCAGCATTCTTGGCTGGTCTAGGCCCTCCCTAATTGATTTCCTTGAGATCCTTCAGATTATTCATCTAACATAATTAAATTTCTTGATTCTTTTTTACAATTTTTTTAAAAATTCGTTCATAAATTTAGGAGTCTACCGAACGTTTGAATTCATTTAAAATCAATAAGGTTCCAGTATTCACTGATTGTAATAATCGTACCAAATTTCTTTCGAAACACTCTATTTGTCGGTAAGATATCACATTCGCATACTTACATATACACATCCGCATACTTACGGACGCCCGCACACTAACATACATGCACACATGCATACATACTAGAACACTAACATATATACATACATGCACACTAACATACACACATACACACTGGCTTGGACATACTCACACACACACTTACACACACACTTACACACATACTTACACATACACTTACACACATACTTATACATACACTTACACACATACTTACCTTACACCTTTCTGGTAGGTCGGACGGTCTGGGTCTCAACAACAACACATACGTACACACACACACTTACACACATACTTAGACACATCCACACACACACACTTAGATTCTTCTGAACATTCGATTGCGTTTAAAATCAATAGGCTTCCAGTATTTACTAATTGTAGTTCTTGTACCAAATTTCTTTCGAAAAGCTCCATTCGTCCGTGAGATATCGTCTTAATAAACTCACACATACACACACACGCACACATTACCTCAAAACGTGAGATTCGAGTTCAGAGATGTTTAAAACGTGCTCTTCCGTGGAAAACTCGAATTCGAATTTTCGTCGCCCCCTGACACAATACGTTTCCTATGCATTATACCATGTATGTAGGGAAAGTAATGATATTTATTTTGTATATTCATAAATGCTACCCTATTTCCAACAAACCGTGCATAAATTGTTTGGATTTTTATCTAATTGGTTCGAAGATATAAGCGACCAAAGTGATTACACTTTTCTTAAGGCTTCGATTTAATCCGGACACTGCCCAAATAAGCAATTTACGTCAAAACCCTAGTCTTTATTATCCCCTCCTCCCCCCCACCACACGCACAAAATAGAATTTCATTAATATGTTGTCAAAATCATTTATTGGGCATATCAATCAATTTTAATAGCAAAGTTATTACCAGAATTCTACAGTAATAAAATATTTGTTGGGTGTGAACTTTCTCTATATGCTGATGATACCAAGTAATATTTAATTATGGTCTGTTTCTTATTTTTAGTTGGTTCCGCCTCATGAGTTCGGCCTCTGGGAAGAAGGTCTCCAAGACTGTTTCAAACCGCACGCCAAGGCCAAGCCCAAGGTCCACCAAATGCCTTTGAAGCCAAAGGAGCTCTATTTTACTACTCTTAGATTCTCGGCTTTTATGGTATGGCTTTGCTTTTAATGAATTGTTCTTATTAGTTTAAATGCTGTTGTTTATTATTGTCATGAATAGCTAATGTAATCATGCAAGAGTATCGTAAAATCTGAGGCAGAAATGGTTCTTGGTGTTACCGCGTTGAAGCACATTATAGCATCGAGCAAAAATATATCTCTAGGCTCAATTCATTAATACTGGTTTATGAATCTAGACTGTTAAATCATGCCCGGTTGTGCCTCTCCGTATGTGAGTGAGTCCAGGGTTTTAAAAACGTAAGTTCTGTATGCAAAATATAGAGGTTTTATCTTAAAATGAAAGGAAATGAAAGTTGTTAAAACCAATCTTCTTTTTTTCTTTCCCTGCAATACATGGTAATGTATAGGGAAAGTATTAGTAGTTAGAAAACACCGGTCCCAGTCCAAAGAGGGGAGGCGCAGCAAGCGCAGCAGGAGGAGAGGCCCTCTTTGGGAGGAGGGTCCCTCTTTGGGAGGATGCCTCTTTGGAGTGTCTCCCCTCTTTGGAGTGTCTTCCCTCTTTTGAGAGGAAGCCCCTCTTAGAGGGTCTTTAGACCCCCAGGATGCCTCTCAGTGCCCCCCTCCCCTCTTTTGGAAGTTTGGTGAGGCGCAGCACCGGATGCCTCTCTTGGGAGGATGCCTCTTTCCTAGTATTGCGAAAGAGGTCAAGAGGGCAATTGCGAAAGTCTTTCACAGAGGCATGATGACTCATACGGAGTGAGTTTCACTCTTGAGAGGGAATGTCACAATCGCTGACCTGAGGAAGTGGTTTCAAGCGATGTCGCAATCAGCGACTGACCTTTGACCTGAGGAAGAAGTTTCAAGGGATGTCGCAATCGAACAATCTGGAAATGACGTGTCGCGTCTTGGAGCTCCTTAGCACACGTCCTCCCTCTCTGCTGGTCAGCGACAGAGTGAAAGATCTTATCAGCGTGAAGTAGTTAAAGCGCCCTCTGGCGAATTTTGATGAAGTGCTGCCATCTATCGGCATTTTTTTTTTTTCCAAAAGAAATTAATGTTTCACTTGTCAGGAGCTGGATTCGATCTTGGGTCCAACTGATTAGAAGTCGCGCGTCTTACCATCGTGCCAAAGCACCCGTGCTTTATAGGCAGTTAACTTCGAAGTGTACCTTATCAGTGGAAGTTAGATTATTTTTCAAAGTTCATTCGAATAGCGATGCAAGGGTGCGTTTTAAAACAGAATGCTACGGACTGAATATAAAATTGCGTATTATAACATTATGATTTTTTTTAAAACAAATGTATACACAAACTTTAAAAACACGAATGTAATAATTAGCTAAAATTGTATTCAGTGGATTTTTTTTTTTTTTTTTTTTAAATAAATCTAACTATCAATATAATTTTTTTAAAAATGATTTGAATACACCCAAGTATAGTTACGCATTTTCAAAATAGTGTTAAGTGAATAGCATTCGACCATTCTGAGTGTTGTGTATCTAAAAACAAATGTATACACAAACTTTAAAAACATGAATGTAATACATAGCTAAAATTGTGTTCAATGAACACACAAATTATGTTTTGTGAACAGGATTTGACCATTCTAAGTGTGATTTTTGAAAAATAAATCTAACAGTATAGAAAAATAATAGTGAAAATTAGAACTCACAGAACGACCTCTTCACTACCCGCTGGTCAAACTCCAAATGAGTGAGACACTCTCATTACGCTGTTAAAAATTAGATCTTATCATCACCAGTATGAGGTGTTGCCACCTATTTTTTCTAATAATATATTTTTAATAGTTGGATACTTCAAGGGTCTGATACAAAATAATGACGTCAGCAGTATGAGGTGTTGCCAACTATTTTTATAATAATATATTTCTACTAACTGGATACTTCAAGGGTCTGATACAAAATAAACAAGTTTGAATGAGATTGATATATAATTTCAGATGTATATTCGATTTTTTTTTTTTTTTTTTTTTTCATGTGTTGTAAAATTTAGTTTTCGCGTCGGGGTTCGAACCCGGAACTAAAAGCATCCATGGACCAGTTGGTGAACGCTCTGCCAACTACTCCATAGACGCTTAATAACAGTTTGCTATTTAACCTTCTCTACCATATTTAAACCACTCAGATGACTAGCGGCGCCCTCTACTGGCAGAGAACTTTATTATTTATTCAATAATTTTTTTTAATTTAGCGAGATGAAGTGTGTCACTTTTTCGGATTACATACACATTGTGTACATACCCCACGATGAAGATCGGAAAGGATTCTGGGAGATTGATGCATATCGATTTAAAGATAGAATATTAAGATTTGAAAAATTATTTTCATGTGTTTATAAGAAGAATAAAACAGAGGAACGTCTCATTTCGAAAGATGGCTTCGCGTGAAGAGGTTATCATTACATGTGTATATTTTTTCTTACTGTTTGTGGTATACATCGTGTCGGAAGTCTTATTAGGAGTGACACTACCAAGAAATATTTTATTACATTTGAATGATACTGTCAATATTTCCCTCGCAAGCTGATGGATTTAACATATCAAGACCCGCGACACCCTGCCAGCTTTGGTGGAGTAGATGCTTTATATCGCGCTCTTCATGGAAAAGTCAGCAAGAAGAATATAAGGGCATGGTTGGAGAGTGTAGACGCCTACACACTGCACAAGCCAGTTCAACGAAAATTTTTAACGAATCGTGTAATTGTACATGGCATAGACCATCAATGGCAAGCGGATTTAGCCGACATGTCTTCATTGAAAAATCATAATGATGGTTTCCGGTATATTTTGACCTGTATTGACATTTTATCCAAATACGCATGGGCAATACCACTAAAGCAAAAGCGTGGAGTAGATATTTTAGAGGCTTTTCAAACCATATTCGCAGAACGTATTCCCAAATCATTACAGACAGACCAAGGTACTGAATTTAAAAATAAACAATTTCAGAGGTATTTGAAAGAGAATAAAGTGAAGTTTTTTACAACTTTTAACACGACAAAAGCCTCGGTTATTGAGCGCTTTAATCGGACCTTGAAATCGAAAATGTGGAAATACTTTACCAGTCAAAATACATATCGTTATTTGGATGTGATGGATTCGCTCATACACAGTTATAATCACACTTTCCACTCTAGCATTAAGAAAGCCCCTGTTGAAGTCAATAAGAATAATGAAGCACAAGTGTGGAATACCCTTTATAGAAATTTTCCCACACGTGCCTCAAAATGTATTTTAAGCGAGGGAGATGTTGTGCGAGTATCCAAAGCAAAAATGACCTTTGAAAAGGGATACGAAACAAACTGGTCTGAAGAACTTTTTAAAGTTACAGAATGTGTTAAAAGAGAGCCAGCTGTTTACAGAATTAAAGATTTACTAGGAGAAGTGATTCAAGGAACTTTTTACTTGCAAGAATTGCAGAAAGTGAGAATGAAAGAGGAATATCCGATCGAACATGTTTTAAAGAAACGATATCGAAAAAAACATTTGGAATATTTTGTGAAATATCGTGGATACCCTGCCAAGTTTAACCAGTGGATTCCTGCATCTCATTTATCCACATTATAAAAGAGGGGAACTCTACATTTAAAAAATCATTCGCCAAGATGAGTTTCTACGTGACACTACCGAGCGACAGCTCGATGAGTTTTTTCCCGGAGAATAAAATTTCACATTTTATTACAAGATTGCCCGTCCCCATAGAGTTAAAGGGCGCATGGGAGATAGGACTCACAGAGTTTTTATACCCACATACCTGGATGAATATCACTGCTCAGAACAATTTTATCGGATTTGATCTAGGTGATGGGAAAATGATTGGACGGAGAATCCCACCTGGATTTTACGAAACCATTCCCGATGTTTTAAAGGCTATATTCATTAAAGAACACCAAAACAAGATATTCTTCAATTATAGTCCTATCACGAAACGAGTTCGCATTAAAGTAAAGAACAAGGCAAGAGTGATTTTACAAGATGGCTTAGCCCAAGTGTTGGGTTTCGAGCCCATGGTGATTTCTTCAGAATCTGATCATAAAGTGATGAGCGAAGGAATCTATGTAGCAGATGTAAACGCACATTATCGTGTACTGTTTGTATATTCAGACATTGTAGAACCGCAAATTGTCGGCGACGTAGTGGCGCCTCTTTTACGTATCGTTAAAGTCACTGGAAATGACGGGGAGTTGGTTTCCATGAAATTCGATCGACCTCACTACCTACCCGTGAGTAGAAAAATGATCGACACTCTGGAAATCGTTATAAGAACGCACACAGGAGCATTGACGCCATTCGAACGCGGACGCTCATACGTGAAACTACACTTTCGCCAAAAGTACCTCTCATAATGTATGTTCCTTATGAATGCTGTAAAAAATCCTTCGAAGACTATTATGTTAACCAAACAGGTCAAGGCCTTGATTACTACCAAGGAAGCACTTTTCAGAAAGGCTATGGCTTTGGAAGCCTTTTTCGGTCCTTTTTCAGAGCGGCTGTTCCACTTTTAAAGTCGGGGGCGAAAGCCGTCGGAAGACAAATGTGGCATAGCGGAGTGAATGTGTTGAATGACGTAACTAGAGGAGAGAATTTCAAAGCGGCTGCCCAACGCCATTTGAAGGAGACAGGACGTAATCTGACAGACAAGGCTGCGAGTAAAATGAAAACGATGATTGGTTCAGGACATAAAAAAAAATTCCATAAAAAGAGGAGACTCTCCAAAAATCGAATCATTTCTCCAGCTGCTAAGAAGGTGAAAGCACGCGATATTTTCTCCTCAGAATGACGACATTGATTCATAAAGATTCCACTCCCTGTACCAAGTCTGAACTGGATTTATTTGTGACCCCACCGACCCAAACGGCCATAGAAAAAGGCCACTTTATAGAATTTCACCCTCTGTCTAACATACGAGATGGAGGTCCCATAGAGTTTAACATATCGGGAAGTGGAGACGAATATATGGATTTGGGTTCTTCATTCTTGTATGTTAAAGCGAAAATTGTGAAATCGGACGGAACCCCTTTACCTGATAAAGAATCGGTAGCTCCCGTGAACTTGTTTTTGCATTCGTTATTCTCACAAGTAGACGTCAGTTTAAACGAGCGAGTGATTTCTTCAGCCACCAACACCTATCCCTACAGAGCCTACATAGAAACACTTTTAAATTATGGAGCAGATGCCAAGAAAAGTTTACTCACCTGTGAATGTTTCTTTAAAGATACGAATCTGAGTGATATAGACCCTCTATCAGAGAACTCCAACGAAGGATTGAAAAAAAGATATGAAATGAGTAAATTAAGTAGAACTGTGGACATGATCGGACAGATTCATTCCGATATATTTCAACAAAATCGCCTCATGTTGAATTTGGTGGATTTGAAAATAAAAATGACACGAAGCAAATCTGATTTTTGTTTAGTGTCCAACGCCCCCAAACCCGACTACAAAGTTTTGTTAGAGCACGCTTCCATGTTTGTTCGAAAAGTTAAAGTAAGCCCCGGAGTATTATTAGGACACGTCCAAGCCTTGGAAAAGAATTTAGCAAAGTATCCTATAGATCGTGTATTATGCAAAACATATTCAGTGTCGAAAGGAAGTTGGTCTTTTATGCAAGATAATGTCTTTTTGGGTGTTATGCCAAAAAGAGTGGTTATTGCATGCCTTAATAATGCTGCTATGAATGGACAATATGCATTAAATCCATTTTTTCTAGACCATCAACACGTAAACTTTTTAAGTGTTTACGTAGACGGCAATCCAGTTCCAAGCAAGCCTTTAGAATTAAACTTTGAAGACAACAACTACATTCGTGCGTATCACACTCTGTTCCCCGGATTTAACCAAGACAAGGGAATTCACCTGACCCGAGACGAATTTGCAGCAGGATATACTTTGTATGCTTTTGATTTGTCGCCCGACATGTGTGATGGTCCCCATATGAATTTACAGCAACAAGGTAATTTACGGGTAGAAGTGAAATTTTCTAAAGCTCTTCGAGAAACCATTTCCATCTTGGTGTATGCGGAATTTGAAAACGTGATTGAAATTAACAAGTCTCGCCACATTCTGTGTGATTTTGCCAATTAAAAAAAAAAAAAAAAAAAAAAAAAAAAATGGATACCAAGCAGTTGAACAAAGCACTATCCAAGAACATTTTTACGAGTGATTCTTTTTTAGGTGTTTTTGCAAGTGACAATCTACCTGAAAAGTTTGAACGATATCCCACCTGTTTCGTGGCTAATGTGGACTCATCGACAGAACCTGGCAGCCACTGGTTAGCCTTTTACTTGCCTTTTCGAGATTGTATAGAATTTTTCGATTCTTATGGACACTCACCCGACACTTTTGACGGAGCTATATCAGACTACGTATCATCTTTTCAATGCATGGACTATAATTGTATGCCCCTGCAAAGCAATGTCACGGCCGTCTGTGGTCACTATTGTATTTATTATTTATATTCTAGATGTCGCGGAACTTCTCTGAAAGATTTTATGTTATCTTTTGTACCCAACGAACTATCTAATGACATAAAAATTTATAATTTTGTAACCAAGCATTTTAAGATTGCTACACCTTTTTACCAATAAATATGGATGTGAACAAACTTGTGTCCTCATTTACCATGGAGTTTCCGACTATGCAACATCCTTTCACAATGGTCATTGCAGGTCCCACGGGTTGCGGAAAAAGTTTCTTTGTTCGCGATTTGTTAAAACACAAGCGGGAGATGTTTTCACCACCCATCGATAAAATTGTATGGTTTTATGGAATCCACCAACCACTTTACGATGAAATTCCCGATGTTACTTTTGTGGAAGGGCTACCCGGGAATTATCGAGAGTATTTGGAATCCAATACGCTTTTTATTATAGACGATCTAATGTCCGAGTGTGGCAGCGATAAACGCTTAACGCATTTATTTACAAAGGGAAGCCACCACATGAATCTGAGTGTCGTGTTTATCACACAAAATTTTTTTCACAAAGGAAAAGAAATGCGTGAAATTACATTAAACGCCCACTACCTCCTTCTCTGTAAAAATCGAAGAGATTTGAGTCAAATCACGCACTTGGCAAAACAGTTGTATCCCAGGCAGACTCGATATTTTCAAGAAGTGTATGAAGACGCCACTAAAAAACCCTATTCATATCTGTTTATAGATTTGCGGAGTGAAACACCGGAAGAAATGCGATTGCGGACTAATATTTTACCGGGGCAGACGCAATATGTCTACCAAGCGAGACACATTTTTGCATAAAAACATAATGTGCCGGTGTCTTTTCTTCACTTGTAAAGATGACGCTCACCCAAGAACAACTAAGTCAGTTGCAGCTGCTGCAAATTTGCCCCTCGAAATTACGAAAGAATCTACTGAAAAAAATTCCATCTTCTTGTATAAAGGCTCTCTGCGAGTGTAGTCTCAACACATTAAAAGGGAATATTCCTCTCACGAAGCATCAAAAAGTCAAGCTCCGTAAACACAAGACTACGTTGCGAGAATTGGCACAGAGACGTAAACCTCTGTACCAGAAACGAAAACTCCTCATTCAAAAAGGTGGATTTTTAAACTTATTGATTCCAGCAGCATTGAGTGTGATTTCAACACTTTTTAATGGAGCACGCTAAAAAATATGCATTGATTCCCGAAGAGTCTCTCTCCAAACATGTACCCAGCGAGAAGCATATGACCACTTTCGACAAGGAAATGGCTCGCATTTTAAACAGTTCTCTCGGCGAAGACGATAAAGTGAAACTATATTACGAACTTTTGCAAAAGAAACTAAAGATGAATTCTTTCAACACGCCCATTCAAGCGTCGATCCAAGAGGAGCAGGATATCCCTGAAGAAAAAATATTAATTAAAAAGGAAAAATCTGAAAAGATTACCAAAGACTCTGTAAACAGCTATGATGCTGTTCTATTAAACAGTGTGCCTGCAAAATTAAAAAGATATGCCAATGAAATGATTTCACTCATCAAAAGACATCCAGATATATTGGATTGGAATGACAGAGGGCAAATTCTACATCATCGAGACATTGTTCCCAAATCCAACATTGTAGACCTTTTTAATCTGATATTCACCAACAGGAAGAGCGAGGTTGTGGCCAAAGAAGCATTTCTAGCAGCATTAGATGAAATGAACATTCCACGACACTATGTAAAGAACAAGCATGTATATGCCCATCCCTACAAAAGTACACCCACAAGAACTAGAAAAAATGTAAAGTGGTTGAACTTTAAATAAAAGTATGTGTAAATGAAATATGATGTGTCTTTATTTCTAACACACTTATAAATTATAAAAATGTATACATACCAACATAAGCGACCTACTCTGTCGAGCGTTCACCTCCGAATGACTCATTGGGTGGACATTATCAGTAAAAGCTTATCACAAACCATGTGTCGATAAGCGGGAGAAGGGTGCATTCCATGACCTTATATGGTAGGGAGGGATATATTTACAAGGTGTCATCACCATGTGATATGCGATAAGCGTTGTCACGTGATCTGGCATAATCATATAATGATAGATAAGTGTTCTCACATGATCTGACATCACCCTATGACCACGTGATCAGCCAGCACCCTGTGATATACGATAAGTCTTCTCACGTGATCTGTCATCACATGATTGCAGATAAGTGATCGTGTGATTATAGTCAGGGTATATAACGCCTCGGCACAAAAGTTCTTTCCACACTTTTCCAAGTTTTGAGCGTCTGGTGTTAGAAATTTTTTTTTTCAATTTGAATATGTCGCAGAGTTTGTTGGAGAACGGTGATTGGCTTGAGGCTGCATACGCTGGGCCAGATTCGCCACCTTACATCGCAATCACCAACACTACTGCTTTTGGAATGGCTGCCACCACCGCCGATGATGATGAGCCTATGATTTTGAAAGTTGTTCCTGCTCCTGCTGTTACCATGCCTGCTTCTGCTTCTGCTGTTACCATGCCTGCTATCATGCCTGGTACGTCCATGCCTGCTTCTGCTTCTGGTACTAACAGACCTGCCACCACACCTGCTTCTGCTTCTGGTACTAACATGCCTGCCACCACACCTGTTCCTGCTTTTGATACTAACAGACCTGCCACCACACCTGTTCCTGCTTTTGATACTAACAGACCTGCCACCACACCTGTTCCTGCTTCTGGTACTAACAGACCTGCCACTCTTCTCAGCGATGTTGAGCCACTCCATACGTTCTCGTTGGGTTTTTTATACTTTATAAACATTTACGTGTGGAACTATTCTGTGCGTCTGCACATTCGCAAATATGCAGACGTACGAGGAGAACTTGTGCCAACGAGACATGGGGTGGTCATGACACCTCCAACATGGTGTGAATTTGTGACAAAAATACACAACTTTAGCGATGTGTATAAAACCACTAGCTTTGTGGCAAATAACCAACTCCTCGTTCTGAACGCCAATGGGCAATGTCACATGCAGCAACTCTACCAGTCCGGTGATGGCCCTTTTCATTTAAAGCCATCGGCAGTACAACTGTCGATGGAACAAATAAATGTGTTAAGGGGGCTTCACGACACAGTGTCGGAGGCTGTGATTCATGTACTGTACAGCAAGGTTTTACCTTCTAAAGTCCTAGCTGTACAGAAACAATTCCCACAGGGAATCATGCCTCCAAACTGCAGAGAGTTGCTGCGAACGCACATCGTAAAATGCGTTCAGACAGAAATACTTCATGCAGGCGAAAAGTTATTTTACTGTGAGGGTTGTGTGGTGGACCACTGCTCACAGAGACGACACGCCTGCATGAATACATCTGCTGAGGATAAGTTGAGAAGCGTAAAGCAGGATGCACTATTCCACATAAGCATACCTAAAATTTGCAACTCCATACATGAAAATGTATGGAGTTATTATATAAGCCCGGACCATTTCAGTGGGATTGATGTAAAGATGTACAAACGGGGAATATTGTAAGTACCCATTTACTTGATTTTTATTCTTTAGCAGTTTTAATTAAATTTTCATTTCAATTCTTAAATTTTAATTTTTTTTTTGCATTTCTTTTAAATAATTTAATTTCTTTTAAACACCTTAATTTTAAAATATTCTATAATAAACATTAATTTTTTTTTTTTTTTTTTTTTTTTAATGACGGCTAGAGTGATAAAAATCAAGTAATTGGGTATCTGTGCTGCATTTAATGTAAATATTTTAATTGTAAAATTGCTGTATATAACTATTTTTATGATTAATAAAATGTGTGTTTTATTTTTTAAAAATATTGTGTTTTTAGTGAATCAAACATAAACACTTTAAAGGATTTTTACAGCCTCGTTTGGTATACGTGGAAAAACTTTATTTTTCAGGTTTTAAATATGCCACTTGGTTTTTAGACATACTCAAAACCACATGCTGTGGAAAAACTTTATTTTTCAGATTGGATTACAATGGTAAGGTTTTATCTATTCTAACATAGACTTCATATTTGGAACTCGTGAGTCTTATCATTTCTTATCAAATGTTTGAGAAAGAGAGTGCTGATATTGACCATAGCAATCGTTATCTGGGTGTTTGGACGATTATTGTAAATGCTCGCTTGGACGATTCTCGTTCATTGGAATATATATTGTGAGAACCAAACTTGCAATAGATTTTAAAAGTGTTTGTGTCAGGGAAAAATAATGTACACTCACTTCTAAGTTCTATCATGGTAGTAAAATTACGATGTTAAAATGGTGATATCATATTCATTGGGTTTTATTTAAACTGAATACTAAAATTTATAGCGGTGAAAATTCGTTAGTTTGTTAAATTCTAAACTTCGATATTTCAATTACATCCACCATTTTAAAAAATGGCCGAATCATATTCGATGCACAATATCATTGAAGTGATGTGTTTTAGATTACGTGTAGCAAATCAGACCGTTGAAGTATCCAACTATTAAAAATATATTATTAGAAAAAATAGGTGGCAACACCTCATACTGCTGATGATAAGATCTAATTTTTAACAGCGTAATGAGAGTGTCTCACTCATTTGGAGTTTGACCAGCGGGTAGTGAAGAGGTCGTTCTGTGAGTTCTAATTTTCACTATTATTTTTCTATACTGTTAGATTTATTTTTCAAAAATCACACTTAGAATGGTCAAATCCTGTTCACAAAACATAATTTGTGTGTTCATTGAACACAATTTTAGCTATGTATTACATTCATGTTTTTAAAGTTTGTGTATACATTTGTTTTTAGATACACAACACTCAGAATGGTCGAATGCTATTCACTTAACACTATTTTGAAAATGCGTAACTATACTTGGGTGTATTCAAATCATTTTTAAAAAAATTATATTGATAGTTAGATTTATTTAAAAAAAAAAAAAAAAAATCCACTGAATACAATTTTAGCTAATTATTACATTCGTGTTTTTAAAGTTTGTGTATACATTTGTTTTAAAAAAAATCATAGTGTTATAATACGCAATTTTATATTCAGTCCGTAGCATTCTGTTTTAAAACGCACCCTTGCATCGCTATTCGAATGAACTTTGAAAAATAATCTAACTTCCACTGATAAGGTACACTTCGAAGTTAACTGCCTATAAAGCACGGGTGCTTTGGCACGATGGTAAGACGCGCGACTTCTAATCAGTTGGACCCAAGATCGAATCCAGCTCCTGACAAGTGAAACATTAATTTCTTTTGGAAAAAAAAAAAATGCCGATAGATGGCAGCACTTCATCAAAATTCGCCAGAGGGCGCTTTAACTACTTCACGCTGATAAGATCTTTCACTCTGTCGCTGACCAGCAGAGAGGGAGGACGTGTGCTAAGGAGCTCCAAGACGCGACACGTCATTTCCAGATTGTTCGATTGCGACATCCCTTGAAACTTCTTCCTCAGGTCAAAGGTCAGTCGCTGATTGCGACATCGCTTGAAACCACTTCCTCAGGTCAGCGATTGTGACATTCCCTCTCAAGAGTGAAACTCACTCCGTATGAGTCATCATGCCTCTGTGAAAGACTTTCGCAATTGCCCTCTTGACCTCTTTCGCAATACTAGGAAAGAGGCATCCTCCCAAGAGAGGCATCCGGTGCTGCGCCTCACCAAACTTCCAAAAGAGGGGAGGGGGGCACTGAGAGGCATCCTGGGGGTCTAAAGACCCTCCAAGGAGGGTCCACTCCAAAGAGGGGAGACACTCCAAAGAGGCATCCTCCCAAAGAGGATCCTCTCAAAGAGGGACCCTCCTCCCAAAGAGGGCCTCTCCTCCTGCTGCGCTTGCTGCGCCTCCCCTCTTTGGACTGGGACCGGTGTTTTCTAACTACTAGTATTGTAATCATGCCGAAAATCGCAACTCGAGTTTTCGACGGATCTACACGTTTCGAGACCTCTAGAATACGAAAAAACTACTTTTAGCGTGACGTCTGTGTGTCTGTCTGTCTGTATGCATCCACTCTAACTCAAAAACTTATGAACCGAATTTCATAAAATTTGGTAGGTAAGTCACTTGTGTATGACCCTGTTGCTGATTAGTTTGTGGTACGATTCGTAAAAACAGAACCCGCCTTTTTTTGCGAAATGGCCCGTAAAAATTTCATATATTCACTCTAGCTAAAATACTAACAGACCAAATTTCACAAAATATAGTAGATAAGTTACGTGTACGACACTCTGGTGCTGATTAGATTTTGATATTAATCGAAAAAGAACAGCCTGCATTTTTTTACGAAATGGCCCGCAAAAATGTCATGTATCCACTCTAGATAAAATACTAATTGACCAAATTTCACAAAATTTGGTGGATAAGTTACTTGTGGGATACTCTGGTGCTGATTAGATTTTGGAATTATTCGAAAAAGAACAACCTGCCTTTTTTTACGAAATGGTCCTCAAAAATCGCTAAAATCTAAAAAAAAGCTACGTATGTTCAAATGTATCAATTAAATGAGTGTTTTATACGTAATTTTTGATGAGGTAAAAATAAGAACAACTCTATTACTCTAGGACTAATCGTTCTCGAGATATTTCAGATGTTTCGCATTTAGTTATGCCACTTTTGGAAAATGTCCAATTGCCAAATAAAAACAGAAATTGAATTAAAAATGCAAATTCAGTGTTATTTTGTGCAATTAAACTCAATTTAATGAATTATTAAAGAAATAATGCAAAAATGAATTTGAGTCTGCAAGGAAAGTCATGTGCTGCCCACATCAGATTTTTGTTTTTGCTTTGGCGAGATTCTTGTGAGAGGTAACGAGTTTTGCTCAACTCTTATCAGCGCGGAATGGCGCTATGAGGACGTATATGGAGGCGCAGACCGGTGTTGCAGTCGATTGTATTGGGTAAAGCTCATATACACAAGCTGACGCAACAACGTCCATCTTGACTCCCAGTTAAAGCGATAGCTGTACATGGCGAAAAGAAGGTTACGTTCTAGTCATTTTCTTGAAATCTCGAGAAAGTCAAAACATTCTAACCTACTTTATTGATTGATTGGTACAATTTTGTGAAAGAAAAGGCACGCATTGTGTATCAAATATCAGTCATGCGCATGCCATTGAAATAGCTCATGCAGTCGATAATTGACTTGACGGTTTGGAGTCAAAATGCCGGTTGCGTCAGCCTGTATATTTAGAAACCTTAGTATTGGGAAAGAAAAGGTCTATATCCATCCGTATTAAAACAAAAATGTATCTTTTGTTTTGATGCGGATTGTAAAAACGATGATTTTTGCTCGTGCTATCTGATGCTAGTGTTTGTATCAGATGGCATGTTTAAGCATGGACCCCCATAGGACATTTTTCAGGGGGCTAGGGAATACCACTAACGTGAGTGGGGAAAACTCCGAGATAAGATTTACAGCATTAATTTATGCCCACATTTGTGACCTTGAACATCCAGGGAGAGAATTCCCTATGGGAGTCCATGGATGGTGCGATTGAGGTTGCAAACCTCTGCGTTAGATTGAGGTTTTCATAACACTCTTTTCCATACAGGACACTCCTCGTGAGACAGAACAGGGCAGAGTTTTCATCATCTCGTACTTTATGGAGGATGACACCGTCAAAGTGCATGAGCAGAGGATGGAGAACTCTGGACACTCAGGTGGACTCTTCTTCGCTCGGGGACGCCTGAGGAAAGACCTAGGCAAGACTGCGGAGCTAACTCCGTCGTTGGCGAAGGGGGCCAAACCCGTGTACTACGAGGCGTCGGATTTTTACATTGGAGCCAAAATAGTAGCCGGTGGCAGCACCTTTGTGATTAAAGATGCTGATTTAGCTGTTTTTAAGTTTATGGAAAAACATCCTGAAATATATCCAGGTCAGTAAATCATGATTTTGTTATACCTACAACTCAAACTGCTGGTAATGTAATGAAACTAAAAATCTGATGAGGACAGCGCATGATTTTCCTTACATAATGCAAGTGCTTTACTTCTTTTAACGAAATAATGATGTACAATATCTAAATCACAGTGTTTTTAACGTTGAAATGTATACTGACATTGTGCGTTTTTCTGGATGACAACATGTAAAATTTATTTTGAAGTAACCAATGAACTTATACTTCGCACAAATATAACTTGACAATTGGAAATATTGCTGACATCTGCTAAGCAATATTAAATTAACCATTATATTAAAATATATTAAATATTATTCATCAATTTGGCGTCATTTTCGAAACTTGAGTGTCATTTTTCTCAATTGGGCGACACTTTCGTCCATTTGGCACCATATTAAAAAACCCGCCAGTTTGGCTATATTTTGCCAAATTTATCACCATGTTGGCTATATTTCGCCAAATATGTCTCCAAGCGTTACATATTGGATGACACGTATTACTGTTTATGTATTACTGCATTACCGTATACTTATTTACCGTGTATTCTGAATAAATCGCATTCAAATCTCAGCTAGTGTTATCCGATATTGTAAATGATCTGACAGATACGATGAGTTTTTATTATTTATTTATTCTTTTATACGTATACTTATACTAAGTAAACTTTTTTCCAGATGTTTCTGCGAAAGAGCAGAAAGAATTGGCTGATTTTCTTAAAGGATACACTAAACCATCATAGTAAGTTGATTATTTTGCTTCAGAGTTGTTAAATACACCAAACACTGCATTATTTGGAACATTTGAAGTTTTAGGTAGATGGCTTAAATTCTTACTATTGAGCAACAAATTTATTGTCAAGGGGCGGAGCAGCCCAGTGGTTAAGGTACGGTATTTGCACTCTGCCCAAGGACCCGAGTTCGATCCTCGGCTGTGCCCAAACTAAGGTTCCAAAATATACAAGCTGGCGCAACAGCGGCCATCTTGATGCACAGTACATAGCGAAAAGGGGGCTACTTTCTCGTCCTATTCTCGGAAATAAAATCTCGAGAAAATAAAAGCATTCTAGACTACTGAATGATTGGTACAATTTTGGTACTTGAATGATTGGTACAATATTGGTACTTGAATGATTGGTACAATATTGGTACTTGAATGATTGGTACAATATTGGTACTTGAATGATTGGTACAATATTGGTACTTGAATGATTGGTACAATATTGGTACTTGAATGATTGGTACAATATTGGTACTTGAATGATTGGTACAATATTGGTACTTGAATGATTGGTACAATATTCTGAAAGCAGAAGCACCTGTTTTACAGCTAAATTGCGTGTCAATTAGCGACCATGTAACATGCGCGCTATTGAAATAGCGCAGGCAGTCGATAATTGGCCGGTTGAAGTCAAAATGGTGGTTGCGTCAGCTTGTATATTTAGGAGTTTTAGCCCAAACTGTCCCCGTGTTCACGCGGAGTAAGGAACGTTAAATATGTGGGTCTGTAAGTCCTTCCGAGAGGTTGGTAGTCGGGAAAGGAGCGCACAGTCCCTGTGGATGTCGCCCCCGCTGAGTTCCGGCCAAAAATTGGGTGGCATTGACCTGGCTGTCCAAACAGATACCTTACACCTTTGGGTAAGTCGGACGGTCGGGGTCGAAATAAATTTAATGTCACCATAAGCGTCTTGTACCATTATTTTTCCCTACTAACTTCCCTTGGACACTATTTTATTCCTTCGTTGACGCCCTTCTTTGACGGACTCGTTATCGGTTCCCAGAACACATACAGAGCTGAAACTTGGCACACAGTTTCATCTCTCGGAATATTTGCATCTCTTAAATTTTTATGTCATTACGTTACGCCGTTACGTCATTGACGTACGTCATCTTTTAAGAGCTCGTTTTCGGCTCCCCAGAGCACGCGGAGAGTTGTAAACTAAGTACACAATTTAAATTCGCGCATTATTTTCATCTATCAAATTTTCACATCATTACGTTACGTTGATACGTAGTTTACGTACATCATCTTTTCGTCTCGTTTATTGTTCAACAAAGGTAGCAATACAAAGTGGCAGCATACAGTTTCATCTCGCTGAACATTTGCATGTATAAAATGTTGGCGTCGTTACGTCATTTACGTACGTCATCTTGTAAAGGCTCGTACTTGGCTCCTAGAGGACAGAGATGAAACTCGGCGCACAGTTTCATCTCGCTGAGTATTTGTATCTATTAAATGTTCGTGTCATTACGTCACGTCGTTACGTCATTTACGTACGCCATCTTATAAATGTTCGTACTTGGCTCCTAGAGGACAGAGCTGAAACTCGGCGCACAGTTTCATCTCGCTGAGTATTTGTATCTATTAAATGTTCGTGTCATTACGTCACGTCGTTACGTCATTTACGTACGTCATCTTATAAATGTTCGTACTTGGCTCCTAGAGGACAGAGCTGAAACTCGGCGCTCAGTTTCATCTCGCTGAACATTTGCATCTATTAAATGTTCAACTTATTACATCGCGTCTTTACGTCATTTACGTACGTCATGACAATGTTTTTGCCCATTTCCACACGTTGTTTGCTGATTACGGCCGTGTGTCTTCAGATGATATTGTTCTTTTGATTCTAACGCGTCAATCTATGTAAAATACGATACATAGGTTTGAACATAAATTATGTCAAAAAATCTGATGTGGACAGCACATGACTTTCTTTATATAATGCAATGAATTTACTACTTTTACAGTAAAAAAAAAAATAGGTTACTCTTATAGTGAATACCTATATTCTTTCCAAGATATTGAATTTGCGTCAATTAGTTGTCATTTTCATTGATTTAGCGTCATTTTTATCCATTTGGCGCGTTTCCCGTTAATTTGGCAGCATTTAAAATAACCGAATGAACTTGTATGCTCTGATTATTACTTCAACTAAAAATATTATCATAAACGATTTATCAAAAAAAAGACTGTGTAGTCACTTTACACCATAGGCGAAACCAGGAATTCGAAAAGAAGGAATGCCGACGACCAAATGGGGAGACGTTTCAGAGTTGAATTTCGTTTTCCAATGTTGATTACTAAATTAACGGTAAAAATAATGAGGGTATAGAGAATATATAGTACACATGGAACTATAGAACTGTGAACTTTTTTACTCTGATTATTCTTTCAACTACATATACAACCATGAACGATTTATTATAAAATTGGGTCATTTGCAGTCAGTTTACACCATTGGCGTAGCCAGGATCTCAGAAAAGCGTGTAGGTCGATGGTCGATGCTATCATGCATTTTTTAATTGAAGAAAATCAAAAATGTAATTGAAGAAATCATCGAAGTAATACAAGTTCATCCATAATTCGTGTAGTAAAACATTCTACATATATTACATCTCATTGGTTAAAGTATTACATCACTTTTTTGTAGTGACTATATTGAGAATGAAAGCACGCTGTATTACCTCCCCTATTTGATTGTCGAACTCCCCTTCCTTTCCGAGATCCAGGCTATGCCTATGGCGTAAATTGACTACACGACTATTTTGGGCTAAATCATTTATAATAGTGTTTTTAGTTGAAGAAATAATTTGAGCCAACTTATTCATAGTAATATAACTACCTCTAATACATTCAGTATGCCCCTTCCACCATTGTCTAAACACTTGCATTTTTCATACAGTGACCATACTGGGAAAAGCAATTCCCCTCACTTCTATTCTCATTCGGTCGTAGACCTCACCCTTTCTTAGATCCTGGCTATGTTCATGGCGTAAACTGACTACATTTTGTTATCTTTTTTTTACGATAAACTGTTTCAGGTAGTATTTCATGTTGATGAGGTAGTCGAAGCAAACAAATTCACAATCCTATAATTAATTCCCTTTCTATATAATAAAAGGCAATGTCTGTGTGTCTGTCTTATACACTATAGGCTCAGCGACAGCGCGTCGCAGAGCTACGAAATTTGGCAATCGGAGACCAGGGGGGAGGAGGGACGCGTGAAAACCGATTTTTAAAATTTGAATTACTTTTTTTTGTTATTTAATGTTTTATGCGATTTCGACCGTTTTTTTCCCTTTCCCCTTTTTTCTCCACCATCCAGACGTCGTAGAAAAAAACAAATCACACGACCGGAAAGAGCAGACAATTACGAGTAAAAACATATCAATTTCCAATCTCAGGGACAAATTCTAATACTTTTTTTTCAAGATTTTAAAACAAAAGTCAATTTCAGCTAAAAAAAACCGAACTTTCGTTTTTAAATCCTCGCATCGGAAAAAGTACCTAAATTTCGACTAATAATTTACATTTTTAGAAAGCTCAGACATCAGGCATTCTTACAAGCCCAATCTGATCAAGAAATAATTAAAAGTAGCTGCAGAATCCGAATTTTAAGAATTTCGGAATTTCAATTTTTCGGCTAAACAAGTTTTTCTCCCACATGCCCACGCGAGGTGACGCGCAGACGCACTGAAAGGCCCAAGAAGTTCGATTTCTTGCGAGCGCAGACGCAGTTGTCATGGAAACGGTTTTTTGACTTGGAGATGTTTGGTGGTATATTTGAGGATAATCGCATGGGGCAAATGTCATCAGTGATTGCTTTTTATACGGTTTTTGGCCTAGGGACAATTAAAAATCGAATTAGTGTTTGCTTTTTATAAGATTTTTAGCTCATTATGCTGGATTATGAAAATACTTAAACACTGAAGAAATAAAGAAATAAATAAAAAGAAAGTTATGGAGATTGTTGCGGTGCTTTAAAATTTCATTATTAGTTTTAACGTCATTAAACTAAACCAAACTTTGTTAACTCTACGGGGTTGAGAGCGCGCTAGCCCAGTGGTTAGAGCGCGGGGGCCCGGGTTCGATTCCCGCCACTGCCAAAACTGTCATCGTGTTCACGCGGAGTACAATCACGTTAAACATGTGGGTCCGTAAGTCTTTCCGAGAGGTTGGAGGTAGGGGAAGGAGGGTACGGTCTCTGTGGATGTCTCCCCCACTGGGTTCCGGTCTAAATTGGGTGGCACTTCCTGGTCGTCCAACACCTTTCTGGTAGGTCGCGCCAGCGAGTTTGCCACGGTCAGAATTTTCAAGGGTAGCGAACAGGCTGGTCGCCGAAGGCGGCTAGTACGACATATTCTCTAATTCCTCCCATTGGCTAAACATATACAGTAGTTTTCTACTGGTCTCTTTCCAGAATTTGGTCGTCGATCTTTCGTCTTTTCGAGTTCTTGGCTATGCCTGGCGTCAAATGGCTATATAAATATAATGTGCAACAAATAAGATCCATTGCATGAATATTTTTTATGGTTTAATAATGAGGAAAAACCCCTTTACTTCATTTCCAAAATTAACTTAGTTCTTCAGAAACTGTTTCTAAAATGGGTATTTAAATGTAAAAAAAAATATATTTGAATAAAAAAAATTATCCGAATTTAGAGTAAAAAAAAATTACGAATTTGCCAATCGGCTTATTATCTATTTATTTCCAATTACTTTATTATGAATAATATCGGGCCTGACGATTCTGCTTGCGAAGTTCAAGTCTTTAAATTATCGCATTAGCCATGCTGCAATCATGTAGTCGTGTCTGGGGTTTTTAATTCTACCCTTGAGGAATGCAATTCCGTTAAGATTGGCGTATTTGTGCTCTGCAGACGATTCCGATCTAAATATGCTGTTTGTCACTGCTTACATGAATTTGCTACGACCTCAATCTGAGTAGCTTTCTGAATGATAGGTCGAAGTCTCATTAGAATGCATTCAATAACAAAATCATATTTTATTAAATAACCGCTTGTAAAATATTATTGGTATCCATGAACAGTACACAAAATTATTTCACTTTTTATCTTCTCAATCTCACACTCTGTTGAACAGTAGAAAAATTTTGTTCAATGTTATCCATTTTCAGCTAACTAAAAGCAGTTTAAATGGTTGCCGTTGGAAAAATAATTAGTAATGATTTATCTGGTCATAAATAAAATAAAATCAGAATTTAAATTTGATATGGCAGATGTAGTGCGAATAGGAAAATCCATTTAGAAAATGTGTTTCAATTTCTGTACCTTTCTTGGTCTTTTTAGCACCTGCTGAAATAGTGATTAGAAATGAAACCATCTATGTACAAATTTACACCCCTCTTTCTTTGATAGTTATTGTAAATAAACACTATTTCAATGCCAAATGAGAACTACTCCACATATGAAAAATGGGAGTGGTCAAATGTGGGCGTGGCGCCAAATGTTATTGATACATCGAACCTATTACCCTCGTACTTCAGAAGAATATTATACACTGGTGGAAAATAAAATCCCAACGCTAAGAAGAAATTAGTTTAAAGGAATGAAATTTAGGCAAAGCAATTGTATAGGTAACATATTTATTTGATTAAAGTTTCAAGGTCACAGGTTAAAGTATTCGCGAGAAGAGACATTTCAAATGTGAAATGGCACATGCATTGTGTCGTATAGGTGCCGTGTGTCATTTTGTGGGATAGAATTCCATGCCTGCTGCACTTGGTCAGTCAAATCAGCAACTGGTTGTGGATAACGCTGGATTTGTCTTCCAATAATGTCCTATACGTGCTCGATGGGAGAAAGATCTGGTGATCTCGCAGGCCTGGGCAACATGTCGACACTGTAGAGCACGTTGGGTGACAGCAGCGATATGAGGGCGCGCGTTATCTTGTAAGAAAACATTCTCTTGAATACTGCTCATGAATGGCAGCACATCCGGTTCAATCACCAGTCTGATGTACAAATTTGCTGTCAGGTGCTTGGGATAGCGACGAGAGTGCTCCTGCTGTCATAGGAAATGGCTCCCCCAGACCATAACGCTTGTTGTAAGTCCAGTGTGTCTACGCCGAAGACAGCTTGGTTCCACGCGCTCACCTGGCCTCCTTCTTACCAACATACGATTATCACTGGCACCAAGACAGAAACGGCTCTCATCTGAGAATACAACTGATCTCCACTCCGCCCTCCAATGAGCTCTAGCTTGACACCACTGACGTCGCAGACGGCAGCGATTCGGAGTTAGTGGTATGAATGCTACAGGCCCTCTGACTCGGAGCTGTCCCTCAAGTAATCGATTTTTTACAGTTCGCTGTGTCACTCTGGGGCTAACAGAAGCTCTAATTGCTGCTTCAGATGCAGTATGATCCGTCACAGTGATGAGGCGAATACGGCGGTTTCCCCTCTCAGTAGTGGCCCGTGTGCGGCCGGACCCCGGTCTTCTTGAGACAGTGCCTTCCCGTGACTACTGCTGCCAACAATCATGTCCAGTGGATACATCCCTGCCAAGTCTTTCTGCAATATCGCGGAAAGAAAATCTATCTTCTCGTAGCCCTATTATACGGCCTCGTTCAAACTCACTAAGCTGCTGATACTATCTTCTTCGTCTCCGAAAAGGCATTCTTGACTCAAATCTAACTCACAACGTCCAATCCGGACGATAAATAACCAAAGAATAAATAACGCTCACGAAGTTTACATTGCGTATTTAAAGCAAACGTGATTTGCTTGATCATAGTGGCTCTACTAACGCCACTCTCATTCGTCTAGCGCGAAATTTGAATAGGCGTCATCTTTCATACGTTCAAAAACGCGCCTCCCAAATTTCGTTTATCTAGCACAACTCCTTCTTGGTGTTGGGATTTTATTTTCCGCCAGTGTATATATATATATATGAGTTAAAGTAGAAAAATTGAAGAGATATAGTAAAAAGCAGTACAGTATTTCTTTTAAACATACATTAGAAGGGGGTGCCCCTCCCCCGGATACATTTTATATTAACTTCGTTTTTATTTATGTGGCAACATTTTAATATATTTATATAGGGCAAATAGAAAACTTGCCCCCCCCCCCAAAGTTTCATTTGCCCCCCCCCCTCCCCTGGCCAAAAAGTCCTGAAAAGCGTCCAACGCAAACAAAAGAAAGAATTCAATTGATTACTATTTTCAATTGACTAATTTAGAAAATAAAATTATGTTCTTTTAAAATTACTAGTTATACATGCTTTGTATATTATATGTAAACTCTTTGATTATTTTTAAAAGGTTAGTTTATATATATACTATGTTTTTCAAAATGAACAATTCATTTATTTAGGCCTAGCTCTTATCCCCGTGTATAGCTTTAATGCTTGGATTTTATTCGTTTTTCAATTATCGAATCCATTCCATTGATATTTGTTGATTATCTTTAGCTTGATGATTAGCAATTTGCATTTTTTTCCCATTTGATTGATGATTCTCTATTTAATACTTCTTATTATGTAGGCATTTTTTTAAAATTAGGATTTTTGAGTTGCAACTTCTCTGTCTCTATTCTATCATTGGATTTTCAAACTATTATATATATATATATATATATATATATATATAATTCGCTAACTTATATCTTTACTATTATGAATGTCATTTTAACTCTAATTCATATATTATATATAGATATGTTGACGACTTAATTTGTATTATCATTGATGATTCCGAACCAGTTAATATTGATTTTTACCCATCTAACCTAGAATTAATTCCTAATGAGCCTAGCGCTAGTCAAACTGTAAACTTTTTAGACCTAAATATAGATACCCTCCATAATCATGTAATCACCAATCTATATGATAAAAAAGATTCTTACAACTTCACTATCATAAAGCTGCTATCATACCAATCTTGTAATTCTATTCAATTGTTTAGAAACATCATTTTAAACCAGCTATTTCGAATACATCGACTTTCTGATCCTCGGTTTCACTTTCTCCACATCAATAATCTTAAACGCATTTGTCAAAATTACCAATATCCGGAAGTATTTGTAAATAACATTATTAATAATTTCAAATATACCACGTAATATTTTTCCACATGCATTATTTATCTTTGATTGGATAACTCATTTTTGAGAATTCACCCATTCGTATCACCTAACTTACCACTTGGCCTGAGTCTATTACTGTTTACTATTTTCGAATGACTATTTTCCACTTGTCCTGAGTCCTATACTGATTACTATTTTTGAAAGTCTCCATACATATTATGTATCGTTCAAATGTATTCATTCCGGTGCCCACACGCATTGACAAAGTGAGGTGAAATGCTCAGTCGCTTCTTCCACTTACACGTGGTAACTATGCTTCTGAGTTCATGTTTCTGTTCGAGGAGGTATTAATTTTCTGATTTGTAATTCAATTGATTTATTTTTCTCCTTCCAATAGCCAGTAGACAGTTCCAATGGTGTCTAGAGTTCAATACTATCGCCATTGTCAGAAACTGGCTATTCTATCGGTTTTAATTCGAATTGTATAGCTGTCCTGATGAGAATGCAATTTCGAACTAACCGCCATTTTTTGTGTAGTTTCAATTGATTGTTCTCTATGTCTTAATCTTTTATCTTAAGCTAATTATTATTGCCTTTTCTCATTTTTGTCGTGTTTTCTTTTTATTTTTATTTATATTTATATACTTTTAATTGTGAATTTTGTATCCTAATATTCTTCTCATCCCCCTTTCCATTGTAGTGATATGCTACCTTCTATTTTTATCCCTAGTCTTGGTCTATAGTTACTCATTTGTAACAGATAGAGATGGGTTTTTTGTTCATACAGTAGTTTATGCATAATTTACGATTAAAATATTTCATTTTATATATATATATATATACTCTTGCTAATTTTCCCTCCTCTAACCGTGTATCGTCGTACTGGGTATACGTCAATTATGTTAATTATGTAAACTTTTTCTCTATAATCAAAGTGTTAACTTATGTAGTTTTGCAAACCCTTTTATTATTTTTATTTTAGACCAATATTATGAACCAATTATAATGAACTGATTATGATGGACCAAATATTATGGACAAATTATAAAAACTAAATTCACATTTTTACAGATTGATGGATTTATGTTTACCCAACTTAATCATAGCAATTTTGGAAAATCATTAAGAAACCAAAATCTTCAATAATGTGAAGTTAATGATGACGCTAGCATGAACCGTACTCGAGATATTGCACATTTTTCAAATAAATTAGTCAGAAAAAATCATATAAAATTAAAAACGTAAAAACAATTGTGGAATATGTTATTGTGAAATATGTTATATTATGAGATAAATAAATATGTTAACATCATTCTCGGGGGGCCGACGCGGTGGCTGAGTGGTTTTAGCAAATGTTTCCCCATGCTCGTTTGGTTGTCGGGTTGTAAATCTGAGTCCCACTTACGGGCATGGATGCTGTGTTGTTGGGCTCAGTGTGTTCGTCCCCCCCCACACACACACACTGGTGCGTGCTGGAACAACGTCATGTGACGGCTAAATGACTCACATTTCCAGCCGGTGGAATTCGTCCTAAATGCTCTCCCTTTGCTCACATCTGGTGGAGCCATTTCCTCGTTCTCTTCGAGAGTCACTTATGCTAAACTATTTTTGTGATTCCTGTCCAACTTATTAATTTGGAGATTAAAGGCAGCCAAACTTTGGCTGACCTAGGCGCTCCCTAATAATTTCTTGAGATTTTGAGTATTCTGGCCGGTGTATAGGCGAATGGTGGGATATACCAAGTGCCTGGCCATTTATAATAAATCATTCTCGTGGATCTAGCTCGTTCTACTCATGAGAGAAGATACTTTGAGTAATACTTTTGTATATGAACGCCAATAGTCATTTATCTGCTATAAGAATAACTTATTTCTCCGCCCATAACGCTTGGTGAGATTTTGGCGAAGAATTTAATAGTTTTATATAATGGTAAAAGTTTTATATTTTAAAGCCTAACAATTAATTTACATATGAGAAAAGTGTTTCTCTCTGCAAGTCTGTAACGCTTGGCGATCCATTTGGCGAACTCGGCAACTCATTTAGCGGAGTGTTTCGCCCTAGATTGGAGGAAATTTCGTCCCAAGATGCAAAACTATCGAAAACGACGCCAAATTGATGAAGTCATTATTTAAATATTTCAATATATGGACTATGCTGCCTATTGCGGATGCCGTCAATATTGGTCATTGTCAATTTAGAGTTGTGTGAAATATAAGTTAATTGGGTGCTTCGAAATAGTTTTGCATGTTGTCATCCGGAGACGTGTTGAATCAACAATTCAACTTTGAAAATATTGTGTCGTGGATCTTATACGTCATTTTATTTTCCCTGCAATATATGGTAATGTATAGGGAAAGTATTGGAATCGTGTCGAAAATCGCAACTCGAGTTTTCCATGGATCTACATGTTTTGACACTTCTAGAATACGGAAAAACTATTTTTAGCGTGACGTCTGTGTGTGTGTCTGTCTGTCTGTGCAATGTATGTATCCACTCTATCTAAAAACCTGATTGACCGCATTTTATAAAATTTGGTAGGCAAGTCCCTTGTGGGGATCCTGGTGCTGATGAGATTTTGGTATGATTCAGCATAAAATAACCCACCTTTTTTATGAAATGACCCGAAAAAATTGCCTGTATCAACTATAGCTGAAAAACTAATTGACCAAATTTTACAAAATTTGGTAGATAAGTCACTTCTGGGTCACTTTGGTGCTAATTAGATTTTGGTACGTTTTGGAAAAAAATAACCTGCCTCTTTTTGCGAAAAAAAATCCGCAAAAATCGGCGAAATGTAAAATAAAAAACTACGTATTCTCAAATAGTGTATATCAATTAAATGCTTGTTTCATACGTAATGTTTGACGATGAAAACATTAAAACCAACCCCATTTCACTAGGACTAGCCGTTCTCGAGATATTTTATATTTTTCGCATTTTCGCTTCGTCACCTTTGAAAATAACTCCAGTGAGCAAATGAAAACGAAAACTGGATTAAAAGTGCAGATTCAGTGTAATTTAAAATAATTATGGGTGTCATTTTGTGCCAATTAACCCAATTTAATGAATTAGGGAGAATGTAAATTAATGAAGAAATAAAGAATTTAATGAAGAAATAAAGAGAACGTGAAGATGAGTCTGCATGGAAAGTCATGTGTTTTCTTGTATTGTTCTACGCTTTCAGTAAATAATTATATAATTAATTACGTATTGGATACTTGAAGACTGAGAATATTTTTAAACATGAGAGACTGCTATAAACCGTACGCTAATCAGTGAGACCGATTGAAAATCCAAATTGATTTGCAAAAACAAATATTTATTCTGCGCCAAATCTCTTTTAGAAAAATCTGATGTGTGCAATACATGATTTTTCTTACAGACACAAATACATTTTTTATTTATATCTTTAATAATTCATTAAATTGAATTTAATTGCACAAAATAAAACGCATCATTATTTGAAATGACACCGAATTTGCACTTTTAATTCAATTTTTGTTTTCATTGGGTAACGGGACGTGCTTTCAAAGGCGGCGTAGCAAAAATGCAAATAAACAAATATCTCGAGAACGGCTAGTCCTAGAGTAATGGCATTGATATTATTTTTTTCATCGTCAAAAAGTATGTGTGACAAACGTTTAATGGATACTTTAATGGATACGTTTAATGGATCTCGTTAAAGTTATCAAATCTCACTGAAGTTAAGCAATCAAATCTCATATTTTAAAAACATTGCGATTGGGAAGTAACGCTTTGGCTGCAAGGGTGTTTAAGGACATTCCTCAGAACCTTTCATACACAGATTAAGTCTCAAATCTCATTAAAGTTACGATAACTTTAACGAGATTTGATATCTCGTTGAAGTTAAGTAATCAAATCTCGTATCATAAAATCATTGTGATTGGGAAGAGTTTCCCTGCGTAACTAAGACATAGATAAATAGTTACTGAATTTACATTCTATATATTTTTTACTTCTAGTTCTGAAAGAATGCTTTTGCTGCAAGAATTGAAAGAACAAGTTATGCTGTATACCGGAACTTCCGTCTTTCCCTACCCGTCTACTTTGAATTTGGGGTCTGATTATCGCCCTAGAAGTATTGTTGACGAAGAACTCTACTCTGCGAATCCTCCAATATCGAAAACTTCTCTAAAGAAGGTAAGTTTTGCAAGTAGTTTCTGTTAATAGAAGTCGAAATAATGCGTCATGCGCTAACTTTAGACACGTGGTCTACACCCCAAAATGTCAAATTGGCTATTTCTTCAAAATAGGAGCATCGCTGTAAAACCAATAAAACTTTTTACTTTCCTTATATACATAATGTATAAGGAAAGTATTGTGACGGGGTCGAAAATTCGAATTCGAGTTTTCGACGGGAAAGCGCATTTCAAGCATCCCTGATCACGAATCAAACATTTTTGAAGTGATGTCTGTGTGTGTGTGTGTGTGTGTGTGTGTGTGTGTGTGTGTATGTGTGTGTGTGTGTGTGAAAGTATGTGTGTGTGTGTGTGTGTGTGTCAGTGAGTCTGTGGAGACGATAACTGACGAACGAATAGACCGATTCGAACCAAATTTGGTACAAAAATCACAATCCGTAAACACTGGAAGCCTATTGTTTTTATACGCAATCGAATGGTCAGAACCACCCTAAATTTTCGAATGAAATTTTGAAAAAATCGTCAAAAAATCAAAACCACTTATAAAGTTGCATAAATAGACATCTCTTATGTAATTTTTCATTAGAAAACGATTGACATAAATTTTAGAACGCTAACATGAACCGTTCGTGAGATATTGCACATTTTTCAAAAAATTTATCAAAAAGTCATATAAAATAAAAAAGAAAAATATTTCCTATTGAGAAACATGTTCACTTTTCATATGTAATACCATGCGATAAATTGGATGACATCATTCTCGTGGATCTAGCTCGTTCCATTCATGAAAAAAGATACTTTGAGTAATACTTTTGTATTTGAACGCCAATAGTCATTTATCCGCTGTAAGAATAACTTATTTCTTCGTCCATAACGCTTGGTGAGATTTTGGCGACGAATTTGGCGGAATATTGCCAACTTGGCGACTTTTTGAAATGTTACCAAATTAACGAAAATCTCGCCAAATGGATAAAAATGACGATAAATCAATAAAAATGACGACTAATTGTCGAAAATTCAATATCTTGGAAAGAATATTAGAATCTACTATAAGAAAAACCTATTTATTTTACTGTAAAAGTAGTAAATTCATTACATTATATAAGGAAAGTCATGTGTTGCCCACATCAGATTTTTTTTTAAAGCAACGTCCAACACAAAATAAATAGCGTCCACCGGTTTCAGAAGAAGAAAAAAAACCTGATGTGGGCAGCACATGACTTTCCCTGCAGACTCATATTCATGTTCTCTTTATTTCTTCAATAATTCATTAAATTGAGTTTAATTGCACAAAATAAATAACAGCCATCATTATTTTAAATGACACTGAATTGACACTTTTAATTCCATTTCCGTTTTCATTTGGTAACTGGATGTGTTTTCAAAGGTGGCGTAACGAGAATGCGAAAAACTAAAATATCTCGACAACGGCAATTCCTAGAGTAATGGGCTTGGTCTTATTCTTTTTATCGTTAAAAATTACTTATAAAGCAAACATTTAATGGATATATTTGAGCATGCGTAGTTTTTTATTTTAGATATAGGCGATTCTTGCGGTCCATTTCTTAAAAAAGCAGGGTACTTTTGTCGGAATCGTACAAAAGTCGTCAAAAATTACGCATACAAAATGCAATTAATTGATATATTTGAGGATACGCAATCTTTTAATGTTAGATTTAAAGATTTTTGCAAGCCGTTTCGCAAAAAAGGCAGGTTCACTTTTTCCGAATCGTACCAAAATCTAATCAGTACGGTATTACATAAGTTATTTATCCACCAAATTTTGTGAAATTTGGTCTATTATTAGTTTATTAGCTAGAGTGGATATTTGAGGGTAGTTTCGCAAAAAGAGACAGGTTCTTTTATTCCGAATCGTACCAAAATCTAATCAGCATCAGGGTCAGCCACAAGGGACTTATCTACTAAATTTTATGAAACCTGGTCAATTAGTTTTTCAGTTAGCGCGGATACAAAATCTGCACAGACAGGCACACACAGAGACAGGCACACACACAGACGTCACGCTAAAAATAATTTTTTCGTGTTCTAGAGGTCCCAAAACGTGTAGATCTGTCGAAAATTCGAATTGCGAGTTTCTGCACGATTGCAATACTTTCCCTGTACATTACCATGTATTGCAGGGAAAGTAAAAAGTATATCTCCGTTAGGACAAGCAAATAGACACAAACTTGCATCCTTTGGTATTCTACTGTTCTTTTATGGCATCCTACTACTCGTTCCCTTTTCCATGTTTTTTACCTGCATTGATATTTTACTGTTCATTCGTAGCATCCTACTACTCGTCCCTTCCCCATGTTTATTACTTTATTTATTTTTTTAGCCGTTGGCAACTTTCGCTGCTTTAGGTAGGCTTGCAGTTCTAAGTAGGCTAGTTTGTTCTAACAGTAGTTAGCGATCTTGCTTTGACAAATGAAGGTCATGCTACTTGTTTGTTCTGAGAATAAAAGCTACTTACTATTAATTAGTGTTGTATGTTGCTTTAAATGAAGTTTTAGTAGTCTTATTTCATTAGCAGCAGCTTGTGCTGTACATAAGAACGTTGCTGTTAATAAATTGCATTGTTTTTGAAGTGTTATATGTAGGAGATGTTATGATTATCTATAAATCTCAGTTCTATTAAAAGTAATTTCGCAAATTCTTTAGAAGCACAGTAAGTGCATTTAGCGATTTTTATTGAACACAACTTCGGTATTATATCTCTTATTTTTCAATGACATTTTGATATTCAATAAAGAAAACAATCACAGGGTGCTACTTTTAATGAAGAAGTAAGGAGTAGAACAAGAATACTATTACTTCTGATCAGGAATTGATTGATATACAAAGCACTGTGTAGAGGCGCGTTGAAAAACTATTTCGTAACTATACATTTACAATTATCAATATTGGTAGCATATATATTAAAATATTTTATTAATTCAATAAATTGGCGTCATTTTCGTTAATGTCACATCATTTTTGCAATTTTAATATTTTCGTCAATCTGAGGCTAAATGTCGCCAAGTTTGCAATATTTTGCTAAATGAGTCGCCAAGTTCGCCAAATTTATTGCCAAGCGGTACAGCCAAACTGAGAGAAGTGCTTTTCTTATAAATGACTGTTTGCGAATTGTTAAGCATCAAAATACAAAACTATTGTCCAAATTATCTTCTCTCGTGAATGGATCACACTAGATCCACGACAATGATATTAATGAATTTATTACATAACATGACATATGAAAAGTGAACAAACATATCTCACAATAGTTAATACTCTTTTAATTATATGTAATCTATTTTTATAAATTTATTTGGAAGTGTGCAATATCTCGAGAACGGTTTATGCTAGAGTTCCAAAGTTTGTGTCATTCGTTTTCTAAGAAAAATCACATGATATATTAATTATTTACGTAACTTTTTTGAAGGCTATGATTTTTTTTAATGATCTTTTCAAAATTTTATTCGAAAATTTGGGCATGTTCAGTACTTTTGATTGCGTTTAAAATCAACAGGTTTAAAATCAACACACGCACGCGCGCACACACACACACACGCACACGCACGCACGCACGCACGCACATAGACATCACCTGCAAAATATTAGATTTGTGTGCAGGGATGCTTGAAACATGATCTTCCGTCGAAAACTTGAATTCGAATTTTTAGACCCTGTTATTACACTTTCCTTATACATTATACTGTGTATATAGGGAAAGTAAAGGAGGTCTGTAAACTATCATCTGACATGCTGAAAACAGCAGACGATATTTTTGACATATGTTTTAGGGTGATACATTAGTGCAAGGTAACTAATAATAAAATCTACTACAGTGATCTCTCATTAAGACGGCCAGTTAAGGGCCAACATTTACTGTACTTATTACTCAGAGTCCATTACAGCAGGAGTCCATAAATCTGACGTAAAATAGTAATGAAATTGTAAAATGGTAATGAAAATTTGTTATCCTAAATATTATAGGTACATTGAAAAATACAACCATAGAACAAAAAAGACATAAAAGTTTAATCAGAAACTTTTTAAAAATTATTATGAGGTAAATATGAAAAAATATTAACGTTCAAAGCATAAACAAAATGTAGTTGTACATTAATGTTTTACTTACGGGTGGGCCAGCGTTTGCAGGCATTGGTGTCCATGGACGCCAATGTCTGCAAAGGTTTTTTTTTTTTTTTTAAGTTTTTTTTAAATATATAACATTATTTTACGCATTTAACCTTTTGCTTACGGGTGGTTCAGCGTTCAACCCAAACAAAGAATCTCTTAAAAAGACCGGCGATTTTCATGGACGCCAGTGTCTGCAAAGGGGGGTCGAACTGTTTGGAATAGGGTATGTCAAATGCCTGTCTTTTTAAGAGATTCTTTGTTTGGGATGGACGCTGGCTCACCTGTAAGCAAATGTTAGTATTTAATGTTAATGTTGGTATTTTTAAAATGATTTTTATTTGTTTCTTCTGGGTAAACACGATTTTTTTATGTCATTTTCAATTTTAGTCAATTGCTCAAAAGTATATTCGGAACATCTTCTATTGATTGAAAAATTAAATAAATTTTATCTATCTTAACGAGTGAATGTGCGTATTAAGCGGTGTTCATAACATGCAACGTCCATAGACCTTAACCGGGAAATCCGTATTTGTACGTAATAACGAGAAATCTATCTTAAACGGGTGCAGTCTTAACGAGAGTTTATTGTATTTCAATTTCTGAGTACCATTATATGATGTTAATATTTGATATGTCAGACTTTTCGCTCAGTCATGTTATTGTTGAGACCCAGACCGTCCGACCTACCAGAAAAATGTAAGGTAACTGTTTGGACGGCCCGGAAGTGCCACCCAATTTAGACCGGAACCCAGTGGGGGAGGCATCCACAGGGACCGTACCCTCCTTCCCCTACCACCAACCTCTCGGAAGAACTTACGGACCCACATGTTTAACGTGATCGTAATCCGCATGAACACGGCGGCAGTTGTGGCAGCGTGCAAATCCAGCGCGCAAACCACCGGGCTACCGCGCCTGAAATGTGCCAACAACACGCGGTGTTCCCAGGTGGTCACCCACCCAAGTACTAACAGCGTCCGATGCTGCTTGACTTCGGTGATCTAACGAGAACCGGTGTTTTCAGTACGGTACGGTCGTTGGCTTCGCTCAGCCATGTAGATTGATTGCGCGAACTACCCCTGCTGGCATCCTATAGAAGTGTTTTGATCTGTGTTTAATAATTAAATTTATCAACGCTTTTACGAATTATTTTTCAGCTATTGGACGCTTTCACGTTCAAAGGGAAAACAGACGTCAATGAAGTGAAGGCATTTCTCAACGTGGCGCTCGGACATGACCGTTGCCACTGAAGTCCAAGTAAAATCAGTTACAAATTCAAAAGAACATATAATAAAGAGATTCGACAAATAGTTGAATTTATTATCAGATTTTACGCTCCAGTGTTATTATTACGTCTAAGAAGAAAAAAAAAGTTTTCAGCTCAAATGCCTATTTTAACTCAAATGCTATTTTAACTCAATGCTCGTTAAAATAAATGCTATTTCTTAAAAGCTTCTGTTTTATTTTCATTTAAATCTGCAGTTATGTAATACCATATAAGAAAACCCTCATCTGTTTGTCCCACACTGCAATAAATTTGACTCAATATCGCCAACTGGGTGGCTTTTGGGAAATGTCTCTAAATTGGCGATAAATCAATATCTTCGGAAAATTAAGTTTGGTTTCTTTTCAATTGTCTCTATCGCTTTGTGAGAATTGTTAATTTAATATTCTTGATTCAAAACATAACGAGTTTCACCGTTTATGAGACAAGTATGTTTATTGCTTTTGAAATTTTGTAGGATTAATCGGACGAAACTCACCAACCGCAAACGTAGACGTGAGCTTAATCTGCGATAAAATAAAACAGTCTGATCTATGAAGCACATACCTTTTTCCTACATAATGTAATAACTTTTTCACATTCCTGCAAAGGGGGATCGAACTTTTAAGAGGTTCTTCGTTTGGGATAGACGCTGTCCCACCCGTAAGCAAAAGGTTAAACACTTTACAACATAGTTGAAAAGTGTTTATGACTTCCTTCATTCTGTCTGTCTGTCCGTTCGCACGATAACTGCCGTAAAAATGACGTCACCAAAATGAAGTTTTAGTATGTTGTTGAGACGGTCTGTGGGACATATAAAAATGTAATTGAATAATTTCACCCACTTAGTTTTGGACTGAACCCGGGTTGAAAAAATGAAATGCATTAAACCCTTAGGGGACCTAATTTTTCAAGATTTTTTAAGCGAAGTTATAATTCACAAATTGCTTCGAAAATTGTAAGAAATATTCAAATTATTCCATAAAATATATAAAAATATTTTCAGCAAAATAGGTTTGGAAGTTTTTCAAATAAAAATTAAAATAGTAATGACACCCATATAATATGAAGAGATCACGTGACCCACTTTCCCAATGACCACCACACCCAATAAAATAGGGCATCCATCTTTTTCCCCAGTGTCAAAAACATGATTTTTAAAGTTATTTTAAATTTATATTTAGTGTTGCATCCGTCCTAAAACCGCTTTGTTTTTGCTTATTTTCTGTGCATCTATATTCTGCACCAACGCAATTACAATATTTTAGAGTTTCAATGAACATCAAATTTTGATTATTTCTACAACGAAGCCTAATTTTAATCGGTGCAGAATGTAAACAAGTGATTGTAAGATGAATTGTATAAGAATTTCTGAATTTTTTTCACGCAAAATTATTTGGCTCTGGAGTCTGAAATAAAAGTGATATGAATGAAATATACATTGCTTTTACATACAGAGCCAGACGATTTATATTTCGATGACGCCATTCGAATAAAGTTCATTTTTTCGATGAAGTTTCAAGTTTTCAAGTATAATAAATCACAGTAGTACTGTGATCATTTATAACGTATCAGCGCTGAAAGTATCGCATTTTAGAGATGTTTACATAAAATTTCATTTCAGTTGGAAAGCGTTTCATAATCAATGCTTTATGCATAATTGATATTTCTTGTTATTATTATTTTGCAAATTGTACAAGATCTGTATTAAAAAATCTGTAGCAGGGGTCCAAATGATCATAAGTATAGCATGCTATCTTTTGTTTTAAAGAGCTTGAAAAAATATTTCAATTGATACCAAGTTTGATAATGTACCTCCGAAGGGGTGACTTGTCCCCCCCCCCCCCCCCACCACCACCACCACCTTCCCCCGACGGATGTTAATGACGCCACGAACACAAAAATTGTATCACGGCTATTTTTTACTATAATAATTGAAACGATTTAGTTTCATGAATACTCCTAAGAAGTCATAAATAACTCCTTTCATGCATGATTGTGTTGAATTTTGCCCTAAGCTGCCTTGGAAAAAAATATATAAATATATATAAAATTTCGTTTCTTTCGAATTTCAAAAAATGTTATCTAGTTTTGTATTTTTCGTTAACAAAGCCGAATATAAAGTATTGTGTAAATCCATTAAAATATGTGGAAGCTACTGGATACACAAGAAATTGAGCACAGACAGACAGACTGACCTCACTCCACAAATAGTCAAAACGTGTTCAGGAGGTCCTAAGGCATATATTGGTATCAAAATCTCTAAAGTGAGAATTTTCATGAAAACAATACTTTCTCAATGCTTCTTATGAAAAAGCAAAAATTAAGTCGGAAATGATTATTTATTTATCAGTATTAAAAGTCTTGTTTTTTGTGATATTTTCAAAAATTTCCTGAATAATTTGGAGGGGGACGGGTAGGCTTTCGAACATCCGATTTAACATATATATACACACAGACAACATCACCTAGGAATGTTCGATTCGAGTTCAGGAATGCTTAAAAAACGTGAGCTTCTGTCGAAAACTCGAATTCAAATTTTCAACCGCTTCACAATACTTTGCCCTTACATTACACTATGCAGGAAAAGTAGAATACATTTCACACATAATAATCTC
Organism: Amaurobius ferox; assembly: GCA_951213105.1. Lineage (NCBI taxonomy): Eukaryota > Metazoa > Arthropoda > Arachnida > Araneae > Amaurobiidae > Amaurobius > Amaurobius ferox. The sequence continues at coordinate 18,500,500 of OX578151.1, forward strand.
CGGCACATTTTGCGATAAAAATGGAATTCTTAGCAGTGACCGAATATTCTTGTGAGAAACCTCGGTGACAAGCTTAAAAGCAGTTTTGTGTTACTGTTGTGACAATGAAAAGTAACGCGGGTATTGATACCTCGCAGGACGCGCCACTGCCATAAAAAATGATGCCACCGTGGGAATTACGCTGATCGCTGCTGATGGGGCTTTTAGCAGAAGTGGCCGCGGTGTATTGATGCCTCGTCCAATAAGAAATTCTTACCTTTTTTTCCTTATTTCAGACGATAAAATCTTTGACCCTGGTGTTAAAGAATATCGTTTTTTCGCTTTTGTAGAAATAAATCGAGAGTTTATCCTCTCTTGAGACACGGGGCTTAGTTTTCATTTGTCTTCTATCGAATTTTTTTAAAGTTTAAACAATTTACCCGGTAGATGTGGGTAGCGTTAAGGGAAGAAGAGATGGATTGCATATGGATGCTTAAAATGAGTGAATCTCATCAAGCTTGGTCTTCTCTTCAGTAAAAATTAATTGCGTGTGGCCCAACTCGACTTTCTCATACTAGAATTCATCTTTAATCTTTTTTTTTGTTTTTGTTTTTCAAATTTTACAAGCAAAAATTAAAAAAATCATTATCGTCTGTCCAAATGATTACAATTATAGCGTGTTCCCTTCACTTTAAAAGTTCTTGAAAAAAATCTTTCGATTGATACTGTACTTGACAATGTACTCCCGGAGGGTAACTTGCTCCCCCCCCGCCCCCCGAAGGGGGATAATAACGCCACTAGCAAAAAAAAAAATTATCGCGACTATATTTCCCAACAATCATTGAAACTATGACGCCTCGTGTTCATTGAGCCATAAATAAACCTTTTATTGTCCGATTATGTCCAATTCTGTTCCATGCTGCCATGTTAAAAAAAATATGAAATGTGAATAAATTTCAAAATTTTCGAAGCGTGTTATCCTTCACTTTGGAAAGTTTGAAAACATCTTTCGATTGATTGCAGACTTGACTATGTACCCTGTTGGGGGTGGAAGACCCAGGCCACCCGACTCACTCTAGGGTATGAGCAGTAAGATGAGTGGTCGGACCCTCTCGGGGATGTAACTTGCCCCCTCAAATAGAGCGGCTAATGACGTCACGAACACAAAAATTGTATCACGCTCCTGTTTCACTACAGTGACTGAAACTACGAAGTTTTGTAATCATTTAGCCTGAGTGCAGGAGGTATCCTTTCCCGGCCGTGCAGCTAGCTACTCTAAACCCACTATGTGAGTCACGGTCTGCGGTCTTCAGACCTCCGACATCTTTCCACTAACCTACAGGGTTAGTCGAAAGTGATGTTGATTTGTTAGGGATTGGGAGATTGGTTAGGGAGCCATTGCAAAGAACTTTGCAAGAACGGAATTGCAAGCTCTTATCACCAAAGTGAACTCTACAAAGCTCGCTCTTTGAAACAAAATCGGCAAATGCTATTCAAACGGCAAATGCAACTGAAGCAGGGAAAGGGTGTTGCATTCTCCACAATCTAATGTCAGATTGGCGTGCAACTGACAATCTGACTGAGCACTGTCTGCTATTTTTACCTCAGGTTAGCATCCTGATGCTATTTTTATTCTTAAGGTTGACTTCCTGCTGGGTCGTTAACCTCCCAATTTGAAATCAGCGCTCAATATACCAGCTAAATGCATAAATCCGTGCTAGTCGTACTATAGGGTCACTTTCAGACCTCCGACATTTTTGCACTGACCTACAGGGTTGATTTGTTCAGGCGCCATTTGAAAGTCCCTTGCTGCCCGGAATGGGTTAACGAACCACGGATATTCATACTAAAAAAGTCGACGCTCTACCATTGTAGCTAATGGCACTTAATTGTAAGTTCTTTTTGTCGAAGTGAACTATGTACATTATAATATATATTTTATCTCTTTCAGGTGGACATAACAATCAATCCATCATGCTGGATCTTCGTGTATTAATAATTCTCATGATTTGTTTTTTAAGTGGTGAACTAAGGGGCCCTATTGAAGATGTTGAATGCAAAAAACCTATTTATCATTGTTTGTTCCTCCCTCTTTAATCTTGGAACCACCTACCAAGGACCAACCAACTCCTCTGATGTCAGCTACGTATGGGATCCTGTCACCAAACGTTGCTAACAGATTCGGTGTGGCATACCTGGATATGTTTTGAAAGATGGCAAGTGCTTGCGTTTGTAAGGGGAACTTGGGAGATATTTTGAACAGAAAAAAACGTATAAATTATCAATAACTTTACGAAATGTAGATCGAATTTCTATACGGTGCGATGTACTACTCTTCCGTGCTGGCTGGCGTCTTAACTCTGTCGATGGAGTTAGAGAAAAGGAGATAAAACTTCTATGGATGAACCGCTTGAAAATGCCGTAATGCTTTGAGAATTATATCTAGGTGTCGATAGTGTTAGTAAAGTAGTCGCTATTGTTAGTTGACAGAACAGAAAGGCCGAAGTTGTATTTAGTGTATGTATTTTTAATTATTTTTAAATTAAGGTTCCCTAATTATGAGTATAATTAATCAGTATTTTTTTCCACAGTTATATTATAGAGTACAGAATATAGGAAGATCAAAATTATTTTACATTTAATTTATTTTTAATACGTAGGAATATTCTTTATTGTTTTAGTTCTAATTTGCATTGAGCTAATCGTTTATTTATTTATTTATTTTTTATAAAATTGATAGTTTAGTTAAATATTTTAGTCATTTCGCCATAGAAATACATACAATGCAGGATTACTTATCTTATCCCAGCGCCACCTTAATGATTTTCTCAGACGATATTGGTGTTTTCTTACTACGAGGTTTTAACTCCTTGCTTTTACTCCTTACTCCATTCTTTTACTCCTTACTTTCTGTCATTATTGGTATTCAAGTTTGGAAAGTTAGGTCGCTGTCATTATATGTAACCTTAACACAACCATTTTTAAAAACAAAGAATATTCCTGTAAGCAGCATTTATTGGTTGGTCTAGATACTCATTGATAAACTTTAGGGCAAAATGCATTTATTTTTTGTACTAGCGGTTTATACTCTAAGAAATAAATTTAAAATTGGTTCCCACTAAATGTGTCAACTCCGTAGCATATAACCACCTCACCTGCATCATCCAAAGGTGTGGAGGTAGCGAAGAAAAGCTGGTACGGACATGAAAATATATAAATTGTTATTATTAGACTTTTAATTATTAAACTGGTTATTAATAAACTGTTAATTTTTCAAAAATGAATTACCTAGTGCATTGCAAATTGGAATTGAAGCGATAAAGAATATTCCAATTTACTTCACCTTTCACTTTAGTTTTGTCTTATTATATTCTATGCTCTGTTCTACAACTAGGAAAAATACTTACTTTTTCCTATTTATAATTAGGGAACTTTAACTTAAAAATAATAAAAAATCCATATACTAAACATTACACTTTCCTGTTGTATCAAATGAGAACAAACAGATGGGGCGTGACTACCACTAGCGCCACCTAGTTATAACTCTCAAAGCATCACGACATTTTCAGGCATTTCATCCATGAGATTTTTTCCCCCCTTCTCTCGAGTACCATGCTCAAAATATTTCAAGAGCATTTTTATCTAATCTACATATGACTATATGTACTATTTGTTCTGTATATACATGTGGAATAAAACAGGATTTTATCATTTGTGTCTAAAATATCTAAATAAAGGTTTTGGAGTTTTGTGTATTTATTTGGCTTTTTAATGGTAAAACTCTGTCTCCAGATGGCTTTCTGCAGCCGTTCTTAACCTGTGGGGCACTTTCCACAAGGGGGGGGGGGCGAAATATCTGAAGGGGCACAAAAAGAATGTGCTTACCTGAAAAGTATCTAATATATTGCTTTTTATGGCTGTTTTAACAGAGTTCTCAGAATGGGGGGGGGGGCTGAAATCGATATGGAAAAGGGGGCCGAAATCGATATGGAAAAGGGGGGGTGCGACTGAAATCGATAAGGAAAAGGGGGATAAATTCGATATGGAAAATGGGGGCGCGTTCCTAAAATCAATATGAAAAAGGGGAGGAGCAAATACAAAAAGGTTGAGAAGCATTGCCTTACAGATAAACAAATTTTAGTATTATGAGAAAACAATGACCTGAGCTATAACTTTCATTTTAGATCTTGATGATAATCAGCAAGTTTTCTGTTGCTAAGTGTCATACCAAATGATTGATTATTTTGAGAGATGTGATGCTCCCTGAGAGAAAATAAAAATTCTGACACATTTGAGGACGGGGGCCAACGGCCGTACCGTGCTGAAAACACCGGTTCTCGTTAGATCACCGAAGTCAAGCAGCATCGGGCGCGGTTAGTACTTGGTGGGTGACCACCTCGGAACGCCGCGTGCTGTTGGCCATCTCGGGTGCGGTATCCCCGTGGTTTGCGCGCTAGATTTGCACGCTGCCACAAATGCCGCCGTGTTCATGCGGAGTACGATCACGTTAAACATGTGGGTCCGTAAGTCCTTCCGAGAGGTTGGTGGTAGGGGAAGGAGGGTACGGTCCCTGTGGATGCCTCCCCCACTGGGTTCCGGTCTAAATTGGGTGGCACTTCCCGGCCGTCCATACAGTTACCTTACACCTTTCTGGTAGGTCGGACGGTCTGGGTCTCAACAACAACAACATTTGAGGACGGGTCGTGATAGCTAACGCTCTTTAGTTATTTCTCGCTAAAAGTGACCACATCACAATTCATTTAATTATTTGACAGTGTCCAGGACCACTAATAGATGGAGCTAGGGACGGTTACCACTCAAGAATGGGGGGGGGGGGTACCAATTTTCGGAAGAGAAGAAAAGACATGGAAGTTCCATAAAATTGGGGGGAAATCAAATATAGAGGAAGCCAGTGATAAATATTTTTAAGGGGCCCACAATTTGCATAGACGGCGCTGTTACTAGTATATATGAATTTTCAGGATTCATTTTCCATTTAAGATCGAAAGTATGTAACGTCCCAAAAAACGTCTAATATTATCGTTTCCGAAAATGTTAGCTTTTGCTTCTAAGTAAAATATTATGCATGAAATGAACATATATTTGAATAGAGTATTTTTTTTTTTTTTCAAAATTCTTTTCGCTTTTCGAAAATAAAAATATTCGGAAATTGAAGAACTTCCTCTAGGCCGAGCCTTTCCGAAACGAAAAGGCTTCTGATTTCTAAAACTAGAATCACATCCCCGTTGCAATTTACAGCATACACAGAGAGAATTTCCAGCTTTTTTCAGCATAGAATAAACGATATTTACAATGGCATCAAGAAACTTGCTATGTACCATAATTTCATGTGCACCGTCGTATGACGAGCTTAGCATAAAATTTTTAAATGAAGTTATAAATAAATATAAAGCATATATAAATATACTTCGGTACAGTGGTCGATAATATATAAGTGTGCAAGAATTCAAACTTCTACGCCATCGGAGAGATTGTCGAGGGCGTAACAACAAAACATAATTTCATAAAATATGATTTCATAATTTAAAAAAAAAAAAAAAAAAATTCGCCCAGGGAAAGGGAATTATCGAAAATCCGGCTACGTTTTCTATATCTGATCTATTGTTGCACACACCAATCCACTACCTTATCGCTCAGACCAAGATAACGTCTGTTGGACCAAGGCCTATGATGCTTCCCTAAGGCCTATGATGCAACCTCTCTCTAAATACTACAATTGGTCGTAGCTCCATCGAGTACATCTCAAAGGCATCTTTATACGCTACTTGCAGTATCAAAGCAGAAAATCCAGTTCCGACCGCCCGTGAGTGAGAACACCGGTCGGTTTAAACGCTGTAGGATGCATCGTTCTCACGCGCGTTGCATGAGCCCTATAACATCATTGGCGCTGACAGTTTGATCATTTTTATAACGTCTAACACAAATCCCGCCATCTTTTAATTCTCTTAATATTAAAGATCTTATCTATATCAATAATATTGAAAATATGTCTCTCTGTATGTTTGTCTCATTCTCACGGAGGACGGATGCACCAAAGTTAATGAAATTTTGTAGGTTGCCGTGAAATAGTCCCACTTAAAAGTGAGTCCCTGTTTCGAGTGTCTAGGAACAGGGGTTGTCGAGATATTAGTAAAAAGCCCACAATTAAAACTCCTAAAGATAGCATTATGCAGACGATATTTTTTTTTGCCACTTTACTTGAGGAACATTAATTATATCATGTCCTTTAGCAACGGCTTTAAATCCAATGTGTTTATGCAGCAGACGATTTTTATTAAATCTTTTCCAATTTAAATAATAAAGAAATAAATGTATATAAAACACATTTTATCGAAATTGCATGTTTGACTGGATTATATTCATTATGGCCTTCAAAAATGAGCCAGGAAGCCCTTGAATGCAATATTTCAATTTAGAATTTTATATGTAAGAGGTCAAAATCTGATGTAATCTTTGTAATTTTCTATTATAAAGTATAATGGAAATTGTATACAACATCTGATTTTATCCTCTTTATATAGCAATTCTAAATTAAAATATAGCATTCAAGGGCTTCCTGGCTCTTTTTTTTTATTTTTTCATAATGAAAACTTAAATAGTTGATACTTTCAATCGCACTCGTTCTTCGAATGGTCTAGTGGTTACGAAGCTGGACAGCTTTTTCCCAGACCTGCTGGTTGTGAGTTCTGTCCTCACCTTGAAAGGAGTGCTTTTTCTTTCTTACAGTTATTAAATAATAAACAGACAATGTTGTCAAGGTAATAAATTTTGTAGGTTCTGCCTCAGATTTATTCTAATCACCAATCCAGTGATAGCTTTATATGGTTAAAATAAAATCGCATTTCACCGCCATTCGTAGCGCAGTGGTAAAGTGCCGAGAAAACAGTGTGAATAGAACATTTTTGTCGAGGGTTCTGTCCCTCCGCAAATTTCAAAAGCGTTTTAGCTTAATATTTAAACGACCATGGGAAGTTGTTAAACTTAAATACACCGATATCGATGCATCGGTCGTCGCCCTATTGGCCGAGAGGCTTGGGGCGTCAAGTTGCGGGGCTTAGGCTTGGGGGTTCGAGTCTGGCTGGGTAAAAAGTGTTAGATTGTAGTGTTAGCGCATTCCGGCTGAGTTTTAGCTGAGCGAGGTGGAGAATAAATTGGGGGTTGGGTGATTCTTATTTAAATCGGTCGTCTTAGTTCCTTCCTCTCTTAACTTTCTTACTAAATTATCTGCACGAGATGGAGGACGAGCGGTGTTCTTGCGGCTCCACCGTTGCTGGCGGGGTTTCTCTTCGGGCCTGCCGGCTTCGGTGTCGAGCCCACCACCCTTCCTCGTCCGAAGTTCGTGCAGGGCTTGTTTTGCATCACGTGACTCCTATTAACGAAGTCTCGAAATTTTATGCATTTTTCAAATCAGCGTATCTCTTTTTCCATATCTTTTAAACGGACAAACAGGAAATGACGTGCCGGAAGTGACGACTTTCTGTACGTCACTTCCTGTGACGTCATTTCCGTTATGTCATTTCCTATGACGTCACTTCCGGTCAAAAAATATTAATAAATACATTTCATTAATGCCTGGTAACAAAATTCAGGCAAAACTGAACTAGCTAACTTCACAGTGCAGGTGGATGGACTCGAACCCACAGCCTCGCGAATTGCAAGCAGATAACATAACCTCTAAGCCAGCCAGCTCACGGATCAACGATCCTAATTAATCTATTTAAACTTAACGGAGAGACTGATAACAAAATTCAAAGATACCAAAACGATTCAACGAGCTCGAACCCACAGCCTCTGGAACTGAAAGACAACAACCTAGCCACTAAGCTAGCCCCTTCACCTACCGAAGATCGTAATTCATTTATTTAAACTTAACGGAGAGACTGATAACAAAATTCAAAGATACCAAAACGACACAACGAGCTCGAACCCACAGCCTCTGGAACTGAAAGACAACAACATAGCCACTAAGCCAGCTCGTCCACCTACCGAAGATCCTAATTAATCTATTTAAACTTAACGGAGAGAGATCGATCAGTAAAAACACAGAAACAAAAATGATTCAACCCGTTGCAAGTGGATGGACTCGAACCCACAGCCTCTGGAATGGGAAACAGACAACAAGGCCACTGAGCCAGCCCATACGTATAACGCAGATCCTTATTAATCAATTTAAACTTAAAAGAGAAGTTGAGCAAAAAATGCACAGAAAACTTAAAGTAGAGACTTATCAGAAAAAGTATGGAAACCAAAAATATTCTTCACTCGTTGTACTCCATGCGAGTGGACGAAGTCGAGCACATGGTCTGCATTGGAAACAAGCAACATAACAACTGGACCAGATAGTTCACATTCGGAAGGTCCTATTTAATATATTTAAACTTAACGGAGATACTGATCGGAAAAAATACACGTGCCATAAACGCAAAATCCACGGAATGTTGTTGTCAAAAATTCATATCTTTGGAAGTGGGGACAGAACTCTCGATTAACAAATCTGCGCTTTCGCGGCCCATCACTTTAGCGATTAGACCGTTCCACTCACGAATAAAAATGAAATTAAAAACTATTTAACTTATTATTATAAAACATTAAAAAAAAGAGCCAAGAAGCCCTTGAATGCTATTATTTAGTTTAGAATTATATATGTAAAGAAGATAAAAATCAGATGTAATATTTCAAATTTTTATTATAATTTATAACAGAAAATTAAAAATACTACATTCTATAATATTCTCTTAAGTATCAAACTATAAATTGAAATGTAGACTTTTTTTCTATTTCTTTCTCTTTATTTTTTATAATATGCAAAAATATGGATTTTCACCCGATATGAATTAAAATTAAAGTGCGTGAATAATTTCATTTAACTATAATAGTGTTACTGGATGTTTTAGAAAACCTTCACACGAGCATTTTTCTAAGTATTTAATTTTTTTTTATTTGTACTCAATTTTGTAGATAGAGTTAAATTTATTAGAGGAATCGAAATACTGGGGCCAGCGTCATAAGTTAAATTTCTTGCTAGACGTGACGTCACTAACAGTCAATTGTCAGCATTACCACCACAACTCAACTATCTTGCTATTTGTTATTGAATGAATATACTGATATTTTAATTTTATTTCGTATATCTTGCTTTAATTTCATATATTTTGATTTCAATTATCGCAATAACAAATAAATTGACTGCTTTTGACGTCACCAATAGCGCCAACGGTGACTTATGGCGGTTAATGTTGCCAGAATGCGAGTACTTCATGTATATAAGCTCTTTGAAATGAAGTTCAATTTAGTTTTTTTCGCGTAACTACATTTTAAAGAAAATATAATGTAGGCAGCACATTGACTTTCCTTTTATAATAATATGGATTTACTTCTTTCACTGTGAGAAAATGATGTATAAGTGCTGCGGCACACGTCGAACCATATTTTTGGCGCTTTTCCAGATGACAACATGCAAAACTATTTCGAAGTAGCCAACTAACTTATATTTCACGCAACTTTAAATTGACAGTTATCAATATGGATAGCATTCTCAATAAGTAATATAGTCCATATATTAAAATATTTTAGAATTAATTCATCAATTTGACGTCATTTCCGTTCAATTTTGATAAAATTTTCATCAATCTGGGGCAAAATATTGCCAAATGAACGATATTTTGCTAGATTACTCGTTAAGTTCGCCTAATGTTACAGACAAATGGAGAGAACATTTCTTATATATTAGGTGTGCCCCTTATAATGCGGAATTCCAAACTGCAAAGAGTACCTCCTATTAAAGTCATTTTTATCAATTTTGAAAATTTGGTTGTTTTTCGATCAATTTCCTGAGGGTGTACGGACCCATGGGCTTGGTGTATTCATCTCTAGAGCAAGTCCATGAGTAATGAGTCCGTTGTTAGCAATTCCCCATGAGTTCATGAGGAATTACTAACAACGACGACAACAGCTTTAGTTACCACATTATATGCTGTAAATGAAACAAATGATACTGAGAAAGACGAATTCTTATTCAACTTTATTGAAGTTTTACTTTACAAGACGTTATATATGCAGAACCTCGCCATCTTTTTTAGATGTATGACACATTGCATTATCATGTATCCATTACAGCATATTCTATTTGCAGAAGGTTTCCAATCACACCTAAGCGTGGTGCATGGTGGTTGGTTGACACCTTGGGTGTTTGGAACTGTAGATATCCGAAATTTGTCATTGTTCCATCCTACGAGTATCTTTTCTACGCATAATTAGAAATACGAAGAGAGCTAGCTGCCGTCGAACTTCATGATGTGCTGCTGGAAAAAATTAGCATTCAGTTCAGTAAATAAAAAATCAACATAACTATTGATTCACGTCTGAACAATATTGATTTATACGGTTTTATTGTTACGTTGTTTTATTTGAATTGCTTGATTATACGACCATTAAGAAAATTTTATATAAAAATAATAAGTGTTTTTAATTATTAATTAGATTGTAAATTTCTTAGTTATCCATGGTCGACCCTCGCCTTCTAAAAAGGAAAGTTTTTGCTTTCAACCGTCTCGGTGATAACACTGTACATGCAAGAGCGGATTCAGAAAAATGTAAGAGAGGGGTTACGATCACGTAATTGACATGTTATATCTATATTACTTACCCTGCAATACATGGTGATGTATAGGGGGAAGTACTGGAATTATGTCGAAAATTGCAACTCGAGTTTTCGACGAATCTACACGTTTTGACACCTCTTGATTACGAAAAAAAAAACAATTTTTAGCGTGAAGTCTGCGTGTGTGTGTGTTTGTCTGTGCAATGTATGTATCCACTCTAACTGAAAACTAATTGACCGAATTTTACAAAATTTGGATTGCAAGTCACTTGTGGGTGACCCTGATGCTGATTAGATTTTGGTATGGTTCGGAGTGAAAGAACCTGATTTTTCTGTGAAATGGTCCGCAAAAATCGAGGTATCCACTCTAACTAAAAAACTAATTAGCCAAATTTCATAAAATTCGGTAGATAAGTCACTTGTGGGATACGCTGGTGCTGACTAGATTATGGTAAGATTAAAAAAAGTAGAGTTTGCCTTTTTTTACGAAATGCCCCACAAAAATCGCTACATTTTTGTTACACCGCCTTTGCAAAAATGTCCAGTTACCAAATAAAAACAAAAATTGAATTAAATTACTTCAGTGTTATTTTGTGCAATTAAACTCAATTTAATGAATGATTACAGAAATAAAGAGAAAATTAATTTAAGTCTGCAGGGAAAGTCATGTGCTGCTCACATTAGATTTTTTTTTTTTAAATGGCATACTAAGTTAAAGTTACTAATATTACTTAATAAAAGAAGGTGTCTGTCTATCTGTTCACCTGTTTGTTGCGTAGTGGAAAATCTAAGCAACCCACAGAGGAGATTTGTTACAGTTATATTTCTGGTCAGGTCCTAAGCCAAGTTGCAGTGATATTTTCAAAATTTGTTTCTTAGTTATTTTATGTTGAATCAAAATTTTGAGCGATTTTTACTCAAATCGGTTCTTTTTGTGATTGAAAATGTTATTACAGAGTTTCCATCTTGACATTATCCGAAAGATAAAAAAATTTGATGTAAGCAGCACATGACTTTCCCTGCAGATTCAAATTCATTTTCTCTCTATTTATTTAATAACTCATTAAATAATAACTCAATTGCACTAAATAACACTGAATTAATTTAATTCAATTTTTAATTTTAATTAGTAACTGGAAATTTTTTCAAAGGCGGCGTAACAAAAATGCAACAAAACTCAAATATTTCAAGAACTGTTAATCCTAGTGTAATGAGGTCGGCTTTATTTTTTTTCCTCGTCAAGAATTACGTGTAGAACATGCATTTAATGGATACATTTGAGCAAACGTAGACTTTTATTTTAAATTTTGCTTATTTTTGCGGGCCATTCCGTAAAGAAAGGCAGGTTCTACTTTTTCGAATTGTACCAAAATCTAATCAGCACCAGGGTATCCCACAGGTGACTTATCTACCAAATTTTATAAAATTTGGCGAATTACTTCTTTAGCTAGAGTGGATAAATTGATTTTTGCGGGCCATTTCGCAAAAAAATGCAGGGTCTTTCATACCGGACCGTACCAAAATCTAATCAGCACCAGAGTCACCTACAAGTAACTTACCGAATTTTATGAAATTCGGTCAATTAGTTTTTAGTTAGAGTGGATACAAACATTGCACAGACAGAGAGACACACAGATACACACACAGACGTTACGCTAAAAATGGTTTTTTCATAATATAGAAGTATCAAAACGTGTGTAGATGTGTCGAAAACTCAAGTTGCTATTTTCGACATGATTCCAATACAATTCCTACAGTTCCATGTATTACAGGGAAAGTAAAAATATTTTTCAATGAGTGTAAAACTGAATCCGTAGACAATTTCTTTATATTTAAAGAAAATTGTAAATTCATCGAAATATGCATAACTGAAAATTTCGTGAATACAATACTTTCACTATACTTTGTATGAGGAAACAAAAATTACGTTGGAAATAATTATTTATCATTATTAAAGGTCCTAATATTTTTTATGATTTTTTCAAAAATTTACTTGAAACTTTGGGCAAAGGGGGGGGGGGGGGAGTCTTCCGAACATTCGATCTAACACACACACGCACACGCATACGCGCGCGCGCGCACACACACACACACACACAGATCACCTAAGAATATTCGATTCGAATGCTTAAAAAACGTGATTTTTAGTCCATAACTCGAATTCGAATTTTCGACTGCGTCACAATACTTTCCCCTATACATTATACTATGCATGAAAAGTATAGAATACATTTCATGCATAATAATCTCCGGCACATTTCGCGATAAAAATGGAATTCTTAGTCGTGGCCGAGTATTCTTGTGAGAAACCGCGGTGACAAGCTTAAAAGCAGTTTTGTGTTACTGTTGTGACAATGAAAAGTAACGCGGGTATTGATACCTCGCAGGACGCACCACTGCCATAAAAAATGATGCCACCGTGGGAATTACGCTGATCGCTGATGATGGGGCTTTTAGCAGAAGTGGCCGCGGTGTATTGATGCCTCGTCCAATAAGAAATTCTTACCTTTTTTTCCTTATTTCAGACGATAAAATCTTTGACCCTGGTGGTAAAGAATATCGCTTTTTCGCTTTTGTAGAAATAAATGAGGAGTTTATCCTCTCTTGAGACACGGGGCTTAGTTTTCATTTGTCTTCTATCGAATTCTTAAAGTCTAAACAATTTGCGCCGTAGGTTTGGGTAGCGTTAAGGGAAGAAGAGATGGATTGTATATGTATGCTTAAAATGGGGGAACCTCATTACGAATGAATAATGAAACTCATTTTTTCAAATTATTTCTTTTGAAAATTACGAGATCTTTCGTTTAAAATCAAAAGCTTCTAGATCTGTATTTGAGATCAACTGCCAGGATAATCTTGAGCGGAGAATTCATGGTAATCTGGAACGGAGAACTCGTAATAATCTGGATCGGTCATAAAAATCCCCAGTTGTTCCTCTCAGTAACCAAACACGGCGACACGCATTTAAGTTCGGTTTTTACTTGGCGGAACCATAGATAAAACTTGTCAGCAAAAAGCTGCGTTCCAAGATGCTTTAGGAATGGAGTATTCAGATTAAGGAGGTTTTAATAATAAACAGACACCCGCCTGTCCAAACAGATATCTTACATCTACTGGTAGGTCAAACGGTCTTGGTCGAACAATAATAAACAGGAAGCAACCATTCTCACGAGCAATCAGCACCAACAAGACAACCAGCAAAAATAGCTTCAAAATAATGCATATCCTGTCATCACTAAACTACCTGACAAACCTCGCCGAATCAAGCTTCACTGAGCGAAATCTCACAAATCACCGATGAACGTCGACATCGCGTCACGTTTTACACCATCTCTAAATTTCAACCAAGTCTTATTATTACTTCTGCATTTCTTTCAATTCGTTATACTTTATAACTCTGTTCTCCTACACTCTCAACATCCAAAATAGTCAACTGCCATAGCACCATTACTCACCAAGTACTTGTATACAAATTGTAATTGTTATATGAGTGACCTATATGAAATTGATTTATTCTACATTATGTTTAGTAATTAATAACTGAATCCCCCAGGAGAGCTCCTCTTACAAAGGGTTAGATGCCTGCATGCATAGAAAACTTGAGCATGGTTACGGAACAACAAAGTAATATTCGAGTATTAATGATAAATATAAATGTCGATACTCTCTTCTACAGCTTTAAGCATCGTTGCCAGCATTTATCGCCGGCGACCTAAACTTCTGCAGCATTAGTCGATTAAATTTTTTGAGCCGCAATGGGTCAGCTCCTTCAGCTGGTGGTCTAAACTTCCGCAGTATTAATCGATCTAAGTTTTTTAGCCGCAATGGGTCAAATCCTTTCGCCGGCGACCTAAACTTCTGCAGTATTTGCCGATTCAAATTTTTTAGCTGATAGGTCAGATCCTTTCGCTGGCGACCTAAACTTTTGCAGTATTAGCCAATTTAAATTTTTTAGCCACAATCGGCCAAATCATTTTGCCGGCGAACTAAACTTCTGCAATATTAGCCGATTTAAGTTTTTTAGCAGCAATGAACTTGATTCTTTCGTCGGCGACCTAAACTTCGGCAGTATTAGCCAATTTAAGTTTTTTTAGCCTCAATGTGTCAGCTCCTAAGTTCGGCATATTCAAATACCTTTAATGCACCTCCTTAAAAAGCCTCTTTTAAAAACTCCTTGACTCAATTAGAAGGGCGTCAGATAGCAAAATGCTTGTTGGGAAGAAAATATCTTTCAGAAGCTCTGTAACGGTGTCAAGGGAGGTTATAGACGAAAACAATTTATGAAATGTAAGAAATCGTCAAATTTTTAAAAGGGGATAATATTCGGGAAGGTTAAATATAAAAAATTTACAGTAATTTTTAAATTTCTATATATATTGCTCATGTATGACATGTTCAAAGAATACCCACACTTAAGGCTCCTAAATATGCCGACTGACGCAAAAGCGGCCATCTTGACTCCCAGTCGAATCAATGGATGTACATGGTGAAAAAAGGGCTTACCTTCTCGTAATTTTCTCAGGATCTCGAAATTCAATTCTACACTACTTTCTTGAATGATTGATATAATTTTTTTTTTTTAGCAGAAGCACCTACTTTACAGCTAAATTGTGTGTCAAATATCAGCGACGTAACATGCGCACTTCATTAAAGTAGTACAAACAGACGAAAATCCACTTGACCGGTTGGAGTCAAAATGGCGGTCGCGTCAGCCTGTATATTTAGGAGCCTTGTATACACCTTAAGAGGGAAAAAAATCCTTCTTTGTAATGGACCCTTGGGATTGGCCTTTATCGGTCCATCAAGGCCTCCAATTGGATGCCGAGATCTTCGTTTCGTTACCGCATTTGGGGAAAAAGAAGGGAAAATAAGTCGATCGCTGTCTTGAGAGGAAAGACTTGTCCTTCCCGATTTTTTCCAGGTTTAAGTACATCAGATGGATAGGGAATAGCTGGCTTTTATGGCCCGACGGAACCCCCAGGGGGTAGTTTAGGACTCGTCAGCACTTCCACTTTTCTGCTCTGCAAGCTGTGCCGATAAAAAGCGGAATCTGATGGATAGGATGTGAGATGATATGAAAACAAAATATTTGAAGTGTGAAGATTCATTGTCCGTTCTCGTACATTAATATTCCATAACAAAAAATGTACCCGGCGTTGCTCGGGATTTAAAGCAATGTTTAATTAAATTCATTCATTCAATTTTTCAAAATGGGCAGTCACCTGCATGGCTGTGTTCCTCTTGCAAAGCGAACTAATTAAGCCGCTAAGCACGTCTAAAGGTGTTATTACACGGAGCAATTCCTTCTATCAGTTTTTTAGCAACACCATGCATTTCAATGGGAAGAAAGCTTGCCGCCGAATTGCCGGAATTTTTTCACACTCGACAATAAAAATTGCTCAATTTATGAGCGGGAGCCAATCAGAGGATGATAAGATTGGACATCACACCGCTCCGCCTTTCTTCTCCTCATTTACATTAAAGATGGCGATGGGGACTGAAAGCACAGCGCAAGCAGCTCAACTAAGTTGTAATCTTTAGATGGAAAAAGTAATAATAGAACTTCTTCCAAATTACAGACAGCTATGGGATATAAAAGATCCAAATTATACGAAAAAAAAACCTCACTAAAGAATGCTGCTTGGAATGAAATCGGCAGCATTAGAGAGGAGGGACCTGTTGGAGAGGAGGGGGCTATTAGAGAGGATGGGCTATTAGAGAGGATGGGCTATTAGAGAGGAGGGGACTGTTAGAGAGGAGAGACCTAAAGTATGATTGGGGGCGAAATTGCCGAAGTTCAGCAATAAAAGTTGCCCTGGGTAATAACACCATAAGACATATTGCAGTCGCGCAATACGTCTTGAGTCCATTCCGAGGACGTTGGACACATCGCCTGATACGATCTAATACGACTGCTTATTATGCCCAAATAACCTCTTCTGATACATCCTAAGATAGTTCCTTTGATACGCCCTAAATAAATACTCAGGGCGATTGCAATTAGGGGATGATAAACTTGCTTAAAATCAACACTAAATAAAAATATTTGTAATCCTAAAAATAAAAGCAAAACTATTTACCTTTTTAGTAATCTTGGCAATTTTACCTACAATTTACCTTGATCATTTTATTAGTGAAAACTTAATTACTTATACAGTCATGTGCAATATCTACATCCAAACGCAATTGTCATTTAATTTAAATTCAGTGAAACGACTGTGGGCGAACTTCCGTGAAATGACTATTGGCGAATGATTTGTCGTCTAAATACAAAGAACTATTACAAAATGTATCTTCTCCCGTGAATGAAATGAATTAAATCCATGAGAATGATGTTAACAGATTTGCTGCATAGTATTGCATATGAAAAGTGACCCTATTTGACAATATTTACTACTTTTTAACACTTTACAACAAAGTTGAAAAGTGTTTATGACTTTGTTTATTCTGTCTGTCTGTCTGTCCGTTAGCGCGATAACTGCCGTAAAAATGACTTAATCAAAATGAAATTTTAGTATGTTGTTCAGACGGTCTGTAGGACCTATGGGAATATAAATGAATAATATCACCCAATTAGTTTTGGATTGAACCCGGGTTGAAAAAATGAAATACATTGAGCCCTATGGGACCTAATTTTTCAAGCATTTTTTAAGCGGATTTAAAATTCACAAATTGCTTCGAAAATTTTAGGCAATATTCAAATTGTTCCATAAAATATATAAAAAAAAATTCAGCGAAATATATTCAGTAGTTTTTTAAATAAAAATTAAAATAATAATAACACCTCTTATATGAAGCGATCACGTGACCATGATATGAAACGATCACGTGACATACTTCAAAATGATATATGGCATCCATCTTGTCTCAAAATCATGATTTTTAAAGTTCTTTTTAATTCATATTGAGTGTTGTATCCGTCCTAAAACTGCTTTATTTTTGCCTAAATTCTGTGCATCTACATACTGAAACAACGCAATGAAAATATATTTGTGTTTAAATGCTCATCCAAATTTGATTATTTCTACAACGAAGCCTATTTTTCACCTATGTAAAATGTAAACAGCAAAATATATTGAATGAGTTGTATTAGAATTGCTGTAATTCTTTAACACAAAATCATTTAGTCCATGGAGTCTGCTTAGCTGAGATGAATGAAATATTCATTGATTTTAGAAAGAGAAGGACGATATTTTTCGATGAAGTTTTACGCATAGAGTTTAATAACTTGCAGCTCCATGGTCTTAATTTTTAAATAAAATAAATTATTATAGTATTGTGATGAATGACATGAATGGGGAAATTATTTATGAATGAAATGTTGCTTTTATAGAGAGAGCCAGGCGTGTTATTTTTCTATGACGTCATTTGAATGGATTTCAGTTGTTTTCGATGAAGTTTTCAAATATAATAAATTATCGTAGTATTTTGATAATTCTAAAATTATTACCGAGGAATGTATCACATTTTATAGATGTTTAAACCAGGCAATTTATACTTTAATGCCGTCATTTGAATGAAGTTAATTTTTTTCGATGAAAGTTTAAGGTTTCAAATATAATAAATTAATGTAGTATTGTGATAAGTTTTAAAATATTACCGAGGAATGTATTGCATTTTACACATGTTTAAATAAAATTGCATTGAAGTTGGAAAGTGTTTCATAATCAATGCTTTAAGCATGATTGATCTTTCTTGTTTAATTTTTGTAATTGTTTTGATGAATTTATTTGAAAACCATGCAATACTTATATCGAGAATGATTCAAGTTAGTGTTCTGAAGTTTGGGTCATTTGTCTTCTAATGGAAAATTACGTATAAAACGATTATCTATTTAACATTATTAAATATTCTAAATTTTGAACAATGTTTCAAAAATTTATTTAATTTTTGGGGGAGAGGGGGGATATTAAAACGTTTGACGACGTTTAAAATCAGCATAATTCTAATATTCACTGATTGCAATATTTGTATCAAATTCAAAACGTCTCATTTCTTAGTTTGATGTTGCTTACACATATTCACAAACACACATCACCTCAAAAATGTTCTATTAGAGTTCATGGATCTCTAAAACTTGTTCTTCCGTCGAAAATTCGAATTCGAATCCCCATCACAATACTTTCCTTAGACATTTTGCTATGTATGCAGTGCAAGTAATAAAGATACAACTGATTACGGAATTTTTTTCTTATACACTAAAATCACCTCAATCAATGTAGGATTTTATTATTTCTTAAGGGGACGATGGACGTTAAAATTTTTTTATTTATTTATTGACTTAGAAACGTGAAAATTTGTATACATATTCCTCTTAACATTACTATATACAATACCATTTAATTTTTTTTCTATTTTGTTATAATTTTGTATTTTTTTTTAATTTAATTTTTTTTAACGAAAATTTGAAAATGCTCCTTGCGTGCCATTTGTTCATATTTTTGATTCATTTTACATTATGATCACTCGAAAACACATTATGAACACATTTGGGTATTCATTTTTAAATCCCTTAAAAAGTTAATTTTTTTAAAATATTTTTCTGCATTAAAACTTCATTTTCATCATTTAATTGGGTTCTTATTTACTTTTAATGACCTTAATAAAGTCCAATTATAAAATGCATACCCAGTTTCATTAAAAAGTATGAGAGGTGTCTTCTTGCCAAATGTCATGCATCTCAGACAAAAATTAAGACGCAAGGAGCATTTTAAAAATATAAAATCTTTGAAAATTCCGTTTCGAAAAAAATGCATTCAACCTTTTGCTTACGGGTGAGACAGCTTCCATCCCAAACGAAGAACCTCCCAAAAAGACAGGTATTTGACACACCCTATTCCAAACAGTTCGATCCCCTTTGCAGGCATTGACGTCCATGGAAATCGCTGCTGCAGCAGGTGCAATGTTTCTGTCAGCGATTTCCATGGACGACAATGCCTGTAAAGGGAATCGAACTGTTTGGGATAGGGTGCGTCAAATACCTGTCTTTTTGGGAGGTTCTTCGTTTGGGATGGAAGCTGTCCCACCCGTAAGCAAATGTTAAATGTGTAAAACAATGTTATATATTAAAACTTTTTTTAGTCGATTTTTGCTCATTTTAACGTCCACCGTCCCCTTAAAATACAAATTATTTTCCGTGAATAAATAAGATGTGGTAAAAATTTCAAATTGAATAAAAATATGTGAAGATTTGTGGACTGTTCTCTAATACAGAGGGGGCCCTAAGTGGCCGCATTGTCTGCCACTTAGGGTCCCCTCTGCTTATCGAGAAATTCACCCCTGGGACAAGATAATTCAATAACTTATATTATTACTAAAATAGTTAAAGGACTTATTATTCGCTTATTCATTTATTCCGAAATGAATGACTTTTGAATGTCAGTTTATGATTAACTGAAAATAAATCTTCCTCCTCTTGAGATAACTTATTAAAACTATGCCAGAGAAAATCATTCTTGATTGAAAGCATTTTAATTTGAGTCAAGATTTGTGTAACATTGCTTCACATTTAATAAACAGTCAAAGTTTCAGTCAACAGTTTATAAGTTAGCGTAATCCATAAATCTAAAATAATTACGAATTTAGAGAGAACAACGTCAGTGTTTACATCAGTGCAGCACTGACGTGTTAGTTTGTCTCCAAATATGCACTTTTTTTCAGATTAAAATGTCTGGACTATATAAATCTCTATTTTTTTTCAGATTAAAATGTCTGTACTATAAATCTTTATTTTTTTTTTCAGATTAAAATGCAAAAAATGCCTGGATTATAAATATATATTTTTCCACATTAAAATGCATAAAATACCTGAATTATAAATCTCTATGTTTTTAGATTAATGCATAAAATGCCTGGATTATAAATCTCTATTTTTTACTTTCCTTATATGCATAATGTATAAGGAAAGTATTGTGACGGGGTCGAAAATTCGAATTCGAGTTTTCAGGAGAGAGCACGTTTCAAGCATCCCTGTTTGTGTGTGTGTGTGAAAGTATGTGTGTGCGTGTGTGTGTGTGTGTGTGTGTGCGTGCGTGTGTCAGTGAGTCTGTGGAGACGATAACTGACGAACTAATGGACCGATTCGAACCGAAATTTAGTACAAAAATCACAATCCGTAAACACTGGAAGCCTATTGTTTTTATACGCAATCGAATGTTCAGAACCCCCCTTAAATTTTCGAGTGAAATTTTGAAAAAATCGTCAAAAAATCAAAACCGCTAATAAAGTTACGAAAATAGACATTTCTTATGTAATTTTTTATTAGAAAACGATTGACATCAATTTTAGAACGCTAACACAAACCGTTCTCGAGATATTACACATTTTTCAAAAAAATTATCAAAAAGTCATATAAAATAAAAAAACATATTTCCTATTGAGAAACATGTTCACTTTTCATACGTAATACCATGCGATAAATTTGGTGACATCATTCTCGTGGAACTAGCTCGTTCCATTCAGGAAAAAAAGATACTTTGTGTAATACTTTTGTATTTGAACGCCAATAGTCGTTTATCTGCTGTCAGAATAATTTATTTCTCCGTCCATAACGCTTGGCGAGATTTTAGCGACGAATTTGGCGGAATGTCGCCAACTTGGCGACATTTTTAATTTTTGCCAAATTAACAAAAATCTCGCCAAATGGATAAAAATAACGCTAAATCAATGAAAATGACAACTCACTGACAAAAGTTCAATATCTTGGAAAGAATACAAGTATCTACCATAAGAAAAACCTATTTTTACTTTCCTTATATACATAATGTATAAGGAAAGTATTGTGACGGGGTCGAAAATTCGAATTCGAGTTTTCGACGGGAGAGCACGTTTCAAGCATCCCTGATCACGAATCAAACATTTTTGAAGTGATGTCTGTGTGTGTGTATGTGTGTATGTATGAAAGTATGTGTGTATGTGTGTGTGTGTGTCAGTGAGTCTGTGGAGACGATAACTGACGAACGAATGGACCGATTCGAACCAAATTTGGTACAAAAATCACAATCCGTAAACACTGGAAGCCTATTGTTTTTATACGCAATCGAATGTTCAGAACTCCCCTAAATTTTCGAATGAAATTTTGAAAAAATCGTCAAAAAATTAAAACCACTAATAAAGTTACGCAAATAGACATTTCTTATGTAATTTTTCATTAGAAAACGATTGACATAAATTTTAGAACGCTAACGTGAACCGTTCTCGAGATATTGTACATTTTTAAACAAAATTATCAAAAAGTCATATAAAATAAAAAGAAAAATATTTCCTATTGAGAAACATGTTTACTTTTCATATGTAATACCATGCGATAAATTGAGTGACATCCTTCTCGTGGATCTAGCTCGTTCCATTCTTGAAAAAAGATACTTTGAATAATACTTTTGTATTTGAACGCCAATAGTCATTTATCTGCTTTAAGAAAAATTTATTTCTTAGTGCATAACGCTTGGCGAGATTTTGGCGACGAATTTGGCGGAATGTCGCCAACTTGGCGAGTTTTTTGAAATGCTGCCAAATTAACGAAAATCTCGCCAAATGGATAAAAATGACGCTAAATCAATAAAAATGACGACTAATTGTCGAAAATTCAATATCTTGGAAAGAATATTAGTATCTACTACAAGAAAATCCTATTTTTTTTACTGTAAAAGTAGTAAATTCATTACATTATATAAGGAAAGTCATGTGTTGCCCACATCAGATTTTCTTTTATTGTAAAAGTAGTAAATTCATTGCATTATATAAGGAAAGTCATGTGTTGCCCCCATCAGATTTTTTTTATATTAAAATGCATAAAATGTCTGAATTATAAATCTCTAATAAGCTCTAAAAGATCATTTTTTGGTCCATGTGTATAAATAATAATCAATGTTAGCATAAACACAAAATTACATCGTTTTACCAGGATTCTGTCAAAAGTTATTTGCAGAAACTTTTTTTAAAAGTGCTTTTTCAAGTTGACAAGTGTGTCACAAAGGTAAAAAATCTGATGTGGGCAGCACATGACTTTCCTTATATAATGCATTGAATTTACTACTTTTACAGTTAAAAAAAATGTTATTCTTATAGTAGATACTTATATTCTTTCCAAGATATTGAATTTCTTCAGTTAGTCGTCATTTTCATTGATTTAACGTTATTTTTATCCATTTGGCGAGATTTTCGCTAATTTGGCAACATTTAAAAATATTGGCGACATTCCGCTAAATTCGTCGCCAAAATCTCGCCAAGCGTTATGGACGGAGAAATAAGTTATTCTTAAGCGGATAAATGACTATTGGCGTTCAAATACAAAAGTATTACTCAAAGTAGCTTTTCTCATGAATGGAACGAGTTAGATCCACGAGAATGATGACACCCAATTTATCGCATGATATTACATATGAAAAGTGAACATGTTTCTTAACAGTTAATATTTTTTTTTAATTTATGGGATTTTTTTATAAATTTTTTTGAAAAATGTGCAATTTCTCGAGAACGGTTCATGCTAGCGTTTTAAAGTTTATGTCAATCGTTTTCTAAGGAAAAATTACATAAAAAATGTCTATTTGCGTAATTTTATTAAAGGTTTTGATTTTTTGATGATTTTTTCAAAATTACACTCAAAATGTTAGGGGGGTTCTGAACATTCGATATTGTTTTAAAACGATAGGCTTCCAGTATTCACGGATTGTGATTTTTGTACCAAATTTCATTCGAATCGCTCCATTCGTTCGTGAGATATTGTCTCCACAGACTCACTCACACACACACACACACACACACACACAACACAGACATCACTTCAAAAATGTTGGATTCGTGATCAGGGATTCTTGACACGTGCTCTCCCGTCGAAAACTCGAATTCAAATTTTCGACCTCGTCAGAATACTTTCTTTATACATTATGTATATAAGGAAAGTAATAACAGACATTTATTTACCTGGTATATATTAATATTTTGTTATTTTATACTACTTACACCCATAACATGGTTTCAACGATCAACGCATAAGTCTCATAAAATTAGAAGGAAAAGTCTGTCATAAAACGGAGTCTGTGGATGGATGTCTGTGTGTGTGTGTCTGTCTGTATAAGATATGTGTCCACTCTAATTCAATAATTAATCGACCAAATTTCATAAAATTTTATCTGTAAGTCATTCGTGGGTTACCTTGGCGCTGATTAGATTTTGGTACGAATCGAGATAAAAGAACCTGCCTTTTTTTGATAAATGGCCTTGAAATATCGTATGTCCCCACTCTAGATAAAACAAATTGACCAATTTTCATAAATTTTAGTAGATAAGTCACTTGTGAGTCATCTTGGTGCTGATTATATTTTGGTACTATTCGGGAAAACAGTACCTGCATTATTTTTGCAAAATGGCCTCAAAAATTGTTAAAATCTAAAATAAAAGACTACATATTATCAAATGTATCCACTGAATGCTTGTTTTACACGCAATCTTTACCGATTGAACGAATAAGACTAACCCAATTAACCTAAAACTAGCCGTTCCAGAGATATTATTAGTTTTCGCATTTCTTCTACTCCGTCCTTGAAAGTTATCGAATGGAACTAAAAGTGTAAATGCAGCGTAAATTCAAATAATTATACGTGTCACTTTGTGCCACTAGACTAAATTTAATGAGTTATTAAAGAAATAAAAAGAAAATTAATTTGGATCTGTAGAGAAGATCATGTGCTGCCCACATCAGACATTTCTAAATTTATTTATCTTTTTATTTGTTTAATGCCGAATCAGAATTTGAGTAGTTTTACACAAATTCGCTCCTTAGTAATCGTAAAAAAGGAAGGGGGGGGGGGGATAAAATTGTTTTGCAGGAATAGTGTCTTGTAAAATAAAAATCAAATAAAGTTCGATATGTTTGTTCCTTGTTTTCCGTCGCATTTGTTTGTTTATAACAACAAATAACAGTATATATGGTAACTAAAATAAGGTACAACCTGGCTAAGTGACCGCCTTGGTATGCTGACCACCTGGTTAAAGTGATCGCTTTTCCCAAATTCACCATACCATTTTCATATAGTATATAGAGTCCACTTCAAAGATAAGAGCTTGCAATATCGTCCCAGTAGCTCAACGGTAGAGCGTCGGCTAGCAAGTTCTGAGATCCAGGGCTCGATTCCCGGTTGGGCAGCAAGGATTTTCACAATGGCGCCTGAACTAATTAACCCTGCAGGTTAGTGTAAAGATGTTGGAGGTCTAAAAGTGACTCTAGTACAACTAGTACGGATTCAGTGGACTCTCGAAGATGGAAGGCCGATTTCAAAACTGAAAGGATAACGGCCACGCAGGCTACTAACCTGGATAAAAATAGTAGTAGCAGGAGGCTAAACTGAGGTGAAAATAGCAGGAGATTGTCAGTCAGATTGTCAGTGGCCAGCCAATTTGACATTAGAAGATGGAGAATGCAGAATCCACTTCGACAATAAGAGCTTGCAATTTCGTCCAAGTAGCTTAAAGGTAGAGCGTCGGCTGGCCCATTCGGAGATCCAGGGTTTGATTCCCGGTTGGGACAGCAAAGTTCTTTACAAGTAACCTCCGCCATTTTCATAAAATGACCAGTTTGCTTAGTCCCAAGACTGGTCACTTTAACCAGGTTTCACTGGTTAAAGTGTATATGCATAATTGAAACAGCTTAATATTTTAAAGTTACGAGAGGAATATAAAATCCATACAACTTTAGTTGAATAGATTTTTACATAATCTAATGTAAGTTTAAAGTTGAACCTCGTCTGCATAAAATCTATTAACTTTATATTTTATGGTTTTTTAATGTCTACGTTAAAATCTTTAACAAATAGGATGGATATATTCTGAAGTTCTTTGTTATTGCAATCACTCTATATCTAAAACTAATAATCAGATCCAAAATGCAATTATATTCGTATATCCTTATATGGCTTTTAAAAGGCTACAAATTGCTATCTTATATTTTATAGCTACCCTAGTAGCAATCCAATATTGGCTTAATATTGAAAATATTGAACCAATATGGAAAAGTGGACATTTTGATAGAATTGGCGCAATAGTGGGATAATATTATGCGTTTTATTGGAAATATTTCCAATGTAAGACTAATATAGGCGTAATATTGTCATAAAAATATTAGTCAAGATTGGAGGCCAATGTAACCTCAATATTTGCCCAATATTGGAAATATTTCCAATGTAATGTCAAGATATACAATATTAGTCAAATATTGGACTAATATTAAATGCTACTAGGGTAGCTCTATTAGCTTTCGAGATACGAGCTTTACAAACTTTAACAACAGAAAATATTCAATCTTTTTAAAATTGTTTGAATAATAGTTCAAAAACTATAAGAACTTCGTAAAAACAATTAATTGATTCAGAAACTGTATTTCTTACTGAATATTTTTGTTCGGAATTATTTATCTCTATCTCTTACAGCTTAGATATTTTGATCGAAAGCAAGCACGAGTTTCATGTGAAAGTAAATGAGATAAAATCTCGCGCGGACTAAAACATTTTAATTATTATTATTTTTTTTTCAAAAATATAGTTCAAAATATTAAATATTGAAATCATTTTTATATATTTATAAATGGCGGTACCCTATTTCCGACAAAGCAAAGTACAAATTGTTTATTTTAAATTTATATACGTTAAAATTATCGTAAAATTTCAATCTCAGCACCATCGTTGAAATAGAAGAACACTCTTTTGAACGAGCCAGGAAATCCGTTTCCACTGTAAAATCTGAGAATTACAATCCCGATATTTTGTCAGTGTTGGAGAGCAAAAACTAAATTTGCGTTTCGTAGGAAAAATCATATATTGGCCACTTCAGAGTTTTAAAGAAATCATTTTAAGAAAGGATAAAGCTGAGGATTTTTACAGGTTAAACATATAGTTCACTGCATGCGTATTTGTAACATCAAAGGAAAATTTCTATTGCCAGATATATTTTTATGCATTATAACTTATTCAAAATATTGTTCCAACTTTGAACAATTTGCAAGTCATGCAAGCGTCCTGTTTGCTCTCTGCATTTGTTCGCCGCATCCTGGGATGAAACTTCGACGGTCTCTAAATGATGGAGGATCGGTCTCGAATGCTGCGTGCTAGTAGCGGCATCTTTTGGAGTATACGGGAACTAGTCGACGAAGGAAACAGGGAAAACAAAACCGCGCATAGCGGGAAATTGGAGTGACTTTACCATGATAATGAAACTTTCAAGTTTTAGAAGATTAATTCCTCTCAAGAGCGATTGAAATTTTTGATGTAAGATAGACACGAACGGGATTTGGAACAATATCTATGTGCTCTGATTTTTTCCTATAAAAAGTAAATATATTAATTAACCTAGGAAATTCAACACGTGTATCAATTTCATGACAAATGTCTTTACCACGATGCCAAATTTTTAGGATTTAGAAAATATTAAACTCCTCTGAAAGCGATTAAAATTTTCGGCATTTCCAATACTATCTATGTACTCATATTTTCTCGTATAAAACCAAAATAAATTATTTTATGTAGGAAATGTTACACATGACGCAATTCTGAGAGAATTATCTTTACCACGATATAATTTTATGATTTAAAGGAAATTACATTCCTCTGAAGAGCAATTGAAATTTTTCGATGCAAAATATGCACGAAACCGAGATTTTGAACATTATTTGTGAGCTCAGATTTTCTCTTATAAAACCTAAATAATTTTTTTTTATGAAGGTAATTTTACACGTGGAGCAATTTCAAGAGAAATGTCTGCACTACGATATGAAATGTTTAGGATTTAGAAAATATCAAAATCCTCTGACGAATGATTGAAATTTTCCAATGCTAAATATGCACGAAAACGGGATTTTGAACATTAACCATGTGCTCAGATTTTCTCTTATAAAACCTAAATACATTATTTTATATAGGATATTTGACACGAGAATTTGAACACTATTTATGTGATCAGATTTTCTCTTATACAATCTACAACAATTATTTATGTTGGAAATTTGGCAGGTAGAGAAATTTTGAGAGAAATGTCTGTATGACCAAATTTCAGGATTTAGAAATATTACACTTCTCTCAAGAGCGAATGACATTTTTGATGCAAAATATGCACGAAAACAATATTTTAAGCATTATTCATATGCTCAGATTTTCTCTTGTGAAACCTAAGGATTTTTTGTTTTATGAAGAAATTTCACACGTGAAGCAATTTTATGATAAATATCTTTATCACGATATAAAATCATAAGGATTTAAAAAATATTAAACTCCTGTGAAGAGCGATTAAAATTTTCGATGCAAAATATGCATGCACGAAAACGGTATTTTGAGCGTTATCTATGTTCTCAGATTTCCTTTTATAAATTCTACTACGTAAATTATTTTATGTAAAAAATTTGGCAGGTGAAGCAATTTTGAGATAATTGTTTGTACTATGATACCAAATTTTATGGATTTAGAAAATATTAAACCCTTCTAAAGAGCGATTGAAATTTTCTATGCAAAAAAAAAGGGTGAAGGGGAATTTTTGAATATTATTTATCTGTTTAGATTTTCTCTTATAACACCCAAATAAAGGTTTTTATGAAGGACATTCGACACGTGAAGCATTTTCGAATTTTCAAGTGACTTTTGTCTGTACTACGAAACCAAGTATTTTGGATTTAGAAAATATTAAACTCCTCTGAAGAGGGATTGAAGTTTCGATACAAAATATTCACGAAAACGGGATTTTGAACATTAACTATGTGCTCAGATTTTCTCTTATATAATCTATATAAATTATTTCATGCAGGAAATTTGACAAGTGAAGCAATGACACGTAACGATTTTGATAAACAAAAACGTGATTTTACATGTTGGGGGGAGAAAAAAAAACACGTTTATAAAAAAAATATACGTGTTATTAAATTCTGGTAAAAATGTCAATTCTTGATGCAACATCAGACATTTCATCTATTTCTGGTATGTCTGTTTCTATATAATTATCCATTCTTAACACTTTCCAACATAGTTGTAAAATGGTTATGGCTTTATT
This sequence comes from Amaurobius ferox, assembly GCA_951213105.1. NCBI lineage: Eukaryota > Metazoa > Arthropoda > Arachnida > Araneae > Amaurobiidae > Amaurobius > Amaurobius ferox. The sequence continues at coordinate 18,529,124 of OX578151.1, forward strand.
CATTCTGTCTCTCTATCCGTTCAAATGAAATTTTAGTATGTTGTTGAGACGGTCTGTGGGACATATGGGAATGAAAATGAATAATATCACCCAATTAATTCCGGATTTAACCCGGGTTGAAAAAATGAAATACATTGAACCCTATGGGACATAATTTTTCAAGCGGAATTCACAAATTGTTTCGAAAATTTTAAGAAATATTCAAATTATTACTCGAAATTATTCGAAATAATGATGGATAAGATCCCTCAAAACACACTGTTTTTAACGTTGAAAAATACACTGACATAAGACGCTTTTCTGGATGACAACATTTAGAATTATTTTGCAGATTTTACTTCACTTCGCGTCAATATAATTTGATAATTTAAAATATTATTAACATTTGCTAAACAATAAACTCCGTTATTAATTATTATTATTTCACCAATTTGGCGTCAATTTCGTGACTTTCGCTTTTACCAAGTGGGTGACATTTTCATTGATTGTGTACTACATTAAAAAAGTCGCTAAGTTAACGATATTTTGCCAATTTTGTCGCCGAGTGTTATATATTTGATGATACTTACCACTGTTCATTCTTCTGTAATTTTTTAGATACATTTATTCAAAACTAGCCCTAACGTTCGATTGCCTTTAAAATCAATAAACTTCCAATATTCACTTATAATAATCGCACCAAATTATTTTCGAAAGACTCCATTGATTGGTGAGATATCGCATCTATAGACTTATGGACACACACATACAAACAAATAAGCAAACACAAACACAAATACATACACACACACACAAACACATTTATATACACACACACACATCACCACAAAACGCTCGATTCGAGTCCAGGGATGCTTGAAAAGTACTCTTCCGACGAAATTTCGAATTCGAATTTTCGACTCCTTCACAATACTTTACCTATACATTATACTATGTCCGTAGGTCTGTAAAAACGGTTTTACAGGAAGAGGTATAATATTCAGATTCATTTCAGCCTAATGTGACGATGAGAACAATTGAAAAGATTGCTCAAAATGTTTCAAAATGGGAGATAAATTGGACAGCATTAAGTTCTTATTAAGCGTCGCGGAATGGTGGCTTCTTTATTATTTTTGCAGCGAAAGAAAAGTAGCAGATGTGACGTTATAAAACTTTAGAAATTAACGTCTTCGTAATAAAGTTATACTTCGACAAATGTTTAACAGTTTTCATATTAGTGTGGCTTTACCTGTTGCTTCAAGTCATTGCAAGACACTTTATAATTACGGAAGAAAAACGCAAGTATTTCCTCTCGGTTAAAGACAGAGCTTTTTAACTTGTAAAACTTCATGTTGCATCATTGCTCAAAAAAGTTTTGCTCAATCTTAAGTGGATACCTACCGATTGGCAGTACACACTGAAGAGCAGTATATAGAATACAAAAATCTGATGTGGGCAGCACAGGCCTTTCCCTACAAACTTATATATTCACTTTTTCTTTATTTCTTCAATAATTCATTGAGTTTAATTGCACAAAATAACACCCACAATTATTTTATATGACATAATTCAATTTTCGTTTTCATTTGGTAACTAGACTTATTTCCAAAAGTGGCATAGCAAAAGTGCAAAAAAATATCTCGAGAACGGCTAGTCCTAGAGTAATGGGGTTGGTTTTATTCTTTTCATTATCAAAAATTACGTACATAGCAAGCATTTAATTGATACTTTTGTGCAATAATAGTCTTTAATTGTAGATTTTGACAAATTTTGCGGGCCATGTCGCATAAAAAAAGCAAGTTCTGTTTTCCCAAATCATACCGAAACCTAATCAGCACCAGGGTAACCCACAAGTGATTTAACTACCAAATTTTGTGAAATTTGGCGAATTAGGTTTTTAGTTTCTTTAGCTATATTGGATACAGGCAATTTTTGTGGGCCACTTCGCCAAAAAAAAAAGGCCGTTTCTTTTTTATCCCGAATCGTACCAAAACCTAATCAGCACCGGGATAACGTACACGTAACTTACCTATAAAATTTTATGAAATTTGGTCAATTAGTTTTTGAGTTAGAGTGGATATATTCATTGCACACACACACAGACGTTATGTTAAAAATAGTTTACTCGTATTCCAGAAGTCCCAAAACGTGTAAATCCGTCGAAAACTCGAGTTTCGATTGTTGGCATGATTTCAATACTTTCCCTATACATTACCATGTATTACAGAGAAAGTAAAAATAATTTTCCGTTCTTTATCTGAAGGTGAACAAACACATCTATCTCGTTTTCTGACGCATCTCCGGCTGAGATCAAAGATACTTAAATTTCCTTGGCGGCGACAATTTCTCACAAGAGGTTCTGCTGTGAAAACGGAATCGAACAGTTTCAGTCAATAATTGAACGTGGCTTTGAATGCAGTTGAAGGATTTGGTTCTTTGAGAGCTTTGCAAAGTACAAAAAAAAAAAAAAAAAAGAACTTAAATATGATACGGAAATGAAGGCTATCAGTAGGAATCACCTAACGGGAGGAAGTTAGGTAGAGGGGCAGGATTATAAGTTCTGTGTCATTTTTCAGCTGTCTGATTACAAAATTCTTTTAAGGGTGTAGTCTCACTAATTTCGACCGAAAAACGTATTTTTGAATTTTTGTACGTTTAAAAGTTTAAAAAGTATGAACTTTTGTGCTTCTCATGGCGCTGAAACTGTTATTCTAGCTGCACTAGAAGTATTTTTACATTTTCCTTTCCCTACAATACAGGGTAATGTGTAGGGAAAGTATTGGAATCATGCCAAAAATCGCAACTCCAATTTCCGACGGATCTACACATTTTGGAACCTCTAGAATACGAAAAAACTATTTTTAGCGTGACATCTGTGTGTGTGTGTGTGTGTGTGTGTATCTGTCTGTGCAATATATACTCTAACTCAAAAATTAATGAACTGAATTTCATAAAATTTGGTAGGTAAGTCACTTGTGTGTGACGCTGGTGCTGATTAGTTTTAGGTGTGATTCCGGATAAAAGAACCCGTCTGTTTTTGCAAAATGGCCAGCAAAAATTGCCTGTATCCACTTTAGCTGAAAAAATAATAGATCAAATTTTACAAAATTGGGTAGACAAGTCACTTGTGGGTAACTCTGCTGTTGATTAGATTTTGATACTATTCGGAAAAAATAACAAGCCATGTTTTGCGAAATAGCCCGCAAAAATCGTCAAAATCTACAATAAAAACTACGTATGCTCAAATATATCAATGAAATGCTTGTTTTATACGTAATTTTTAACGATGAAAAGACAAACCCTATTACACTAGGACCAGTCGTTCTCGAGATATTTTATTTTATTTATTTATCTATTTATTTTTGCATTTTCGCTACTCCGCCTTTGAAAATAAGTCCAAATGAGAACGAAAATTGAATTAAAAGTGCCAATTCAGTGTCATTTTAAATAATTATGGGCGTTATTTTGTGCAATTAAACTCAGTATAATAAATTATTGAGGAAATAAAGAGAACGTGAATATAAGTCTGCTGGGAGAGTCATGTGCTGTCCACATCAGATTTTTACTTTCCCTGCAGAACATGGTAATAGGGGAATCGTGTTGAAATCGTATCGAAAATCGGAACCAGAGTTTTCGGCGAATCTACACGTTCCACGCCCTCTAGAATCCGAAAAAACTATTTTTAGCGTGATGTCTGTGTGTGTGTCTGTCTCAGCAACGTATGTATTTACTCTAACTCAAAAACCATTTGACCAAATGTCATAAAAATTTATAGGTAATTCAGTTGTGGGATACCCTGGTGCCAATTTGGTTTTGATACGATTCAGGAAATAAGAAACCCTGCCTTATTTTGCAAAATGGTCCTCAAAACTCGTCAAAATCTATAAGACTACGTATGCTCAAATGTATCCATTAAATGTCTTTCTATACGTAATATTTGAGGATGAAAAGAACAAGACCAGTTTTATCGCTTCTCTTGCTAACAAACTAATTGACCCAATCTCACATTTGGTAGATAAGTCTGTGTCTGTTTGTGCAATGTATATATCCACTCTAGCTAAAAGGCTTATGAACCAAATTTCACAAAATTTGGTAAATAAGTCACTTGTGGGTGACCTTGGTGCTCATTAGATTTTAGTACGATTCAGAAAAAAAAAACCCCTGTATTTTTCTGAAAAATGGCCAGCAAAAATTTCATGTTTTCAATCTGGCTGAAAAACTTATTGACCCAATTTTACAAAAATCAGTATATAGTCACTTGTGGATGATCATGGTATTGATTATATATTGGAAAGATTCGGAGAATTAAAAAACCTTATATATATATATATATATATATATATATATATATATATTCCTTTTCGCCACTCTTTGTGAAACAGCCGGTATATCTATCGTTGACGGATGAGAAAATAAAGGTCGTGTAAGGACTTCCAGGCGCACCCTGTATAACATCTTCTGTCAGCAAGAAAGCATTTTATTGACACCGATTTCTGCAAGCAGATCCTTATCGTCCTATTTCCTATCCATCATATTTTTACCTTAGTGAGGATTGTCGAGGACACCAGAGACGCCTGACGGGAGAGAACAGAACCTGTTGGCTTCCCAGCGGATCATTTTACAAAAGAAGAATCAACAATCTGCCGATCAGCCTTTTCACTCAAGGGAAGGATCTGGAGTCATTTGCCAAAGCCGCCTCCCTAGATGGCGAGGAGATACATATCCGAGAACTGAAAAGGGCGAAATGTTAGAGAATATGCTATTACTTGTTTTATCTGTGAAAATTTGTAGATATATTGAACTTTGTTTTGTTTTTCAATTCTTTTTATGAAGGAGATTATATCAAGCAATGGGATTATTTGTTTAAATACATGCATAGTATAATGTATAGGGAAATTATTGTGACAGATGAATTTTTAGACAGAAGCGCATGTTTCAAACTTCCCTGAACTCGAATCGAACGATTTTGAGCTAATGTCTGTATGTATATGTACGTTAGTGCGTGCGTGTGCTCCTAAGTCGGAGGAAGTGATATTTTATGACCGAAAAAAGCGTTTTTGAAATAATTTGGTAGGAGCATTACACTCAGTGAAAACTAGAACCGTATTAATTTGAAACGCAATCGAATGTTCTAAAGATCCTTCTCCCTCCAATTTTTGAATAATTTCTGTGCGTGTGGAAGCTATATATCACGGAGCATTAAAAAACAAATTAAGACAATGATAAAAATCGGTGAATACTAAAACCCTGTTCATTTGAAACATGCTCAAACATTTGGAAGACCCCCCTCCCCCCCTCCAATTTTCGAATATTTTTATTTTTTTTTAAATTATAAAAAATTTGGAACATTCAATACTGTTAAACAAATTATCATTTCATGCGTAATATTTCATTCTAAAACGAATGACAAAACTTTTGAACGTTAGCATGAACCATTTTCAAGATATTACTCATTTTACAAATAATTTTATTAAAATGTTACATAAAGTTGAACAACAATTAGTGTCGTAAAATATGTAACATTTGGCGATAGATTTTGCTATTTTGGTGACTCATTTGGAAAAATATTGCCAACTTGGTGACTTTTGAAAGTCGGCCAAATTGGCAAAAATTACACCAAATTGATGAAAGGCCAACGACCGTACCGTGCTGAAAACACCGGTTCTCGTTAGATCACCGAAGTCAGGCAGCATCGGGCGCGGTTAGTACTTGGGTGGGTGACCACCTGGGAACACCGCGTGTTGTTGGCTCTTTTCGGGCGCGGCAGGCAGCCCAGTGGTTAGCGCGCGATTCTCGCCGCTGCCAGAACTGCCGCCGTGTTCATGCGGAGTACGATCACGTTAAACATGTGGGTCCGTAAGTCCTTCCGAGAGGTTGGTGGTAGGGGAAGGAGGGTACGGTCCCTGTGGATGCCTCCCCCACTGGGTTCCGGTCTAAATTGGGTGGCACTTCCCGGCCGTCCAAACAGTTACCTTACACCTTTCTGGTAGGTCGGACGGTCTGGGTCTCAACAACAACAACAACAACCAAATTGATGAAATAATTTTTAAAATCTATGGAGTATATTGCTTAGCAGATGCTAGCCACGTTTCCAATTGCAAATTCAGATTTGCTTGAAATATAAGTAAATTGGGTTCTTCGAAGCAGTTTTACAAGTTATCATCCAAAAAACTGCCCAATGTTAGTGCAGTTTTTAACGTTAAAAACATTCTGCTAGGGATTCATGGAAAGAAGTAAATCCATTGAAGAGTCACGTCTGCGCACATTAGATTTTTTGTTTTGCTTCCTAACATAATAAAATATTTGCCTGTTCGTCTGCTTGTCTATTCGTATGTTCGTTATGGCGACGCAAGGGAAAACACAGAGACCCACAATTTTTTATTAAAACATTTTTACACGACTCTGTTCCTTAGTGATTAAAAATATTATCACAGTGTTTCTATCTTAACACCGCCGAAAAGATCGAGGAATGTACTTTCCTCAATAATGTCCTTGAGGGTTTAATACCCTCCCATGGCTATCCATAACCCTAGACCTGTCATCAACAGAACACGTCTGGGACATGCTGGAACTCTTAGAACACCACTGAATTAGCTGACCATTTGAAATATTTGTGGCAGAATCTTCCGTTGAGGGACATAAGCAACTTAATTAGTTCGACGCCGCACCGAATATAGGCTTATATAGCTGGCTAGGGAAGGATTTCATCATGGATCATCAGTCATCGTGCCTAGTGGCACGCCACATAAGGACTTCAGCTTTCGTAGCTACCCTGGTCGATCCTGTGCCGCAGTCCTTGTTTCTGACCATCTTGCCCACCCCTGTCTTATTCTATTAGTCTCCTCCAAGTTAGCTTGGGTCTTCGAGAAACAATCAAGCTTGTGATTCTAGCTCTTTGGCTTAGGTCGACCCTGAGACCTTTTCCCTCGGGCGCCCAAGTAAGTGTCACAGCAGGGATGACATTCTGTGGCATTCTTAAGCCATGTTCAGTTCATTTCCATCTACGGTTTTTTATTTCCATCTCTATTGTTTTCTGTCCAGTACTCTTGGGGAGGATTTACCACTTTACCACATATTATGGTTAAACCATAATATGACCAAATATTATGGTTTATGTCAATAAACCATAATATTTGGTCAAATATTATGGACATCAACCATAATATAAACATATTAATATATTAAACATTAAATATATTAATACATATATAATACATTATTAATATATTAATACATTAAACCATAATATGACCAAATATTATGGTTTATGTCAATAAACCATAATATTTGGTCAAATATTATGGACATCAACCATAATATAAACATATTAGTATTATATGTTTATATTATGGTTTTCGGTCATAATATAAACATATAATATTATGACCATTTTTTATGACCATTTTTATGACCATTATGACCATTATGAATATTATGACCATTTTTATGGTCAGAAGCAAGGACTTCAGCTTTCGTCGCCACCCTGGTCTATCCTGTGCCGCAGTCCTTGCTTCTAACCATCTTGCCCATCCCTTTCTTGTTCTATTAGTCACCTCCAAGTTAGCTTGGGTCGACCCCGAAACCTTTTACCTCGGGCGCTCAAGTAAGTGCCACAGCAGGGATGATATTCTGTGGCATTCTTAAGACATGTCCAGTCCATTTCCATCTACGTTTTTTTATTCCCATCTCTATTACTTTCTGTCCAGTATTCTTGGGGAGGATTTACCACTTACTAAAATGTCATTTTTTTTTTTTACTCCCAAGTTCTAATCATTTATATATATCTTCAAACGGTATATACATACATACAGAGTTTCGCGGTTATAGCTCAATTTCTTATGGTTGCATATATTGTTTTACAACAGAATGTATTTATATTCATGCTCCTATAAATAAGTTTAAGAATCTTCGTTCTTGCTATACAGAAATATCTTCACAGGCAGATCTGAAAAAAAAAAAAAATCTGATGTGGGCAACACATAACTTTCCTTATATAATGTAATGAATTTTATACTTTTACAGTAAAAAAATAGTTTTTTCTTATAGTAGATACTAATATTCTTTCCAAGATATTGAATTTTCGACAATGAGTCGTCATTTTCATTGATTTAGCGTCATATTTATCCATTTGGCGAGATTTTCGTTAATTTGGCAACATTTCAAAAAAATCGCCAAGTTGGCGACATTCCGCCAAATTCGTCGCCAAAATCTCGCCAAGCGTTATGCACTAAGAAATAAGTTATTCTTACAGCAGATAAATGACTATTGGCGTTCAAATACAAAAGTATTATTCAAAGTATCTTTTTCATGAATGGAACGAGCTAGATCCACGAGAATGATGTCACTCAATTTATCGCATGGTATTACATATGAAAAGTGAACATGTTTCTCAAGAGGAAATATTTTTTTTTTATTTTATATGACTTTTTGATAATTTTTTTGAAAAATGTACAATATCTCGAGAACGGTTCATGTTAGCGTTCTAAAATTTATGTCAATCGTTTTCTAATAAAAAATTACATAAGAAATGTCTATTTGCGTAACTTTATTAGTGATTTTGATTTTTTAACGATTTTTTCAAAATTTCATTCGAAAATTTAGGGGGTTCTGAACATTCGATTGCGTATAAAAACAATAGGCTTCCAGTGTTTATGGATTGTGATTTTTGTACCAAATTTGATTCGAATAGGTCCATTCGTTCGTCAGTTATCGTCTCCACAGACTCACTGACACACACACACACACACACACACATACTTTCACACACACACACACACATACTTTCACACACACACACACACATACTTTCACACACACACACACACACAGACATCACTTCAAAAATGTTTGTTTCGTGATCAGGGATGCTTGAAACGTGCTCTCCCGTCGAAAACTCGATTTCGAATTTTCGACCCCGTCACAATACTTTCCTTATACATTATGTATATAAGGAAAGTAAAACCATCCTAGTCCCGCTTATAAGCAAATATACAAAAAATATGAAATTGAATCAGTATATACCAAAATGAAAAAGTTAAAATTGTATGGGATACCCGTACTACGAATATGTCCGTGATAATTTAGAATAATTAAAGATAAAAATTCTAAGAATTTAAATAATTAGAAAAAATATTTGATGATGATTATTAAAATGTATTAAATTTTAAATATACTAGCTCAGTATCGTGATTCATCACGATAGCCCTCACGAAATAAAATGTGAAGCGTGGGATTTCACTCTATTTATGTCACTTTTAAGACTCCTTTAAGATTTTGTTCTATATTAAATTCTGACCTCATCTATCAATTCAAAGCAGGTGCGTTACGAAGTTGTGATGACCTCTGCCGTTTCATTAACAAGCTGCAAGAAAAGCAGTGAACCCTCTGGTTTTTTTTTTTTTTTTTTCATTACCTTCGGCACTCTGATAGGGCGGAGGGTGCGAACACCGCTTTAAAATTCAACCTTTGACCGTCATTTGACTTTAATGTTCTACGTCAGAAAGTTAATTGTCGTGGACGTGTTCAGTTTTGCAGATGTATAATCTCATCAGAGATGATAGTAATTAAAAAAAAAAAATCTGTGGACAGCACGTGGCTTACCCTACAGATTCAAATTCATATTCTCTTTATTTTGTTTAATAATTTATTAAATTGAGTTTAATGGAACAAAATAACACGCATCATTATTACTTTCCTTATATACATAATGTACAAGGAAAGTATTGTGACGGGGTCGAAAACTCGAATTCGAGTTTTCGACGGGGGAGCACGTTTCAAACATCCCTGATAACGAATCAAACATTTTTGAAGTGATGTCTGTCTGTGTGTGTGTGTGTGTGTGAAAGTATGTGTGTGTATGTGAAAGTATGTGTGTGTGTGTGTCAGTGAGTCTGTGGAGACGATAACTGACGAACGAATGGACCGATTCGAATGAAATTTGGTACAAAAATCACAATCCGTAAACACTGGAAGCCTATTGTTTTTAAACGTAATCAAATGTTCAGTACCCCCCTAAATTTTCGAGTGAAATTTTGAAAAAATCGTCAAAAAATCAAAACCGCTAATAAATTTACGGAAACAGACATGTTATTTTTCATTAGAAAACGATTAATATAAATTTTAGAACGCTAATATAAACCGTTCTCGAGATATTGCACATTTTTCAAAAAAATTATCAAAAAGTCATATAAAATAAAAAAATATATATTTCCTATTGAAAAACATGTTCACTTTTCATATGTAATACCATGCAATAAATTGGGTGACGTCATTCTCGTGGATCTAGCTCGTTCCATTCATGAGAAAAATAATTTGAGTAATACTTTTGTATTTGAATGCCAATAGTCATTTATCTGCTATAAGAATAACTTATTTCTCCGTTAGTAAAGCTTGGCGAGATTTTGGCGACGAATTTGGTGGAATGTCGCCAACTGGGCGACTTTCTGAAATGTTGTCAAATTAACGAAAATCTCTCCAAATGGATTAAAATGACGACTTATTGTCGAAAATTTAATATCTTGGAAAAAATATAAGTATCTACTATAAGAAAAACCTATTTTTTTTTACTGTAAAAGTAGTAAATTCATTGCATTATATAAGGAAAGTCATGTGTTGCTCACATCAGATTTTTTGAAATGTGTAGAGTTTTTTGAGTGCGGTTTATTCAGATATAAAGAGACATATTTAACAATATAAATATATATTAACAACTTAAAATACCTATCTTAGGTAACATAATAAAGTAAAAACCATGTCCTGCGATAACAATGTTCAATAGCACGTATATACAGTTACATACTGATATTTTCCTCTGCCTCTGTCTCACGTAACTATTCATCTCGTCCTCTCTGTTATATTTGATACTTTCTACAGTTACGGTTCACAGTTACAGTTTTTCCTTAAGGTTAATTGACAGTTAGCTTAGGTGAAATTATTTCCCAACAAAATGACACCGAAATTGCACTTTTAATACAGTTTTCGTTTTCATTGGGTAATTGGGCGTATTTCAAAGAAGGCGTAGCAAAAATGTGAAAAAACTTAAATACCTCGAAAACGACTCGTTCTAGAGTAACGGGGCTGGTCTTATTCTTTTCACCGTCAAAAATTACGTGTAAAACAAGCATTTAATGGATATATTTGAACATATTTAGTCTTTTATTTTAAAATTTGAAGATTTTTGAGGGCTATTTAGCAAAATAAAGGCAGATTTGTTTCTTTCGAATCGTAATAAAATTTAATCAGCACCAGGGTGACTCACAAGTGACTTATCTACAAAATTTTGTGTAAATTGATCACTTAGTTTTTTAGTCAGAGCGGATACATACAATTTTTACGAGTCATTTCGTAAAATAAAGGCAGGTGATTTTATCTCGAATTGTAACAAACCCTAATCAGCACCAAGGTCACCCATACAAGGGAATTACTTATAATATAAATTTTTATGAAATTCGGCCAATTTCAGTTTATTTTTAGTTACATACATTGCACAGGTTTATTTTTAGTTACATACATTGCACAGGTTTATTTTTAGTTACATACATTGCACAGTTTTATTTTTAGTTACATACATTGCACAGATAGACCGACACACAAACATCACAGACACACACACACAGACGTCACGTTTTTTCTTCTTCTAGAGGTCAAAATGTGTAGAACCGCCGAAAACTCGAGTTGCGATTTTCGACACGATTCCTATACTTTCCCTATACATTATCATGTATTGCAGGGAGAGTAAAAAAAAATAGTTTTTGCTCTTAATAGTGAAGTAGTTACAGTTCATAACTTTATATTTTCAGACATGCTTCCAAACATTTTGAGGCAACTGAAAAATTTAACTGACGAGCCCAGTTCACTATAACAAAAGGCACTGAAAGTTATCTAAAATTCAGACGATATTTCATCCTTTACCTGTTCAACCGGTTGCTGTGTGTAAATGAGATGGACTGCACCTAGATGCGATTGTAGAACTCGTTAATCTTTTAAAGTTCCTGTCAAGATTCGTGAGAAAATATTAAAATAAAAGAACAATATGATATAATCTGATGTGGGCAGCACATGCCTTTCCCTGGAGGCTCATATTCACATTCTCTTTATTCTTTCAATAATTCATTAAATTGAGTTTGGTGGCACAAAAAAACACCCATAATTAATTAAAATGACACTGAATTTGCACTTTTAATTCAATTTTCGTTCTCATTTGTTAACTGGTCTTTTTTTTTCAAAGGTGGCGTAGTGAAAATGCGAAAAAAACTAAAATATCTTGAGAACGGCTAGTCCTGATGTAGGGACTTATGGGGTTGGCCTTATTCTTTTCATCCTTAAAAATTACGTATAAAACCAGCATTTAATGGATATATTTGAGCACGCGTAGATCTTTATTTTAGATTTTGACGATTTTTGCGGGCCATTTCGCAAAAAAAGGCGGATTATTTTTTTCCGAATCATACCAAAATATAATCAGCAGCAGGGTAACCTACAAGTGGCTTATCGACCAAATTTTGTAAAATTTGATATATTAGTTTTTCTGCTAGAGTGGATATAGGCAATTTTTGTGGGCCATTTCGCAAATAAAGGCGGGTTTTTATATCCCGCGATACTTTTATATATACTTTTATATATATAAACTAATAAGAAACTATAACTTAGTTTATATAATAAAGATACTTTTATATATATAAACTAATCAGCACCAGGGTCCCACACAAGTGATATACCTACCAGATTTAATGAAATTTGATCCATTCGTTTTTGAGTTAGAGTGGATACATACACTGAACAGGCAGCCACACACACAGACGTCACGCTAAAATAGTTTTTTCGTGATCTAGAGGTCCCAAAACGTGTAGATCCGTCGAAAACTCGAGTTACGATTTTCGACACAATTCCAATACTTTCCCTATACATTACCATGTATTGCAAGTAAATTAAAAAAAAAGCCTTTTCGCTCTTAAAAGTGTAGTATTTACAGTTTATAACTTCATATTTTCAAATGTGCTTTCAAACATTTAGAGGCAATTGAAAAACTTAACTAGACGAGCCCGGTTCACTGTAACAAAAGACCCTGAAAGTTACCTAAAATTCAGGCGATATTTCATCCTTTACCTATTTATCCGGCTGCTGCGTGTAAATGAGATGGCCGCACCTAGATGCGGTTGTAGAACTCGTTAATCTTTTAAAGTTCCTGTTAAAATTCGTGAGCAAGTATTAAAATAAAAGAATAATATGAAAAAATAAATAAAAGCATAACCACAAGAACGTAATTCGCTTTAACACGTTTGCTACTCAAGTCGATAACAGAGACAGGCAAAATCTAGATTTATCTCTGTTTCCATGGGGTATTCATAACAATCGTTTTTGCGTCGTAAATATTTTTAGCCCCAAACTGAAAATTAAAATGTTTTAGTGGGTGGGTGCCCATTGCGAAATGAAAAAAGAAAAATCAATCATGCATAAAGCATTGATTATGAAACACTTTCCATCTGAAATGCAATTTTATTTAAACATCTCTAAAATGCGATACATTCAACGGTAATATTTTTTAAATGATCGCGATACTGCATTATATTATTATATTTGAAAACTTAAAACTTCATAAAAAAGAATGAACTTCATTCAAATGCCGTCATTGAAATATAAATCGCATGGCTCTCTGTGTAAAAGCTGTAAATATTTCATTATATACTTTTATTGCATTCCTTCCATTCATCATAATACTACAATAATTTATTTTATTTAAAAACTTCAAAAAATGGAGGTAAAAGTAATTTAACTCTATGCTCAAAACTTCATCGAAAAAATCGTCTGCTTCTCTATGTAAAATCAATGAATGTTTCATTCATATTCGCTATATTGCAGACTCCAGAGCTAAATAATTTTGCGTCAAAGAAATTCAGCGATTTTTATACAACTCATCGTACGTTTTATGTGTTTACGTTCTCCATAAGTAAAAATTAGGTTTCGTTGTAGGAATAATCAAAGTTGAACGATCATTTAAACTCAAATATATTGTAATTGCGTTGTGGCGGAATGTAGATGCATAGAAATTAACCAAAAATAAAGCGGTTTTAGGACGGATACGACACTAAAATTAAAAAGAACTTTAAAAATCGCAATTTTGACACAAGATGGATGCCATATTTTATTTTGAAGTGAGTCAAGCGATCTCTTTATATAATATGGGTGTAATTATTATTTTAATTTTTATTTAAAAAACTACCGAATACATTTTGCTGATATTGTTTTCATATTTTTTATGGGATAATTTGAATATTTCCTAAAACTTTCGAAGCAATTTGAGAATTTTAAATTCGCTTAAAAAATGTTGGAAAAATTAGGTCCCATAGGGTTCAGTGTATTTCATTTTTTCAACCCAGGTTCAGTCCAAAATTAATTGGGTGATATTATTCATTTATATACCCATAGGTCCCACAGGCCGTCTGAACAACATACTAAAATTTCGTTTTGATAAAGTCATCTTTACGGCAGTTATCGTGCGAACGGACAGACAGACAGAATGAACAAAGTCACAAACACTTTTCTACTATGTTGTAAAGTGTTAAAAAATATGATGTGTGCAGCAGATGACACAAGTACTTTTCTATAATGATGGAGAAAATCCACGGCACAATGTTTTTAACGTTAAAGAGTACGCTGACATTGGGCGTTTTTCTGGATGGATGCAGAGCCCACTTCGACAATAAGAGCTTGCAATTCCGTCCCAGTGGCTGAACGGTAGAGCGTCGGTTGGTCAGTTTGGAGATCCAGGGTTCGATTCCCGGTTGGGGTAGCAAGGCTTTTTACATATTCCATAATATTGTATTGAAATACGTTAATTATTATTAATTCATCAATTTGGCGACATTTTCGTCAAATTGGTGCTACATTAAAAAGTTGCTCAGTAAAGCCGCATCCGTGGTCAACGGAATCAATCACCGGGTAGGGACCAAAGAATACCCGCCAAGTCAGGACTGTAGTCTTGTCTCGCTACCTGAAAGTGTTTAGTTCATAATATGAGGAATTCGCCCAGATGAACCAAGAACAGCAAAGACGGGAACATAGCAACAGGATGTTAATGTTTAAAATGGATGTTTATTTAAATGGATGCTAACATTTAAAATATATATTTATTTGTACATATTTGCACTTACATCATTCTTTATACATTTGTCTTTCTTTGTACTTATTTGTATCTCTGTGCTTCTCGAAATTGTATTTTTCATGTATATAAATATATTTTCTTGAGATAGATAGCAACTAAGTCTTTAAACTATTTGATAATGGTCGCTTATTTTCCTAAAAAAAGTTAAAAAGAATGAAACAAGGAATCTGTAAACTCACCACCCCAGATTTATGTGTCTCTTAGATGAGGTGGCTGGCTATACAGAACGTCAGAACGAAATAGCTAATGGAATGTCCAACGTTAGCAAAATTTCTTATATCAAGGACGTTGGAAATTTTTTGGTAGAATTTTTTCGAATTAGGAACGATGTAAAGCATTTTTTGTCCAACCCACCAGTCATAAAATCTCAAATTTTAATATATTTTTTAAAGTCCAAGAAACATACACAACTTCTCATACGCAAACAAAAGAAATGTAAGTTTATATTTTGCTACAGCACACCCGTCCAAATTCATTCTTTCTCATACGTAGAATTGAGAAAGTATTATTTTCATGAAAATTTCCGATTTCGAGATTTTGATGCCAATATGTGTTTTAAGACCTCCTGAACACGTGTTTATTATTTTTGGAGTGATGTCCTTCTGTCTGTCTGTCTAATGTCTGCGGTCGATTTTTTGTGCACACGTCAGCAACCACAAATATTAATGGATTTTTACAAAAACAGCTTTGTTATTAACAAAGCATCCAGCTTTGTTATTAACAAATCCAGCTTTGTTATTAACAAATCCAGCTTTGTTATATCCAGCTTTGTTATTAACAAATCTAGAACTAATTAAAATTTTTTTTTAAATTCGAGCGAAAAGTTCTACATTGATTTGAAATTTTATAATTTTTTTTAACATGGTAGTATAAGCCACAATTGGACATAATTATGCATGAAAGGGTTTATTTATGGCTTAGTGATCGCGACACTTAATAGTTTCAATCATTGTTGTGAAAAATAGCCGTGATATAATTTTTGTTTGTTTGTGAAGTAATAAGTTAACCCCTAGGGGATATATTGTCAGTATGGTATCAATCGAGAGATGTTTTCAAATCCTTTAAAGGGGGGGGGGGGGGTAGCACGTTATAGTTGTAATCATTTAGACCCACGATACCGATTTTTCAAAATTTTTCTTGTAAAATTTGAAGAAAAAAATGAACTATGGTATGAGAAAGTCAGGTTAAACCACACATTTAATTCATTATGAAATCATAAAATAATTCATTATTTCCGTCTACAAATCCTACATACATTTATCCTACAATGAAAAACGCAGCAAATGTTCGAATTATGCAATGAATGTTGAATATTCCCACATTTGGGAAATATTCTAAGTTTTCAATTTTTACAGTACTTTACTCCACGCCCGTTTTAATCTGGGAATTAAGCGGGTATTTTACAACCTTTGAAATTCCATACTTCTATACCCTATAGCAGGGTGAAGCAAAAATCAACCAGCTTTAGATACTTTTCGCGCTACTGTTTCTCAGTTACTGTGGAAACTTTAACCGTTCCTTCTAAAATTTTGATTTTATAATCATAGATAAAACCAAGGACAAAGCGTTTTTAAAAAACGAAAGTTCTTTTATTTAACATCCTAAAAGACGTACAAAATATTGTTAAAAACTGCCAGAGCCCTGTCGGACGTATATATGCCCTTCATCAGTGGCTACATGAGTAGTAAAAGCATGGAATGTTTATATATATAGAGACCATTTTAAAACAAATTTGTATAAAATGGTAAATGAATTTACTAAAATAATATAAGAAATATACACTGAAATTACAAAATAAGTTTAAACGCTTACGAATTTTAAAATATTACAAGAAAAGGACTAATACAAATTTAGAAAAACATCAAGCATGATATTCCTGAGAATAACGAAAATGAAGTTACTGAGAATGAAGTTACTTGTGACATCATTCTCAGGAATATCATGCTTGACGTTTTTTTAAAATTTGTATTAGTTCTTTTCTTGTAATATTTTAAAATTCGTAAGCGTTTAAACTTATTTTGTAATTTCAGTGCATATTTCTTCTATTATTTTAGTAAGCTCATTTACCATTTTATATTTTATGCAAATTTGTTTTAAAATGGTTTCTCTATATATATAAACATTCCATGCTTTTACCACTCATGTAGCCACTGATGAAGGGTGTATATACGTCCGAAAGCGCTCTGGCAGTTTTTAACAATATTTTGTACGTCTTTTAGGATGTTAAATAAAAGAACTTTGGTTTTTAAAAACGCTTTGTCCTTAGTTTTATCTATTGTATGCAGACGTGATACCAATCTTGATTATTTATATTACCAGTTGCACGGCAGGACACATTTCTTGTCACTCACCATAAAGGATTGCAGAGTTGAGGTATATAATACTTTTCCTTGCTGCAACTGCAGTTTTTCGGCTGTCACAAGGTCGAATAAAAATGAAACATGTGAGAGGAACTATGTCCTAGACGGAATTTGAACCCTAGATCTCCACCAGGCCAGTCTTTACTATGTTAATTGAATTACCGAGACGCGGTCTATACTTTTTGATTGAAGCGGATCCTGAATTCTACTCCTACAGATTTAAGATCGAAGTGCAACCTTGCCATGCTACCAAGAAATTTAAAATGCCTCTAATTTGCGGGTTCTGTGACATTTTCTTAGAACATAAAAATCCATAAAATTTGCAGAAACACTCAGAAGACAAAACAAATGCCAATCCTATTAAATCTTCATATGGCGTTTCAATTGCTAAAAGAATTTTCTAAACTGCTTGCGACCTTCCCGCCACAAAAATAATTCATCCTATCAAGACTGGACATAAAAAATAAATAAATAAATATCGAGTTATGGGGTCTCAAAAGGAATTTTTTTTACGGGGTTTCTAAGAGCTAAAAAGCAATTTCCTTTTGAAAAGAACCAAAAGTGTTTAATGTGAGATTTTTCTCTTTACGAGCGGTGATTTATCGCCTGCGAACATTCTATCTCTTGATATTTTGCTTCGAATATGACTTTTGATGCCCTATATTCCTAGTTCTACAATAATTGCGCAGATAAAAGCATGTATGGAACCTAGTAATATTGCTAGTGAAAATAATTTTTATGCGAAAATAATTTTTATGTGAAAATAAAGGCATATTTTGACATTTGAGCTGAAGGAGTTGATACTGAAACCATGGGCGCCTATAAATTTTTTGCAGAAGGAGGGAGGGGGGGGGGGGGGGGTCCACTAAAGTCAGTGGGGCAAACTGAAAAATATGATGTACCAACTAGTCTCATGCCCACCTTTGTGACCCTCAAACATCCGGGGAGGGGGAAGCAAGCGTCCCTTTCTGCCTTCCTCTATGGGCACCCATGAATGAAACTTTAAATTCGATTATTTTTTCACAAATAAATGGACAATAATATTTTGTGCCTCATACTTAAGATTAGCATTTCATAACCTGGGATACGTATCCCTCTTTGGTGATATGCGAAACAACCCTCCCCCCCCCCCCCATTGGGGAAACGGATGCAACTCGAAAAGCAGGGTGGGGGTCCGAGACATCATTTTTTAATTTTATCAGCTGATCCCGTGTGACGAAAAATGGTGTCATTTAGAAAATTGGCGTGTAATAGTCGTAGAAATCCTAAAGAGCAGATAGAGTCTTCCTATCTTTCACAATACTAGAAATCAGGGGGTAACATCTCACTCTGAACTCTCACTTTGACCTCGTAGTTTTGACGAGAACGTGTCAAAAACCTTCTCTGATTGGCTATCTGTGCTTGATATTCGGGTCGTGAACTGTTAATCACTTTATTCTCATGTCTTCTTTTCGTTCGATAATGGGATTTGAACGTCGACCACCTGTGCGGATCATAAATGCCGATTCATGTATTTTTCCTATCGTATCTGATCCGATATCATGGCTGGATCCATTACCATGTCGAAGTTTATGCCATCCAACATGGCGGCGTGAATAAACTGTGACATCACGTTATGACGTGTTTGCAAATGGTCAATGTAGTCACTACCAGTCATTTCGAGCGCGTGAAGCGCGGATGGCAATGGATAGTTAGTTACTTTTCTCAAATAATTCTTAGACGCAAGTTGTAGCAAAATAGTCTTATTACTCTAACTGGAGTGTAAACAAAATACCTTTCGCACACATAAAAACAGAACCACCCACAGTCATTACTCTCGTCTATCGTCGAATAAAAGCTTTTACTGGCGCAATTGGGAAATGGACATCGCAGAACCACTGAGAACCCACCTCGTAAACGATAGATATCTCAAGAGATTTATGTCAGCAGACGATAAATCACCACCGGAAAAAGAACAAAACCCATGCCAGCATTTGAGTGTTCCTTTCAACAAGCGAGATTCGTTTTATCTCCGGGAAACTACGTCAGGAGATCGTTTGGAGCCGTCATAACTGAACATTTATTTATTTTATACATTCGATTTAGACTGATCACAGAAAAATTATTTCGGAAAGTAACCTATTTTCATTATATATATATATATATATATATATATATATATATATATATATATAATGAATATATATATATATATATATATAATGGTGTATAGTGGCATTCTCGTTTATCCAGTTTTCCTTTGAATTACTTGTTTAGTAAGATTTTTCATCTTTGATTCATGTTCATATTCAGGTTTGCGTACTGGGTTGTTCATATCCTGCATTGCTTTTCCGGTCTCCAGCTTAGACTCACTGGACGGGTCTGTGAGTATTACTGTGAACGTTCGTACTGCCTCCCTGGTAGAATTTCGACTTGTTCATTCCGGTGCTTCTAGATAATTTAAGCTGTTGAGGTTGATCGTGTTCGTGTATACACGTGGTGAAAGAAAAAGGGCTCGTGCCGCATGGTAATACACATTTTTTTAATGTATCCTATTTTCAATTTTTCATTTTTTGTTGCCTATAGTCTGAATTAGAGTATTTATAGTAATGTACTATTGCTCTATCTGAAACAGGCATGTGTTTGGGTTAGTTAGAGTTAAATATTCAGACCTGAGGAGGAATTTAATTCTAACTAATCATCGAATTTGGGCTGGTGCTGTTCTCTTCTTTTATCGGCATTATGACCGTGAATTTGCTTCTTTGGTGATGCTAATATTACTTGTTTTTTTTATTATTACATATTTCTTATATATATATATATATATATAAATATAAATATATGAATATATATATATATATATATATATATATATATATATATATATATATATATCAGTGGCGTAGCGCCCATTGAGGCTCTGAAGCTGAGCCTCCCCTGTTTAAAATCTAATTTAAAGATACTTTTATTTATTATATTTTTTAATATACTTTTGATAATGTATATGTCTTTTTTTAGAAAACTGTTGCACTTTACTTTCTTAAAATGAGACGTTTCAAAGTACAGGGTCTTTCAAAAGTTCGTATAAACTTTAAAAATTCATTAAAAATTGAAAAATCATCGCATTGACATACGGTTTATACCATAAGTATTGCCAGGACGGGTTTTTTTTTTTTTTGACGTGAAAAATTTTTGTAGTTTAAAAAATCACCTATAGGTGGCGCTTACCCGAATACATCTTCCAGAAGTATGCAAATGAGGTTGTTATAAAAGAGCTGTAGTGCTCTGTAGATTCTTCATTTGATTCATTAGTAAACGGTACAAAGAAGTTTTTGCGAGAATGTTAACCATGATCGAGAAAGCCTTGTTAGTGAAGCTATATTACGTGAGCAGAGATGCTTTGCGAAAATTTCGATTTAGGAAAAATCTAAAGAAAGGAAAAGGTCCTATCACCTGTTCAGAGTTACTTAGGCTTGTCACACGATTTGACACGTATAGTAAGTTATTTTCTTTGTCTTTCCAATGCGTTCAGCGTCACCTATAGGTGACTTTTTAAACTAAAAAATTTTTTCTCGTCAAAAAAAAATCCCCGTCCTAGCAATACTTATGGAACAAACCGTACCTCAATGCGATTATTTTTCGATTTTTAATGAATTTTTAAAGTTTATACGGACTTTTGAAAGACCCTGTATTTTCCCCATTAAAACGCATATCTATAAGCTGAAATCATCTAGCTTTTACGGTTCATTGAAAGAAGCATGGTATTAGCTCCACCCATCTGTTAAACTCCGCCCTGACTGATAAACTAGAACTTTAAGCTAGCTTCCAGGAAGGCATGGCTATTTCTTCCCCTATTTTCAACCCTTTATAAACAACGCAATAACAGACAATGATTGGATATGGGACGTGACGTTTCATGAATGAAAATTTCTTGGGCAAGGCGAATGGATACGCCATTTTGGGTTAAATATGGTTCTATTAATGAATCTTCGCAGAAAAAAGTCATATGTAATACTAAAAAATATGAGTCCATTTCCAAATCCATATTTATCCAAGGAGTATGTAAACAGACTGAGCTTTAAAACTCATGACATTTTAAGTATTACATATTTCCTTCCCAATGGAAAATCCAGGTTGAAATACTAAAATATCGAAATTATAACCACAATACTTTAAAAACTGACAGCTCGATCTAAAATCCAATCATATACACTTGTAGAGTTTTCAAAGAGCTACAAATTTTTTCTCATTGTTCATAGTTAGCGCCTTTAGTTTTTGAGATATAAGTATTATACAAACTTGAAAAATGGAAAATTTCCAAACTTCTTCAATTTGACAAGGCATTTACTCGAAAACTATAAGAGCCCTTTTTTTAATGAATATATATTTAGAAACTAAATTTCCTAAATCATATTTTTATCGTTTACTCTTTATATCTATCTTTTATTGTTTCGAAGATATTTCCAGTGAAAGTAAGAAAAGTGGAAAAACAACACAGATCGGAAAGTTTTTTCGAAAAAAGAAGTTCAAAATATTAAAATATGGAATTTTTTATATATATATTCATAAACGGTGCCCTATTTCCGACAAAATAATATTTTTTTTTATATTTTTATCAATTAAGTTCGGAGGTATAAACGTCCAAAGTGTTTACATTTTTCGTAACGCTCCAATTTCCATCACAGAAACCCCTAAGTTTTGATGTTATTTGCATGAAAAGGCATAGTACTATTCCTAACTGGGAGTGTTAGAAGATGCCTTACCTCCAAATAAAAAGGGTATCATCGGGAATCACTACTTTGTCTATCGTAGAATAAAAGCTTTTATTGTGGCAATTGTGGAATATAACTCATCTTGAAACTCAAGATCTCACGAGATTGTTGTTCTAAGACTATAGATCACCATAGAAAAAAAGAGCAAATCCCTGGGCAAACATTTGTGTGTTCCTTTCAAAAGCAACATTCGTTTGATCTCCGAGAACCCACGCTGGGAATTCTTTTTAAGCCCTAAATATTCTATTTATCTTTTTTTACGTCTATTTCGGGGTTCTGACACGATGAATGGGTTTTTTTTCGTATAGGACCGTTGCCAAAAGTTTAGAAAGAAATTTTGTAATTGAAACTGTAGAATTAAAAGGGCTGAGATTTTGAAATTGTTTTTGCAAATTGTAAATACCGCTGATTCATAATATAACAAGAAAGATCAATCATACATAAAGCATTGATTATGAAACACTTTCCAACTGAAATGCAAGTATATTTAAACATCTCTAAAATGTAATACATTCCTCGGTAATAATTTAAAACTTATCACAATACTACATTAATTTATTATATTTGAAAACTTAAACCTTCATCGAAAAAATGAACTTCATTCAAATGACGGCATTGAAATATAAATTGCCTGGCTCTCTATGTAAAAGCACTGAATATTTAATTCATACACATTTATTCCAGACTTCAGAGTTAAATAATTTTGCATGAAAAAAAAAAATCAGTAATTCCCATACAACTCATCTTACAATCACTTGTTTACATTCTGAATCCATTAAAATTGGGCTTCGTTGTAGAAATAATCAAAATTTGATGATCATTTAAACTAACAAATATTGTAATTGAGTTGGCTCAGAATATAGATGCATAGAAAATAAATAAAAACAAAGCGGTTTTAGAACGGATGCAACACTCAATATAAATTTAAAAGAACTTTAAAAATTTTGATTTTTTCTCTGGGAAAAAAAAAGGTAGATTCCATATTTTATTTTGAAGTAGGTCACTTGATCTCTTCATATTATATGGGTGTAATTATAATGTTAATTTTTATTTAAAAAGCTTCTGCTGAATTTTTTTTTTTTATATATTTTATGGAATAATTTGAATATTTTATAAAATTTTGGAAGCAATTTGTGAATTGTAACGTCGCTTAAAAAATGTTTGAAACTTGAGGTTCCATAGGTTTCAAATATTTCAGTTTTTGAACCCGGGTTCAATCCAAAACAAATTTGGTGATATTATTCATTTACATCCCCATATGTCCCACAGACCGTCTCAACAACATACTAAAATTTCATTTTGATAAAGTCATTTTTACGGCAGTTATCGTGCGAACGGACAGACGGACTGAATAAAGTCATGAACACTTTTCAACTATGTTGTAAAGTGTTCATAAAAATGAGAGTGAGAGAAAATTTATCATGCATTGATTTTCTACATTAATTTAAGAAACAAAAAATCAGGAAAGAACAGGAAAGGAAAGACAGGAAAATTAACTCGTTTAAAAAATTTAGCTGCAACTTTTTTTAATAAGTTTCATTTTGTCTAATAATGTATGGTGCTTAGCATCAAAAATTATTCTCTCAATTGAAAATTGGACCAGTTGGGTTCTTTCCCGTTTTCCCCACTTTTCTTTCCACTCCCATTAGCCTTTCATGTCCCCTGTCTTAGGTTTCTGAGAAACTTTAACCCACCCTCACCCCCTTTTGCGCACTCCATAAGAAATATCTAATATCCAGTTACGTTAGGTTATGTTCAATGGTCAATATTCTTCTTTTTCTATCCAGACTGTCCGACCTACCCGACAGTGCAATTTTTTGACGACTCGGACAGTGCCACCCAAATTTTGACCGGAACCCAGTGGGGACGGCATCCACAAGGACCGTATTCTCCTCCCCCTACCACCAACCTATCGGAAATATTTACGGATCCACATACTTAAGGGTGAGCGTCAGTAAATTTTCTGCCCTATCCGCGCTTTGTTAACTTTCGCGGCATACATATTTCGCCGAAATTCTGCTCAAACAGTTGCGAAATATTTTCTGAAAGATAAAATGCAATGCTTAGATTATATTAAAACTAAACTTAATGCCCCCAAAAACATAGAATATATTTTTTATTTTAATCCAAAATATTTTTGGTGCTGCCATCTGTTGTCGTAATTTAATTCATACCGATTATTTTTATTTTTTAATGAACATTTTTAAATATATATTCTTTCTAATACAGTGTTAAATACAACAACAGATCATATATAATAATGCCACAATCACGGAAAGGTCATTTATCATTCTATAAATTTGATAAGAGATCTGAATGTACATCACTGAAGACTGCAGTTTTGTCTTAAGTTCCTTTGTCTTCAAGTCCAAGTTCAATTACGTTTCCGTGATTATGGCATTATATATGATCTGTTGTTGTATTTAATAGCGTATTAGAAGGAATAGACATTTAAAAATGTTCATTAAAAAATAAAAATAGTCGGTATGAATTAAATTACGACAAGAGATGGCAGCACCAAAAATATTTTAAATTAAAATAAAACATATATTCTATGTTTTATTGGGTATTAAATTTAGTTTTAATATAATCTAAGCATAGCATTTTATCTATAAGAAAATATTTCGCAACTGTTTGAGCAGAATTTCGGCGAAATATGTGTGCCGCGAAAGTTAACAAAGCGCGGATAGGGCAGAAAATTTACTGACGCTCACCCTTAACGTGCCCGTACTCTGGGACTGAACACTGGACAGTTTGAGCAGAGCTGGGAATGGAACATGGGTCGTCCACGTACAATCTTTGCGCGCTAATCATTGGGGTATCCCACCCCTGAGTACTTATATTCAAGTTTAATTCACTGATTAAGTGTTTTGAATCCTTCTGATGCCTATCCATTAAGCTACTGAGATGATAGTATTTTCGTTTTCGGCCAAATATAAGGTAATATAGATAAATTGAATGAACTTTCTGTTCTTTAATGAAGGAAAATCAAATACCTAAATTTGGCTATACGAGAAATTTTCAGTGTGATTTCTCGCTAAATCTAAAGCACTGCGTTTTCTTTGAAACAATACACTCTAGCTCAGCAATAACTTTGTCTGCTTCTGTTCTCCATGATTTACCTGAAGAAATCTCCAGAGATCGTCTGCGAAATGGCTTTCTTGCGCAACCCAACAGATAAAAGCTTTCTATTATGCTGAGTAAATGCAGTATACTGCATGTCTTAAAGAAGGGCGCTCAGAAACGTATGCAGATGGAAGGACTTTCACAACGAGCTTTAAAAGTCTGCTTATCGTTTTGACTTTTGACGTGAATGTAACGTGTAGGGTCGGAGTATTTATTCGGAGGAAAATCGGAGCCTCGCGAAAAACATATATTTGCGAATCTATATAAATAAAATTGCCAAAATATTAATACAAAAATACCACACTTAAACATTTCATAGAGACAGCAATATGCAGACGATATTTTTTCCGTCAATTTATTAAAAGAAAATTATATCATGTCGCTTAGCAACGGATTTAAATCCAATGTGTTTATGTCGCAGACGATTTTTATCAAATCTTTTCCGATTTAAATAATAAATAAATGTACATAAAATTTTTTTTATGAAAATTGCATTTGTGACTGAATTATATCTATTACGGATTACGGTCTTTGAGTTTAAAGATAACGGGCATTATTGATAGTTTCAATTTATTATGTCATCTGTTTTATTTTGGAAAATATGTTTTAGACTCTTATATCGTAGTACGGGTAATCTTCTATTAATAAACTGGTATATCTTCTAATCTACGAGAATATAAGCAGTACGGGTCTTCCCATGTAATTTTTACGCTTTTTATCAAATCTTTTCCGATTTAAATAATAAATAAATGTACATAAATTTTTTTTTATGAAAATTGCATTTGTGACTGAATTATATCTATTACGGATTACGGTCTTTGAGTTTAAAGATAACGGGCATTATTGATAGTTTCAATTTATTATGTCATCTGTTTTATTTTGGAAAATATGTTTTAGACTCTTATATCGTAGTACGGGTAATTATCTATTAATAAAATGGTATATCTTCTAATCTACGAGAATATAAGCAGTACGGGTCTTCCCATGTAATTTTTACGCTTTCATTTTGGCATATATTGATTCAATTTCATATTTTTGTCAATGTGTTTACAAACGGGATCAGGATGGGTTTTCTTTTTTAAGATCTGCCTGTGAAGTTAATTTTGTATAAAGGGAACAAAGATTCTTAAACTTCTTTTTAGGAGCATTTATTTAAACATTTTAATAGAATGTTTTGAATAACAATGTCTTTTAGACTGTCTATAGGAATTTGCACATGATTCAAGTTTCATTATAATGAATAATATGAACAGGTATACTGCTAGTCTAATGGATAAAAATTTAATCAAATTGTATTTATTTGTCTTGAATGAATACCATTTATGGAAAAAAAAATAATTTCATTATTTTAACATTTTGAATAAGAAATAGTTTTTGTTCAAAATAAACGAGTTGAAAATTGGTTGATATTATATTATTTACGTATTAGATGCTTACCCGGGCACAGAGTTGTATGGTACTATTTACGGATATACAAAAATATTTTCAATATTTTAATATTTTGTACATTTGTTTTCGAAAAAAGAAAAACGGTTTTGTTTGAGCCAGTTTTTACTTCACGTTCCTTACCTTCACTCGAAACATCTTCTAAACTATAAAATATAGATGTAAACAGTAAGCGACAAAAATATGAAGTAGGAAGTCTAGTTTCTTGATCAATAATTTTTTTTTTACATTTCTGTTACAATTTTTGAGGGATCTTCTTGTCAAATTGAAAAGGATTGAAAACTTTCCGTTTTCAAAGTTTGAGTACGAAATGCGTACGCAAACTAAAAATGCTAGCTATGATTTTTAAATAGTAATTTACAGCCTTTTAAAATCCCTACAAGAATATATAATTGGATTTTTAATGGTGTTCTTAGTTTTGTAAGTAAGTGGTTATAATTTTGATATTTAAGTTTTTATTTTTTCTCTCTTTTTACTTTCCTTATATACATAATGTATAAGGAAAGTATTGTGACGGGGTCGAAAATGCGAATTCGAGTTTTCGACGGGAGAGCACGTTTCAAGCATCCCTGATCACGAATCGAGCATTTTTAACGTGATGTCTGTGTGTGTGTGTGTGTGTGTGTCAGTGAGCCTGTGGAGATGACAACTGACGAGCGAATGGACCGATTCGAACGAAATTTGGTACAAAAATTACAATACGAAAACACTGGAAGTCTATTGGTTTTATAAGCAATCGAATATTTAGAATCTCCCTAAATTTTAGAATGAAATTTTGAAAAAATCGTCAAAAAATCAAAACCTCTAATAAAGTTACGCAAATAGACATTTCTTATGTAAATTTTTATTAGAAAACGATTGACATAAATATTAGAACGCTAAATTTTGAACCGTTCTCGAAATATTGCACATTAAAAAAAAAAAATTATCAAAAAATCATATAAAATTAAAAAAAAAAGTCCTATTGAGAAACATGTTCACTTTTCATATGTAATACCATGCGATAAGTTTGATGACATCATTCTCGTGGATCTAGCTCGTTCCATTCATGAAAAAAGGTACTTTGAGTAATACTTTTGTATTTGAACGCCAATAGTCATTTATCTGCTGTAAGAATAACTTATTTTTCCGTTCATAACACTTGGCGAGATTTTGGCGACGAATTTGGTGGTATGTCACGAAGTTGACGACTTTTTTAAATGTTGCTAAATTAACGAAAAACTAGTCAAATGGATAAAAATGACGCTAAATCAATGAAAATGACGACTCACTGACAAAAGTTCAATATCTTGGAAAGAATACAAGTATCTACTATAAGAAAAACCTATTTTCTTTTATTGTAAAAGTTGTAAATTCATTGCATTATATAAGGAAAGTCATGTGCTGCCTACACATCAGATTGTTTTTTTCAAACTTGGCGTATTTGCTTTTATTTTTATTTTTTTAAGTTTTATAGAGTATGCAGTGTTATTCCCCAATAGAAAGAATGTCTTGCAGAAAAGGGGCGCAATCGATCTCGTGAGGTTTGTTTCGGGGATTTTTAAACAGAGGAGGGGAAAAAGAGCACAAAAACGAAGAAATCCCTGGCCGTGCATTAATTTCTTCTAAGAATGTTAGTGCTCAACATGGAGTTAGAGAGCAGGAAATAAAACTTCTATAAATAAAACGCTTGAAAATGCCATAAAGAATTGAGAATTATATCTATGTGTCGCTAGTGTTAGTAAAGTAGCCGCTATTGTTAGTCGACACGCCAGAAAGGCGTAGTATTTAGTGTATGTATTTTTGAGTATTTTTAAATTAAAGGTTCCTTAATGATGAGTATAATTAAACAGTATTTTTTCATAGTTGTAGCATAGAGTAGAGAATATAGGGAGATAAAAATAAATTGAAAGGTAAAATAATTTTGAATACGTTCGAATAATCCTTATTGTTTCAGGTCTACTTTGCATTGCGTTCATAATTTATTTTTACAAAATGGACAGTTTAAATAATTATTTTAAGCCATTCGGCATAGAAATGCGTGCAATGCAGGGGCGCTTATCTTATCGCAGCGCCACCTGAATGATTGCCTCATACGAGGATTACACTGAAATTTTTGAGATACGGCTAAGATGTACAAGTTAAACTTACCAACTCTTGGTAGTGTTCAAAGTACTCCCCTCCAACATCAATGCACTTTTGTAGACGAATTTTCCAAAGATTAAATGCTTCAAGCCATCCATTATTTGGAATTGTTGCAAAATATGCTTTTATAGCCTTATCAATCTCATCTTCGGAATGAAAACGACGCCCACATAATTTTTTTTTCAGAATAAAAAATAGCCAAAAGTCACACATAGCAAGATCAGGAGAATAGGGTGGATGTTCTATCACTTTGATGTTTTTTGTTCAAGAAATTCGACTGTCATTCTTGCTGAATGAGAAGGTGCATTGTCATGGTGAAGCATGAGTCCCCCAACATTCACTTCTTGAAGAATTTCTGGAAAACACTTAGTGGTGTACTAGTTAGCTGTAACTGTCTTCTGTCCCTCTAACTTTATGACTTTGACCAGACCTGCACTTCTGAAGAACACGCATACATTACTTTTTTCAATGCTTGTTGTCTTTTCACCATTGCTGGTTTGGGTCATCTTTACTTTCCCAAACTGACCCATACTTTACCGATCCATACTTTACTTTCTTGAGGTGTTGGAGGTGTTCTGTTAAATTATAAGGGACCCACCCAACGACAAATTAATTTTTTCATATGTAGTTCTTCATGAATAATTTTATGTATAGCTGCGGATCCAATGTTAAGTTCCTTCTGTATCATTTGGTAAGTACAGCGATTATCATTGACTAACATTTTTCGAATGGGGGCATATTTTCTGGGACTACAGCTGACAAAGATTTTCCTATGTGTTCTTCATCCAGGAGAGAATTTCGACCTCTTCTAAACTCTGTAAACCATCTGAATACAGTGGCACGAGATGGAGCATCATTTCCATATGGTGATGGTAGACGTTGAAGACATTCTTCTTGATTTAGCCTTACTTTAAAATCATAGCTTGATAATGCTCTCGCTACAGCTCTATTTTCTTTTCTTTCAAAATTTATTCTACGGTAGCTAAATTGTAATTGTTGCCAAAAATTATCGTCTACGGAATAATAGAGATCAAATTTAAATATCCGACCAATAATTTTTCGTATGATATCTGCACTTTCTCAGCATTGCGTTTTTAACACTTTACAACAACGTTGAAAAGTGTTTATGACTTTGTTCATTCTGTCTGTCTGTCTGTCCGTTAGCTCGATAACTGCCGTAAAAATGAATTAATCAAAATGAAATTTTAGTATGTTGTTCAGACGGTCTGTAGGACCTATGGGAATATAAATGAATAATATCACCCAATTAGTTTTGGATTGAACCCGGATTGAAAAAAATGAAATACATTGAACCTTATGGGACCTAATTTTTCAAACATTTTTTAAGCGGATTTAAAATTCACAAATTGTTTTGAAAATTTTAGGTAATATTCAAATTATTTCATAAAATATATAAAAAAAATTCAGCAAAATATATTCAGTAGTTCTTTAAATAAAAATTAAAATAATAATTACACCTCTTATATGAAGCGATCACGTGACCATGATATGAAAAAATCACGTGACCCACTTCAAAATGAATTATGGCATTCATCTTGTCACAAAATCGTGATTTTTAAAGTTCTTTTTATTTCATATTGAGTGGTGTACCCGTCTTAAAACAGTTTTATTTTTGCTTAAATTCTGTGCATCTACATACTGAAACAACGCAATTACAATATACTTGAGTTTAAATGAGCATCCAAATTTGATTATTTCTACCACGAAGCCTATTTTTCACTTATGCAAAATGTAAACAGCAAAATATGCAGACTGAGTTGTATATGAATTGCTGCATTTCTTTAACGCAAAATTATTTAGCTCATGGAGTCTGCATAGCTAATATGAATGAAATATTCATTGGTTTTACAGAGAGAAGGGCAATTTTTTTCGATGAAGTTTTAAGCATAGAGTTTAATTACTTGTATCTCCAGGGTCTTAATTTTTAAATAAAATAAATTATTATAGTATTGTGATGAATGACATGAATGGGAATATATTTTTGAATGAAATGCTGCTTTTATAGAGAGAGTCAGGCGGGTTATTTTTTCTATGACGTCATTTGAATGAATTTCGGTTGTTTTCGATGAAGTTTTCGAATATAATAAATTATCGTAGTATTATGATAGTTTTAAAAATATTATCTAGGAATGTATCCCATTTTAGAGATGTTTAAACCAGGCAATTTATATTTCAATGCCGTCATTTGAATGAAGTTCATTTTTTCGATGAAGGTTTAAGTTTTCAAATATAATAAATTAATGTAGTATTGTGATAAGTTTTAAACTATTACCGAGGAATGTATTACATTTTAGAGATGTTTAAATATACTTGCATTGAAGTTGGAAAGTGTTTCATAATCAATGCTTTAAGCATGATTGATCTTTCTTGTTACTCCTTGCCTTTACCTCCATGGTGCTTAAAAATTTAAGGGGAAAACAGGTAAGGAATTTCATGTGTGCCCTGATTCCGGACGTGTTCTTATTATCCTCAGAAAGTTTTCGAATTTGATATTTTGATGGGAAAAAACATATTGGCACACACCTAAACACATTTTAAACACTTTTGGAAAAAATGTCAGTTTGTGTATACGAAAAATTTTTAAGAAATTGAGAATACTTTGATTGATTTTTGGGAAGTTTTTTAATTTGAGATTATTTAGATGGGAAAAGCACGTATTAAGACTTTTCTGAACAAATTTCGAATACCTTTCGGAAAATGTCAGTTTGTGTACAAACATTTCGGGCCCTGGGGCCAAAAATATTACGATATACAACATTAATTTCTATTTCGAAATTGTACTATTTTAAGATCTCTAAGTGCGGCAATTGTACGGACTCCAAAATTATTTGAGTCCCTGGAACCCGTAACTTTATCGATGTAGCATATTTTATATTAAATTTTATTCGAGATAATATCAGTTTTGAGATATTTCACTATGTACAGTGTATAGGTCCCAAAAATGCTAAGAGTCCTATGTGATTCGAAAATATTTTCAACTTGCGAGATCCAGAATTTTAATATTTACCCCCAAACGCTGCTGAACTTCTACTTCAGTATCGCATCAGTTTTGAGACCCCTAAATAACTCGAGGAATCTGACCCTATAAATATTTAGGGCCCTTGGTCTATAGTTGGGCCATTTAAATAGCTTGAATTCTATCTCAGATTAATATCAGTTTTGAGGTCCCTTATAATCCGAATGGTTCAGGCTCCAAATGTTATGGAGCCCTAAAATATTTTTGGGCCAAGAGCCCTAACTTATTTGGATGCAGCCCAACAAATAGATTGGAAATTTATTTGACATCAGATTTGATTAGAGATCTATATAGTTATTTGTAGGGTCTAGGCTCCAGAAATATTTTGAGGGCTTGGAATTCAAACTTCTTGGAATGCATCTTTTGGCGCGAAAATCCGTACAGAAGCAACGGAACTCATTTGACGACAGGACACGGCTAGTTTTTGTTTGTTTGTTTTTTCAAATTAGTTTAATAGTTATGAACTTAAAAATCGAAAGTTGACTGAATATTTACCATTTTTTTTATGCAATCCATTCTAAACTTTGAGTGGATTTCGTTTATCGTTTTTCTAACTTTGAGAATTTAAAGGAAATCGTTCTAATCTTTAACACTTTCCAACATAGTTATAAAGTGTTTATGACTTTAGTCATCCTGTCTGTCTGTCTGTCAATCCATTCACACGATAACTGCCGTAAAAGTGACTTTATTAAAATGAAATTTTAGTATGCTGTTGAGACGGTCTGTGGGTCATGTGGGAATGAAAATGAATAATATCATCCAATTAGTTTCGAATTGAACCCGGGTTGAAAAAACGAAACACATTGAACCCTATGGGACCTAATTTTTCAAACATTTTTTAAACGAAGTTAAAATTCTCAACTTGCTTCGAAATTTTTAGGAAATATTCAAATTATCTCATGAAATACATAAAAAAATTTCAGCAAAATATGTTCGGTAGTTTTTTAAATAAAAATTAAAATAATAATTACTCCCATATAATATGAAGAGATCACATGACCCACTTCAAAATAAAATATGGCATTCATCTTTTTTCCCAAAGTAAAAATCGGGATTTTAAAAATTCTTTTAAATTTATATTTAGTGTTGCAACCGTCCTAAAACCGCTTTATTTTTGTGTATTTTCTGTGCATCTGCGCCAACACAATTGCAATATTTTTGAATTGCAATGATCATTAAATTTTTATTCTTCAATGAAGCGTAATTGTAACGGATGTAGAATGTAAAGAAGTCATTGTAAGATGAGTTGTACAAGAATTGCTGATTTTTTTTCATGCAAAATTCTTTAACTCTGTAGTCTAGAATAAAAGTATATGAATGAAATATTCATTGCTTTTACTTAGAAAGCCAGACGATTTATATTTCGATGTCGTCATTCGAATAAAGTTCATTTTTGTTCGATGAAGTTTTAAGTTTTCAAGTAAAATAAATTATTGTAGTTCTGTGATAATCAAAAAAATATCACTGCTGGTTGTATCACATTTTAGAGATGTGATACATGAAGCGGGTTGCATTCCATTTGGAAAGTGTATCTTAATCAATGCTTTATGCATGATTGATCTGTCTTGTTTCTTTCCAATTTCATATTATGTTATCATCATCAGCATTATGCTAATAAATGACAATGATCGCATAAAAAATCACTGAGGGTATATAGTTAATTACTTTTAATTTTATCTCCGTTGATAAAGACAGTTTACTTTGTGACTTCAAATAGTTTTATCCATTATTTATTTAGAACATATTGTTTATGTTAAGCAATCCTAAAGTCTAACTTCTTGAATATCGGTTTTCTAATTTCGCGAATTTAAAAGGTATCATTCTGATTTTTTTAAATTTAGTATTATAACTCTTTACATTTGGTCACTTTTATTTAGTAGAGTACACGTATTTTTTGTCTATTTTTCTTAAAATAGTGATTGCTAAAAAGTGAGCGAATGAATTAATCCAATTAATTTTGGGGCATCTCCGGCTATATTTTCTAGTGTCAGATATTTATGGAACTTCATGTAACCCCTTAAAACATGGAGTTAGAAAGAAGTAGATAATACGTCTATGGATGGAACGTTTGAAAATGCCATAATGCTTTAAGAATTATATCTAGGTGTCGCTAGTGTTAGTAAAGTAGCTGTTACTATCAGTTGACACAATAAAAAAACGTACGATTGAGTATATGTATTGTTGATTATTTTTTAATTAAGAGTTCCCTAATAATGAGTACAATTAACTAGTATTTTTTCGTAGTTGTAGGGTTGAATACAGAATATAGGGAGATAAAAATAAATTGAAAGGTAAAATTATTTTGAATACTTAGGAATATTATTTTTTGTTTTATTTCTACTTTGCATTGCGCTAATAATTTATTTCTATAAAATTGACATTTTAAATAAATATTTTAGGTCCTTCACCATAGAAATACATACAATGCAAGGCTACTTATATTATCCCAGCGCCACCTGAATGATTGCCTCAGATGATATTGGCGTTTTCTTAATAGGAAGTTTTAACTCTTTACTTTTACCTCCATGCCTTGAAACATGTTCCTTGAACTTCAATTTGAAAACTCTTGTTTCTGAAATTTTGGCATTCAAGACATCGCTTAAAATAGTTTAAAATACCCCACTGTGTAGCATAGATGCAAAGCAAGGTTAATTTATTACTTTCCACTGTCTCTTCCGAAATAATGGTTTAAGAAATAGATAAATCATTTTTAGAGCAATTTATCATACATGTTAATACTAAATTGACACCGACTTTTCTATTGAAGAAAACCGAGATTCCCCGCACCAATTAATAATCATAAAAAAAAAAAAAAAATATCGGGAAATAATAATCGTTTAACTAGTTGAATTCTCGAAACTGGCTTTGCCGAAAACTATTTTCCAATCGCAAGTCATCCACCAGAACTCAATCCGGAATAAAACTTAACTACTATTTCATCCGAAATTCAAATTAATTTCAATTCACTTGTCAAAGACCCATCATCTTCCGTTGCCATCGTCTCATTGCCAATTCTTTCTCTATTTTTCTCGCCATTTTTTTTTCTTTCTCCTTCTTCTTCTGCCGATTATTGATTCGGGTTGGCAACTGGAGAGGTGGTACAACCAAGTCTCCGACGTCCCATCCGTAATCATTACGATGCCGTTGTCACCCGAGTCCACCAGCTTTCGTAATCAATATAAATATTCCGTTCGGGGTGGAATCCATAATTCGTATTAAGTCCCACTGAAACCATCTTTTAGCCATTAATTAAACTTGGAGGAGGTGGGAGGGGGTAGTAATGGAGATGGATGGAGTTGTGGGGGGGGGAGGGGGAGATAGAAGGAGTTGTTGTTAGGGGGTGGGTGGGGGAGCGTTGTGTTTTGGTGTTCTGTTCACACCTATTCCAAATTTTCCCCGTTGGAGATAGGAGGGTTTGACAAATAAAGAATTAAGCTTTCTCGCGGTCTAGGTTTAAAATTATTATTCAATTACTCTCCGAGTTTGAGATATTTTTGGTTAATTTCGTTTCACTGGGCGTTGTTGCTTTCTCTATCTAGCATAATGCACAGAAAATGTAATATGATGGGAGAAAATTACCATTTGGAGTTCCTGCAGGATTCAAAACATTTTCTCAGTGAATAAGACTTCGAATCTAAGTACCCTGGAGTGCGGAACAGTCCAGTGGTTAAAACACGGGGATTGCACTCGGAAGGTCCAAGTTCGATTCCCGGCGCACGTGAACGTAGAGTACGGACACGTACTACTGTCCCCGTACGGGCACGAACATAGACCTTATAGGCTAAACCTTGCTACTGTTTCAGTACGGAGGCAATACTATCCAACATTAAGAACTCGTCACGTGATTTTAAACGCGCTCTATCAGTCCAGAGCTCCTGCTTCTGAGAATCTTCGATTGTCAAAGAATAGGGTCCACTTGCTACAGCATTTGTCTTACAGCCAGTTCTACTCACCACGTTCGGAGTCTAGGAGTATTTGATCACATGACCAGTTCTACTGTGTTGGATAGCAGAGAAACCTCCCCCTTAGCATATCTATACTTGTAAGATCTATGAGCGCGGCGCATGAAGGTCTGAAAAATTTTCCTGCAGGTTGGTGGTAGGGAACAGAAGATATAGAGAGTATTCCACATCACGTGACTTCAGCCCTGGCAACAGCATAGCAACCGGGAATGTAGGATAGATAGTTTAAACTTAATCTTTGTGTTAACATGGATTTTGCACCGGCAAAGCGTTATCGAAATAAAATTTTCATAAATGGTAGTGATCCATACATTTTAGATTCCACAAATGGATTAACATCTTCTTAAGCTACATTATTGCCTATTACAACCATACTTACGCTCATTATGGTTTTTAAATATTTCAAACTTTATACTTTATGAATAAATAAGTTATTTTACATTAAGAGAAAATAACAAACTTACCTGTTATAAGATGTTTATCACAAAATTGAATTTTCAAGGATATGAGAACTTCAATTTCGAAGTTGTCAATACTATCATATCCTTCTCATGTCTTTATGATTTTAATTTAATATTACCCGGTTTTCCGGTTTGGGGAATACAGGGGATTCTAAATAAATAAATAAATAAACAGAATCTCTATCGTCTCGACTACCACATCCCAAACTGCACAAAAGTTCGGCATATTTATAAACTTGTCCTTCGAATCTCACGTTCTTCTTACAAAATCAAATGAATCAAGTCAACGAATGGTGGTGTCCTACAAACTCTTTTGAAGCAGACGATAAAGAAGTGTGACGTCATGTTGGAAAGCTCAATGGTCCCCGTGGATGTCGCCCCCCCCCCCCCCACTAGGTTCCGTTCAGAATTGGGTGACACTGTCCCGGCCGTCCAGACAGATACATTACACCATTGAGTAGGTCGGGCGGTCTGGGTCGAAAGTAAAAGGACAAGAGAGTTTTGAGCGTAGTTTCCTTAACACCGTCATAAACCGGATAGTGTTGCAGACCCAGACCGTCCGACTCACCAAAGGGCTAGAGCAGCTGTTTGGACAGCCGAGAAGAAAACGGATAGTGTGAAAGCCCCAGGCCGTCCGGCTCGTCCAGAGGACTTAGAGCAATAAAAAAACGGATAGTGTGTAAAAGTTTCGCTGACACGGCAAAATTCAAATGTTTAGAATAAAATGTTGTACATAGAATAAACAAATCCAGTTTTAGATCATGACGAAGCCCGAATTTTAAATTTCGTATCTGTGTGCAGAGATATCTGAAGTCAAAGGTCAGATAATGTTAGCTCTATATGGAAAAAATGTATTTAAAAATATTCTCACGACAAGCGGAACCCGTATATTGCGACGACACAAAAATATAATAATACCATAGGCGGGGTTACCATACGTCTCGGTTTGACAGGGATTTTCTCGGTTTAAAGAGCATGCCCGGCTTCTCGTTTCATTCCGGTTAGAAGAAAAACGCTAAGGACGTGTTACTTTGTGTTCTAAACCAGTGGTAAATGATCGTGAAAGAATGTTCCATCCTCTAGAGTTGCATAAAAGTATTATTATTATTATTATTATCATTATTATTATTATTATTTATTATTATTATATTATTATTATTATTACATTATTATTTTTTATTTCTTTGAAAAAAGAAATCCTTTTGCTGAGACTTTTTGTCCATTGTCAACCGGCAAAAGCGCGTTTAGGCGCTTATTTAAGGAGTACGCCTACGTACGCCTACTTAAGCGAGAGAGCATGAATGGACAGCCGCGTGTGTCCACACAGCGGACGACTTCGCCTTTTAAAAGATTGTTTAAATGAATGCAATTAATTCCTGCTTTAATTCCAGGGGAATGCTGGGTACATTTTCTAGTCTCAGACGAATTGGATATTCCCTAGCATCCAGACCCCGAATTTGGAGAACCCATTGATCGCACCACTGCATAAAAGTGTCTCGATTTTCGAAAAAAAAAAAGTAATATTATGGTAAGATTAATCATAAGAGTGTCAAGAAGATTTTTGCTTAGAACCCCAAAACATATCTCTTGGAAATGACCTTCTTATGGACATTCTTCCTGCAGTTATCACGAAATCATTGTGTTGCAAATTTATATTTCTGTTGACCATATCCACCTTACCGCCAACATATCTCGTTCCAGCACAACCCATTGCTTTCAAGATCCTAGCCCACTAACCTTAGGTCAATGGCGATAAACAAACCTCCACAAAATTGAGCGTGGACGGCAATACGATATGACAGGTAGTCTTAAATCCTGACCCACCTGGCTCCAGTTGATACATAATCGGATTATGCCAAGGATGGAATCGGATTGTTCTACACCATCACTTCTGTTTTGGCCTCTGTGCCCAAGAACAAAAGCTTCTTATTCGGAAGCGACAAAACGAGTTCTTTGTGGTCGGCTTTTAAGGTGGAGTTATGGGGCTACTTATTCCAAGAAGTATATATGCTTAAAAACTATTTTAAGTACTACTTATTCCAAGAAGTATATATGCTTAAAACTATTTTTAGCCCTACTTATTCCAAGAAGTATATGTGCTTAAAAACTATTTTTAAGTACTACTTATTCCAAGAAATATATATGCTTAAAAACAATTTTAAGTACTACTTATTCCAAGAAATATATATGCTTAAAAACTGTTTTTAAGTACTACTTATTCCAAGAAATATATATGCTTAAAAACTATTTTAAGTGCACTACTTATTCCAAGAAGTATTTATGCTTAAAAACTATTTTTAAGTACTACTTATTCCAAGAAGTATATATGCTTAAAAACTATTTTTAAGTACTACTCATTCAAAGAAGTATATATGTTTAAAAACTATTTTAAGTGCTACTTATTCCAAGAAGTATATATGCTTAAAACTATTTTTAGCCCTACTTATTCCAAGAAGTATATGTGCTTAAAAACTATTTTTAAGTACTACTTATTCAAAACGCAACTTTTGTAATATAAAAAGAATAATAATAATCCGATCCAAAATTTGATTTTATACGCTTATGGATTTTCAAACAGCTACAACTTCTTACTTAGTGTCTAGTACTTTTAGTGTTTTTGATAGTACTTTTAGTGTTTTTTGTTGAGCATTACAAACTTGAAAAACGCAAAATTTTCATACTTCTTCAACTTGACAAGACAATTGCTTGAAAACTATAAGAGCTGTTTTTTTAAAATAAACTAAAAAATAAAATAAAATAAAATAATAAAATAAAATAAATTACCTGATACATATTTTTGTCGCTTACTATTTATATCTATCTTTTATAGTTTTGAAGATATCCTGAGTGAAAAAAAAAAATATATCTCGTTTGGACAGATATTTGAAAGTTTTTCCCCCAAAATAGAGCTCGATCCAAAATCCAATTATATGCACTTGTAGAGCTTTCAAACGTCTACAAATTCTTACTTATTGTTCATAGCTAACTCTTTTTGTTTTTGAAGTATAAGTATTACAAACTTTAATTTTTAATCGCCGTAAGCAAAGAACCGACCCAACCATTACAAACTTAAAAAGCGGAAAATATCCAGTCTTTTTCAATTTGACAAGACGATGACTCGAAAACTATAAGAACTTTGTTTTTAGTAATAAATATAGATTTTAATGCTAAATTTTCTAGTACACAGTTTTGTCGAGTAAAAGTTAGAAAAAAAAAAAAAAAAAAACAAAAAAAAACCCCGCTTGTTCAGAGAGCTACTTTGTTAAGTTTTCTCGGAGAAAAAAACGTTTAAGGGGATGGTGGACGTTGAAATGAGCAAAAATCGACTAAAAAAAGGTTTCTTTTTAATATATAACATTGTTTTACAAATTTAACCTTTTGCTTACGGGTGGAACAGCGTCCATCCCAAACGAAGAACCTCCCAAAAAGACAGGTATTTGACATACCCTATCCCAAACAGTTCGCCTCCCCTCCCCTTTGCAGACATTGGCGTCCATGGAAATCGCCGGCAGAAACATTGCACCTGCTGCATGTCAAATACCTGTCTTTTTGGGAGGTTCTTCGTTTGGGATGGACGCTGTCCCACCCGTAAGCAAAAGGTTAAATGCATTTTTTTCGAAACGAAATTTTCAGAGGTTTTACATTTTTAAAATGCTCCATGCGTCTTAATTTTTGTTTGAGATGCATGAAACTTTGTAAGAAGACACCTTTTATATTTTTTAATGAAACTGGGTATGCATTTTATAATTGGACTTTATTAAGGTAATTAAAAGTGAATAATAACCCAATTAAATGATGAAAATGAAGTTTTAATGCAGAAAAATATTTTTTAAAAAGTAACTTTCTAAGGGATTTAAAAATTAATACCCAAATTTGTTCATAATGTGTTTTTGAGCGATTATAATGTAAAATTAATCAAAAATGTTAATAAATGGCACGCAAGGAGCATTTTCAAATTTTCGTTAAAAAAATTAAATTAAAAAAAAAATACAAAATTATAACAAAATTGAAAAAAAATTAAATGGTATTTTATAAACTAATGTTAAGAAGAATATTTATAGAAATTATCATGTTTCTAAGTCAATAAATAATTAAAAAATTTCAACGTCCGTCGTCCGCTTAAAATATTAAAATACTGATATTATATATATATATATATATATATATATATATATATATATATATATACATATTCATAATTTGGTAAATAAGTAATAATAAATAAATAATTTAAAGTAGAATGGAAAGATTTGAAAGTATAATAAAATTTCTGAGTCGTTTTTCAAGCTAAAAAATCTCATGCCGTTCAACTCACTCACGCTGAATCCAATGCAGAAAACCGTTTCATAACTAGTCCACCCCTAAATTGATTTTTTCCCCCTTAGAAGTTAATTACTTTTCACAAAATTCGAAAAAAACGTTGAAATTTTCACACAGCGGTAAAAGTGTGACAAATAAAGACCGGTATCTGAAGAAGAAAAACCGAGATAATCCATAACCTCTTGGAGTGGCTACTTTAACGTGGCGGAGGAACTTGACTTTAAACCGCGACTTTATTACTATAACTAGCAAAGTCCGCGCACTTGTCCAAGTGCACCAAGTCTGTGCCCGTCAAAGTAAATCATGGTCATGTCTGGGAAACAGGAACAGGCAGATATCCACTCCCGCCGACCCTCTCATCCACTTCTAATATCCACAGAAACATACGAGTTAGACACCCCTTCCCATTCAATATTACAATTCCTTACACCACTGCCTATCAAAACATACATACTATACTAACCCCTAACATAACTCAAATAATTTACGCTCCCCTAGATCCTCTAGCAAATCAATTTGTCAAGTTCAATATTTCAAACATTTTACCTCAAGTTTTCAATTTCTGGTCATACCATGGAAGAAAAAGGTCTCACTCTCTCTAACTTTGAGTATCATACAATTCAACTCCAACCAATATATATATATATGAACAAATTTTGCATTAATTGCATTGTTTAAAATATAAATTTGAAGATAAAGCAGGATACAAGTCTCCAACTCTAAGGTTTAAATATTTCTATTCTGAATTTTTTAATTGGGATGACCTCTCAATATTAACTTTCCTATTCAACTGAATCAATGAGGTGGTTGGTCTCATCTTTAACTCCATGAGCTGAACACAGTTTTCCTTTTATTTCTTTAGGCATTGAAGTCTCATGGCCATGCAATTACATTATGTTGTGGCAACACTTTGGGCCTGAGATTATAAACATAACAGATTTAGAGAACAAAAAACAGACATAACAGAAAACAGATTTAGATTCAGCATGGTCAAATTAATATATATATATATATATATATATATATATATATATATATATATATATATATATATAATAAAAAGTTTGAAGGTCCAATGAAAGAAAAGTGAGAAGTTTCTAACAGGTTTGTTAGAAAGTTAGGTTTTTCGAGTTACAGCTTCTCACTTTTCTTTCATTGGACCTTCAAACTTTTTATTATATATAAATATATATATATATATATATATATAATAAAAAGTTTGAAGGTCCAATGAAAGAAAAGTGAGAAGCTGTAACTAACTCGAAAAACCTAACTTTCTAAGAGGTTTACAAAATAAAAGTATAAAACAGCAAATCTTCAAACCATTCCTATTTACTCATTTTTCACATTTGCATATTTGCAAAGTATCTTTAACTATATATATATATATATATATATATATATATATATAATTATTTTAGATACTATAGCCCACAAAAATATGAAGGATACTATGCAGAAATTATTAAATAAAGAATAGCAATAACTACCATATTCTAAATAATAGTAAAGAATTAAAGAATAAATTAACATCTCTTAGAAAAATAACAGGATTTCAAACTTTTGATTTTAAAGATCTTTTTAATAATATTAAGATATCTGATCTATATGATGTAATTTTAGCTCTATATAATGCTTATATTACACCTCTTTCAAATCAAATTAAATTTATAAATTTTCCTAAACTCCTTCACTTTGTTATTTTCAATAATTATATTTTTCAAGGAAATAAATTATACTTACAAGTCTCAGGAGTTCCACAGGGTGGCTGTAGTAGAAGTATGCTAGCTAATTTATACCTTTATCATTATGAAATGTCATTTACTTCAATAGATTATACTTTTTACAGATATGTAGATGATCTGATTTGCTTAGTACATACAGAAAATTATCTCATAGATATAGATTACTATCCAGACAATTTGGAATTAATACCTAATGAAGCTACTATTAGTAAAAATGTTAATTTTTTGGATTTAAATCTTTTTATTGATCCTTC
The DNA here is from genome assembly GCA_951213105.1 of Amaurobius ferox. NCBI lineage: Eukaryota > Metazoa > Arthropoda > Arachnida > Araneae > Amaurobiidae > Amaurobius > Amaurobius ferox. The sequence goes on from OX578151.1 coordinate 18,571,849, forward strand.
TAATAGAATTGTTACAAATTTATATGATAAAAAAGACTTTTATAATTTTAATATTAATAAAATCTTACCTTTTAATTCCTGTAACTCGATTCAATTGTTTAGAAATATTATACTCAATCAGCTTTTTAGAATTTATAGATTATCTGATAAAAAATTTCATGCTATGCATATCAATAATCTCAAAATTACTAGTAATTTATATAAATATCCCTCTTATTTAGTAAATAGTATTGTTAAAAAATTTAAAATAGCTGGATTTTTATAATTCTTTTCATAGTATCATATAATTCTATTCTTAGTATCTTATATTAGCCAGACATCTCCATTTTTTTTTTTTTTTTTTTTTTTTTTTTTCACTTCCCACTTCAGCATTACTATTATTTGCCCCTCTTTTTAGTAGCTCTTTTTGTATATTAATACTTTTTCTTTACATTTCGCTTCACAGTTTTTCAATTCTTATGAATGGCAACAGTAAATGGTTTTTTATTTTTTCTTTACGAATGGCAACACTAGTCTCTTCTATCAGTGTTCCCTCGATCCCAGTATTGAATCGACTGTACATACGCTGTGCTTTTTCCAGGTATTCATTTTTTCTTTTTTATTCCTTCTTTATGTATGTCGTCCAAGTAGAAATAGTTCATAGATCTAATCTATCTATTTCTTCAGAAACATACATATTTGTGTTTGCTTCTACAAAAAACTTGGACATGATTAGATTTTTGTAGAGGTTAACAATTCATGATTTAGGCTTAGAGCCTCGTCCACGTGTAAGGCGTTTGTGCTTGATTTCGTTTGTTATACTTATTTCGATTCCATACCTTTGTATTATATATTTTCCATTGACTTGTTGATTCGATATTTATTTTATTTATTTTTTCCATATGCTTGAGGATTAGTTGATTTTTACTTTTGTTTTGTAAGCCAGTTAGATAGTTGAATTTAGTTTAAGTTTTTCTTTTTTGTTTCCATACCTTTTAATTTGGTTGATTTTCAGTAACTTGATAGCTAGTGTTTTGTATTTTTAATTCATTTGATTGATGATTTGCTGTATTATATTTTATTCTGTGGGTGTTTTTAAAAAGTTAGGTTTATCGTGTTACATCTTCTTACTTTTCGTTCATTGGATTTTCAAACTTCTATTATTATATATATATATATATATATATATATATATATATATATATATATATATATATATATATATAAATATAAATTATTAAATCCAAAGTTAGAATGTATGTAGTAACTCATAATACACTATTCCAAAATTTTCTACAAATACAAAGAAATAAAAGAAATTAAGACAAAAAGAGGAAATAATAAAGCATAATGCAAGTCATAAGGACAAAGACAATCAACAAATTTTAAAAATGAGGAATGCAAATAAGAAAACAAAAAAATCAAGCAAAAAAGCTTGCACATGGAGGAGATTTAGGCTTACGAGATTAGGCTTACGAAAAGTTCATTTCGAAAAAATTCTCGTCGGGTCCATATATCCTTTCGAAATGAACACAAAAATGCTTGTTTCTGAAACACAAGATAGATTTTATCTATAAACTTGTGTTATATGGACGACAAGCATATAGATTGGAACAATAAAGGAAACATAAATACCTCAAAACGCACCTCTTCAGCGCAACCATGACGAGCAAAATATGACTGGATCAATGTTGCCATATGCCAAAATGAAAAGATGTGATTTGCTGTTGCCAAAGAGAGTAATAAAAACTGTACTGCGCAAAAGCAATAAAATGAAATAAAACGAGTTATTCAACTGTTAAAGCTTCGAGATAAAAAGATGAAAATATAATTGCAGGAGAATGAAGAAGTACGGCTAAAATAAGATAATAAGGGGAGAATATGAGAATTTTAGGCTAATCGAAACTTATTAACTATACTATTGACTAAATATGCAGGATATTGATACATTTTACTGGTAATTTTGAGGTTATTAATGTGCAAAGCATGAAATTTTTTATCTGATAATCTATAAATTCTAAAAAGTTGATTAAGTATAATATTTCTAAACAATTGAATCGAGTTGCAGGAATTAAAAGGTAATAATTTATTAATATTAAATTTAAAAAAATCTTTTTTATCATATAATTTAGTAACTATCCCTTGAGCAGGTTCTATAATTAGATTTAAATCCAAATAATAAACATTATTACTAATAGAAGTTTCATTAGGTATTAATTCCAAATTATCCGGATAGAAATCTATATCTATGACATAGTTATCAGTAAATACAAGACAAATCAGATCATCTACATATCTATAAATTTTATAATCAGTTGAAATAAAGAATTTTTCATAATGAAATAGGTATAAATTAGCTAACATACTGCTACTACAGCCACCTTGTGGAACACCTGAGACTTGTAAGTATAATTTATTACCTTGAAAGATATAATTATTGAAAAGAACAAAATGGAGAAGCTTAGGAAAATTGGTAAATTTTGTAAGATTAGAATGTTTAGTAATATAAGCATTATATAAAGCTAAAATGACATCATATAGATCAGTGATCTTAATATTATTAAATAGATCTTTAAAATCAAAAGTTTGAAATCCTATTATTTTACCAAGCGTTTTTAATTTATTTTTTAATTCCTTACTGTTATTTAGAATAATGTAGCTATCACCAGAATCTCGTAAATTGCTATTTAGTACATTTAAATAATTTAGTAATAATTTACTAGCAGTAGTAGAGTATGAATTATGACCACTAGTAACAGTTCTAAATTTAATAGGATTTTTATGAAATTTAGGTATAAGCACAATATATGGAAATGTCAAAAATTTATTATTAATATCTAAATCACTATACATATTGATAATTTTCAATTTGATACTATTAAGAGAGTGTGAATCAATTTTAAAAAGACTATTATTTTTTAAATAATCTAGCAGATATATATATATATATATATATATATATATATATATATATATATATATATATATATATATATATATATACTGACACTGCGCTTTTAGAGATGTGATTAATCTGTGAGGAAACGTTTAGTGTGATTTCATTTTTAAAAGTTTGAGGGAATTTTTTTTACACGCAAGTGCCGAAGTTGTTATGCGCAATTACAAATTTGAGCAATCTATCACAACTACAAATTTGAGCAAATTTAATCCCAGTCTGTCACAATTACAAATTTGAGCAGCAAGTTTAATCACAGTCTGTCGCAATTACAAATTTGAGTAAATTTAATCTCAGTTTAACCGAGACTGAAGAGCAAGCAGGGGGTGGGGACGTACAGCGATCTGCGCTACACCCTCCCTTGCATTACAATATCTCCACTTTTTACTTCATGCTCATGTCTTACATGCAGTCCTACGACATCCCATACCTGAAACATGGAAATTTCCGAGTAATCTTCCCAGCCATCTAATGGCATTCAGCGGAAGACCATTCCAGTGTCAAGACTTCGGGTATCATTGTATATAATTGTTGACCCACATTATGCATTGCCATTGTCGGGCAAGACACAAAACAAATGTTGTAGTCAGTGACATTACTTGGCGAGGTTCATCCTTACGCACCTCCCTTTGAAATGTCAAAAGGGTCGGATTCCAGAATTCTGGGATGATTTGGGGTGTGGGTAAAGGGGGGTTTACTGTTCTTACTGACCTGCATTCGGAATGCTATAAATGGGAGTGAGATTGTAAGCCATGGTTTCATTCTACGTTTAAGGGTATCCCGTAAAAGAGGTAAGTGGTATTAAATATATATTTTGAAACTTTCATTTCTCCGTTGTTTGTAGGGTCAAAACGCCTTCTTAAAGGGGTGGCAGATTTTTAAATTTTTTGAAATTACGTGCTCATTTTGACACCACTTTACAGTCTCCGGCCGCCCACCCTGCTGCTCTATGTCCTAGGATTTTCGACCACTTTGCAGTCTAACAAAACATTTTTCTCGACTTTGCAGTCGGAAAAGAAAATTCAAAATATTAAATTATTGAAGTTATTTTTATACATTCCTAAACGGTACCCTCATTATGAGAAGACAATTAAAAGTGTTTATATTTTAATCTATTGGGTTTGGAATTATAAGTGTTTCAATTTTTCATAATGTTCCGAGTTCACCTTGAAATACACCAACTATAGATATAATTCGCATCAAAATAATCATAATTCGAATTCAACATCTCTTTTGAGTGAGTCAAAAATATTGGGAAAATCTTCAGGTTGATGGAATGGTTAATTATAAAACATAATTATGAAAATATGACGAGTAGATTTTCGAGATAGATTCTAAGAACTCGCTGGTGACAAAATTGTTGCCAGAACTTAAATATATAGATTTTATTTACTATTCAAGAATTTCAATTTTTAAACTCCCACTTCTTCGGGGGGTAAGGAACATCTCGGGAAGTACATTGTCAAGTATGGTAGTATAGTATCAATCGAAAAAATTTTTCAAGCCTTTTAAAGTGAAGGGTAACACGCTATAATGATAATCACGTGGTTTCACGATACCGATTTAAAAAAAAAAAAGTCAAATTCGAAAAAATAAAAATAAAAATAAATAGAAACATGATACAAAAAATGAATTTGGTATAAGTCGAGTAGGTCCAGTTAATTTTATTTTAAATGTTTACTATAAACATTATTAGAAATTCAAATTGTAAATAGCATTATTCTCTTTTCAGAAACATAAAATTGTTTTAGGAAAGAGTATTAAAAAATCTGATGTGGGCAGCACATAACTTTTCCTGCAGACTTATATCCACGTTCTCTTTATTTTAAATAAATTTAATTCACTTTTAATTTAATTTTCGTTCTCATTTGGTAACTGGACTTATTTTCAAAGGTGGTGTAGGGAAAATACGAAAAAACTAAAATATCTCGAGAACGCCTAGTCCTAGTGTAATGGGGTTGGTCTTATTCTTTTCTACGTTAAAAATTACGCATAAAACATGGATGTAATGGATATATTTGAGTATACCTAGTTCTTTAGTTTAGATTTTGACGATTTTTGCGGGCCATTTTGCAAAAAAAGGCAGGTTATTTTTTTCCGAATCGTACCAAAATCTAATCAGCACCAGATCATCCTACAAGTAACTTATCTACCAAATTTTGTGAAATTTGGTCAATTAGTATTTTAGCTAGAGTGGATACATGACATTTTTATGGGTCATTTCGCAAATAAAGGCGGGTTCTTTTATCCAGAATCGAACTAAAAACTAATCAGCGTCAGGGTCACACCCAAGTGACTTACCTACCAAATTTTTATGAAATTCGGTCTATTAGTTTTTGAGCTAGAGTGGATACATACATTGCACAGACAGATAGACAGACAGACACACACACACACACAGACGTCACGCTAAAAGTAGTTTTTTCGTATTCTAGAGGTCTCGAAACGTGTTGATCCGTTGAAAACTCGAGTTGCGATTTTCGGCATGATTCCACTATTTTCCCTATACATTCATGTATTGAGGGGAAAGTAAAAGTCTCATCATTTTCGGTGAATTTCATTTGGGAATATAATAGTTTAAACTATGTGACTAAACTATTGCCACTTTGGAGAAAGAAACTTTTAAAGCAATTTTAAAAGTAATAAATTAATTCTTTCCCGAGTAATAAATTATTTGATTGAAACTCTCTATAATGTTCTAATAGTCATATATATTTTATATATTCCATTCTAATGCTTATTTTTATACAAGTGCACTTTGATACTGAACAGCATAAAGTATGAATGTATGATAAATTCGATAGGAATCTTACACGCCAGCTATTTTACATTTAATTTGCTAATTACATATTAACTATTCTGGCAAACAGGCATTGAATTGATAATGAAAACGTTCCAAGACCATTTTATCGTTTGGAGTGTCATCTTCTGCCAAGTTCTTCTTCAGGCTGCTTTGGAGGATCAGCAAGACGATACTAAGGTAAGCCTAAAATAATTATATTTTTATTTTCATAATTTTTTTTTATTTTTAAAATTTCCGTTTGACAGCGACTTTTCTTACTCCGTGACGTGCTACAGTTGTTTATTGACAGCCTCGTTTTTGCCTTTGTTGGTGATGGTGCTCTGTCTTTACATGAAGAGGCATGGCTGTTCTGTACTTCTGAAACCTGCTGATACTTTATCAATAATGAATGTTATTTACCTAATGAAACATTTAGTTGTTTAGATACAGTGGACAATGAATCAGGCAATGAGATTTCTTCAGATACTTTCTGAGCGACTCACAGCAAATCACGTGTTAGTTTACGTTCTGCCTCCATCGCGTTTATAAACTTTCTTACTCACTCATGTCCAATTTTAATCACCCATAATATCTGTAACACAGTCTGTATCTTCTTGTGAGGGAAGTGCAGCTATGAAGAATCCCCTAAAACGCTAAACCGTACCTCTGATGCTGGCATTAGCAATGGGACTGTGATCGTAGCTTTGCAAATCCCCTTCAAATTCTTGCTTATTATTCGAAGCTAGCTCTTTCAGTTTTTGAGATCTAAGTATTACAATCTCGAAAAACGGAACATTTTCAATCTTCTTCAACTTGATAAGACGATTACTCGAAAAACATAAGAGCATTTTAAAAAAAATAAATATAAATTTGGAAACAAAATTTCCCAATATATATTTTTATTCCTTACTATTTATGTCTATATTTTATAGTTTCGAAGATACTTCGAATGAAAATAAGAAAAATGAAAAATACACTCGCTAGGAGAGATACTTTTTTAAATTCTTTAAGTTAAAAATATTAAAATATTGAAATTATTTTATATATTCATAATCTGAACCCTATTTAAAAAAAAAACTTATATAATTAAATATATTAAGATATTTATAATATTGAAATATTTAATATTAAATATTTACATTTTTACCTCTGAGGCTCGGAGATATTAGCGTCTAAAAGCTCTTATATTTTTCGTAACACTCCAATTTTCACCACAGAAACCCCAGGCATCCGACGCTCTGCCGTTGAGCTACTGGAGCGGAATTGCAATCTCTTATCGTCCAAGTGAACTTTGCAAGCTCATAGCTATTCCATGTTGATGAGTGCATAAAAGAACGAAACTGGTTCTGAGATGTTGTTATCTGCAAACAGAGCGCGATCCTTATCTTTGATAAAGAAGTTGCTCTTCTATATGCAGTTTTATACAAGTTCATTATCAGAAAACTTAAAGGTTTTACACATTAACAAAAGACTTACACCTTTCTGGTAGGTCGGACGGTCTGGGTTTCAACAACATTAGCAAAAGCACATTAGTCATAGCTTTTCCTCACTTTAAAAATTTTGATGTGTGCACATCGAAATGGGCAATTGATGAACTCATCAGGCAAGGGATAAAGTTCAAGATATTTTGCCTATTATTATTATTATTATTATTATTATTATTATTATTCAACCCAGACCGTCCGCCCTACCCGAAGATGTAAGGTTTGGAAGGCCGGGAAGTGTCACCCAATTTACATCAAAGCTCAGTAGAGGCGACGTCCACAAGGACCGTACCCTCCTTCCTCTACTACCGACCTCTCTGAAGGACTGATGGACCCATGTATTTAACATGCCCGTACTCCGCGTGAACAAGGGGGACAGTTCGGGCAGAGTCGGGTATTGAACTCGGGTCGTCCGAGTGCAAACCCCCTGCGCTAACCACTATCCCACTCCATGATACTTTGCTGCTTCTTCTACGACCCAGCCCATCCGACCTACCTGAAGGCGTAATGTATAAGATGCTTTGATTGTGTCTAATGAATGTGACATTAATGTTTTCCCCCCCAGAAGAAGACAGACCGTTTCGGAACGGGTTGGTTTGATGCAGATCCATGGCTGTCAGACCCTCTACCTCCAGCCCCACTAGGACCGGCCCCTCAAAGACCACAAGCACCAAGACCTCCTGCTCCTCTTGACCAAGCGAGGCCCCCGGCGCCACTGGTACAACCTCCAGCCCCAATCCAGAACCATCACCACAGAAAAGTCGAGCTTGACAGTGTAACGAGAAGCGGGGTGCATGCAGAAGGTAAAAAAATTTTACTTTTTATGATAAATTAACATCTTAATCGCAAGGCCGCATGTGTAACCGCAGGCCTTGGGGGTAGAAAACCACTGATTTAAGAAAACCCATATGAAACAGGGCAGTAGCTAGGCAGAGGCCAGAGGGAACTAAGCCCCCCCCCCCCTGATAAAAATATTAAATTTTTAGTAGGGATATGAAATTTCATATAAACTACCATTAAAATTTTGCATAAAAAATTTCTTTGATATTCATTTTATAAATTACTTCGTTTTAAATATGATTTTAATTTAGCTGCATGTGTGATTAAACTAATGATATATTTATTGACATATTTAATTTAAAAATGTTTAAAAGTTATGACAATAGTATTGACTTTTGTATTATTGTGGGGGTTCACTGTTACACACTATAGAGTCAAAATCAACTGATCAGTAGGTAAGAGTTAATATAAAGCATTAACTTGTATTAATTTTCAGAATGCTTCTATAAATTATTAATAGCTTTATTGCTAGTTGCTGCTTACGTTAAAATCAATAACAATTATTATGTGTTAATATTGATGTATAGTAGCTATATATGGATATTAATAATCAGCTCCTAACTTGCAAATATAAATACGCAGTTATTTGCTAATAAATTATATGAATTAAAATATATAATAGTAACTATTATGGTTTATAAATGTTAATGATGAATTATGTTTTAGGTGAGCCCGTCCTTTAAGACTTCTGATCCCCCCTTGAATTTCCCCCCTCTTACCCGCTCTTTCCACAAAGCGCAATTACATCATTTAAGTTTATAGGTTACTAGCAGCATGTCCGATCTTCGTACGGAATGTACATTATAACAAAACTAAAAATCTGATGTGGGCAGCACATGATTTTCCCTGCAGATTTATATCCACGTTCTCTATATTTTAATTAATTTTAATTCACTTTTAATTCAATTTTCGTTCTCATATTATAACTGGACTTATTTTCAAAGGTGTCGTGGAAAAATACGAAAAGAAACTAATATATCTCGAGAACGGCTAGTCCTAGTGTAATGGGGTTGGTCTTATTCTTTTCTTCGTTTAAAATTACGTATTAAACTAGCATTTAATGGATATATTTGAGTATACGTAGCTTTTTTGTTTAGATTTTGACAATTTTTGCGGGCCATTCTGCAAAAACAGGCAGGTTATTTTTTTCTGAATCGTACCAAAATCTAATCAGCACCAGGGTGATCTATACGTGACTCATCTACCGAATTTTGTGAAATTCGGTCCATTAGTTTTTCAGCTAGAGTGGATACAAGCTTTTGCGGGCCATTTCGCAAAAAAGGCGGATTCCTTTATCCCGAATCGTACCCAAAACTAATCAGCACCAGACCCGCCCACAAGTGACTTATCTACAAAATTTTGTGAAATTCGGTGTATTAGTTCTTTAGTTAGAGTGGATACAAAATCTGCACAGACAGACACACAGACAGACAGACACACAGACACTCACACAGACGTCACGCTAAAAATAGTTTTTTCGTGTTCTAGAGGTCTCGAAACGTATAGATCCATCGAAAACTCGAGCTGCGATTTTCGGCATGATTCCAATACTTTCCCTATACATTACCATGTATTGCAGGGAAAGTAAAAATTTACAGTCATCTGCAAATTCCTGAATGGCATTGTTCTTCAAAACATTCTATTAAAATATTAAATGGTTGCTCCTGAAAAGAAGTTTAAGAACCTCTGTTCTCGATATATAAAATTATCTTCACAGGTAGATCTGAAGAGGGTCCCGTTTGTACACAAATTTATAAAAAATATAAAATTAAATCAATATATGCCAAAATGAACGCGCTAAAATTGTATGGGAAGTATATATACTCGTACTGTTTATGTTCTCTCAGATTAGTGGATATACACGTGTTATTAGTGGAAGATTATCCATACTGCAATATATGAGTTTCAAAAAATTTTGCCAATATAAAACAGATGACGTAATTAATTGAAAATATCAATAATCCCCGTGATCTTCAAACCTGAAGTCCGTAATTGATATCATCTAGTCTAAAATTTATTTAGTAAAAATCGTCTGCAGCATAAACACATTGGATTTCTTTTATTAGATATCTTAACTATAAAAGTGATACGGGATACTGATACCCGTATTCTACCATAAAGATATCTTTTTGGTGGGAACAGGAATGAGAACGTTTTACGATTAAATAAATGAACTTATTATTCACTCAATACACACTTTATTTGATTACGTAATACACTCTGAAACAATTTCTTGTGTTTGTTAGATAGAAATGCATCGTGCAGAAAATATTCGTACTTTTTTTTGTCCACAAACTTTTTGAATTTCTTTTTTTAACACTTTACAACATAGTTGAGAAGTGTTTATGACTTTGTTCATTCTGTCTGTCTGTCTGTCCGTTGACACGATAACTGCCGTAACAATGACTTTATTAAAATGAAATTTTAGTATGTTGTTGAGACGGTCTGTGGGACCTATGGGAATGTAAATGAATAATATCAACCAATTATTTTTGAATTAAGCCGACGCGGTGGTCGAACGGTCAAGGCAAGCGTTTCCTAGCGATCGTTCGGCTGCCGGTTTGTGGGTTCGAGTCCCACCTTCAGGCATGGATGTTGTGTCGTTGGGTGCGGTGTATTCCCACCCCCACCGGTGCGCCAGGGCAATGTCATGTGACAGGTAAAAGGTTCACTGTTCTAGTCGGTGTATAGGCGAATGATGAAATGTCAAATGCTTGTCCATTGAAGAAAAAAAGTTTTGAATTAAACCCTAGTTGAAAAAATGAAATACATTGAACCCTATGGGACCTAATTTTTCAAACATTTTTTAAGCAAAGTTCAAAATCAAAAATTGCTTTGAAAATTTTAAGAAATATTCAAATTATCCCATAAAATATATAAAAGAAATTTCAGCTAAATATGTTCGGTAGTTTTTTAAATAAAAATTAAAATAGTAATGACACCCATATAATATGAAGAGGTCACGGGACTCACTTCAATATAAAATATGGAATCCATCTTTTTTTCTAGAGTAAAAATCGTGATTTTTAAAGTTCTTTTAAATATATATTTAGTGTTGCATCCGTCCTAAAACCGCTTTGTTTTTGCGTATTTTCTGTGCATCTATATTCTATATATACGCAATTATAATATTTTAGAGTTTGGGTGATCAAACTTTGATTATTTCTACAAAGAAGCTCTGTTTTAATCGATGCAGTATGTAAACAAGTCAATGTAAGTTGAGTTGCATAAGAATTGCTGAATTTTTTTTACCGCAAAATTATTTAATTCTGGAGTCTGGAATAAAAGTGTATGAATGAAATATTCACCGCTTTTACATAGAGAGACAGCCGATTTATATTTCGATGACGTCATTTGAATAAAGTTCATTTTTCTCGATGAAGTTGGAAGTTTTCAAGTAAAATAAATTATTGTATTTCTGTGATAATTAAAAGAGTATCGCCTCTGAATGTATCGCATTTTAGAGATGTTTAAATAAAATTGCATTGAAGTTGGAAAGTGCTTTATAATCAATGCTTTATGCAGGATTAATATTTCTTGTTTTTCTTTGAGTGATGCTACTCTGGGTCAACAGCATCAAAAAAAGCTTTGTTGAAATATTCAATTACTGGTCGAATTTTGAACGCCTTATCATGTGGTGGCTTATCCTGGCCACTATTGTAGAAGTGACAAAAAATATCAATCATGCTTAAAGCATTGATTATGAAACACTTTCCAACTTCAATGCAATTTTATTTAAACATCTCTAAAATGCGATACATTCCTCGGAAATATTTTAGAACTTATTACAATACTACATTAATTTATTATATTTGAAAACTTAAACCTTCATCGAAAAAAATGAACTTCATTCAAATGACGGCATTGGAATATAAATTGACTGGTTTAAACCTCTCTAAAATGTGATACATTCCTCGGTAATAATTTTAGAATCATCATAATACTACAATAATTTATTATATTTGAAAACTTCATCGAAAACAACTGACATTCATTCAAATGACGTCATAGAACAAATAACACGCCTGGCTCTCTCTATAAAAGCAGCATTTCATCCATAACATTTTCCCATTCATTTCATTCATCACAATACTATAATAATTTATTTTATTTAAAAATTAAGACCATGAAGATACAAGTAACTAAACTCTATGCTTAAAACTTCATCGAAAAAAATCGTCCTTCTCGCTGTAAAATCAATGAATATTTCATTCATATCAGCTATGCAGACTCCATGAGCTACATACTTTTGAGTTAAAAAAATACAGCAATTCTTATACAACTCATCCTACATATTTTGCTGTTTACATTTTACATACGTGAAAAATAGACTTCGTTGTAGAAATAATCAAATTTGGATAATCATTTAAACTCATATATATTGTCATTGCGTTGTTTCAGTATGTAGATGCACAGAATTTAAGCAAAAATAAAGCGGTTTTAAGACGAATACAACACTCAATATGAATTAAAAAGAACGTTAAAAATCACGATTTTGAGACAAGATGAATGACATATTTTATTTTGAAGTGGGTCACGTGATCTTTTCATATCATGGTCACGTGATCGCTTCATATAAGTGGTGTAATTATTATTTTAATTTTTATTTAAAAAACTACTGAATATATTTTGCTGAAATTTTTTTTATATATTTTATGGTAGAATTTGAATATTATCTAAAATTTTCGAAGCAATTTGTGAATTTTAAATCCGCCTAAAAAAAGTTTTAAAAATTAGGTCCTATAGGGTTCAATGTATTTCATTTTTTCAACCCGGGTTCAATCCAAAACTAATTGGGTGGTATTATTCATTTATATTCCCATAGGTCCTACAGACCGTCTGAACAGCATACTAAAATTTTTTTTCGATTAAGTCATTGTTACGGCAGTTATAATGCTAACTGACAGACAGACAGAATGAACAAAGTCATTAACACTTTTCAACTTTTTTGTAAAGTGTTAAAAATGTATTTTAACACCAACAACTTTTTCATAAGGCATTGTCCTTGCAATCAGTTTTACTCTCAAAACATCATCACTAGCTCAAAAATATCCTAATATAGCATTTTAAAGGTAAAATGTTAAATTTTCAACCTTTCACAAATTTAGAAAATATTTTTTTTTTCTATAATGAGTCTCAGAAGAAGGTAACTTGCAAACAACAAGGCTAATTTTTCAATCTGTATACACCATAAAACATTTGCATGTTACTGAAAATTTGAGTGAAAGTTTTAGCTGTCTGTAATGGAGAGTAAGGTTCCTGATAGCTAGGACTATATATACAGGGTGTCCAGGAAGTTCCGGAACGGCGCAATATCTCGAGAAATACACTTCGGAACAAAAAAATAAAAAAACACGTATTCAATATTTTTAGAAAAACTATCCAATGATACCAAAATTGACCCTCCCCCCCCCCCCTCTGTGGGAGGGTAGCTTTGGCTAGCGTTATCATTGGATAGCTTTTCTAAAAATATTGAATACGTGTTTTTTTATCTTTTGATCCGAAGTGTATTTCTCGAGATATTGCGCCGTGCCGAAACTTTCTGGACACCCTATATATATATATATATATATATATATATATATGTGTGTGTGTGTGTGTATATACGTGTGTATATACGTGTATATATATATATATATATATATATATATATATATATATATACACAAAAATAACCCTCCGACAGACGATAATTAGCTGAATATTTCAGAAATGAAGCTGGAATTTTCATGAACGTCTGTAATTGCAGCTTTGCCGAAATTAACAACAAAGTGGCTGAAAAAAATGAGCAAAGGTTGCAGATTGTTTTACAGTGTATAAAGATAAAAAAAAAAATAGAATTTTGTGTAACGACTCCTCCCCCCCCCCCCGTCCCCTATTAAAATTTTAAAAAAAAGTAAAAATATCCAGAATTGAATCTGGAAATTTTGAAGATATATTTTTTTGCAGATATAATCTTTTCTTGCAGACATACAGTGTGTCCGGTCGAACGGTGTTACTCTGCTGTCTGCCGTTGTCATACCTCCTCCGGAATACACCACCCAGCCCGTTTTCGAAGACGCGGTGGGGCCGAGCTACTCGCCCGCTGACTGTGCCATGCGGCCCAATGATGGACCCAACGGCCATCCACATCGATCATCGTTCGCCATGTACGTGCAGCATTTCAATAAATGTGGCGTAAGAGTGCAACAAGCCTCGGACGGGAAGGTAAGTAATACAGTGTTTAAAAAAAAAATCAAAACGTAAACTACTGCGCAAATAAATGAGAGCAGATAATTGTTCCAAAAATACGCAATGGGTCTTCTTCAGTATGAAAATTCAGTGTTTCTTTCAGGCATACATCCAAGTGGGGGGGGGGGGGCGAAACCCTTCGGAGACATTTTATTTTAACTTAAAAATAATTCCCCTCCTCTAAAGTTTTAAACTCCCCCTCCCCTGCCAAAAAATCCTGAAAGAAAGATTACATGAATTAATTAGGCAAACAAAAAGAGAAGATTAAAGAGATTAAGACATTCTGAATTAATTTACCTCGAGCAAGCGACTACTAAAACACAGTAGTGATCATCGCCTCTAGTAAGGAGAAGAAGGAATATACTAAAATCAGAATAAATGGGCGTGAAAAAGAAAACGTGAAACCTAAAAAAAAATTAATGCGAAAAGACAGAGGGAGGCAAATTGAACACAATCGAGTCATAGCTCAGAGAAGGTCTCATAGTATGTTTTTGAAGTTAGGTGATGATGGTGAAGTAGGTGCATTAACCAGGTAATTTACTATTTGTTTTATAAGTTCATCAAAAGCTGTCAAAATATTGACAAAAAACACATAATTAAACATTCTAGAGATAGCATTATGCAGACGAAATTTTTTCCGCTACTATATTTCAAGAAAATTATATCATGTGGCTTAGCAACGGATTTAAATCCAATGCGTTTATGCAGCAGACGATTTTTTATTAAATATTTTCCAATTTAAATAATAAAGAAATGTATATGGAATAAATTTTTTCGAAATTGCATTTTTGACTGGATTATATCAATTATGGACTTCAAATAAAGACTTCAAATACGGACTTCAAATAAAGATTACGGGGATTATTGATATTCGTTTGTTTTATAAGCCTATCAACGTTTGTATCTGAAAGCATCTGGAGTATCTGATAAGACACAGACACATTTGTTGTCGTCTTCACTTAGGAAAAATTTTGATCCTGCTGCTATTCTTTTTCTTCCTTCTAAATTTTTGATTTCATATATCTTATTTTTGATTTGCAAACGATTTCCTTTTTAAGGCACTCGATACAACTATTTGCTGATAGACAGCTGTTTAAATTTGCTATCGCGGTTGCTTTGTTTTTATATTCGGAAGAAGGCTGCTTTGTCACTGCACCTCTTATTAACTTCACATGGACTCTATTTGTACTTTCGTTCAACATCTTTGACGGGCTTTTTCTCGGTTCCCAGAGAATGTAAAGAGCTGAAAATCGGCACAAACTTGCATCTAGCAGAACATTTTCATGTATTAAATTTTCACGTCATTGCGTTACATCGTTACGTCATTCGCGAAAGTCATTTTTTAAGGGCTCGTTCTTGGCTCCCAGAACAGCTAAAGTTCTGAAATTCAACATACAATTTCATCTCACGGAACATTTTAATTTGTCAAAATTTGAAGTCACGTCGTTACGCCATTTATTACGCTATATGTGACGGACTCGTTTTCGACTCCCAGAACCCGTAGAAAGCTAAAACTCGGCTTTCATCTATCAAATTTTCACGTCATTGCGTTACGTCATTTACGTACGTCATGACTACGTTCCCCCTCCCTTTTCATGCATTTTCTTTGCGAATTCGATGTATTCAGATAAAATAGTCTCCTTTGTTCTGACGTGTTGATCCATGTATAATGTTACTACATAGGCTTGAATGCAAATTACAACAAAACATTAAAACTTAAAGGTTAAAAAAGAATTAGGAAAAAACCAAATTTTTTAATGTTCCCCTTCTTCTACACAGTTAGTGGAGCACGGAAAAGTAGAAAATAAATTTTAATCAAACACTTGTATCAAATTGATGGAGTAGGTAGTTTGAATTCAAAGTAATACTATATACTTGCAAATCTTATCATCTGAAATTAATATTATGCACGATTGTCAAAACTATTTTATTTGACTACTACTGGCTCATTTCCTTTCGATAATTTTTCAGTATATCAATTTTGGATAATTATAAGATTTAAATATTACTAGCAATATACCCGTTCTTCGTACGGAACATGCAATATAAAGAAACTTAAAATTGACAATCACGTTTAAATTTCTAGTACACTCACGGATAATGAAAGTTACGCACCAAGAAGGAAGCATAGGATGGACCTGGAATTTTATTGATGGAAGAATACAGATGAGTGATATACATGATCACAAAAAACAGCGCAGCAGAACACGTACAGAGGGAGCTGTGATACACAGTCCGGTCATCCTCAATAGCGCGTCGCACCGCCTCGTGCTGCGATACAAGCAGCAAAACGGCCCGGCATGGTGTCGAACAGACGCCTGCTGTTGTCCTGTGGCAGACGAGTCCACACCTGTTGGACGTTACGTTCCAAATCTCGAAGATTGCGGCAACGAGGCAGCTGGCATTTCAACTGGACCCACACATGCTTGATAGGGGGACAGCTCTGGGGAGCCGGCACCCCATGGGAGTGTCTGGACATGACTCAGACAGGCCTGGGCGACACGAGCCGTGTGCTGCCGGGCATTATCCTGCTGGAATTACGCACTTGGAATCCCGGCAACGAATGAGAGCACATGGGGCCGTAGAATCTCATCCACATACCGCTGTCCTGTCAATGTTCCAGGTACCACTACTAGAGCGGATCGGCTGTCGTAGGCTATGGCTCTCCAGCGCATGATGCCTGCAGTGGGACTGGTGAGGCGCTCGATAACGATGTTGAGATTGTGGCGTTGTGCATGGGACCTCCACACCCGGACACGCTGATCATCGGTCCCCAAATCGAAGCGGCACTCATCACTAAACACAACACATCGTCAATCTGTGGAGTTCCACGTTGCTCTGGCTGGGCACCACTGCAACCGAAGCCGCCGATATTCCAGTGTTAACGGCAGAACACGTAAGGGACGCTGGGATTGCAGATTCGATTACTTCAGGCATCTAGATATGGTTCATAGGCACACAGGAACCGCTACGTGTGCCTATATCGCTGATCGGGTCGCCGTGGGCTCTATACGTGCCTGCTGTACGATCATTCGATCCTCTCTACTCGTGGTATGTCTGGTCCATCCAGAGCCGGTCCTCCGTGTATGGGTGGCGTCCTGTGACCAGTGTTCTCAACACGGTCGGACGGTATAGTCCGAACGATCCACGTGACGGTCTATCCGGCGCGCTGACCAACCTGCGGTTTTCAGCCCGTTGATTAGGCCTCTCTCGAAGTCCGTCAATTGCGTATATCGACGTTTCTGGCGTCCACCCACTATTCTTTTCACTCCGTACTCGTGCTTACGTCGGTCGAAACTTCTCGCATTGATGGGGCGTCGATTGCACGCCTGTTTATAAGGCCGCTGGCTCATGCTTTCAGCGCCACTCGCGGGTCATGCGCAATCACACCAGACTGTGATCATTTGCATACCAGTCCACCCTCTAGCTATTTACATTATTTCGCGGTTGTACCATGTTTTCCTCTTGGTGCGCAACTTTAATTGTCTGTGAGTGTTTTGATTGTCCGTGAGTGTATTCATTGTCCGTGAGTGATATTGCTATATATATATATATATATATATATATATATATATATATATATATATATATATATATATATATATATTCAAAACATGCTATGATCAATATTTAAATGAATGCTCCTAAAAGAAAGTTTAAGAATTCCTGTTCCCGCTATACAAACTTATCTTCACAAGCAAATCTAAAGAATAAAACATCCTGGTTAAGTTTGTGTACAAATTTACAAAATATATGAAATTCCATCAATATTTGCCAAAATGAAAGCGCTAAAATTGTATGGAAAGATACGCCCATACTACTTATCTTCCCTTAGATTAGAATATATACCCTTGTATTAGAAGATTACCCATACTACAATTTCTAAGCTTCAAAAATGTTTGCCAAAATAAAACAGATGACGTTATAGTTTGAAAATATTAATAATCCCCGTAATCCTTAAATCTCAAGGTCATAATTTATACAATCCAGTAAAAAATGCAATTTCTATAACATTTATTTTATATACATTTCTTTATTATTTAAATTGGAAAAAATTAATAAAAATCGTCTGCGGCATAAACATATTGGATTTAAATCCGTTGCTAAGTGACATGATATAATGTTCTTCAAATAAATTGGCGGAAAAAATATCGTCTGCATAATGCTATTTGTAAGGATTGTTTAACTCTGGGTTTCTTATTAATATATCGACAACCCCTGGGCCTATAAACTCGAAACATGGACTCAATTTTAAGAGCTCTTTCACGGCTACCCACAAAATTTCATCAAAACGGGTGTAGCCATTCTCCCGTGATGATCAGACAAACACACACGCACGTAAACAAACAAACAAACAAATAAATAAATAAACAGACAGATTTTCAATTTTAATTATATAGATTGTTCTGAATTAAATCTTCCTAACGCCTTAATTTGGTACAATTTAGTGTGTTATTTAAATTTATCTCCTACTTATCCGTGTGCGATTGTTATGTAGGGGAGGACATTAAAAAAAATTTTTTTTGCCCTTCGTAATTTGTTTGTCCTCCGAAACTGGTTGACATCGTAACTAATTTGTTTCACGCCGTATTTTTCACTTTTTATAACATTTTCTTTCATTCACCCCCCAGGAATGGATTTCAGTGACCCTCCGTTTTCCTTTTATGGACGGTCTACGGATGGCTGAAGACGAATACGTGATGATCATGTGCAAGCCCCAGGACAGGATTGCCACAACGCATCATGTCATGGATATGCGTCCCACCGCGTAAGTTGGGAAATTCATTTGGAATTAATTCAAACCAGCAAAGTTTGTGCGCTTTGATCGCTACACATATTTAAGTATAC
The DNA here is from genome assembly GCA_951213105.1 of Amaurobius ferox. NCBI lineage: Eukaryota > Metazoa > Arthropoda > Arachnida > Araneae > Amaurobiidae > Amaurobius > Amaurobius ferox. The sequence goes on from OX578151.1 coordinate 18,590,969, forward strand.
CATGACCATGCATGCGGAAAACAGGAACCGGCGGACATCACCTCTCCCGCCGTCCCTACCATCCGCTTCTAATATCCACAGACACATGCAGGCCATACACCCCTCTCAATCAATACTACTATTTCTTATACGACTCCCTATCGAAACATACATACTATACCAACCCCTAACATAAGTCAATTAATTTTCGCTCCCCTAGATCTTCTAGCAAATCAATTTATCAAGTTTAATACTTTAAACATTTTACCTCAAGTTTACATTTTCTGGTCATACCATGGAAGAAAAAGGACTATCTCTCTCTAACTTCATGTGTCACGCAATTCTACCCCAATCAATATACCTACGAACACATTTTGCATTAATTACATGGTTTTAAATATAACAAACTATCTATCAAAACATGCATGCTATAACAATCCCTAACATAATGCAATTAATTTACTGTCTAACAAACCAATTTATCAAGTTTAATACTTCAGGCTTTTATCTCGAGTTTTCAATTTCTGGTCATTCCATAGAAGAAGGGGAATTAACTCCCTTTCTAATTTTATTAAAGGTAAAGGAAGGAAAGAAGGAGAAAGTCTCTCTACCTCCATGGTTTAAATATTAATATTTTTAATTTTTAATTTGAGATGACATTACCATTCAATATTTTTCCTATTCAGCTTAATCGTTTAAAATAAAATTTTAGTATGTTGTTCAGACGGTCTGTAGGACCTATGGGAATGTAAATGAATAACATCACTCAATTAGTTTTGGATTGAACCCGGTTGAAAAGTGAAATACGAGTACATTGAACCCTATGGGACCTCATTTTTCAGACATTTTTTAAGCGGAGTTAAAATTCACAAATTGCTTTGAAAATTTTAGGAAATATTCAAATTATTCCATAAGATATATAAAAAAAAAAAATCAGCAAAATATTTAGGCTAGTTTTTAAAATTAAAATTAAAATAATAATGGCATCCATACAATATGAAGAGATCACGTGATCCACTTCGAAATAAAGTAGGGCATCCATCTTTTTTCCCAGAGTAAAAATCGTGATTTTTACAGCTGTTTTAAATTTATATTTACTGTTGCATCCGTCCTAAAACCGCTTTATTTTTGCGTTTTTTCTGTGCATCTATAGTCTGCGCCAACGCAATTACAAAATGTTTCAGTTTAAATGATCATCCACCTTTGATTATTTCTACAACGAAGCCTAATTTTAATAGATGCCGAACGTAAACAAGTGATTGTAAGATGAGTTGTATAGAGAATTGCTGAATTTTTTTCACGCAAAATTATTTAGCCCTGGAGTCTGGAATATAAGTGATATGAATGAAATATTCATTGATTAAGCAGATGATTTTATAGCATTGCGTTTTTTGATGAAGTTTTAAGTTTCCAAGTAAAATAAATATTGCACTTTGCTAATTTAAAAAATGTCACCGCTGAATGCATCGCATTTTAGAGATGTTTAAATAAAACTGTATTTCAGCTGGAAAGTGTTTCATTATCAATGCTTTATGCATGATTGATCTTTCTTGTCCTTTTATTTCTTCATTCAATTGCATCATGTTGTGGCAGCGTCTTTGACCTAAGATTATAAACACAAAAACAGCGAAACAGGCTAAACTTTGAAAGGCTATTCCTCCGGCTCCAAGAGTTAATTTGAAAAACGGATTTCAGATTTGGATTCAGCGTGGTCGAATTAGTATACATGAGTTTCTTCAGTCTTCATGGATGAAATTGGGGGCTCCGACATACTGACACTCATAGAGTTTCGTCCAGAATAGAGCACCAGGCGCGAAGCGCCTTTAATCTCCAATCTCTAGGTGTGGTTCTTATCTTCATACTGTGACATTATTTCATTGGTCCATAGTTGGAGGTTCGAGGTTTTTGATTTACTGTTTTTATTATTTGTCCTAGCTCCTAGTGTGGCAGTTTGTTGCACATTAAGAGTTTAAGCAGTTTGGGGGGTTGATGCAGATCTGAGGGTAACCTAGCATTTTAGCAGTTTAGGATTTTAAACATTTTGTAGAAAACCAAAGATCGCGAGTTTTCGTTAATATCAACTGATTAAGGTGGGACGTTCCTAGTACCGAATATCAAAGTTAAGTACCGAGCGGGGTCTCTTACGAGATTTAGCCTTGCGATGATCATAGTCATGCAGATTAAATAATAGTTCATTTGGGACAGATGGCAGATTTTTGTAGAATTTAAGCGCTAGCTTTTTGATTTGGGCTCTAACAGTTTTTATTTTGAAGTCTTTCCTAATTACCGAGTTTCTCAAGTATCTAGGGGCTTTCCTTATAATCCTTAGGGTTTTGTTTTGTCTTGTCTCTAATAAGTCTATGGTAGTTTTACAGGCATATCCCCATACGGGTGCTGCATACAGCATTCCTGGGCAGATGACCGATTTATAAATTAGGAGTTTATTTTGATAACTTAGATTTCCGTTTCCTATCATTGGGTATAAGGCTCCTATGGTTATATACGCTTTTTTGATTATGTTCGTTACGTGCAGTTTCCAAGTTAGGTGGGAGTCTATCGTTACACCTAGGTATTTAGTAGATTTTTCCGCTTTTAGGGCATGGTTGTTTATGTACAGAGGAGGCGGAGGTTTACGTTTTCTTGAGAAATAAATCCAATGACATTTATTGGGATTTAATTTTATTCGCCATTTTTCCAGCCATGTTTGGAGTATGTCTAAGTGTTGTTGTAGCTGTCTGTGCATTACTGAGACGTAAGGGTGTTTTGCAAGTATCGCGCTGTCGTCTGCATAGAGTGCCAGCTCCGTGTCTGGGGTCCTGGGAATGTCATTTAGATATATGTTAAAGAGTGTCGGGCCCAGGATGGATCCTTGCGGTACACTACTTTTAATGAGCTTGGGTGTAGATAAGTTATTTTTTACTCTGACTTGAAAGTGTCTGTTATTTAGGTATGAAATTAAAAGTTTGACAAGTGCGTCAGGGACTTTTAGAGTGATCAATTTGTAAGCTAATCCACAGTGCCACACTTTATCAAAGGCTTTTTGGATGTCAAGAAAAATCGCAGCTGTGGGTGTCTTATTATTAAAACCAGAAGAAATGTACTCTACCACTCTCAGCAATTGATGAGTGGTGGAGTGTTTTGGCCGAAATCCAAACTGCTCCGGAATGATAATGTCATTCTCACTAAGGTGCGTGTTCAGTCTCTTAAGAATTATTTTCTCAGTAATTTTACTAAGTGTCGGCAACAAACTGATTGGTCTGTAGTTGGCTGGAATTGAGGCATCCTCACCAGGTTTATGGATCGCTATAATTATCGCTTCCTTCCATTCTTTGGGGAAATAATTTAGTTCTAGTATTTTATTTATTAAGATGGTCAAGTAAAATATTATATTTAAGGGTAGGTTTTTTACCGCGATATTCCTGATTTTGTCGTGCCCTGGGCTTTTACGGTTTTTGATAATCTCTACTATTTCTTGCGGGGTGGCTGGGTTAATCTCAGCCGTGACCGGGGAGTTCCTGAAATTGTTTAGAGTTTGCCTAACCATTCTTAGGGTGTCCTGACACATTAGATCGTGGTTTGGTTCAAATTGCTTTTCGTAATGCCTAGCAAGCGCCTCTGCCTTTTCTTCGTCTGAGTACGCAATATTAGCGCCATCTATTAGTGGCGGGAGTTTAATTTGAGGTTTTCTGAGTCTTTTAGCGAATTGCCAGAGCGATACGTCTTCCGAGCTAAGGGATTCAATTAACTCTTTATACTGTTGCTGCTTATCTGCGACAATTTTATCCCTGACTTTCCACGTGAGTCTGTTAAGCTCCCTTTTGAGGGTAGGGTCTCTATTAGCCTGCCATGTCTTACGCATTCTGTTCCTTTGCCTAACTAATTGTTTGACATGGTGGGAAAGTGTGGGCATTTTTGGTGACTCACGATGTGTTGTGGCAGATGCAATAGCTCTCCTGATTTCTGTTGTGAGTGTGTGCGTGGCAGAGTCAATATCCGCCGTGCTCATAATGTTGGGTACTGCTAAATGCGGCTCGAAAAGTGCTCTTTTGAATACGTTCCAGTTCACCCTCTCTTGTCCCAGAGAGGCTGGAAGGGGAGTGTTCAAATCGAATGTCACCAGTACCGGTAGATGATCCGAGTCGAATTCATCCAGGGTATCAATTGTGTGAGCGTATTCTATGTTTCTCGTTAGGACAAAGTCTATGAATGAGCCATTGGCACCTGAGAAGCAGGTTGGTCTCGACGGTGCAATGATGTCAGTGTTTGTTGTGTTTAGCAATCTATGTATCTGTGTACCGCGTGTGTTGGCTCTCCTGCTGCCCCACGCTCGGTGGTGTGCATTGAAGTCGCCCGCGAGTATTGTGTTTGGATATCGCGAGAAAAGCAGTTCCAGCTGCGCAGCTACATTTATACCACTCATGTTTTTGACATATATTGAAGTTAGGATAAATGGGTTTACATTATTTATTTTAATTTTTATACTAGTATTTTCTATACCTTGAAGATTTATGTTGTTTATTTCCTCGTGGGGAATATTACTTTTAATATATATTGCTGTTCCTCCATGGGGATTTCTAGCAGTTATATTTGAGCTAAGGGTATGATAGCTATTATAGTTTGCTATATTTAGTTTTTTGTTTTCTCTAACTTTAGTTTCCTGGATTAGCAGGGCATCTACATCATTTTCATTTACGTAGCTCCTAAGTTCATTTATTCTTGGAGATATGCCGTTCGCATTCCAAAATATTATTTTAAAACTTTCTTTTTGGGACCTATTCATGGCGGGTTTGTTTCTCACTGTTTTTATTAAATTCCGCGATTAATTTAAAAGCCTCAAAGACCATTTGCATTGGATCGCTCTTTTTTTGAATTAACTCAGCGAGCTGCATCAACAGATGTTTTATATCGTCTAGGTTGAACATACTGATAAATCCTCTGACGAGGTTGAGGATTTCATCCATCTTTTCATCATTGGATTTATCAGCAAGTTCAGTCTCAGCTTCAATTTCCTCAGTCTCAGCTACAATTTCCTCAGCCTCAACCGCGGTTTGATCTGTTTTGTGAGTATCCTTTTGGACCTCGGTAGTCTTTTGTTTTTTTTCAGCCGATTTGTCTAACTGCTGTGTTTGCGCGAGCTCTTCTCGGGCGCGTTTAGTTTTCTGCCATTCCTGAACCTTTTTTTCTAATCTTTGTTTTGCTTCTCTTGCCTCTTTGGCGGCTTTATCAATTGCTATCCTCTGATTTATGTCTTCATGAGCTATTCTCACTTCCTCCACAGTCATTTCTCTGGAGGTCGACGGTTTAGGGGCCTGCTCTTGCACCGATCTGGTAGGTGCTGAAGTTTGAGTTCTTTTAACCTGTGGCACAGAGTGCGAGGAGTCCTGATGGGGTGTCTGAGGGTTTAGACCGAGGGCCTTTTGCCTCCAAGGGGGTATCTGATTTTTGGGGGGAGGGGGGCATACCCCGGTGCCTTTCCTCTGTTCCAGGGGTTCTTCGGGCATTGCCTGAAGTTCGCCGGGTGATCTCCATTGCAGTTAGCACACGTTGCCTTCTCTGTCCTTGGTCTTTGGCAGTCACGTGTGAAGTGTTCTTCAGCACACTTAAGGCACTTTGGTGGCATGCTGCAATTCTCAGAGGAATGATTGAATTGCTGGCACCGGTAGCAGATTTTGAAGCCCCGTGCTCTGAAGGCCTCTACCTTCACAGCCAAGTATCCTAATCTTGTCAGTCGGTATACCCTCTGCCAGTCTTCCGTAGGCCTAATGCTGACTAAGAAGATCGGCAGGGGCAATCTCGTTTTTGTGTTTCTCAGTTGAGAAACCCGGACTACATCTAATCCTTCGGATGTTAGAGTGATTTTTATTTCCTCAATGTTATAGTTTGTTGGTAGCCCCTTCAAAACTACCTTTTTGGGCCTTTCCGTCTTTAAGTTTAAACTGTGGAAGGGGATTTTCTCACTAGATAAATGGCGTTGTACAACCCTATAGGCGTCAGCGTCATTTGGAATCAATTTTAGCATGTCTCCTGTGAGCTTGCCAGATACTTTATTACCTGAGATTTCATTTAATTTTTTAAGGAGAGCCTGGTAATTGTCATTAAACTTGATGAAAAAACATTCCGCTTTTGGGTCTTTTTTCTCAACCACTACACTATTTTGCCTGTCACTATTTTGAACCGTTTTTGGTTTTGGTGCACTTTTGAACACTATAGGTTGCGCGACAATTTCAGCATAACTCTTAGTTTTAACATTATCATTTACATCTTTATCAATTTTTTCACTACAATCCATGTTATCCTTGTCATTAGATTTTAAGTTTAATTCTCCATTCTGGTTTTTAGTAGGAGCATCCATAGTAGATTGCCCCTCTATCCTCCTCTTTTTATTTGGATTTTCAACAGGTTTAAGTTTATCTTCATCTTTAATTTCTTTAATTAAGCCTAGTTCTATCATTTTACATTTAATTACATCACTAGAATTACTTCCTTCACAGTTATAAATCTCATTTAAATTACTAGCATAAAACCTATCCAAATTCTGGACCAACAAAAAAGAATTTACAGAAAGAAACGAACCCAGAATCTTGGAGACTTGGTCCTCGTCCCGTCCGAGTAGTCCATTCGTCAGTAGCTCCCTGATGTGTAGCGTCAGAGTGTAGATTGCCAGTGCACAAAAGTTCACAGCGTTTTTCACTTCTTCCTTCCAAGCGGGCATCAATCCATCCTTGGGCAGAGTATCACAATATTCAATCATGGCATCCCTGAGAGGCCGCAGTCCATCTTCGTCTAGCTCACCAGCAAGTCCGCGAGTAGCTTCCGTATCGAATGCATCCAAATCCATGTCGTCAGCGTAGAAACGATCAAAGCAATAGCACTACCACGTGGGAAAAACACACGTGGCACTCCAAAGTTGAAAAAGCACGAATCCAAAATGACGAGAAATCCGTACACAACAAAGCTGTAATTGCTTAGCCCGACGTGTTCTATCGTAACTAGATATAACACGCCAAACTTAAGCAAAGAAAGTCACCACAATCAAAAAGCAGCAGCTTCACAAAATCACAACCTCGTAGCTCGGAATCTGAGCTCCGAATCCATACTGACACTGTGCTTTTAGAAAGGCGATACAGGACACTGATACCCAAGGGTTTAACAATGGTGTCATTTCAAGTCTGTTAATATTGAAGGTAAAAGGGGGCATTACAGTTCCATTCTCAAGTATAGTAAAATGAATAGAATTCTGGAATTCTTTTCCGTGATTTACATATTTTATGTTTGGTAAAATGTTAAATTTCTTACCATTTTGTAAAATATTACTTTACGTCACACGGCTTTACACAATGCTGGATTTTAAACTCAGATTTTCCCATGTTATGTACTGCTGTATCTCTACCAGCATTCATATATTGGTCTAATATCGGCAGTCGAAATTGACCCAATGTAGGGCCAATATAAAAATGTAGACATTTTGCAATAGTGGGCCGATGTAGGCTTCCAATATTGGCCCATTATGGGCCGGCCATTTATAACCAAAATTGACATTCGAAAGTTTTTCGGATATTTAGCTAGTATTGGCGGCTAATATATCCCAAATATTGGAAATATTTCCAATGTAATACTAATATTCGCGTAATATTTCAATGCCAATATTTGTCTCCAACGTATCCGCAGTATTCGCATTACATTTGAATGTTAGGCTTGATCATCGTAAAGTGACTATGCCCCATGGAATAAAAGGGACCGCAGCTCCCCTACCGGATAATTTAAAAAGTTACGTAAACGAACTCTCTCTCTAAGAAAGCAGGATACACGAATATTATCATTCATAAAGTTGTAGTTTTTTCTTTCAGGGTTAATTAATTAGTTTTTCGTTATGTCATTTTGAAGCGCAATGTTGAGTGATTTTGAAACAAATCGAATCCTTGACCATCAAAAATATTATCACATAATTTTTTCATATTAACACCGTCGGAAAGCTTAAGCGATTGGACGTTCGGATCCCCCCCCCCCCAACCACACACACACACACACCTCCTTATTTTCGAATGAATTCGTGAAAAAATCAGGGCATTCAATAATGTTAAACGATAACCATTTTATACTAATTTTTACTTTCCTTATATACATAACGTATATAAAGAAAGTATTGTGACGGGGTCGAAAATTCGAATTCAAGTTTTCGACGGGAGAGCACGTCTCAAGCATCCCTGATTACGAATCGAACATTTTTGAAGTGATGTTGTGTGTGTGTGTGTGTGTGTGAAAGTATGTGTGTGTGTCAGTGAGTCTGTGGAGACGATAACTGACGAACGAAATTTGGTACAAAAATTATAATCCGTAAACACTGGAAGCCTACTGTTTTGATACGGAATCGAATGTTCAGAACCCCCCCTAAATTTTCAAGTGAAATTTTGAAAAAATCGTCAAAAAATCAAAGCCTCTAATAAAGTTACGCAAATAGAGGTTTCTTATGTAATTTTTCATTAGAAAACGATTGACATAAATTTTAGAACGCAAATATGAACCGTTCTTGAGATATTGCACATTTTTCAAAAAAATTATCAAAAAATCGCATAAAATAAAAAAAAATATATTTCCTATTGAGAAACATGTTCACTTTTCATATGTAATACCATGCGATAAATTGGGTGACATCATTCTCGTGGATCTAGCTCGTTCCATTCATGAAAAAAGATACTTTGAGTAATACTTTTTTATTTGAACGCCAATAGTCATTTATCTGCTGTAAAAATAACTTATCTCTCCATCCATAATGCTTGGCGAGATTTTGGCGACGAAGTTGGTGGAATGTCGCCAATTTGGCGACTGTTTTAAATCTTGCTAAATTAACAAAAAACTCGCCAAATGGATAAAAATGACGCTAAATCAATGAAAATAACGACTTATTGACGAAAATTCAATATCCTGGAAAGAATATAAATATCTACTATAAAAATAATCTTTTTTTTTTTTTTTTACTGTAAAAGCAGTAAATTCATTGCATTGTATAAGGAAAGTCATGTGCTGCCCACATCAGATTTTTCTTATATTCTAAAGCGAATGACACAAACTTTACAATGCTAATTTCAACCGTTCTCGAAATATTGCAGGTTTTCCAAATAAATGTATTTAAAAAATTACATAAAAATGAACAGTAGTAAACATCATCAAATATGTAACACATAGCGACACATTTGGCGACTCAATTGACGAAATATCGCCTACTTGGCTACTTTCTTAATGTAGTGCCAAATTGACGAAAATGTCGTCAAATTGGCAAAAATGACCTTAAATTACGTTAAATTAATTTGATGAATAATTAATATTTAACTCATTTTAATATAATATAATGGAATATATTGCTTATCAGATATTAGCAATATCCCCAATTGCCCAGTTACATTTGAGCGAAATATAAAGTTAATTTGGTACTGTTGCGAACGAGCAATGTTCCATTTGGCGCCTCCTTTTTCGTCTGTCTCGAAGGCCAGGCGAAGAAAATACAGTGCATGGCGTCAGCATGACGGGAGCATGGCATGAACCCAGGGTCGCCAGGATTTCCCAGTTGGAGGAAGGGTTTCCAGATTTAGGGATTTATCGCACATTTGGCGACAATTGACGACTTCCGGAATGTTCCAGAAACCTATATTGACATCAAAATCTCGAATTCGAAAATTTTTGTGAAAATAATACTTTCTCTTTACCATATTACATAGTATAAGGAAGTAAAAATTTAATGAATGAATTCATTGCATTCCGGTTGTAAATCCGGGTATTTACGGGTATATTTTCTAGCAAAAATTTAAATTAAAGTAAAAATTTAATAAAAATTTAGATTAAAACACACACTAAATAAAGTAAAATTAAAATTAAATTAACATTTCCTGGTAAAAATTTAAATTAAAGTAAAAATTTAATAAAAATTTAAATTAAAGCAAACATTAAATAAAGTAAAATTAAAATTAACATTTTCTGGTAAAAATTTAAATTAAAGTAAAAATTTAATAAAAATTTAAATTAAAGTAAACATTAAATAAAGTAAAATTAAAGTAAAATTAACATTTTCTAGTAAAAATTTAATAAAAATTTAAATTAAAGCAAACATTAAATAAAGTAAATTTAAAGTAAAATTAACATTTTCTTGTAAAAATTTAAATTAAAGTAAAAATTTAATAAAAATTTAAATTAAAGCAAACATTAAATAAAGTAAAATTAAAATTAACATTTTCTGGTAAAAATTTAAATTAAAGTAAAAATTTAATAAAAATTTAAATTAAAGTAAACATTAAATAAAGTAAAATTAAAGTAAAATTAACATTTTCTAGTAAAAATTTAATAAAAATTTAAATTAAAGCAAACATTAAATAAAGTAAATTTAAAGTAAAATTAACATTTTCTTGTAAAAATTTAAATTAAAGTAAAAATTTAATAAAAATTTAAATTAAAGCAAACATTAAATAAAGTAAAATTAAAATTAAATTAACATTTTCTGGAAAAAATTTAAATTAAAATAAAAATTTAATAAAAATTTAAATTAAAGAAAAAAAGTAAATGAAGTAAAATTAAAATGTAATGAATGAATTCATTAAATCCCGGTTGTAAATCCGGGTTGTATCCCGGTTGTAAATCCCTCTAGTATATTGTAATTGCCATTTGAAGCAGTAGTTTGAGTGCATATCTAATGGATGCCACCTTACCACGGTCAAGCTGTAAAATTCTCCTGTTTTGTTTTTCAGGACCGAGTCCCGTTCAGCCAATAAGCCTCGACCCGTCTTCCGAAGTGGCCCAAGAGACGTTTCTTGTCGAGTGTCCCTCATGACCCGGAGTCAGAGTGGCCGGACCTTCAACAAGGAGATGAAGTCCGGCTCGATCGTGAGGGTCGGCCAGGAACTGCAGATTCGGGGACAAGTTAGAGAAGGAGATGGTATGATGCCTTTCATTGACGCGTTCCAAGTTATATTGCTAAGAAATCTGGAAAATGGTGTTGACTTGCATCTTATGAAGTTACAATGATTATCTGGCGTTGGTCCGGGATTCGGACTGTGGGCCAGGAATTTGTGACTGGGGACTCTGCAGGTCCAACTAAAGAGCCTTTTGCTGCAGTTCCTTAAGCTATTGTTATACATTCCCTTATAAAATGAAATTATACCTATTGTTGAGAACGCGCAGTATTTATTTCCTTTGGCGCCTCCTTTTTCGCCTGCTTCGAAGGCCAGGCGAAGAAAACACAGTCCATGACGTCAGCATGACGTGAGGATGACGTAAGCCCAGGGTTTCCCAATTAGAAAAGGGGTTTCTAGATTTGGCGACTTCCGGAATGTTCCCAAAACTTTTCGATATAACGATTAGTCTAGGAGATATTAGATAATTCTGTTAATTTCTACAGAGAGATTTCAAGAAGCTTCTATGGAGAGACTATAAATGGGACTCATCACTCCGTTGGAGGGGAGTTGACGAATGGACGTGACACGATCTATTGGACAGTGATTTTTTTCAATAGTAGCTATGCTGTTTTGTGAAATTACTTTCGTTAACATTTTGAGAATAATATCGCCTATTCTGTGAAATGAGCGAACCATTTAAGTGCTGTTTGATTGTATACTGTTCCTGTTTACTTTGTGCTTGTGAATAAACGTAAGTTATCCAGAAACTTGGACTCGTTCTTGTGTCCTGTGTATATGCTCCCGATCCTATAGGATACGTTTCGTAACACTATTGTGTAGTAAAATAAATTGTACTTATTTACTTATTTATTTAAAAGGCAAGACTCTGATTAAAATTTCACCGGAACTCCAGTGAGTTTTCGAAAGTCAGCAAGCGCTCTAACAATACACACGTTTTGAATAAAAAATTTTTTAAAAATCTAATGTGGGCAGAATATGACTTTCCCTATATAATGCAATGAATTTACTTCTTTCACAGTGAAAAAAACGATGTATAATATCCACGGCACAATGGTTTTAATGTTGAATTGCACATTTGGCGCTTTTTCGGATGACATCATGCAGAACTAATTTGAAGTACCCTATTAGTTTATATTTCGCGGAATTCTAATTTGACAATTATCAATATGGATAGCATTGGCAATAAGCAATAAAGTCCATATACTGAAGTATGTATTTGAATAATTAATTCATCAATTTGGAGTCATTTTCGTTAACTTAGCGCCATTTTCACCCTTTTGGCGATATTTTCGTCAATTTGGGGCGAAATATCGCTGAGTTGGCGATATTTCGCTTAATGAGTCATATTCGCCAAATTGATCACCAAACATTACAGACAAAGGGAGAGAAGAGCATTTTTTATATATAAACGACGGTTGGCGAATGGTTAGGCGTCAAAATGCGAAACTACTACTCAAAGTATCTGCTCTCGTGAATGGAACGAACTAGATTAACAAGAATGGTGTAAAAACAATGACATGATGTTAACAACTTCATAGCAACTTTATAGCACATGGAAAATGAATATATAAATGATTTATTTGAAAAATATGCAATATTTCGAGAAGGTTCATGCTAGCGTTCTAAAGTGTGTGTCAAACGATTTCTAATGCAAAAATTACATAAGAAATGTTAAATATTATATAACATTATTAAAGGTTCTGATTCTTTTCAAAATTTCATTTGAAAATTCTTCCAAACATTCGATTGCGTTTAAATCCAATAGCCTCATAGTATTCACAGATTATATATTTTTTTTTATTCTTGTACCAAATTTTGTTCGAACCGCTCCATTCATTCGTGAAATATCGCTTCCACAAACACACGGACACACACACACACAGATATATTACCCCAAAAATGATTGATTCGAGTTCAAGGATGCTTGAAACGTGCTCTTCTTTTGAGAACTCCAAATCGAATTTTCGATCCAGTTACAATAATTTCCCTGTGCTTGGAACGAAAATGGTTACAGTCAATGCTTCTTTCAGCATACAACCGGGAGGGGGACTAGTATTCCCGGGAGACGTTTCATACTAACTTTGTTACTATTTATGTAACAGCATTTAGATATATTTATATAGGGCAAATAAAAAACTTAAATTTCATTCCCCCCCCCAGCCAAGAAGTCCTGAAAGACTACCTGGTTATTGCTTTACAAATAAGATATAACACTCACTTCAGAAGAATGTTATTCATTGAAACAAATCTTTCTGGTATGTTTTCATTATTTCAGGGTGGAATTATGCCATGTTGAAAGACGTTTTCGTGACTCGAGTTTCGAACAAGAACAGAGACTCCGCCAACAGCATCGACATAGGCGAGAACGCGGTTTACAGAGACACAAGACCTGTGGATGCGACGCCGGACGTTGCACAACTGGTCTTCAGCGATGGGTGAGAACCTATATTATTAATTCCCTTCTGCACATATGCGTATGTGTGTCTGTATGTACAGGGTGCCCCAAAAATGACCGGTTTATTTGAAAAAGAAATAAAAGCTAAACGGGCAGCGATAGAAATGCACCGTTTGTTGTAATGTGCTTGGGACAACAGTACATTTTCAGTCAGACAGACTTTAGAAATTAGCTACAAAGTTCGGCAACAGATGGTGCTGCAGGCGATCTGCCAGAGCACAGAATACTATATTCAGAAGGTTCACTCCCATAGGAACCTGTGGCAACATCGTTAACATAGGATTTCGCATAGACACTAGCGTTCGAGGAGCCAACCATCGCAGCTATGACGTAATAAAAGCTCGACTGCTAGATTTGGCGACAATCGCTCAATTGGCGATTTTATGTTAATGCGGTCAAATTAAAAAAAAAAAAAAAAAAGAAATACGGAACTGTACTTTTATAATTTTTTAAACTGTAAACATGATCAGCATTTAAAAATACTTTTATCTGTAATATGTTGTTGTTGTTGAGACCCAGACCGTCCGACCTACCAGAAAGTCTGCAATATGTTGTTGTTGAAACCCAGACCGTGCGACCTACCAGAAAGGTGTAAGGTAACTGTTTGGACGGTCGGGAAGTGCCACCCAATTTAGACCGGAACCCAGTGGGGGAGGCATCCACAGGGACCGTACCCTCCTTCCCCTACCACCAACCTCTCGGAAGGACTTTCGGACCCACATGTTTAACGTGATCGTACTCCGCATGAACACGGCGGCAGTTTTGGCAGTGGCTGGAATCGAACCGGGCCTACCGAGTGCAACTCCAGCGCGCTAACCAATGGGCTACCGCGCCCTATTCTGCAATATGTGTAAATTTAAATAAATAAACATAGATATATATTTAATTCATGCAATCATAAACTAAATAAAAAAAATTGACGCATTGCATCACTGTAAATCATTATACACCAAAAATTACAAGCTAACATACCCAAAAGACTGAAATATTATATAATATTTTCAGCCTAAAAAGTATACTAGCGTGTTGATTGTTAAAATGCTTAGCTTTTAATTTCTTCTGGAATGCTGTTATTATATATATATATATATATTTAAATACACTAATATTTTTATACTAAATAACAAATTTACATAAATGCATTATCAAAGGTGTCGAACTCAATCGTTAATTAGAAAGAGGGGGGGGATTATTTTCCGCATTACGTCAGTTAGTAAAAAGCATGTAAAACATATACACATTCAATATCATATTCAACTTTCTCTAGAAAAAGCTATCCAAATATCAATTTTTATACATTTTATATAAATGAGGAAAAGGTTTTTTAACTAATAATGCCACTGCTTCTTAGAATTTAATCTAGTCGGTAGTGATAATACTGCACCAATTTATGATGCACGTGCATAGGATGAAATATGGGATGGATAACAAATTTTTTATTTAAATAAAAATAAATTACATACCTTGTAAACGTAATTACTTTTCTTTTAGTAAGCCATAAAAAATAATATAATTGATTATAAAATCCAAAATAGCAGCAAAATTATGTTTACCACGTATAAACATGCGATGATAGAACAACATTCTTCCAAGTTCCAAGTGTTTCGTTCAGTGCCAAATAGGGTTATATTAGCAGAACGTCTTGGCGAAAACCGTCACAGACCATCGCCAAGCGTGCCAACCTTGATATTTTGATTGGCGGTTGAGGGCGCTGCGGTCGAGTGAAAAGTCTTTATATTAGTTTGTGTGCCAGAGATATGGGGAAACTCAGTCCGTGAGATCGCCATTCTGCTAAGATATAATAACCTTGATCTTGTACTTATCGTGTGCTGTTCACAGATTGCAAGTTTGCTGTGAAAAAATGGTTTATTCCTTGGAACAGCGAATAGACGAGGTGTACCGCCACAATCCACAAACGACTGCAGAACTGGGACAATTCATCTTCGCTGCATATGAAACCATTCCGGCTGACACGTTTGCCTGATAATTTTGTTTTGAAATAATTACGCCATATTGTTGCTGCGCATGGTGGATATGTGGAAAATATCGTATTTTAATGTTCCCAGATTGCAGCGCCATCTATTGCCGAACTTTGTAACTAATTTCGAAGGTCTGTCTGAATGAAAATGTACTGTTGTCCCAAACACATTACAGCAAACGGTGCATTTCTATCGCTGCCTGTTTTGTTTTTATTTATTTTTCAAATAGGCTGGTCATTTTTGGGACACCCTGTACACGTCTTGCGATTTAAAACGCTAATTTTTGACTTAGGAACACCCGATTTTTTTTAATCTGGCAATCATCTAAATAATCATCTGGTAATTATTTTAGTCTTATCATCATCTGGGCATGTGCACAAAACATTTCAATAATAGATGCATAAATGTGTGCAAAACTCCAAATGCGGAATAAAATGCAATAAACGTTTATATTTCCCGCCATTACAACACTAAATTTTGGCTTAGAAACTCGCGTTTTTGAAATGGCAGAAAATGATATGATCAGTTCACAAGACATCGATTTATTAATTACTGGACATAGGCGGGGATTTATTTAGACATGAAATTTTACATCGACAAGCATATATACAAGACATAAAACATATACAATACATAATAATGAAGAATTTCAAAATAAACATTATATAACAAAATTATGTAATAATAATAACAATGATAAAACATAATGTAATATAATTTATCACATAAAAGTTCTATATTTAAAGTTCTTCAGAACAATATTGCCATACGCTCTAAATAAGTAACAATATATAAGACATAGGATAAAAACTTAATATTTATTAAAATTACTAACGAAATTTTATGAGATTTATATATTGATAAGTAAAATTAATATTAAAACTTAAATTGGGGAGCAAGTATTAATTTCATTTTCTTTAAAAAAGATGTTGTGATCATGAGCTTGAAAAATTTCCAACCTCTCAACGCAAAGAAAATGATTGAATATAAAATCGAGCATAATTAAGTGGTTATCTGCGTATCACCACCTTCTTCCTCATGTAGCGGATAGCATAATATTAGGCTATATTGAAGCAAAATGGTCAAGCCGCGAAAAGTATTGGCGGTTAATTACAGACAATTAAATATTTAATAAATATTTGAAATTTTCATGCACATAAATTCCATCCCATGATCGGTATCTTCCATGCAAGGTAAACCATGGGGGTGGGACAGCGCGGTGGTTAGCGCGCGGGGATTGCATCGGAGTTCGATTCCCGCCTCTGCCCAAACTGTTACCGTGTTCACGCGGAAAACAGGCACGTTAAATATGTGGGTCCGTAAGTCCTTCCGAGAGGTTGGTGGTAGGGAAAAGAAGATATGGCTTTGTGGATGCCGTCCTCACTGGGTTTCGGTCTAAATTGGGTGACACTTCCCGGCCGTTCAAACAAACACCTTACACCTTCGGGTAGCGGCCACTCAAACGGCTACTGTAAATCTCTGAGTCAGTCGAGTGGTCTGGGTCTTCAACACCTTCGGGTAGGTCGGACAGTCGGGGTTGAAGGAGAAGAAGGCGGACCACGTTTTCATGCCGAAAATATGCGGTTTAGAATCCTGAACAGCCTTTTTACGAAATTTTGAGTATGAGGGAAAGTTTTCGCAAATAATTTTGTAAATAATTAAAAATTTAATTATTTTTCCGTTAAATTTTTAATTTTCATAATTTTTATTCCAAAATATGGGTATGAAGTTTATGAAAAGTGTTGTAAATAATTAAAAATTTATTACAAAAGAAAGTTTTTGTAAATAGTTAAAAATTTGATTATTTTTTTCGTTTAATTCTTAATTTTCGCAACTTTCATCCCAAAATAAGGGTATGAAGTTATGAAAAGTTTCGTAAACAATTAAAACTTTATTACAAAAGGAAGTTTTCGTAAATAATTAAAAAATTAATTAATTTTTCGTCTAACTTTTAATTTCATAGCTTATATACCTCCACTTAAGACAAACCTCCGCTTTCTCCACCCAAAATTCGCGGTTCAAATTCGATGACTGACTCGCACATAAGTTCTATTAGTGCCTATATCGCTTATTTCCACTCCATTGTCTCCCTGCAGATGCCGCAATCCGATCTATCGACCGGTGGCCCCTCTGAATCCCCAACGGGACCCAAAGAATCCGCTGCTGGTGATCTTCGCCTTCCGCGCTTTCATGTTCCAGGACATGCTGGATGGAGAGACCCTGAGGATCTCTGCGCAGGTCGTGGCCTGCGCAGAAATTTCCGACTGCCAACAGGTGAGCAATCATCACGAACAGTCATATCAAGTATTAGTCTCAGAAACCTTCTGCAAGGGTATTTCCAAACTTGGGAATCACGCTCTCATTGCAAATATCAGCATCTATGGAGTGGTTTCGCGATTTTTAACTGTCTTCAGAACGTAACTGCCACAGGTGAGCAATCATCACGAACAGTCAAATCAAATATTAGTCACAGAAACCGCCTACAGGGGTATTTCCAAACTTGGGAATCACGCTCTCATAGCAGATATCAGTATCTATGGAGGGATTTCGTGATTATTAACTCTCCTCAAAACGTAATACCGAATAACTGCAACAGATGAGCCATTATCGCGAGCAGTCAAATCAAATATTAGTCACAAAGACCGCCTACAGGGATATTTCCAAACCTGGGAATCACGCATTGCATATATCAGCATATATCCCTAACAGCATTTTTTTAACAGTGACGTAAGATTTACGTCACACTGTGACTTTGGGACGTCACAGGACGTCGTAGTATGTCTCGGCAATGTCATATTGAGGTCACAGCGAAGCCATTTTGGTAATTTCATGGTAATTTGTGACGTCACATTGTAATTGTCATTGTAATGTCGTCACATTGTTACGTGTTAATTAAATTATGGAAACGTCACAGAATATAGTCACAATGACGTTACAAAGTTACTAATACGTAACGTTGCATAGAAGTCACAAATATGATGTTACATTGTGACCAAGGTGTCACGTGCCTACAACGTCACTGTCACACATGTGACGATCTTTGCTATGAGGGTATGGAGTGGTTTCGCGATTATAAGCTCTCTTCAGAACATAATACCGGATAACTGAAATAGATGAGACTTCATTGCGAACAGTCAAATTAAATATCAGTCCCAGAAATCTCCTACAGGGGTATTTCCAAACCTGGGAATCACACTCTCATTGCACATATCAGCATCTATGGAGAGGTTTCGCGATTTTTAGCTCTCTTCAGAACGTAATACCGAATAACTGCAACAGATGAGCCATCATCGCGAGCAGTTAAATCAAATATTAGTCATAAAGACCGCCTACAGGGGTATTTCCAAACCTGCGAATCACGCCCTCATTGCATATATCAGCATCTATGGAGCGGTTTCGCGATTATAAGCTCTCTTCAGAACATAATACCGGATAACTGCAATAGATGAGCAATCATTGCGAACAGTCAAATTAAATATCAGTCCCAGAAACCTCCTACAGGGGTATTTCCAAACCTGGGAATCACGCTCTCATTGCACATATCAGCATCTATGGAGCGATTTAGCGATTTTTAGATCTCTTCAGAACGTAATACCGAATAACTGCAACAGATGAGTCATCATCGCGAGCCGTTAATTTAAATATCAGACCCAGAAACCGCCTACAGGGGTATTCCCAAATCTGGGAATCACGCTCTCATTGCAGATATCAGCATCTATGGAGCGGTTTCGCAATTTTTAGCTCTCTTCATCGGGTAATACCGAATAACTGCAGCGGGAAACTTGTTATGTAGGGTGTTTAGGAAAATCCTTTAGCAACCTAGTATTTACACTCAATTTTTTCGCTTTATAACTCTCTAATTAACTTTTTTCCGCTATCTTCAAAAGGTGCCGAGATGGGCCCCTTAAACCCCCTTCCCCCCAAAATAGGGGCCACAGAATCCCCTTGGTTTCATTGTGTGGACTATAGGGGTATTCCTATATGTAGGAAATTTGCTACTAGCGATGAAATTATCGTGCTGTTGTATACAACAGCACAATAAGTACATCGCTAACAGCCATAGTTCGTGAACTATTGAATTGAGGAAGAACTTTCCTTGTAACCCTGTATAGATAGTTAAACAATGATTTCAAGTACTTTTAATGATGCGTTCATTCTTATGTTTTCGCAGGTCTTCTGCGCCAGTGACAGTCAGAGAGGTGGTTTAGGTCGGAAAAAACGCGCAACTCACAGCAATGTCACCCTAGCGGAGAACCATCACGTCAGAAACTTCACGGAGGACTTTCAATTGACTGTCAGTGTAGGAGGATTCTCCAAAAGTGAGTGCAATTATGCTTTACTTGACCAGTTCTTTCCACAAGAAATATTTATTATCTATATATCATTAAGGAATCTGAACAGTAATACAAAACTTTTTAACTGGAGTATTAACTGGAGTGTACTTGATCTTCTCATACCAGAATCCGTTTTTAAGTAGATATTTTTTTCCAAACTTTAAAAGTAAAATTTTGAAAAATCGGTATCTTTGGTCCAAATGATTCTAATTATAATGTGCCCTTCACTTTAAAAGGCTTGAAAATATATTTCGATTGATAACATACTTGACAATGTATCCCCCCCCTGGGGGGGTAACTTTCCCCCATTCACTCCGAGGGGGTCTAATGACGTCACGAACACAAAAATTGTATCGCAGCTAATTTTCACAACAATAATTGAAACTATTAAGTCTCGCCATGAATAACCCCTTTTATGAATGTTATGTCAAATTTTGTCCTATGCTGCCATGTTAAAAAATATAAATTATCGAATACATTTCTAAGTTTTCATTCGAATTTAAATAAATTCCATCTAGTTCAAGAATTTTCAATAATAAAGCCGGATATGAAGCTTCGTGAAAATCCAATAATATTCAGGTCAACCTGCACGTTGTGGCAGGCATCAACCTGCTGTCAGAAACAAAGTATTTCAATTACAGATTATTCTAGACGACATAATGAAACAAACTACAGATTGTTCTAGACTAGAAATATTTTTATAAGGCATACACTATTAATCTTAATCGCTATAAGGGGAATACGTCAAAAAGATAGTAAAATTAAACAGAGTACGCAATGAAAAGGGGTATTCCGGATGATATTAGTTTAAAAAAATGGGCTAGTACATATTAAAAATTTGGGAATTACTATTTAAAATAAGTAAATTACTATTTAAAATAAGTAATTAGTATTTAAAATAATTAAATTTTGACCATAAACGAAGAAGGCAAATTCTTGAGGCCCACGAAGCTCTTGGGACCCATTTTTCTTGCTCAATGTATTTTTTTTTATTCTAAGAGTTTTATGAGGGCACTAGAATTTACTTTTGCTTGGTTAAAACGGCTCCAAGTAAATGAGTCTAGTAATTAACTATTATATCAGTCATTTCGCATTTTTACTCAATTATTAGTATATTACTGCTAAGTACGGAGCAGTTAAATATATATTTTTACGCGATATATTTATCTATTTTCAGCTCCTATCATAGCTGATAATTTGGAAGTTGATGTGCAGCCTAGGTCCCTGTTAGCTGATTGTAAATTAATTTTAATATCAGTCTCTAGTGCTGCCATCTTGTTTTGTTTAGTCACAACATCTGCTGCTGCAATTGCTATTGGGAGCAAGAGGAAAGTTGTGGTGTCGCCATCTATGGACAAAGAATTGAAACCAAAACATAGACGAGAATGCTGCAAAGCTAGGAAATAAAGACTTGCTTAAAATGTATTTTCACAACAAAATGCTTTAAATATAGTGTACAGTAATTAAAAAATATCTATATTTTGTGAGTGTTTTCTTCCAAATAATTCTTAATTTCTCGTTTTTAAGAAATCTGATTTAAAGAATTATTCACAAATGTCATAATTTATTTTCAAGGAAATACTTTATTTATTGGTATATTTCTTATCATTGTTTTACAACCTATATTTTAATGGATTCGTTCATAATTAACATACTTTATTAAAATCAGACATAAATGATTCATCTTACTAGATTAATTTTAACAGAAGCGAGGCTTCGCCTCCTACGCTCGCAGAGTTATTTGAAGCCAAACTAAAGTTTAAATCGGCAAACGGTTTACTTCATCGTGTATCTCACTATTTAGCTACTATTGTACCAAATTTTATATTTTTTTATTCTATAATTTTTGTGATACGAGACAGAGAAAATCAATGGACGTGTCAAAACGAAAGAACATTTTTCACCTCAGAAGTGCATAAAAAGTAAAATATAAAAATAAAATATCTCCTAAGCAACACCGAAATTAAAAAAAGAGCTCTGTCCTGCAAAAATTCAACTATGTAGTTACCTGCTTGCATAAATTCGTGGTCTTGCTATTATTATTCCATTAGGACTCGAACTCGCAGATCAAATATTTTGACTTTGATATGAAATATTTCTTAAACTACAATATATATCGAAAAACAGTTTATTTTAGCGTATTTCCAAAACCTTTCTCTATAAGTGTACCAAATTTTATGTTTTTATATGCTATAGTTTTTGCGGTACGCAACAGAGAAACTCGTAGAACGAGACATTTGTCAAACAGCGGCGGAGGCTACGTTAGCTACTTTTTTTAATATAGACAGATTATAATTAGAACACTTGCTGCAATTAAACAAGTGAATATTTATGTCTTTTCGAAGTAGGATACATTATATATTTTATGAAACTGCTTGAAACAATCCACCTTCTGCAATTGATCAAGTGGATATTAGAGCCATACTCTTTTAACGTTTCTTTTAGTATACATTATATATTTTATTAAACTACTTGAATAAAAAATATAATGTATACTAAATTATATTATATTTTGCATAATGTATACTAATGTAGCACTTTTTGCCAATAATCTAATGAAAATAAGACTTATGCTTAAGGCTTTTCGAAGTAAAATCGAGGGGGGAGGGGAGGCTTGCTCCTCAGCCTACCTATGGCTTTACTTTTAACTATTCGAATGGTTCTATTTCTAAATATAGATATATCATTCTAAAAGCGAAATACTAATCTAATCCATACTCAAAATCACAAGAACCCGCCAGAAAAGGGAGTTCCCAAAAATAAGGAAGACACTCCCATTGCAGTATCCATGGACCGGTTTCGTGTTTATTATATCCTCATCAGCTTGGAATAACCGTTTCTTGCTGCCATTGCAGTTAAAAGTTATTCAATGCTGATAAGCGCATAATAAACGCGAAACCGGTCGATGGATACTGTTATCTGCAACGGGGCTGACTTCCTTACCAATCCATACTACCCTACTTATTTTATCCATCCTACTTTTGAATGTCAAAAATTTTGAATGGTGCTGTAGATGATTTGTATGAAAATCGATCAAATTTGCTCTTCAACAGAACATAACTAAAAAAAATAATTATTATTCTTTTTTTTTTTTTTTTTTTTTTTTTTTAAGTCCTGAGAGTTCAACTACCCCTATACCGAATTTTGCAGAAGTCCAAAACTTCGATTTCATGCTACAGATGATACACACACACGCCCACCTACTTTTCTTTTATGTAAGAATGAGAAAATGTGATGCTTTTCACATTCTCACATGAATGCTGTTTCCATATGAAAATTTGAAAGAAAATGTATTTTTAACCCCATTCGGTCCATCCAAATTTGAAACGAACATCATTATCTTACTGTTATACGTTTTGCTGAAAGTAATTGAATTTAATACTCTCAGAACCAGTGTTTCTTTCAGGACTTTTTGGACGAGGGGACGAATGAAATTTTAGGGCGGGGGGGGGGGGAGGGCAAGTTTCTTATTTGCCCTATATAAAGATATCTAAATGCTGTGTCACATAAATAGAAACTAGGTTAAGATAAAATATCTCCGGGGAGGGGGACGCGCCCCTGGAGAGGTATGCCTGAAAGAAACACTGTTCAGAACCCGCCTATAAGAGGCATTTCCAAAATTAGGACAGCTCCTCCATGCAGATAACAGCATCCGTGGGCAGGTTTCACACTTCTTATACGCTCGTCAGCATAGAATAACCGAAACCCGCAATAACATCTGTTAAACTTGCTATATGCGTCATTTTTGCAAACCTCTATGGTAACTGTCAAATTCATTCCTACCAAATAGCAGGCTTTTAATAACTTCAGGCTTTAAAGACTGACTTCAGTCTACACGAAGCAAAATTGTGGCATATAGTAAGTTTATTTTGTGCCACTGCAGGTGTCAGCTGTTCCATGCTGTCGTGCGTATAATAAATTCTGACAATTATGTTCAATTATAGAAAACAAGCTTGATTTAGAAAAAAACAACCTGATTTAATTCTAAACAGCTGGGCAACCTCTATAAAACAGATCTTTGGCCACGCCCATATCATTTATAGCCCGACAGGTCAATTTTTCCGGTCTTCACAGCCCTCAGTTTTAAGCCCAAAATGAATAACATTATTCTATTGAGATTTCGAAAAATTAAACGTAAAATAATTTTATGAATGTTAATTGTACCAAAAATATTTCATAATTATATTTTATATAATAAATGGTAGTCATGATTTTCTCTGAAATCTAGTAAACTGCTCCGAATAAGGTTGAAGTTAATTGAAATGAGTGGAATAAGGCTGTCTCTTGCGACCCGAAATTGGAAGTGCAACAAAATATTCAAAGGTACATGTTCGAAAAGAAACTTATGAAGGAGCCTCTATATGGTGGGAAATGGCGTGTGCCCTTTATCTTTGACGGAACTTTAAAGAATGCTCATCTTCTTTTGCATACTTGTCATGCGAATTTGAAAAAAAAAAAATTGAAATCCTTAGTGAACCCTCAAACTCCATCGAAATTCGATGCCGAATCCATATTAGACATAAAGTCTATCGCCAGTTCGGACATTAGGATAATTAGGGCATTTATCAGGACCGAGAGAAAATAACGAAGCGGGAAAACGTAAAATACGGGAGATGTAAAATCGAGATTTCACTGTTCTTTCTGCGTTTCAGGTCCCGTACTGTCCTGTCTTTCCGACCGACTGGCATATCGACAATTTCCGTTTAATAACCTAATATTCAGTAGAATCATAACATTTTATATTTTTTTAACTTCCTTCCTTACAAAATGACTCCTTTACTTTGATATACCTCAGATATCGACCCCAAGCTGAAAACAAAAGTGCACCGCGTTGGGATTGAGAAAGGTTTTGCAGAGCGGTCAAGGTTCGCGAAACAGTTTAGAAACAATGGAACATTTAACAATGCACGAGCGGCTTTGAAGAAGCATGACCTTGTCACTGGCAAGGCCACAGATGATTCCGATAAAATTTTTGTCCCAAAGTTCATGAAAATGACTGGCAGGAATAGGTCTTGAAAATTTTCATGCTCGTTACAATATACAGTGCTTCAATAAGTAAAATACACTTTGTGAGGAAGGATATGACAAACTTGAGCAGCGTATAGAAGCATAAATAAAACAATAAGGCAGCACAGAAATAGCTGATTTAGTTGTTTCAAAGATACGATGGATCTTCTTTGTCAGTGCAAGAGAACCTTCTTCTTTGTCAGTGCAAGAATGGGGCTAAGCAACTTATTATAAAGTACAAATAACACAGTAATACAGCATACAGCTGTTTCGAAGATACGCTGGATCCCCTTTGTCAGTGAATGAAAACCCAAAAAAAGTTCAAAAGAGGAATGGTGCTGAGCTACATATAAAAGCATAAATAACACAATAATGCAGCATGTAGCTGTTTCGAAGATACGCTGGATCTTCTTTGTCAGTGCAAAAGAACCACCAAACCCTGAGAACCCAGACCGTCCAGCTAGCTCACTCGAGAGTATGGAGCAGTTGAATGAACGACCGGGAAAAGAACCAACAAAACCGAAGTCCAAAGGAGGAGAGGGGCTGACAACATATAAAAGCCCAAATAACACAATAATGCAGCATACAGCTGTTTCGAAGATACGCTGAATCCCCTTCCTCTTTTGGATTTCGGGTTTGTTGGTTCTCTTGCACTGGCGAAGGGGATCCAATGTATCTTCGAAACAGTTCTATGCTGCATTATTGCGCTGCTTGTGCTTTTATGCGTTACTCAAGTTTTCATTAATATACAGCACGACCATATATTTCTTGAACGATTGAAACCCTTAGTTCCATTTTAAGAAATGTTTTAATGAAGATAGACTATCATATTTAAATGGTGATCATGTGACTTCTTTTAGTAAAAAATCTGATGTGTGCAGCCCATGACTTTCCTTATATAATGCAATGAATTTACTACTTTTACAGTAAAAACAAAATAGGTTTTTCTTATAGTAGATACTTATATTCTTTCCAAGATATTGAGTTTTCGTCAATTAATCGTCATTTTCATTGATTTGGTGTCATTTTTATCCATTTGGCGAGATTTTCGTTAATTTGGCAACATTTGAAAAAGGCGCCAAGTTGGCGACATTCCGCCAAATTCGTCGTCAAAATCTCGCCAAGCGTTATTAACGGAGAAATAAGTTATTCTTATAGCAGATAAATGACTATTGGCGTTCAAATTCAAAAGCATTACTCAAAGTATCTCTTTTCATGAATGAAACGAGCTAGATCCATGAAATGGTGTTATCGCATGATATTACATATGAAAAGTGAACATGTTTCTCAACAGTGAATAATTATTTTCAATTTATGGGATTTTTTTATACATTTATTTGAAAAATGTGCAATATCTCAAGAACGGTCCATGTTAGCGTTCTAAAGTTTATGTCAATCGTTTTTTAAAGAAAAATTACATAAGAAATGTCTATTTGCGTAACTTTATTAAAGGTTTTGATATTTTGATGATTTTTTTTTAAATTTCACTTGAAAATTTAGGGGAAAGGAGGGGGGGGGGGGCTCTGAATATTCGATTGTGTTTAAAAACAATAGGATTCCAATATTCAAGGATTGTAATTTTTGTACCAAATTTCATTCGAATCGCTCCATTCGTTCTTGAGATATCGTCTTCACAGATTCATTGACACACACACATACTTTCACACAGACATCACCTCAAAAAGTTCGATTCGTGATCAGGGATGCTTGAAAAGTGCTCTTCTGTGGAAAACTCGAATTCGAATTTTCGATCCCGTCACAGTACTTTCCTTATACATTATACTATGTATATAAGGAAAGTAAAAAGTTCAAAATGTAACTTTTTTACGGCTCTCTAGGAAAAGAGTTTAATTATAAAAATCTAATGTGGGCAGCATAGGACTTTCCCTATATAATTCAATGAATTCATTTTTTTCACAGTGAAGAAATTGTATAAGATCTGCAGCACAAAGTTTTAAATGTTGAATTGCATATTTGGTGCTTTTGCGGATGACAACATGTAAAACTATTTCGAACTACCCAATTAATGTACATTTCACCCAACTCTAAATTTACGATTATCAATATTGTTAGTATCCGCAATAAGCATTAGACTCCATATATTAAAATATTATAATAAATAATTCATCGTCATTTTCGGCAATTTTGGTCAATCGTCCCTTTTTTAATAATATACATTTAAAAATAACAGATTCCTTTTGAAATCTGACATAAAAAACATTTCACTAGCAGCATGACCATATCTATCTCATACCTAATAGAAATACTACATCACTCAATAAGTCTCCGGTCTAATTAAGAAAAACATTTTTTTTTTTAGAAATTCGACTTTATTCATCAACATACTCTCTTTCAAGAGTGATACATTCATTCCAACGCTCCTCTAACTTTTCGATGCCTTTTTTGTAGAACGATTTGTCTTTGCTCTCAAAATAGGCCTCAGTTTCGGCAATCACTTCTTCATTTGAGCCAAATATCTTTCCCTGGAGCATCATTTTGATGTCTGCAAAAAGCCAGTAGTCGCTGGGGGCGAAAGTGGTCAGACCGACGCAAGAAATCCTTCTTATCTCGCTTGAACAGCTCCAAACAGCGCTCTGAACCGTCGATGCGTTGTTGTTTTTGGTCTGGTGTGAGCAAACGCGGCACCCACTTTGAAAGCAACTTACCCATGCTCAAATTTTCGGGTAGAATTGTAAACACACTACCTTCTGATACCTTTAAGATGTCAGCTATCTCACGCAACTTCACTTTACGGTCTTTCAAAATTATTTTGTGGACTTTTTTTATGTTTTCCGGAACAACTGCCGATTTTGGGCGACCAGAGCGTTCAGCATTATCGGTGTTTGTACGACCGCGTTTAAAATCAGCATACCAGTCAATAATAGTTGATTTCCCTGGTGCAGAGTCTCCATAACGCTTATCAAGCCACTGTTTGGCTTCAACAGTATTTTTCACCATCAAAAAACAATGTTTAATCAACACACGAAATTCTTTTTTATCCATTGTTTTGAAAATTACAAAACTGGGGCCATTAAAACCACTGTAACCTATAAACCAATTGTCAGAATGTCATGAAATTTAGACACGTGTCGTTTGAAGGTTGGTACTATCCAGAAATCATATGGGTCTGTCAACAGTGTTGCCATATATGTGTCAGACCGGAGACTGAGGTGTTATATATCTCTCCCCTCCCCCCCCCCCCAATTCTTTTAAACAAAAGTAAATTTCTTTGAAATGTAAGGATTTTCACCAAAATCTAAACTGCTGATTAATTTTAAATACAAGAATAACTAACAAAAAAATAAAACAAATTACTAAATACTACTCATAACAAACTAAGATTACTAATTTGAAAGTAATAAAATAAGTTCAAAACATAAAACAATCAAAAGTTATCTTATTAAACACCAATGTTGATCGCAGAATTGTCAGTTTCATAAGGGAACATGGTGATGTCCATGTACACAACTAGACTTTCCACGATTATTATGTTCCATTACTAATCATCCCTCTCAGACTTAATCTATTTTGCATATTTGCTGTTACACTATAAAAATAATTTTATTGCCTATCTAATTGTACCAATAAATATATAATATAAGTGCATCAAAATGTCAGTACAAATACGGATGATTAATTAAAAAAAATGATGTTTCTTAGTATGACAGATAAAATATAATTGTATAATTGACAGATTTGTATAATTTTGAATCCAGATAACATTAAATTACAAATTATGACATCTTCTTGAAATTGATCATCACCTAATGACATTCTGTCTTACAAAAAAAAAAATTAAGGAGAAATATTAAACTGCAACATTATGAAGCCATATGATTTATCTTAAGATGTAAAGTGATTTATCTTGAATGTGAGTACACTATGTTCCCTTAAGGGGAAGGTGGACGTTGAAATTTTTTTTATATATTTATTGACTTTAAAACGTGAAAATTTGTATAAATATCCCTTTTAACATTACTAAATACCATTCAATTTTTTTTCAATTTTGTTATAATTTTGTAATTTTTTTTAACGAAAATTTGAAAATGCTCCTTGAGTGCCATTCGTTCACATTTTTGATTCATTTTACATTATGATCACTTAAAAACACATTATGAACACATTTGGGTATTTATTTTTAAATCCCTGAGAAAGTTAATTTTTAAAAAATATTTTGCTGCATTAAAACTTAATTTTCATCATTTAATTAGGTTCTTATTCACTTTTAATTACTTTAATAAAGTCCAATTATAAAATGCATACCCAGTTTCATTAAAAAGTATGGAAGGTGTTTTCTTGCCAAATCTCACACATCTCAGACAAAAATTATGACACATGGAGCATTTTAAAAATGTAAAATCTTTGAAAATTCCGTTTCGAAAAAAATGCATTCAACGTTTTGCTTAATCCCAAACAGTTCGACCCCCGGGCATTGGCATTGGCGTCCTGCAGGCATTGGCGTCCATGGAAATCGCCGACAGAAACATTGCACCTGCTGCAGAAGGTGCAATATTTCTGTCGGCGATTTCCATGGACACCAATGTCTGAAAAGGGGGTCGAACTGTTTGGGATAGGGTATGTCAAATACCTGTGTTTTTGGGAGGTTCTTCGTTTGGGATGGACGCTGTTCTACCCGTAAGCAAATGTTAAATGTGTAAAATAATGTTATATATTAAAATTGTTTTTAGTCGATTTTTGCTCATTTCAACGTCTACCGTCTCTTTAATAGTTGTGGCGACGCTTACTAAGTGAATGTCTGGAAGGACTTCTGCGCAGGTACCTATCGTAGTATAAGAAATTTTCGAAGAGTAATTTAAGATACTAGCTCTTTGCAAGAAAGCTAATTTGCCAGTTAGATTTTTCTTAATTAACTGACTTGCTGAATGTTGGCTTAGTACGGTAGTCTGATCTATCATACATCCTCCAGGAATATGACTGACTTGATTATTTTTACCTCACTATGCAAAATTACAAAATGGTAAAAAATTTAATTTATGGAGGCACTCACTCTTTCAGCTAAATTAAACTTTATTGAACTTAGCTTGAGTAGTGGCGTGGCAATGAATGTACTATTTGCATGCGACGAATTCTTGATGCTTCTGCGCAGGAATATATATGCAAGCTCAGGAAGATTCAGAATATTCTTCTTTTGATCAAGGGGTACTCGCGTCCAGGGGCATGACTGCATTATTTTTACCTCGCTCTGCGCATATGATGACATGGGAATTGAGAATGCCTGCATTTTGTTTTCGGGCTCTCAAGAGGGACCGGACTTGTTAACTGCGACTGTCATCTTACTCCACTGACGTCACTAAATTTCCTTGGACGTGACTGGATCCTGTGATAGCAGCATAATTTAAAATATTTGCGCAAGTTGTTTATGTCTGAATATTGCCACTTTAAAATTAACAAACAATTTTTAACCGAAATAAAGCGAAAACTTTTTACGTTTTGGCAACTCCTCTCAACGTTTACTCCGGACCGTGGCATCACGAATGACAAAACTTGATTCCCATTGCGTCGAGTTGATGATTTTTTTAGTGGTTGCCGGACTGAGTGCCCAACCTTATATTAAAAAACTTTGCTATTAAGCATGTGTGCTTCATTGGCACGGATGTATTTTGTAGTTCTTTATGACTTCTTTTTTGGCATTTATCCTGGTTAAAAATAAAATCCTGAGTTGTGTGCTGCACATGTACAAAGCTTCTGTTAAAGTCAATTACTACCTGGGGGTCATTTAGACCCCAGAGATGGGGTCAGTATGCAGTTATAAAGCGAAATTTGTCTGTATGTTGAGTTTCCGCTAGCTGTTGGAATTGGCCCGTACAAACTCAAGTGGAGTACGACCACCAGTACATCCCCTCTCAGATTTAATCTGTTTTGCATATTTGCTATTAAACTATGAAAATAATTTTATTGCCTATCTAATTGTACCAATAAATATAATATCAGTAGATCAAAATATCAATGCAAATATGGTATAAAAAATAATAATGTTTCATAGTATGACAAATGGAATGATTTGCATAATTTTGAATCCAAGTGACATTAAATTACAAATTATAACATCTTATTGGCATGAATCGTCACCTAATGGCATTCTGTCTTACAAGAAAGGACTATGTGGAAATAATTATTAAACTGCGATATCAAGAAGGTATATGATTTATCTTAGTATGTAGTTATAAAGCGAAATTTGTCTTTGTTTGCATAATTATTATGTTGCATTAGTAGTTAAGTAGTTCTGTTCCACTATTAGTTAAGTAGTTATATTCTATTAGTAGTCAAGTAGTTATGTTCCATTGGCAGTTAAATAGTTATGTTCCATTAGGATTTAAGTAGTTCCATTAGTAATTTTATCTTAAGATGTAAAATTATTATGTTTCATTACTAAGACGCGGATTTTGATGACTTAAAAATTCACTAAAAATGCCCTTAAAATAGTGAAAAAATGCCTTTAAAAAATGCCCTTAAAATTTTACATTATTATGAACTTAAAAAAAGAACGATATGAAAAATAAATTTAGTTAATTCATTATACAAATTTCGAATGTTTTGGGTAAATACAAATAATCTAAATTGTTTTAATAAAAAATTTATATGTATAAATACCTGACTTAAAACTTTTATTATCTTGAACTGCGACAATTTAATTTCCCATGATAACATAGGAATTACATTGAATTATTAGGTGTTTCCTAATGTTCTCAAATGCAAAAGATCTTCTATTGTCGGAATATAAGTTTTTATACCGTGAAAAGCTTCTTTCAACATCTACGGGTGCGATAGGTGCATATTTGAAGGATATTTACGACTAGAATATTTACGACCAGAGTCCCTTACGACGGGGAAGACTATATTGTAAAATACCTGTTTGCACCACAAAACGGGAGGAAGTGTTGCGGTCCCGGGGGCTTGTTTGTGAAGATGCTAAGACGGGAATTAGCAAAAACACCCATTGCAACAGGAAGTATAGAGAACTAAAAATGAAAAAAAAATCCCTAAATATAGGAAATCTTATAAAAATGCTAAATATTGCCTCAAAGATGCTAAAGATGCCCTGAAAATTCTCAAAAATGCCCATAAAAAGGAAAAATTCGAAAAAATGCAGAAAAATGTAGATTTCATTGAAATCCGCGCCTTATTCATTAGTATGTAAAGTGATTTATAGTAAATGATGTCCACTATTGGTATGGACACCAAAAATATAACCAAAATTTTCGTTTAAAGAAGCTTCGCTGTTCAAATATGAAATAGTAATGTAAAAATTAACTTAAATGTAACTTACTTCTAAATGGTCTTCACAAACGAAACGAAGTCTTTGAAGACATCGGCGGGTTTTGTTTGCTATCTCGTTTTATTGCGTGACGCCATTTTTTTTTCTTAATGAAAGACATCATTTTTAAGCACAAATATAAATATTTTATCTGGTGCTGTAAAACTAGCAGTCGTGCACATTGAAACGACACAATACTTATATATTTTCGATCTTTTTAGATAGAAGAAATAATTGTAATCTGGCGAACTTTCAAAAGGTTAAGCAAGCACAGATTCGAGGGAATGCGATCGAACGGAAGGGGTATCATGGCGTCACATTCCGTGCTAGCCCAAATCGGCTGTTTCCCCGCAAAAATCAGAAAGGCAAACTTTTATTGTAAATTTAAAAAAAATGAACTGGAATGTGGCTTAACTCGACTTTCTCATACCTTTTTTACTTTCCTTATATACATAATGTATAAGTAAAGTATTGTGACGGGGTCGAAAATTCGAATTCGAGTTTTCGACGGGAGAGCACGTTTCAAGCATCCCTGATCACGAATCAAACATTTTTGAAGTGATGTCTGTGTGTGTGTGTGCGTGTGTGAAAGTATGTGTGTGTGTGTGTCAGTGAGTCTGTGGAGACGATAACTGACGAACGAATGGACCGATTCGAACAAAATTTGGTACAAAAATCACAATCTGTAAACACTGGATGCCTATTGTTATTATAAGCAATCGAATGTTCAGAACCCCCCTAAATTTTCGAGTGAAATTTTGAAAAAATCGTCAAAAAATAAAAACCGCTAATAAAGTTACGCAAATAGACATTTCTTATGTAATTTTTCATTAGAAAACGATTGATATAAATTTTAGAACGCTACAATGAACCGTTCTCGAGATATCGCACATTTTTGAAGTAAATAAATTTATGGGTCGCAAGACTTTATTAAGGCCCATAAATAAACCCTTTTATGCATGATTACGTTAAATTTTGTGCAATGCTGCCATGTTAAAAGTTTTCGCTCGAATAACAGTATATGTCTCTTCTGAAAAATATGCCGACATTTAAGGGTCTGGTACCAGTCAGAGCAAAACTTCAGCTGTATCTCCATTTTTTTTTTTTTTACAAAGAAACATGTTACGCATTTATTACGAATAATCTTAATAAAGGAAGATGCCTGTCTGTCTGTACTGGGAAATCTAAGCGTTATACGACCATGAAATTGGGTACACAGGTACTTGACGACCTGAATAGGTGCACATCTGCGTTATTTATTTATTTATTTTTTTTTCCAACTTCGAATTAGTTTTTACTTTCCCTATAATACATGGTAATGTATAGGGAAAGTATTGGAATCATGACGAAAATCGCAACTCGAGTTTTCGATGGATCTACACGTTTCGAGACCTCTAAAATACGAAAAAACTATTTTTAGCGTGACGTCTGTGCAGATTTTGTATCCCCTCTAACTAAAAAACTAATTGACCGAATTTCATAAAATTTGGTATATAAGTCACTTGTAGACGAATCTGGTGCTGATTAGTTTTGGGTACGATTCGGGATAAAAGAATGCGCCTTTTTTTCGCGAAATGGCCCGCAAAAGCCTGTATCCACACTAGCTGAAAAACTAATGGACCAAATGTCCATTAGTTTTTCAGCTAGTGTGGATCCAAATTCGGTAGACAAGTCGCTTGTGGGTCACCCTGGTGCTGATTAGATTTTGATACGATTCGAGAAAAAAATAACCTGCCTTTTTTTGCAAAATGGCCCGCAAAAATCGTCAAAATTTAAATTAATGAACTACATATTCTAAAATATATCCATTAAATGCTTGTACGTAATTTTTAACGAAGAAAATAATAAGATCAATCCCATTACACTAGGACTAGTCGTTCTCGAGATATTTTAGTTTTTCGTATTTTCCCTACGCCACTTTTGAAAAAAATGTTTGATTCGTGATCAGGTATGCTTGAAACGTGCTCGCCCATCGAAAACTCGAATTTGAATTTTCGACCCAGTCACAATACTTTCCTTATACATTATGTATATAAGGAAAGTAATAAGTCCAGTTACCAAATGAGAACGAAAATTGAAATAAAAGTGAATTAAATTTATTTAAAATGAAGAGAACATGGATATAAGTCTGCAGGGAAAGTCATGTGCTGCCCACATCAGATTTTTTATTTATTGGCTCGAGTTTCCTTTGCGACTGCTAAAAACTCAATACAATGTGTATAGAAAAATGTGGCTCGAATTTTATTCGAGGCAAGGTGACAAGATCATAGCCAAGCGTTTCGGTCGTAAAACCAGGAATTCCTGATGGTGCTTCATATTTATTAGATCGCATGTGGATTTGCGCGGAATCGCTTGTTATTTTAAATTGTGTTCAAATGCAATATTTAACTAGCGGGTGCTTATTTAATTATTTATTTTACACAGTAGGTGATTATTCAGAATATGGGCAACATCGGGTAATTCGTTCTAAGCTATATAAATAAAATTAAAAATCTGTCTGTCTGTATGTTTGTCTCATCATCATGGAAGAACGGCTGAACCGAATTTCATGAAATTTTGTGGATAGCGTTGGAATACTTCACTTAAAATTTAGTCCATATTTCGAGTTTTTAAGACCGGGAGTTGTCTTAGATATTAATTAACAAGAAAGATCAATCATGCTTAAAGCATTGATTATGAAACACTTTCCAACTTCAATGCAATTTTATTTAAACATGTCTAAAATGCAATACATTCCTCGGTAATATTTTAAAACTTATCACAATACTACATTAATTTATTATATTTGAAACCTTAAACCTTCATCGAAAAAAATTAACTTCATTCAAATGACGGCATTAAAGTATAAATTGCCTGGTTTAAACATCTCTAAAATGTTATACATTCCTCGGTAATAATTTTAGAATTATCATAATACTACGATAATTTATTATATTTGAAAACTTCATCGAAAACAACTGAAATCCATTCAAATGACGTCATAAAAAAATAACACGCCTGGCTCTCTCTATAAAAGCAACATTTCATTCATAAATAATTCCCCCATTCATGTCATTCATCACAATACTATAACAATTTATTTTATTTAAAAATTAAGACCATTGAGCTGTAAGTAAGTAAACTCAATGCGTAAAACTTCATCGAAAATATCGTCCTTCTCTTTCTAAAATCAATGAATTCATATCAGCTAAGCAGACTCCATGGACTAAATGATTTTGTGTTAAAGAATTACAGCGATTCTAATACAACTCATTCTACATATTTTGCTGTTTACATTTTACATAGGTGAGAAATAGGCTTAATAGTAGAAATAATCAAATTTGGAAGAGCATTTAAACTGAAATATATTGTCATTGCGTTGTTTCAGTATGTAGATGCACAGAATTTAGGCAAAAATAGAGTAATTTTAGGACGGATACAACACTCAATATGAATTAAAAAGAACTTTAAAAATCACGATTTTGACACAAGATGGATGCCATATATCATTTTGAAGTGGGTCATGTGATCGTTTCATATCATGGACACGTGATCGCTTAATATAAGAGGTGTTATTATTATTTTAATTTTTATTTAAAAAACAACTGAATATATTTCGCTGAATTTTTTTTTATATATTTTATGGAACAATTTGAATATTGCCTAAAATTTTCGAAGCAATTTGTGAATTTTAAATCCGCTTAAAAAATGCTTGAAAAATTAGGTCCCATAGGGCTCAATGTATTCCATTTTTTCAACCCGGGTTCAATCCAAAACTAATTGGGTGATATTATTCATTTATATTCCCATAGGTCCTATAGACCGTCTGAACAACATACTAAAATTTCATTTTGATTAAGTCATTTTTACGGCAGTTATCGTGCTAACGGACAGACAGACAGACAGACAGACAGAATGAACAAAGTCATAAACACTTTTCAACTTTGTTGTAAAGTGTTAAAAACGCACAGTTAAACCTTCCATAGACATATCATTATGCAGACGATATTTTTTCCTGTAAGTTCATTTGAAGAAAATGATATCATGCCGCTTTGCAACGGATTTTAATCTGATGTGTTTAAGCGGCAGATGATTTTTATTCAATCTTTTCGGATTTAAATAATAAATGTATATAAAATAAATTTTATGGAAATTGCATTTTTGATTATTGAATTATACCAATTACTGCCTTCAGGTTTAAAAATTACTGGGATTATTGATGTTTTCAACTTATTACGTAATCTATTTTATTTTGGCATAAACGGTTGAAACTCATATATTGTAAGTACAGGTATTTTTTTATTAGTACACAGGTAAATCTTCTAATGTACGAGAATATAAGTAGTACGGTTATATCTTCCCATACAATTTCAGGGCTTTTATTTTGGCATATATCGATTTAATTTCATATTTTTTGTAAATTTTTTTTCCAGGATATTTAATTCCTCAGATCTTCTTGTGAAGATAATTTTGTATAGCAAGACCAGAGAATTTTAAACTTCCTTAAAGGAGCATTCATTTAAATATTTTAATAGAATGCTTTGAATAACAATGCCATTTAGAATATTAGAGCAATTTGTACATGATTGTGAATTTAACGTTTTTTTTATATTATATATTCTGTACGAAGAACGGGTATCCTGCTAGTATATAATTAAAATAAAAGTTATTTGATTGAAAATTATTTGTGTAGTACCTCATCTCCTCCTTAACGTCTTTTCACTATTTTCCGGTGTATCAAAACTGCTGTTTCTCATCCAAGTGATTGACTGTGCACACAATAATTGACACAAACCTTCACATTTCCAAACCGTACAAAAATTTATTAAATCTATTTTTACAGTTGATGTAACAGTAAGAAAACGTAAGCTCTTCCATATTCTATTATATACGACAAATTGTTCAAAGAATTTCAGAGGGAACATCACTGGGAAGCCCTATTGTTTACACATATAAACATTCTGTAATCAAATATTGCACACAAATGGCTCATCATCCAATGGCTCTATCATCCAACAATGGAGGCAGCGTCTTCTTCATATGGTAAGCAAGGAAATAAAATTTTAGATGCAAGTGCTTCTCAAATTTGCATGAAAGGCAATTTGCTTACATGAAAGGCAATTTGCATACATGAAAGACACATTGAAAACAATGAAAACTAAAATATTATTTCTTCTCAAAACAGAAATTCTAAAAATAGTACTAAATCGTTTTCTGTTTTCTATTTATTGGGTCATAAAAGCCATTTATTTGAAAATGAAGATGGTAGCATGATGATTGTAATAACACTGCACTATTTTTATATGAAAACACATCTTACTATTGAAAATGATACCTAATGGCTTTGTGTCACTATTTTTAAAATACAAACACCACACATCTCACTATTTTTGATATGAAAACACCATATCACTATTTTTAATATGAAAGCACCATCTTACTATTTTTGATATGAAAACACCATCTCACTATTAATATGAAAAGATCATAGCGGCATTTATTTTGAATTTATTGCTTCTCTTTAGATACAGACAGTACAATTTCTACAGCGTTGATCTGATCATTACGGCTGCCCCGAAAGCATTGGGGGTGAAGGGGGTGGGGAATTTAACTTTAAGGAACCAAACCGTAACCAATCGTATACTGCCCTAAAACGGGATTAAGCGATTCATCTGGCGCCACACCAGAAAGTGGCACCTCTGGAATTGAATAAATAACATTAGTTTGAAATGTTTCTATACACGGGTAAAAAATATGAAAGGAAGAGTAATTATTGATTTTGTAAAAATTTTCGCCCCATTTTGAGAATATGACAAAAAATACACATTTTAAGACATCCGGAACATTTGTCAAACATATTTTGAGTTTCTTCTGCAGTGCGTATGTGTACTGTAACGAAAAATGCTGTACACTGAACACACATGCTACCAAATATGGCACAGAAATATTTTCGGACAAGCCCTGAGACACCTCAAAACGATTTTCTTTTAAATTCAAATTAGTTTCTTATTTACTTTATGGCGAAGCTAAATTTGGAGTGATTTTTATTATGAATCCTTTTGTACCAACAGGTAAAATTATCGCAGGTTCAGTCTTGACATTATCCTTTGTTTTGACACCTTAGAACGTCCGAAAATCATAATACGAAATCCGTAATACGGTTTTTCAATTTTTCAATTTTTTTTTTCCGGATAAAACACGTTTCATGACAAAATCCATATTTATATTCCGCCATCGCCCAATCTAATAATCTCAAAATCCTGAATTTTGACGATCATAAATTTTGAAGATTTTATCTTCCATTAAAAAAAAAATTAAGCTGGTCGAATAAAATATTCTTAGGCATGTTATTTTTAATACAATGCGCATTTTCTATGTGTGCTTAATTTCATCCAATTTTTTCCTTCCGATGAAGGAAGCATGTAGCAGCGAGCAGCGATTGTACTCGAATGACTTGAGTTGGATTCCCGGCTCTGCCTAAACTGACCCAGTGTTTATGCAAAGTACAAGCACGTTAAATATGTGGGTCCGTACGTCCTTCTGAGGGGTTGGTGATTGGGGAAGGGTGTGGCACTTCCTGGTCGTCACATACCTTACACCTTCGGGTAGGTTAGACGGTCTGGGTTAAAGAAGAAGAACACATCTACCGGAAATACGTATTCGTAACGTGATATTGCTACAGGTAAACGTTGAAGTAGATATCAAGGATGAGATAGGGATTGCTTTAAATGAATGGAAATGTTTCATCAGACGGATTTTTAAGTGAAGTATTTTTTAGCGAAATGAGCAAAGCGCCGCGTAGTGGGCGATAATGCTGCCCACTAAAGACATAAAAGAGTTAAGTGACCGGGTTGCTGGCTAAAGACGGTTAGAAGTTTTAGAAATATTAAAAAAATAAATTAAATTTTGAAATATGAAAACAAACATTTTCCACTTCAGTAGTTTGGGAAAAAAGAGCCGAGAGTGGGCCTTTTTGATATCATACCGGAGGCCTGTGGTACAGCCAGACCTACACTGCATTCAGGCAACCAAATTGACCCGTGGAACACAAGATTTTACTTTATCTCTTAATTAGTAACCCCTGATGTCAATAGTTATTGTATTCAAAACCGTGGTCCGGAAAGCATCAACGAAATGCCTATGCCTTCAAAGCACATATATGTGCTTTAAAAACAGTAAATATATTTTCTGATTTGCACATCCAATCGTGAATCCAATTATTGAGTATAATCTTCAGTGAGTTTCGCACGTAAGTTTTCAGAAGAAGTTTCACTGTCCGTATCGAGTTACTGTATCATGTATCCACGACGAAAAAGCTTGAACTCGAGTGTAGACACCAGGGACATTCTTGCGACCGCAGCCGATCCCAAAGGATATCACACCCAACTGGTACCACCTGGACTTCTTGCTGCACACTAGTGGACCGCCTCCGTCACCCTGAAAGAAAATTAAAAGCTGCACAAGATTCCATTCAAACATTTTTAAATCAATCATGTCAGTTTTACTCCATGGTCAAAATCTTATAGAACGAAAGTCAGCAATCTGTAATGCTTATGAATACCATAGAGCTCGTACGTGAGTAAAGTGTATTACGCCCTGCACTGTTGTCGATTATTTTATAATAATAAAAGAAGATGCATATTTGTGACGTCTGTAACTCAAAATTTAAACAACGTACGGTCGGGATGGGATTACAAAAATAAGTCCGAATTTCTGGATAAATAACGCTTTATTTCAAACCAGCTGTAAGCGTAAGCAGGAACAATACGCAGATAGTAACTCTCTAGTTATCTTAGATCACAAAACAGCTGTCAGACCTAATAAAACAGTAATTAAATGCTCAGGAAAGGGACAACCCAGTGGTTAGCACGCGGGAATTGCATTCGAACGATCCGAGTTCGATTCCCGACGCAGTTCAAACTGTCCACGTGTTCACGCGGAGTACAGGGACGTTAAATATGCGAGTCCGTAAATCCTTCCTGCTGGTGGTAGGGGAAGGAGAATACGGTCCCTGTGGATGCCGTCCTTACTGGGTTCCAGTCTAAATTTCCCGGTCGTCCAAACAGATACCTTACACCTTCGGATAGGTCGGACGGTCTGAGTCGAAGAAGAATCAAATCTAAAATGATTTCTGATACGCACGTATGCTCATTTATCTTTATTTACGCTGAATTTTACGTTGTGAACGTGTGATGTCATGAACATGTGATTGCACGCAACGCCAAGCGATTTTCTTATTTTTTATGTCACCTGCCAAATTGAAGCGTCTTTGGTTGCATCACCTTCTTAACCTTCAACGTAAAGACTCTTTGTTTTTAATCCACTCTTACAGTTGTGTCATGGCATGCATAATCGCTTAATCCTCTTTCATTAGAAACACAAAGCCATTGTTGTGAAGGAGGATCAGTAAAGAGGATTGATGAAGTGAACTAACTACTCCTAGTGAACCACTCTTATGATACTCTTAGTAGCTCAGCTGTATTCGGTGGCGATTTAACAATACCAAGGCCTCATGCTAAAATTTTTTGAGAACAACACATTTCATTAATATTTTATTACTTTTCCTAATTAATTTTTTTTATTACTTTCCATACAATATGTGGTAATGCACAGGGAAAGTTATAAAGCGCCCTGCTGCCCCAACCGGGAGTCGAACCCTGGATATCCGAACTAGTCAGCCGACGCTCTACCGTCGAGCAACTGAGACGAAATTGCAAGCTCTTATCGAAGTGGACTCTGCATTCTCCACCCTCTAATGTCTCCACCCTCATTCTCCTCCTTCCCGGAGGGTTCGGTCCATGTGAATGCTTTCCCCACTGGGTTCCGATCTAAATTGTGTGGCACTTCCCGGCCGTCCAAGCAGATACCTTACACCTTCGGGTAGGTCGAACGGTCTGGGTCGAAGAAGAATATAGAGTCGAGTCGTATATAATAAAATTTTACAGTCAAAATCAGATTTTGACCTTTCAGCTAGATTTTACATTAAAACTTTCCAGTGCATTTTATGTAAAAATGCATGATTTTTAAGTCTAATTATGTTTTTAAAAATAAATATTTTTTATAGTATATACTTTTATGTCGTATTTTTTAACTTTTACATTACACCGGGATCGATTTTAACTTTAGTTGTGTTTTCTTCAGGCCAGGTTTCTATTAATCTGATGGCGCGATTCTAGTGGGACTTGAAACTGTAATATGAGCACGATTCCATTTTGAGTAATTCTACTTAATAAGTATTACTGATGAGCATGGGCGCCCATAGGAGTGGGTAAGGGGGGATTTTCCTACCTTGTCGATGTTGTTCGTCTCCTCGCTGCCGCAGTAAAAGTTTTATGAGCGTGGATGCTGGTTGAAATTAATTTACTCACATAATATATAGATTAAACATCTGATGTGGGCAGCACATGACTTTCCCTGCAGACTCAGATTCATTTCCTCTTTATTTCATTAATAATTTATTAAGTTGGGTCTACTTGCATTAAATAACACGTATAATTAATTGAAGTTACACTTTTAATTCAACTTTCGTTTTCATTTGGTAACTGGACTTATTCTCAAAACCGGCATAGTGAAAATGTGAAAAAATAAAATATCTCGAGAAATGGTGGTCCTAGAGTAATGGAGTTCATCTTATTCTCCATTACTCTAGGATCATCGTCAAAATCATCATCGTTTCGATCGTCAATCATCATCTATCATCGTCATTTTCATCATCAAAAATTACGTATGAAACAAGCATTTAATTAATGCATTTGAGCATATATAGTCTTTTGTTTCAGATTTTGGCGATTTTTGAGGGGCCATTTTGCAAAAAAAAAAAAATAGCTTCTTTTTTTCCGGATCGTACCAAAATCTAATCAGCACCAGGATAACTCCCAAGTGACTTACTTAACTACCAAATTTTGTGAAATTTGTTCAAATAGTTTTTTTAGCTAGAGTGGATAAGCGATATTTTTGCGGGCCATTTCGCAAAAAAAAGGCAGGTTCTTTTATCTTGAATCGTACCAAAATCTAATCAGTACCAGGGACCAAGTTTTATGAAATTCGGTCCATTAATTTCTGTGTGGATACATACGTTGCACAGATAGACACACAGACAAACAGACAGACACACACACACAGAGACGTGACGCTAAAAACAGATATTACGTGTTCTAAAGGTCCCAAAACATGTAGATCCGTCGAAAACTCGAGTTGCGATTTTTAGTATAATTCCAATACGTTCCCTGTACATTACCACGTATTGCAGGGAAAGTAAAAAGGTATCTTTTCCCCCTTTCACTAATTGAATGTCAATGGATGTATCATTCTACTACGAGTATTATCAATAATAAGTACTTTCGTGTTACTTAGTCTGGAAAAAATGTGGAATGGGGTCGTCTCTTTTTTAGACTTCGGGCTTTTTGGCATTCTTGCACTGATGAAGTCGATCCAGCGTATCCTCGAAACAGCTGTTTGCTGGATTATTGTATTATTTGTTCCTAAATACGTTGCTGAAGTTTTTCTTATCCTTTGCAAAAAGTTAATTTTACCTATTGATAGTGAGCTTAGCAAGATTGGGGTCGAACCCTTAATTTAACAAAATATTCTGCTGACAAAAAAGACAAAAACAAAAATAACTAATTGCTTAACGTATTTTCCGATCTAACCAAAAATTGAACTCTTTACACTGAACACTTTTAATGCAACTTGAACTCTGAACACTTTTAATGTAATTTCTCTTCCTATTCAGAACAATAAAAAATACGTATACTTACATCACAAGCATCTCTACCTTCTGCGCCTGCGCATAAGGAAGTGCCAGGTAATGAGAATTCGGAACCAAACTGCAATTGGAGAGCAGACTCACATCTGTCCTGTCGCCAAATAGGAACATTTACTTCTTTTAGAACAAAGGAATGGTTGGAAGCTGTGAAATAGAACGTAGTTTTAGACTTATACGTTCAAGGCTTTTTTGTTCTAGTTTGATGTCTGAACTTATAAAAAAATTAGACAGGTATTTGCGAGTGAATTTGTTGGGACTGGGCCCTCGTCTAATCGAAACAGAATTAACCGGGCCGCGGCTCACAAACGTTGAGGAGCACATCACTAGAAGAAAAATCATGCTGAATAGATTGACAAATTCAAAGTTATCTCAGTTTAAGATTTACGGACACATTTTTTGTTATTTTAACAATTGGCTGCCCAACTTCAGCATAAATAGTTATTTAAAACAACTATTCGGTTTCCTTATTGTCTCATGCTGGTATTGACGAGCTTGTTTAGTCTCATAATAATATAAAATCAAACACGTAAGGGATTCTACTTGTATTACTCTGATACAAAAAATCTGATGTGGGCACCACATGACTTTTCCTGCAGACTTATATCCACGTTCTCTTTATTTTAATTTAATTTAATTCACTTTTAATTCAATTTTCGTTCTCATTTGATAACTGGACTTATTTTCAAAGGTGGCGTAGAGAAAATACGAAAAAACTAAAATATCTCGAGAACGGCTGGTCCTAGTGTAATGGGGTCGATCTTATTCTTTTCTTCGCTAAAAATTACGTATTAAACAAGCATTTAATGGATGTATTTGAGCATATGTAGTTTTTTATTTTAGATTTTGTCGATTTTTGAAGGGCATTTTGCAAAAAAAGGCAGATTATATTTTTCCGAATCCAACCAAAATCTAATCAGCACCAGGGTGACCCACAAGTGACTTATCTACGGAATTTTGTGAAATTCGGTCCATTAGTTTTTTTAGCTAGAGTGGATACAAGTTTTTGCGGGTCATTTAACAAAAAAAAAGGCGGGTTCTTTTATCCCGAATCGTACACAAAACTAGTCAGCTCCAGATTCGCCCACAAGTGACTTACCTACCAAATTTTGTGAAATTCGGTCTATTAGTTTTTTAGTTAGAGCGGATACAAAATCTGCACAGACAGACAGACAGACACACAGATAGACACGCAGACGGGCACACACACAGACGTCAGGCTAAAAATAGTTTTTTCGTATTCTAGAGGTCTCGAAACGTATAGATCCATCGAAAACTCGAGTTGCGATCTTCGGTATGATTCCAAAAATTTTCCTATACATTACCATGTATTGCAGGGAAAGTGAAAAACTTATGAAAATATTGCAAAAAATAAAAATCTGATGTGGGCAACACATGACTTTCCCTGCAGACTCGAATTCATATTTTCTTTATTTCTTTACTAATTCATTAGACTGAGTTTAATTGCACCAAATAACACTAAATTTGCATTTTTAATTCAATTTTTGTTTTTATTTCGTAACTGGACATTTTTCCGATAGAGGGTTAACAAAAATGCAAGAAATCTCAAATATCTTGAG
The DNA here is from genome assembly GCA_951213105.1 of Amaurobius ferox. Lineage (NCBI taxonomy): Eukaryota > Metazoa > Arthropoda > Arachnida > Araneae > Amaurobiidae > Amaurobius > Amaurobius ferox. Next base: position 18,635,221 of record OX578151.1, read on the forward strand.
AACGGCTAGTTCTAAAGTATAATGGAGTGTATTATATTCTTTTCCTCGTCAAAATGTGCGTATAAAACAGGAATTTAATTGATACATTTCAGCATAAGTAGTCTTTTTTTGTTTTTACATTTTAGCGATTTTTGTGAGCCATTTCGTAAAAAAATGCAGGTTGTACTTTTCCTAATCGTACCAAAATCTAATCAAGACCAGAGTGTCCCAAAAGTAACTTATTTACCAAGTTTTGTTAAATTTGGTCAATTAGTATTTTAGCTAGGGTGGATACATGAAATTTTTGCGGGCCATTTCGTAGAAAAAGGCAAGTTGTTCTTTTTTTCCGAATCGTACCAAAATCTAATCAGCACGAGAGTGTCCCACAAGTAACTTATCTACCAAATTTTGAGAAATTTGGTCAATTAGTATGTTAGCTAGAGTGGATACATGACATGTTTACCGGCCATTTCGCAAAAAGTGTCGGATTCTGTTTTTACGAATCCTACCAAAAACTAATCAGCACCAGTGTCTTACCCAAGTGACATACATATCAAATTTTATGAAATTCGGTCCTTTAGTTTTTGAGTTAGAGTGGATACATACATTACACAGACAGACAGACACACACACAGACGTCACGCTAAAAATAGGTTGTTCGTATTCTAGAGGTCTCGAAACGTGTAGATCCGTCGAAAACTCGAGTTGCGATTTTCGACATGATTCCAATACTTTCCCTATACATTACCATGTATTGCAGGGAAAGTAAAAATCTGATGTGGGCAGCACATGACTTTCCCTGCAAACTTATATTAACGTTCTCTTTATTTTAATTAAATTTATTTCATTTTTAATTCAATTTTCGTTCTCATTCGGTAACCGGACTTATTTTCAAAGGTGGCGTAGAAAAAATAAGAAAAACTAAAATATCTCGAGAACGGCCTTGTTTAATGGGGTTGGTCTTATTCTTTTCGTCGTTAAAAAATACGTATTAAACGAGCATTCATTGGATATATTTGAGTATACCTAGTTCTTTAATTTAGATTTTGACGATTTTTCCGGGCCATTCTGCAAAAAAAGGCAGGTTATTTTTTTCCGAATCGTACCAAAATCTAATCAGCATCAGAGTAACCCAGAAATGACTCATCTACCGAATTTTGTGAAATTTCGTCCATTAGTTATTCAGTTAGAGTGGATACAAGCTTTTGCGGGCCATTTCGCAAAAATAGGCGGGTTCTTTTATCCCGAATCTTACTCAAAACTAATCAGCACCAGACTCGCCTACAAGTGACTTACCTACCAAATTTTGTGAAATTCGGTCCATTAGTTTTTTAGTTACAGTGGATACAAAATCTGCACAGACAGACAGACAGACACACAGACAGACAGACACACATACAGACAGACAGACAGACACACATACAGACAGACAGACACACAGACACACACACAAACGTCACGCTAAAAATGGTTTTTTCGTATTCTAGAGGTCTCAAAACGTGTAGATCCGTCGAAAACTCGAGTTGCGATTTTCGGCATGATTCCAATACTTTCCCTATACATTACCATGTATTGCAGGGAAAGTAAAAATCTGATGTGGGCAGCACATGACTTTCCCTGCAGACTTATATTAACGTTCTCTTTATTTTAATTAAATTTATTTCACTTTTAATTCAATTTTCGTTCTCATTCGATAACCGGACTTATTTTCAAAGGTGGCGTAGGGAAAGTACGAAAAACTAAAATATCTCAAGAACGGCTAGTCCTAGTGTAATGGGGTTGGTCTTATTCTTTTCGTCGTTAAAAATTACGTATTAAATCAGCATTTAATGTATATATTTGAGTATACCCAGTTTTTTATTTTAGATTTTGCAAATTTTTGCGGGCCATTTTGCAAAAAAAGGCTGGTTATTTTTTTCTGAATCATACCAAAATCTAATCAGCACCAGGGTGACCTATACGTAACTCATCTACCGAATTTTGTGAAATTCGGTCCATTAGTTTTTCAGCTACAGTGGATACAAGCTTTTGCGGGCCATTTCACAAAAAAGGTGGGTTCTTTTTTTCCGAATCGTGCCCAAAACTAATCAGCACCAGCCCCGCCCACAAGTGACTTACCTACAAAATTTTGTGAAACTCGGTCCATTAGTTTTTTAGTTAGAGTGGATACAAAATCTGCATAGACAGACAGACACACAGACACACAGACACACACACAGACGTTACGCTAAAAATGATTTTTTCGTATTCTAGAGGTCTCGAAACGTGTAGATCCGTCGAAAACTCGCGTTGCGATTTTCGGCATGATTCCAATACTTTCCCTATACATTACCATGTATTGCAGGGAAAGTAAAAATGGAGATTGACACCAAGACGTTCTCGCTGATTTTTCGATGCCCACTTTACGAAATTTCTCAAACTGACTGACTGACCCAATCTGGGACTTGGAAGTTAATCAATCTTGGATGAAACTTCTATGGATGATACTTTTGTGCCGGTGACTGAAGATTATTGACGCAATGCTAAAACATTCATATCTAAGATGTGAAACGTTTATTTTGTAAATGTTTTATTATGTACATTATCTTGTATTAAAGCGTTCTTTGGATAAGGGCTTTGCGGATTTCCCTACCGTAAAAGAGACAAAATGTATTAGAGGCCCACACGTGAAGTTAGAAAGAAGGAGATAAAACTTCTACGGATGAAACGCTTGAAAATGCTTATAATGCTTTGAGAAATATATCTAGGTGTCGCTGGCGTTAGTAGAATAGATGCTATTGTTAGCTAACACAACAGAAATACGCAGTATTTAGTATATGTATCTTTAATTATTTTTAAATTAACGGGTCCCTAAATATGAGTATAATTAACTAGTATTTTTCATGGTTGTGAGGTAAAGTACAGAATATAGAGAGATAAAAGTAAATCGAAAGTTAAAATAATTTTAAATACTTAGGAATATTCCTAATTGTTTCAGTTCTAATTTGCATTGCGCTACTAATTTAGTTTTACAAAATGGACAGTCTGAATAAATATCTTAGGCCTTCGCCATAGAAATGCATGCAGTGCAGGATTACTTATCTTATCCCAGCGTCATCTGAATTATTATCTCAAACGATATTGGCATTTTCATAATATGAAGTTTCGACTCCTTACTTTTACCTCCATGTTTTCAACTATAATATTTCTTGCCACTCATTTCTATCTTCACAGAAGCAGACGATATTCACTTTATTTCAAAACATTGAATCTCAAAATGTAAATATCATGTTTTAAATAGGATGTCTTATTGAGAAGTTTTGAGAACCGACAAATTGGAAGAGTTGGACACAGGCCAAATAATTCCTTTGATCTGGAATCGGAAATCCAACCAATGACCAATCGGGAGCGCGGAGATCCAGACTGTCCACAGACAATCCAAGACAGACTCGAGTAGCGACGACATATGGGGGAAAAAGAGAAGATTCATCCTCGTACTTTGCAAAAAATGGAATACGTTAATTTCAAATATATTTAGAATTGTTGTATTTTAAATTCAATGAATGAAATTTGGAATTATGTTTAATAATGATTAGATAAATTTAATTAAATATTTGTGTTGTAATTTCAAAAAACAATTAGATAAGTAATTTTTAATAAGCTAATTAGAAATTAGAATAAAAATTTGGAATAACAACGTTTTTAATGACAATTTTTAAATTTATAATTTTAGAGTTAACTTCAGTGTTGCTGATGACTTCCTCAAAACATGATTTCATGGCATCAGTGGCGGTTCGTGACTTCAGGAATGGGTGAAGCAGATTCAGTGGCGGAATCCCCCTCCTCCTCGACATTGAACATCATCAAAACACATCATGCTACTGGCACAGGTGTTGTCAAATATTATCTAAAAACAGCCAAACAAGTCTAAAAAATTCGCCAACTAATAACAACCAATTCAACCGATAACTTTAAGTGAAGCAGTTCTTATTCTGCGTCACCTCACGAGCCGCCACTGAAGAGTATGCTTACAAAACCCTTATTAATACAGTTCATTCCTCTGACAGTAATTTGCGAACTTTTCAAAGCAAGATTATTCTGCTCTGCTTGAATTTGGTAGTCTAGGATTTTTACACATTCCTTAGAGAAGCTACCATTAGCCTTCGGATTGGTCGTGTGTTCTGGGCTTTCTACATTCTTTATAGAGATGCACATTAGCAGTTAGTGGATTTGAAATGGCTTATCAGATGGACTTATCAGAGCTCGGCTATTATTCAATCGGATTAACTGTATTCACATTTGAAACCACATCTGATTATATGTCTAAAAGAAATGTGCCCACAAATTCAATCGAAAAGGTAGAAAAGTTAGAGCATTTTAAAGCCTTTTATAGTAAATGAAGATAATGCTTGCACTTTCTTTTCATCGTTGCATTTAAAATACTTAAAAATAGCTTTTGACACCAAGTTCTTAACTAGAATACATTTTTATATTTTTACCTGTAATTTTTGAAAAAAATATTGTTTTTGGGGAAAAATGCAAATTTTTTTACAATATGTTTGTGGCACATGAAGATAAAATCCCATTTTTACTTTCCCTATATACATAATGTATAAGGAAAGTATTGTGACGGGGTCGAAAATTCGAATTCGAGTTTTCGACGGGAGAGAACGTTTCAAGCATCCCTGATCACAAATCAAACATTTTTGAAGTGATGTCTCTCTGTGTGTGTGTGAGAAAGTATGTTTGTGTGTGTGTGTGTCAGTGAGTCTGTGGAGACGATAACTGACAAACGAATGAACCGATTCGAACGAAATTTGAATTTGGTACAAAAATCACAATTCGTAAACACTGGAAGCCTATTGTTTTTATACGCAATCAAATGCTCAGACCCCCCCTAAATTTTCGAGTGAAATTTTGAAAAAATCGTCAAAAAATCAAAACCGCTAATAAAGTTACGCAAATGGACATTTCTTATGTAATTTTTCATTAGAAAACGATTGACATAAATTTTAGAACGCTAACATGAATCGTTCTCGAGATATTGCACATTTTTCAATAAAATCATCAAAAAGTTATATAAGATAAAAAAAAAATATTTCCTATTGAGAAACATGTTCACTTTTCATATGTAATACCATGCGATAAATTGGGTGACATCATTCTCGTGGATCTAGCTCGCTCCATTCATGAAAAAAGATATTTTAAGTAATACTTTTGTATTTGAACGCCAATAGTCATTTATCCGCTGTAAGAATAACTTATTTCTCCGTCCATAACGCTTGACTAGATTTTGGCGACGAATTTGGCGGAATGTCGCCAACTTGGCGATATTTTTAATTGTTGCCAAATTAACAAAAATCTCGCCAAATTGATAAAAATGACGCTAAATCAATGAAAATGACGACTAATTGAAGAAAATTCAATATCTTGGAAAGAATATAAGTATCTACTATAAGAATAACATTTTTTTTAACTGTAAAAGTAGTAAATTCATTGCATTATATAAGGAAAGTCATGTGTTGCCCACATCAGATTTTTTTAAATCTGTCTTTATCTACTAGATAGAGAACTTTTGGAATTCAGTACTAAACTGTTGATGAAAAAAACATATTTTTCGTTCCACCTTAACGCAAGTGTCTGTCTCAACAAAATTATTCCAGGTTTAAGATTTGGTTAAATGATTCTTACTTTCACTTCTTCTTCCCCATCCTGTGATATAACAAGTTGAGGAAGCCAGCAGCTCGCTCTCTTCGGTTGGCGTGTCTGGTAAGCAGACGATATTGATATGTGGCTGTCGAGTTACAGGAGCATCCAATCGCAGTAAGGCTATGTCGTTCTCCAGGGTTTCGTTATTGAATCGTGGATGCAAAACGATCCTCGCTACGTTGTATTCTACGTGACTGTGTCGTTCATCCGACGTAGATACGTCGTGCTCTCCGAACCTGGCTTTGAGAAAACGAGCCGAAGAACTGGAACAAATAAGTTAATATTAAATAAACAAGTGCTTACTTGGTTTAATTGAGGTAACTAAAAATTTTAAAAGTCTGATTTCGAGAAGGAATTTTTTCTTATTAAAAAAAGAAACTTTACTCTAAGAAATACATAAAACAAATAAACCAAACAGGTACTCACTTATATTGATGTTCAGTATATACACAGAAAAACTTGGCACTTATTCATTATGACGTAGATAATTAACTGGGGTGTGGCTCCACTCGACTTTCTCATATCGGAATACATTTTTAAATAGTTTGTGGGTTTTTTGTTTTTTTTTTCAAATTTTACAAGAAATTTTTTGAAAAATCTATGTTGTTGGCTCAAATGATTACAATTACAGCGTGTTATCCTTCATTTTAAAGGGCATGAGAAAAATCTATCGATTAATGTCATATTTGACAACGTATCCCAGGGAGTAACTTGCCCCCCCCCCCCCCCAAGGGGAACAATAATGTCACGAACGCAAATATTATATCGCGGCTATTTTTCACAACGACTGAAACTATTTAATCTCGTGATTATTGAGCTAGAAATAACCCTTTGTATGTATGATTATGTCAAATTATGTCTTATGCTGCCACGTTAAAAAAAAATTCGCTGGGATTAAAAACAAATTCTATCTAGTTCTAGATATTTTGATAACAAATCCGGATATAAAGTTTCGTGAAAACTCTTTAATATTTTTGGCAACTGTAGTGCACGTAAGAAATCGACCACAGATATACAGACAGACGGACATCCCTCCAAAAATAGACGAAACCTGTTCAGGAGGCCTTAAAACATGTATTGACATCAAAATCTCGAATCTGAAAATTTTCGTGAAAACGATACTTTCTCCATACATAGTATGCTAACGTAAACATTTTAATTTAGCACTTGGGGGGACTTGGTTTAGCGTCGTCCTGCAGCACATACAAAAACTTATAATTCAAGAGCGATATGTGTTAGCTCAAAGAAAATCGTCTAAACTAATTTGCTGAAGTACAAGAAAGTTAATGAATAAGGTTAAAAAATAAATGGACTAAGTCGAATACAGCTCTAGATCTTATTGACGGCCAAAGTATATGAAGAATTTTTACTTGTGATGATTGTCAATAGATTGGTCAACCAATAGGCATATTTTAGCACTTCACAAATATATTTATGTGCCTGGTAACTTTATAGCCCTAAACAATGTAGTATTTGAACAGACACTTGAAACGGGTGGTAAAGGGCCTTGCTGCCCCAACCGGGAATCGAACCCTGAATCTCCAAACTGGCTAGCCGACGCTCTACCGTTGAGCTATTGGGATAAAATTGTAAGCTGTTATCGTCAAAGTGGACTTTGCGTTCTCCACCCTCTAATTTCAGATCGGCGGGCAACTGACAATCTGACTGACTACCACCTGCTATTTTTATCCAGGTTAGTATCCTGGTGGTCGTTATCCTCTCAATTTGAAATCGTCGCCCCATCTTCCAGAGTCCACTGAATCTGTACTAGGGTCACTTTTAGACAGACCTCCGACATTTTTGAACTAACCTACAGGGTTGATTTGTTAGGACGCCATTGTAAAGAACCTTGCTGTTCCAACCGGGAGTCGAACGCTAGATCTACCGTTGAGCTACTGGGACGAAATTGCAAGCTCTTATCGTTGAAGTGGACTCTGCAGGGTTATTTGTCATGATGGGGAATTTTTGTCGGAACGAAAAACCCAGATTTACAATGCCTTCTCAGCGAAATTTGCTTGGAGAGAATTCGATTTAGAGAGGGAATGGGATGTCGAGCTCCCTAAAATTGTCCCTGATCGTATATTATGATTTCCCCGTTATTATGGCGGGATAACACAACTATATTATTCAGTGAAATAAGATAAATGAAAAAATAAAGATCATGTGTAAAATGTTTCTCATTGATATATTTCCTCTTACTAGTCATCTACACAGTGGGCTGCAGTAAGGACCCAGTATTCATCCACGAGAGAGGCTCCACAGACGTACAGATCTTGAGGCCTTTCCAGAATGGCAGTCTAAAAAAAAATTGATATTCAATTAATTCTATAAATTGATCGTCAATGATACATATTTAGGCTGTATTTTATTTCCTTTATTTTAGCAAATGTTTAATATGATTTATTTAAAGACTCATCTGCTGTTTACCTCATACACAGAAGAAAAAATTTCAAACATTCTAATTTTAATGCATAATCAGTCAATAATATTGATAAAATATTGGCTCAATTTCGATTCTTTTTAGCACTTTCTATTGTAGCTGTTCTGTCTCGCTTATTTTTATGAAACTGTGAGACGGAAACGTTTAGGCAGTTTCAATATTACGAAGATTTGCGATATATAACTGCAACATAAAAGCGCAGACTCGTAGCCACCAGTTTACAACAACTCTGGCTCTGGAGGTCATGACTGCAATAAATTCAGTACACATAAATTGCAGGTGAGGTGATGTCAAAAATATCTTTGAGGCCATTGCTGAAACCAAAAAGATTGGATAGTAAGCTGGCCAATGAAGAAGTGTTGCTGCATCGCGCTGAGGACGACCAATTTGATTCGGAGGGCATACTTGGACCTCAGGCGAAATGATGTGGCAACAAGCAGAGAACGTTTAACAAGAGATATTCAGAAATGATGTGAGAGTCAATTGAGAATGACCGGCCATATAAGTTGAAAGGCGGTTAATTTAATATGACCGACACAGAGTGTTGTGCTTTACAGTGAGTCAATTAAGAATGCCAATCCGACAGCGTTGTGACTAGAATGGCAGTCCAACATGGTAAAGAGTATGCTTCATAGAATTGAGGCAATGACCGTCGAAGAGGCGTTCGTGGATAATTAGAGTCCAGAATGCATAGATTAGCCTTGTGTGTTTCAGTTTTCATGACCAACAACAATGAATGTTCAAGAGTACTTTTCAGTGTCCATGACAAACAGAGATATGTGCCAATGTGCTTGGTTTCAGCATTGGCCTCAAGGATATTTTTGACCCAACCACACCTGCAATTTATGTGCACTAAATTTATTGCAGTCATGACTGCTCGGACCAGGGCAGTTAATAGTTATACTTTAGGAACTCGCACAAATTATTTATGGTAGGTTAATGCGGAAACGATGCAATGTACAGCTATATGATTTACGGTTTAATTAAGAATGTTAATTCAACTCAAAGAATTAATTATTATTTATAAAGGAGAAAATTCCAATGCTCACTTTCTTTCACCACAGAAGTTAGCCAATTTTGCTGTAGAAACCTATTGAGGCCGTTATATTTTAAGCCGCACTATCAGCAAAGTATTTTGCGCAGGTAATATCACTCATGTCATGCTCGACAAAAACATAGTAGTTTACAATATACACAATGGTTTTGAATGAAACTTTTTGAACACAATTTTTAAATTAGAATATTTTAAAATAAGAAACTACGTTATCCACTATCCATTCCTAACATAGACTAATGTCCAGAAACCTAACGAGGAACTACATTTTTGCTTGCACATAAAAACACTTTCATCACTGCACCTAAGTGTGGATATAAATTAATTGCCAGCATATTAATAAATCATATTATGTAGAACATTTAACGTTTCAAACATTGTGAATTTAAGTGTTCGTTATGAATTTCGCACAAATTAAATTTGAATACGTTTTTTACAAAACTTACAGACTTTCTAAGGACGTATTGTTGGGGCAATTTATATACCGTGCTTACAGTAAACTATGCAGATAATAAGGTATTTATCCTCCTCAAAGTGCGATGCAGCTCTCACAATGTCGTACCGTGCTTGGCACCAAGTTATTCACGAGTTCTTGGAGCCTACTGACTTACTCCTCCTTCAGAGCAAGGAAAATACCCTGTTTGTTCTCTAAAGGAGGATTTTGAGCTGCGATGCGTCTCCCATTGTGGTCTAAACCAGTGGCCGATCGTGTCTGAAGCAGATTCAACGACGGGATCCCCCCCTCCTCCTCGACAACGAACATCACCTAAACATATCACTCTATTGGCACAAGTATTGACAAATATTATCTAACTCCCCCCCCCCCCCCAAATCAAAAAATTCACCGAATAATAATAATAATAATAATAATAATAATCCATTCAGTTGATAACTTATGGGCGCGACAGCCCAGTTGTTAACGCGCGGGAACTGCACTCGGAAGGCCTGGGCCCACTGCCAAAACTGCCACCGTGTTCACGCGGAGTACGATCACGTTGAACATTTGGGTCCGTAAGTCCTTCCGAGAGGTTGGTGATAGGGGAAGAAGGATACGGTGCCTGTGGATGCCGCCTCCACTGTGTTCGGCAGCAGCGGTCGAAATTCTAGCGGCGAGTTCCTCTTCAGATTCAAGGGGAGTGTTACAGACGAGACTCTTGAGATATTCCCATAAAAAGAAGATGCATAGATGAAATGTATATCGGTTTTTTCCCTATTTATAAATTCTTTCATCGTCTCAAAAGTTGGAGCTGCGATTAACTGCTGCAAACAGATAAGGCTTTACATTTACAAAAATTTGCATAAGGGTTTGTCTTCTCCCCCAAATGGAATTTGCATACGTGGTTTTCTTCATCAACAAGAAAGTAACAACCAGAATGACGCTTTTAACTTTGCGGAGGGGCCCCTTCTCAACGAGTAATCGCCCTGTAACGCCTTTACGTTTCATTTTCAACCTGGTAAACTATGACGAAAAAGGCTTTGTTTGGTGTGTACTACCACCTCGTAAAGTTTGGCCCATATCTTTTTAATCACCCTATATATGTACCAGTGATTGATTAAAGCCGAATCGCAAGCTGAACTGTCTTAGCACGTCAATTGCGTTTTGCTTTTATGATCGAAACTCTGCCTTCATGCTCTATGGTAGAGCGGGAACCTAACAAAAGTCTGGAACGAATTTCAGTGGTGTGAAATACTTTCAAGAACCTGCATACAACGCTATGTGAGATTCTAAACACTAGCAATATCAGTTATGTTTAAGGCCTTCTACAAACGTTCCAATAATTGGTTCTTCTTCGCGTGAAATTATTTAACTGCCATTTTTTAGACATGATAAGAAAAGACATCCAAGTTCAAAACTTTATCACTTCACGAAAAGAGCGTCTTTCGGTCACAATCAGTGTAGCGCAGATTTCTGCCTTTTATAATTTTAAGTAATACCTTGAACCCTGTGCATGTGATTGGAAAATTTGCATGTGTACATGATTTCTACTCGAAATCCACAGTTATGATAATTGCCACAAGCAAATTCGTCGGAATTTGCGGCTGTGTTCTCTATAAATAGCTTTCGTTCCTAGGTTCTAGAAACTGGTGTATTTACTAATTCGCAATCACGATTTCTGTACAACGGGAAGCATCGGAAAACGTGTTTTATGCTTTTTAACACCGAATAGAGAATAACTGCGCAGACAGTGTTCAAAATTCCTTTATGCCGCAATTTTCTTCTTTGGTTATCATTACCACAGATTCACAAGATTACGATACATAACACAGACAAACAGACCATATACACAAACAAACAGACCATATACACAGGTAAACAGATCATATACACAGACAAACAGACCATATACACAGATAAAAAGATCATATACACAAACAAACAGACCATATGCACAGATAAACACGCACACACACACACAGAGCACACACACAGAGAGAGAGCACAAAGAGGGAGAACACATACACAGAGAGAGAGTGCACAAAGAGAGAGAGAGAGCACAAAGAGAGGAAGGGAAGAGCGCACAAAGAGGGGAAGAGCACAGAGAAAGAGCACACAGACAGAGAGCACACAGAGAGAGAGCGCACAGAGAGAGAGAGAACGCCCAGAGCGAGAGCGAGCACGCACAGAGAGAGAAAGAGCGCACAGAGCGAGAGCGCACAGAGAGAAAGCGCACAGAGGGAGCGCACAAAGAGGTAGCGCAGAGAGGAAGCGCAGAGAGGAAGCGCAGAGAGGGAGCGCGCACAGAGAGAGAGAGAACGCACAGAAAGTGAGCGCACAGAGTGAGCGCACAGAGAGAGAGCGCACAGAGAGAGAGAGCGCACAGAGGGAGCACACAGAGGGAGCGCACAGAGGGAGCGCACACAGAGAGAGAGCGCACACAGAGAGAGAGCGCACACACAGAGAGAGCGCACACAGAGAGAGAGCGCAAACAGAAAGAGAGCGCACAGAGGGAGCGCACAGAGAGAGAGGGAGCGCACAGAGGGAGCGCACAAAGAGAGAGCGCACAGAGGGAGCGCATAGAGAGAGAGCGCACAGAGGCAGCGCATAGAGAGAGAGAGCGCACACACATACACACAAACAGTACACACAGAGCGAGAGAGAGGGAGAGAGCACACACAGCACAGACAGAGAAAGAGGAGGGAGACATGTGTCACGACATTTCTCTGAATATAGTATGAGAAAATAAAATCACAAAATTACACTCATAGAAGCCTTCAAAGGTTCGGTTCCACATAGCTGCCCCCCCCCCCCCCCCCAAATGAAATAAAATAAAGGTACAAAAATTTCGCCACCTACATGCCAGGCCCACTCCCCTGCTTCAGAGACCCCATCCTTGCCACTGTCGGATCCTTTCTGGCCACAGGACGACAGCTTCCCTTTCTTGGGCAAGATCCCGACATTCCGATCGACTGAGTCCAGGAAACAGCACACCTTATTGCTGTAAGAACAGTAAGCGTACGGCGATCCTCCCTGGGACACACACTCCCAGTACTCCATGCAGTCGCATTGGAAGTTATTGTCTGAAAAAAATAAAGAAGAGAAGACTGGGATAAAAATCAGATGCGTCCAACACATCTAATTTTACATAACATATGGTAAAAGTAAGAAGGTAAAAGTAAGAAGTTGAAACATCATATAAAGAACATATTTACTTCATATTTCAATATTTATATCATATTTATATCATATTTACAATATATTTAAAACATGATATTTGCATTTTGAGATTCAATGTTTTGATATAGAGTGAATATCGTCTGCTTCCGTGAAGATAGAAATGAGTGGCAAGAAATATTATAGTTGAAAACATGGAGGTAAAAGGAGTCAAAACTTCATTGTAAGAAAACGCCAATATCGTTTGAGGCAGTTATTCAGGTGGCGCTGGGGTAAGAAAAGTCGTTCTGCATTATATGTATTTCTATGGCGAAAGGCCTAAAATAGTTATTTAAACTGTCCATTTTGTAAAAATAAATTATGATCGCAATGCAGAATAGAACTGAAACCATAAAGAATATTCCTACGTATTCAAAATTATGTTACCTTTCAATTTATTTTTATCTTCATAGTATATTCTGCACTTTATCCTACAACTATGAAAAATACTGGTTAATAATATTCATAATTAGGAAACCTTTAATTTAAAAATAATCAAAACTACATATACCCAATACTACGCCTTTCTGTTGTGTCAACTAACAATAGCGCCGACTTCACTAACACTAGCGACACCTAGATATAATTCTCAAAGCATTATGGCAGTTTCAAGAATTTCATCCATAGAAGTTTTGTCTCCTTTTCTCTAACTCCGTGGATAATACGTACGAAATCAATCCATAGAATCTATTATCTAAAATAGCAGGCAGATCATAACTTTGTCTCCTATGGAAATATTGAAAAAACTGAGGAAATTTTGTAAAACTATGAAATATAGAAATATTTTTTTTTTACTTTTAAAGCATATTCTTTCAAATAATTTTATTATTAAGAAAGTTTAAAATATACTTACCACGCTGTTCGTGCGTAGATTTGAAGAAAACAAACAAAACCAAGACAGTTTTTATAAAATAAAATGGCATCTTCTGCTTCCCCTTAAAACTGAAATAAAAATTGATTATTAACATCAAAAGTATGGATTTTATATTTTCATTATATCAATATATAAATAATATAATGCACATGCAAAATTGTTATGGAATTGGATATTCGATTTCAAGTGGATTTCATTCGATTTCTGTGAATTATCACGTTATAAGAACGAACTTTTTTAGCCAGAAACAAAATACGTTGAAAAAATATATATTGTAAAAGTAAACGTTTTATATGCAATTTTTATTTAGAAGCGAATGACGTTAGTAAATGATTTTTAAGTATGCTCACTAATATGAAATAGTGAATTATTTGTAACTATTTTAACTATAAATAAATGAACATGGCTGTTTTATTAGCATATTACAAGCCCATTCTTAAGGCATTTGAATACAAAAATTCCATTGGAAACATGATAACTCTCAAAATAATCAGGCAATTTACATAAAATTTAGGTATGCTTAGTTTAATCTGTAAAAGTGCTATTGATTTTCCTCAATATCTAGTTATAATAGAGTTTTTATATTGTTCTGCTTAGAAAGTTATGTATAGGGCATATCATGTTCTTTAAATTATATATCAATTCATTTTAATAGATTTTATTTCATTCGACCCTCCCTAAACGATTTTATTTCTTGTATTCTTTTTATTCATTGCAGGGAAAACAGACGATTTTTTAGATTTTGCAAAGCACCTTTTAGCTATAGTAACGCAAATAGAATAATCCAAAACAGATAAGTCTTCAACTAAATGCATAACTATGTTCATGAAAAACATAATAAATATTCTTTAAAATGTATCTGTTTTTTTTTCCAGATCGTTCTTGATCTCAAAGCTAAAGAAAAATTATTCCGATGACCTCCTGTTATTAGATTAGCAAAAACTGTCTAAGGCGCATCAAAATATATTTACATATTTCCGAAACATTGATTTATTTTAATTAGTTCCATTTTATTTTATTTGTTCTTTAAAGGATTGCCGTTCCTGATTTCATGTAATTCATTTCAGACGAATTTTTGAATTTTAAAAGTGCCATTTTAGCAAAGCAACATAAGTAGAATCAATCCAAAACTGATAAACCTTCAAGTTGGAAGCGTCACCCAAACTGCTCACAGGATTATATTCCTGAAAACACAACTGTTCTTTAACACATTTCACTTTTTCCTAGTCATACGTAATTTCAAAGCTAACATAAAGTTATTTCGATAAACTCCGGTTATTAGATAAGCAAAAACTGTCTAAGACTCATCAAAATATATTTGCATATTTCGAAACATTAATTAATGTTAGTTAATTCTATTTGATTTTTTTATTCGTCCTTTTTCAGTTCCTGATTTCATTTTATTCATTGCAGGAATACAGACGATATTTTAAAAGTTTAAAAGCGCCATTTTTAACATAGTAACATAAATAGAATAAATGCAAAAGTTATAAATCTTCAGATGGGATGCATCACCCAAACATTTGCTTACAGGATTATATTCCTGAAAAACATGCTGTAAGACATTTCACTTTGCTCTAGTCGTATTTAATCTCAAAGCTAAAATAAAGTTATTCCGATGACCTCCTGTTATAAGATAAGCGAAAACTGTCTAAGGGCCATCAAAGTAGATTTGCATCCCTATGTCAGCTTACTGATGCATAACGATGCTGATAACAATCGCACTTAAAGGCTCATATTCAAAATATTGGAAAACCCAAGTTCCCTTTTTACGACGTGACTGATGAAGGCCGTTTGGAACAGAGAAAATAAGACAGATATTATTGTTTCGGAGTGGGTTAAGGTCTGTTTTATTATAGTTATATCTGCAAATAATAGTGCGAGTTTTTTTTTTCTTCTTTGGGTGCTGAAGGATTTGGAGAAGCCGACTGAGAATTTGAAAGTATTTTATGGCTTTTATTGATTCATCGGAAAGGAGTTAAAGTAATGTCTCTCTATATTAAAAAAATCAGATGTGGTCAGCACATGACTTTACTGGCAAATTAAAATTCATTTTCTTATTTTTTTATTTCATGATTTTTATTTCTGATATTATATCCAATTTGCAGTTTTAAAGCATGTTTGTTTCATTTGGCAGTTTAATGCACCTTAAAGTATTTAGATTTTAAAAAATCCCTAAAAACTGAAATATCTCGAGAACGGATTGCATTTTTTATTCGGTTCCATTTACGAATTTTTTCTGACGTGAGAAGACGTCTCTCTTGAAAATCCCGCCTGACGCTTAGAAGAAGCAAGAAAGGCGTCGATATTGAGATTGATCATGGTGCCAGATGGAACAAAATTCCTTCGCTTATTTACACAGAAAATATCTTACACATTTATTTCAAATATTATGTATAATTAAAGTAAAATTTATTTGATCCTAAATTATTTGGGTAGGCAATATCTACCTTGTCAAGGCAATGTCTACCGCAAATTTTGCCTTTCAATTTTTCATAAAAACAAATATTTTGATACTATGAATAGATTAGTAGATAATAGCAATTATTCCGAACGGTACCAAAATCTAATTCAGCATCCAGGTAACCCATAAGTGACTTATCTATCAAATTTTGTGGAATTTAACCAATTAGTTTTTTAGCTAGAGTGGATACATACATTTTTTGCGGTCCACTTCGCAAAAAAGCAGGTTCTTTTATATCGAATCGTACCAAAATCTGATAACACCAGGGTAACCCCCAAGTGAGTTACCTCTAAATTTTTATGGAAAATGATCAATTAGTTTGGTTTAGAGGGGATAGATACATTGTACAGACAGACACACACACACATACACAGATTTTCCCGGCCACACACTTTGCTACCTTTAACCTTAGGGTTGGTCGTGTGGTCGGGGTCTTAAACACACATACACAGAGAGCGAGAGACACACACATATAGAGACAGACACACACAGAGGGAGAGAGAGACACACACATAGACACACACACACACACACACAGAGGAAGAGAGAGACACACACACACAGAGGGAGAGAGAGAGACACACACATAGACACACACACACACACACAGAGAGACACACACATAGACACACACACACACACACAGAGAGCAAGAGAAATAGAGAGAGACACGCACACACAGACCGACAGACACACACACACACACACAGACAGACAGACACACACACACACACACACAGAAAAAGAGAGAGAGAGAGAGACACACAAAACACACGCTAAAAATAATGTTGTGTTCTAGAGACCCCAAAACATGTACATCCTTCCAAAACTCTATTTGTTATTTTTGACACGATTCTAAAACTTCTATATATTAACATATATTGCCGGGGAAGTAAAGGTTAAATCGAGACATAGGAGTCTCAAAGGCTATGAAACGAAATAAATATAAAGAAAAAGGGAAAAAATACAGAACACCCAGTCAGACCATAGACAAAAATAAAGTACTGGACAAGCCACTAAATTAATCACTAAATAACTAGAATTCTTCTGAATATGGAACTGTTTAAAAAGGTCAAAATCATGAATCGACGATCATTTTTTGCGTATAATCCTTGCAGAAAAATAAAGTAGTATCATTATGTCCTATTTTATTTACCACAAAACCTGTACTAATAAGATAAATGTCTTAATATCACAAAACGAACGATTGTCACGCTCAGAAACTACACTACAGAAATTTATGTTACCACTCCCATGTCTTTTCCACACAATTTTACATATTATATTTTACTGTCCCTGCAATACACGGTAATGGATAAGGAAAGTATTGGAATCATACCGAAAATCGCAACTCAAGTTTTCGACGAATCTAATACGAAAAACATATTTTTAGCGTGACGTCTGTGTGTGTGTCTGTCTGTATGTGTGTCTGTGCAATGTATGTATCCACTCTAACTGAAAAACTAATAGACCGAATTTCAGAAAATTTGGTATGTAAATCACTTGTGGGTGACCCTGATGCTGATTGGTCTTGGATATGATTCGGGGTAAATTAACAAGCCTTTTTTGATAAAAATTGTCTGCAAAAATTGTCTTTATCCACTCTAGTTGAAAAACTAATAGATCACATTTTTCAAAATTTGGCAGAAAAGTTACTTGTGGGTTACCCTAGTGCTGATTAGATTTTGGTACGATTCGGAAAAAATAACCTGCATTTTTTGCGAAATGGTCCGCAAAAATCGCCAAAATCTGAAATAAAAAACTAACGTATGCTCAAATATATCAATAAAATGCTCGCTTTATACGTAATTTTTAACAATAAAAATAATAAGACCAACCCCATTGCACCGGGACTAGCCGTTCTCGAGATATTTTATTTTTTCGCATTTTCGCTACGACACCTTTGAAAATAAGTCCAGTTACCGAATGAGAACGAAAATTGAATAAAAAGTAATGTTAAATAATTATGGGTGTTATTTTGTGCCATTAAACTCAATTTAATTAATTATTGATGAAATAAAGAGAACGTGAATATGAGTCTGCAGGGAAAGTCATGTGCTGTCCACATCAGATTTTTTTTATTTGCCATATCATATTTCACATTCCTCATTTCCTTACCAAAAACTTCCCCCAACTCTCCTAAAAGTGGCTCCATGAATGAACCGTATATGTGTACTTCCAACGCTGAACATACAAATATGTAGTAACTTCCTTTTCTGTTCAAATTCGTGTCAACTCGGGGCTCAACCGATATAAATTGTCATTCCCAAATTTAGTCGTCCGGCGCTGTTTTTTTTTCTGTCCAATTTATAAGCTCAATTGAACTGTTTCCGTGATATCTCGAAAGTTGAAGGTGTCACTTGGAGGATAATAGAGCGGTCACCGACTTCATTGTTTTTGCCAAAATGACGAGATAGCTCCGCTTTGACAAACTTCATACACGTAACTTCATTTACATAACTTCTACATATCTATGCTTAAGTTATCTGTTTTCCTCAGCAAAGCCTTTTACGATTTTTTGTCAAATGGATTCATATGGCGCATGAAAAAAATTGGATGTGGGCAGTACATGACTTTCCCTACAGACTCACATTCATTTTTTCTTTTTATTAACACTTTACAACAAAGTTGAAAAGTGTTTATGACTTTGTTCATTCGGTCTGTCTGTCTGTCTGTCCGTTAGCACGATAACTGCCGTAAAAATGACTTAATGAAAATGAAATTTTAGTATGTTGTTCAGACAGTCTGTAGGACCTATGGGAATATAAATGAATAATATCACCCAATTAGTTTTGGATTGAACCCGGGTTGAAAAAATGAAATACATTGAGCCCTATGGGACCTAATTTTTCAAACATTTTTTAAGCGGATTTAAAATTCACAAATTGCTTCGAAAATTTTAGGTAATATTTAAATTGTTCCATAAAATATATAAAAAAAAATTCAGCGAAATATATTCAGTAGTTTTTAAATAAAAATTAAAATAATAATTACTCCTCTTATATGAAACGATCACGTGACCATGATATGAAACGATCACATAACCCACTTC
Organism: Amaurobius ferox; assembly: GCA_951213105.1. Classification (NCBI taxonomy): domain Eukaryota; kingdom Metazoa; phylum Arthropoda; class Arachnida; order Araneae; family Amaurobiidae; genus Amaurobius; species Amaurobius ferox. The sequence continues at coordinate 18,654,424 of OX578151.1, forward strand.
AAAATGATATATGGCATCCATTTTGTTTCAAAATCTTGATTTTTTTAAGTTCTTTTTAATTCATATTGAATGTTGTATCCGTCCTAACTACTTTATTTTTGCTTAAATTCTGTGCATCTATATACTTAAACAACGCAAATGCAATATATTGAGTTTAAATGAATATCCAAATTTGATTATTTCTACAACGAAGCCTATTTTTCACTTATGTAAAATGTAAACAGCAAAATATGTAGAATGAGTTGTATTAGAAGTGCTGTATTTCTTTAACACAAAATAATTTAGTCCATGGAGTCTGCATGGCTGATATGAATGAAATATTAATTGATTTTATAAAGAGAAGGACGATTTTTTTCGATGAAGTTTTAAGCATAGAGTTTAATTACTTGTAGCTCCATGGTCTTAATTTTTAAATAAAATAAATTATTATAGTATTGTGATGAATGAAATGAATGGGAGAAAGTTATGAATGAAATCCTGTTTTTATAGAGAGATCCAGGCGTGTTATTTTTTCTATGACGTCATTTGAATTAATTTCAGTTGTTTTCGATGAAGTTTTCAAATATAATAAATTATCGTAGTATTATGATAGTTTTAAAAATATTACCGTGGAATGTATCGCATTTTAGAGATATTTAAACCAGGCAATTTATATTTCAATGCCGTCATTTGAATGAAGTTCATTTTTTCAATGAAGGTTTAAGTTTTCAAATATAATAAATTAATGCAGTATTGTGATAAGTTTTAAAATATTACCGAGGAATGTATTGCATTTTCGACTTTTTTAAATAAAATTGCATTGAAGTTGGAAAGTGTTTCATAATCAATGCTTTAAGCATGATTGATATTTCTTGTTTCTTTAACAATTCATTAAATTGAGTTTTATTGAGCAAAATAAAACGCATAATCATTTTAAGGGGACGGTGGACGTTGAAATGAGCAAAAATCGACTAAAAAAGTTTTTTTCATTTTTGTTCACCTGCTGTAGCAAGTGCAATGTTTCTGTCGGCGTATTCCATGGACGCCAATGCCTGCAAAGGGGGATCGAACTGTTTGGGATAGGGTATGTCAAATACCTGTCTTCTTCGGGGGTTCTTCGTTTGGGATGGACGCTGTCCCATCCGTAAGCAACAGGTTAAATGCATTTTTTTCGAAACGGAATTTTCAAAGGTTTTACAATTTTAAAATGCTCTATGCATCTTAATTTTTGTTTGAGATGTATGAAATTTGGCAGGAAGACACCTTTTATACTTTTTAATGAAACTGGGTATGCATTTTATAATTGGACTTTATTAAGGTAATTAAAAGTGAATAAGAACCTAATTAAATGATGAAAATTAAGTTTTAATGCAGAAAAATATTTTTAAAAAATTAAGTTTCTAAAGGATTTAAAAATGAATACCCAAATGTGTTCATAATGTGTTTTTGGGTGATCATGATGTAAAATGAATCAAAAATGTAAACAAATGGCACGCAAGGAGCATTTTCAAATTTTCGTTAAAAACAATTAAATTAAAAAAAAATACAAAATTATAACAAAATTGAAAAAAATTTAATAGTATTTTATATAGCAATGTTAAGAGGAATAGTTATACAAATTTTCATGTTTCTAAGTCAATAAATAAATAAAAAAAAATTCAACGTCCACCGTCCCATTAAATGACACCGAATTAGCACTTTTAATTCAATTTTAGTTTCCATTGGGTAACGGGGCGTATTTTGAAAGGCGACGTCGCAAAAATGTGGAAAAGTAAAATATCTCGAGAATGGCTAGTCCTACAGGAAATGGGTTAGGCTTATTCTTTTCATCCTCTAAAAATAAGTTTAAAACAAGCATTCAACACTAAACGTACCGACACACAATATATACCTATTTGTACCGTAACTGGTCAAACGACTGGTTTTTAGATAAGAACGTTATTTTTTCTGATTGAATGCAGGTAATGTTGATTTAGTAAGAAAATGCGAAACAAAGTAACTTTAAGGACTTCACTCGGTTCCTAAAACTCGATTTGCTTCTTCTATTGTACATGTTCTTATATGTTTCATAATACGATGGTCAATTATCAACGGAAATGCAAACTTCACTTTTCCCTTTATAATGTTAAGTTTTGCATATCCCGTTGGACTGGATTCTTCCCTGAAAATATCATGAAGTGCCGCTCTCCCAGATGTAGCAACTATTTGTATTTCTTCCCAAACAGTTCCATCCATCGAAATATACTGCTCCGTTTTTCATTCTCATCTTCAGAACTTGAGAGCAATCTCAATCTTTTTCGTCTTCTATGTATTATATTCACAATATTTTGCTCTTCATCGTCGGTATCTGCAGGCTCACACTCAGTGTCTAATAGATCATTATCATTTTCAAATAATATATATTCACTTTCAGAAAGTTCACCTTCTTCCATTTCCGAAAACTCTCCGCCTGTGTTATTTATTTCTTCTAAGAACTTGGTGTGTCTTGAACGTTTCGACATTTTTTCAGGGTGAAGATTAGGAATGGAGCAACGCTGTAAAAACAAAATATAAACTAACTTGTAATACTTTTTAATTTTATTTTAAATTGAATTTACTATACACCAGTCCTTGCAGAAATGTGCACCCGCTAAACTTATAAGGTAATTTTTCTCCTCATCAAATGACCGATTATGGTAGATAACGGTAGGCTATGTATCTTTATCATATAAACACAAGAAGAAGGAAAATAAATATTGAAAAATTTATTGTACACATTTAATAGAAAAGTCATGAAATCAAGGGAGAAAAAGCGATAACATTATATGCGAATTTTCTAATCAAAAGTTTACAGCAGGTCATTTGATCGGTCATGGTACGTTTAGTGTTAATGGATACATTTGAGCATACGCAGCCTTTATATTTTGACGAGTTTTTCAGACCATTTCTCAGAAAAAGATAGGTTCCGTTTTCCCAAATCGCCCCATAGCGTGTAGATCCGTCGAAAACTCGAGTTGCGATTTTCGATCTGTAGAGACTTACTACACCCTTGAGTTTGATATAAACTTAATTTAAATCTGTCCCACTCCCCAATTGCATTTCAAAATACCCCACTATCTGTGAGTGTCAATAAACGGTTTTATGAGTATACATAATAGATTCTGTAAGCATGAAATAAAACGTTTTGTGAGCATGATACTACCTCTAAAACCACATTATGAAAACATAATTATGCAATTGCAAAAAATAAATAAATAAATAAAAACAATGCTTGTAATTAAAAAATGAAAACATGCTTGTCCCAGAAATCTTTAAAGTTTAATAGCCATCATTATCTGGCGAGGCATATCCATTATCAAATTTCTAAGGGCCATGAATGACATCTAGCGTGCATTCTACCTGTATGTGAAACGGAGAAGGAGGAAGCTGTAAAATCCAGCCATCTGAAGAAGGGACTTGAACCGTTTCCGCTTCTCTCAAGAAGTTGAAATAGATGTTTTACTTAAAAACAAGATTTTTTTCTTATTAAAGTGATGGGTGTGAAGAGTTATTCCTTTCACTGATTGAATTGCAAGGCGTCTAGGAAGAACCCTTGAAAAGAACTTCCTAAATGCTGCAGACAGCTAGGGTTGAAACGTTGGATACGGTTAAGGATTTCGTTTCCGCATCTGACAACACTCAAGTGGCCGATGGAATTTTTCTGTACAGATATATGTAGTTTCTTACCTTCCCTACATAGTATAATGTGTATTACTTTTCCTATGTACATAGTATAATGCATAGGGAAGGTATTGTGACGAGGTCGAAAATTCGAATTCGAATTGTCGACGGCAGATCACGTTTCAAACCTCCCTGAACAGGAATCGAACATTTTCGAAATGATGTCTCTGTGTGTGTATGTATTGTAGTGTGTGTGTGTATGATAGTGTGTATGTATGGTATTGTGTATGTATGGTAGAGAGTATGTTTGTTAGTATTTGTCCGTGAGTCTGTGGATACGATACTTCATGAACAAGTGGAGCGTTTCGAATGAGATTTAGTACCATTATTACAATCAATGAATATTAAAATGGCAGACAAATGATACAGTACAATACTCTTCTCGCTGTCACGCTTTCCCATAGAGCACGTTCTATAACTTTGTAATTGAAAATTTTCGCCTATCTTGATTCGTTATCGAGATAGGAATTAACCGCTAGAGAAGCGTTGCTAACTTTCTCAATCGATAGAATATAGTCAACTCTGCTTTTGCAGCTTTGGAATACTTCGATCGAAAGTCAAAAGAATGCATAATGACTTATAAAGGAACACGGTATGTTCTTATTGGATACTCGTTGTTTTGGGATACATAAAATTGTTGTTATTGAACACATAAATTGTTGTTAATGAACACATATAAATTGTTGTTATTGGACACATTTAAATTGTTCTTATTGCACATATTAAATTGTTGTTATTGGACATATATAAATTGCTATTGGATACACATAAATTGTTGTTATTGGACACATATAAATAGTTGTCATTGGATGCATATAAATTGTTATTGGACACATATAAATTGTTTTTATTGGACACAAATAAATTATTGTTATTGGACACATGCAAATTGTTGTTATTAGAAACATTAAATTGTTGTTACTGAACACATAAACATTGTTGTTATTGGACTCATATAAATTGTTGTTATTGGACACATTAAATTAATGTTATTAGACTGATATAAATTGTTATTATTGGACACATAAAAATCGTTATTGGATACATTAAAATGTTATTATTGGACACATATAAATTGTTGTTATTGGACAAATATAAATTGTTGTTATTGGACACATTAAATTGTTGTTATTGGTAAAATATAAATTGTTGTTATTGGACATATTAAATTTCTGTTATTGGACACATATAAATTGTTGTTATTGGACTCATAAATTGCTGTTATTTGACACTAAATTTTTGTTATCGGACACATAAAAATTGTTGTTATTGGACTCATATAAATTTTTGTTACTGGACACATAAATTGTTATTATTAGACACATATAAATCATTGTTATTGGACACATAAAAATTGTTGTTATTGGATACATAAATTGTTGCATAAAAAGTGTTGTTATTGGACTCGTATAAATTGCTGTTATTGAACACATATAAACTATTGTTAATGGACACATTAAATTGTTATTATTGGAAGCATAAAAATTGTTGTTATTGGACTCATAAAATGTTGTTATTGAACACATAGATTGTTGTTATAGGACACATATAAATTGTTGTTATTGGACACAAAAATTGTTGTTATTGGACTCATAAATTGTTGTTGTATAAATTTGTTGTGTTTGGACTCATATAAATTGCTGTTATTGGACGCATATAAATTGTTGTTAATGGACGTATTAAATTGTTGTTATTGGACACATAAATGATATTGTTATTGGACTCATATAAAAATGTTTTTATTGGACGCATTAAATTGCTGTAATTGGACACATATACATGGATTGTTGTTATTGGACACATATAAATTGTTGTTATTGGACACATTAAATTGTGTATATTGGACACATTATATTGTTGTTAGTGGACACATATGTTTCGCATATAAAGCATGATACCAATCCCTAGATTTTATTATCTTCAGTTGTAGCGGGGTAAACATAGAGAGAATATGAAGCTCAAATGTACGCTTCTAGATTTGTTGCAACCAGCAAAATCAAAGCATTTCGTGCGCCCTGCTTGCTATTGTTTGGGTTTGGTAAAAATGAGATGAAAGTTGTTTAAATTTGTAATTGTAATAAACAACGTAACAACTTCGTCACTTACGTATAAAAATTTTCTCAAACTTTTGAAAATGGAATCACATTAAACAGGCCCAAGAAAAGCATTAAAGTCATGTGGCTATCTTTCTCAAAGCATAATGGTATTTTCAAGCGTTTTATCCATAGGACTTTTATTTCCTTTTAACTTCATTCTTCGGTCGAACTTTGGAAGACCGGAAGGACATTTCCTAGATTCAAAGGTTAATTTGAAAAACAATGTTCAGATTTGGATTCAGCTTGATCGAATATATGTTTCTCGACTAACTTGGGGTTACAAATTTGACTCTGACATAGAGACATTGCGTTTTTACAATAGTGATTTCACTCAAAGCAGCTAGAACTAGACAAGCACGGCCGTTGAGGCAGAATTGTCTTACGCAAACTAAAGAGCGCGGCTTGTGCAAAGATCGGGCTGCTCTGATACTTTTTGCGAAAACTTTCAAAGCATGAGCGGAGTTTGTATCGTGACAAGGTGCTGTGCTCTATCTATTCTCGCTAAGGTTCGCTCTACACTGGTGATTTGTTGTTTTGTGAACGACGATGAAAAGTCGTAAATAGGAATGATAATCCATAATCCGGGGATCGGACATTAAAACTAAACCCTTATAAAGACATCCGATGACGGTTCCCGATAACTGCCCGATCCGGCCCGATCGGTCAGAACCAGTGCTTAAACGAACGTGCTTGAACTAAATTTGGTACAAATTTTACAATTGGCAAATTCTGGAGCCTTATTGATTTTGATCGTTATCGATTGTTCGGGACACCGCAAATGTTTGAGAAAAAAAATAAATTCATGAAAAAATCAAGACTTTCAATAATGTGACATAAATGATCAGTTTTTATAAAAAAAAATTACATAAAATATAAAAAAAAGTATTAATTATTGTAAAATATGTTCACTTTTCATATGTAAAAGTATACTACAAATTAGTTAACATCAATATCATGGATTTAGCTCGCTCCATTAACGAGAAAAGATACTTGATTGACCCCCAATAGATTGACCCCCAATGGATTGACCCCTAATATCTTGACCCCCAATATTTTGCAAATAGTCATTTTATTCACATAAAAAAAACTCTTGTCTCTGTCTGTGTGTAACGCTTGGCGATACATTTAGCAAACTGGAGACTAATTTGCCCAAAAGTCTCTAAATCAACGAAACTGGTGCCAAATTAATGAATTAGTTATTAAAATATTTCAATATATGGACTTCGCTCTACACTGGTGATTTGTTGTTTTGTGCTTATTGCGGATGCTATCTATTATAATTGACAAGTTAGAGTTGCGCGAAATATAAGTTAATTGAGTTAATTGGGTTCTTCAAAATAGTTTAACATGTAGTTATTAGAAAAAACTCCAAATGTACAGCTTTGGGGGATCAAAACCCCCACCTCTTGTTATTCGAGCATTGTTCACCGTAGAGCGAATTTTGAGATGCCATTCGATTAGGAAAAGCGCCCTCAAAAAATGATTGTGCATAAAATTTGTATAAGGGGGGGCGGCATATTAAAACGCGTATAAAATTTGAAATTTCCAATGACAACACCCAACTTTGACAAGATATTTCAAATATAGAGCAAAATTCAACCTCCGATACCAAATTTCAACTCATTTGGATGAAACTTTTCCGAGTTATCAGTATGTGAAGTTTTAAGGACTTTTATTTATATTTATAATAATAAACACTTTGATTTATCTGTCTGTTTATCTAGCCATCTCTGGGTAACGCTTGGCGAAATTTTTGGCGACGAATTTGGCGAGATATCGCCAACTTGGCGACTTTTTCTAATGTTGCGAAATGGACTAAAATGTCGCCAAATCGATCCAAATGACGCCAAATTCATCAAAATGACGCCAAATCGATGAAATTAATTGAGTTTTTAAAGGGAATAGTATTGTAATGATGTTTCGATAGTGTTTGTCTCTCAAGTCCAAACATGCCACTTGGTGAAAATTTGGAGACATTTTAAAATGTCACCAAATCGATAAAAATGTCGGCAGCTCGATAAAAATTTCGCCAAATAAATAAAAATGTCGCCAAATTGATAAATATGAAGCCAAATCAATGAAATTAATTCTGCTTTGAAAGGGGATAGTATTGTAATGATATTTCGGTAGCGTTTGCCTGTCAGTCCAACCGTCCCACTTAGCGACAAATTTTGCGAAATTTTAAAATGTCACCAAATGGATTAAAATATCGTTAAATTAACACGACAATGTTGGCAAATCAATAAAAATTTCACCAAATTGATAAAAATAATTCACCAAATTGATAAATCAATAAATTAACTGTTATTTGAAAGAGGATAGTATTATAACGATGTTTCGGCAACGTTTGTCTGTCAGTTCAACTATCCCACTTGCCGACAATTTTGGCGAGTATTTTAAAATGTCTCAATATTGAACAGAAGATTACAAAAATTAACGAAAATGTCAGCAAATCAATGAAGATTCAATATCTTGGAAAGAATATAAGAACCTACTATCAGGAAAAGCCATTTCTCTGTTCGACAGTCCTTGACGTTTGACAAAAAATTTGGCAAAGAATTTGGCGGGATGTCGCAAATGCCGCCAAATTGATAAAAATGACGCCAAATCGTTAAAAATGACGCCAAAGGGAGGTAATATTTTTCAAATTTTGAATTCAGTGAAATGACGGGCATGTATTCTAGTCTTCTGTAATAATTATTTTTTCCCACTGATGTTTTGTATTACGTTACTATTAACACATTGTTGACCGGCTACTTCAAGCCTGAACTATTCAGTGAAACCGGCTATTTTTCCGCAGTTAAATATAAGATGAAAACATCTAAATAAGCTTTAATGAACTTTATTTACACAGCATGCGTTGAAATTGAACTTGCGACATATATTTAATAATTTTTTCATATATGGTATACGGTAAAGCAATTAGCAACGTGGAATGGTGGAAGAGCATATTCTACCTACTCTAGTGGATTTTTTTTATTCCCGCTAGTAACTATTTTTTCTAATATAGGGTGACATGAAAACACGAGTATACTCGTGACTGGTCAGCAACGTTTGGCCATGCAAACACGAGTATATCGTGACCAGTCATCAAAGTGTTAAGTAACCCAAACACAATTATATGATTTTTTTTTTGTATAACATATGAATTATGAAATTAATATTAAAAAAAAATATGAATAGGAACCTAGACATACTTTGATGCAAACAGATTCACAAAGACTTCTTATATTGGTGTTATATTAGTCTCTTCTTAGTTACAAAATTTCAACCGTCCCCCCCCCCCCCTCCCCTGTAGTTTTTTCACTATGCTTAAATGTTCATCATCACAATGATTTTAGGGGTCGTATATTAGCTGGGAAAAAAATCAATAATTTGAAAAAAAGTTATATTAATTTTAATATAATCTTTATTTAATATAACTGATATTTCTTTTTACCCAGTTGTAATAAAATTTTGCATAAAAAGTATAGTATAGATGCAACTCATAGAGGTTAAAGTAAGGAGTTCAAACTTCCTATTCAGAAAACGCCAATATCGTTTGAGGCAATTATTCAGGTGGAGCTGGAATAAGTTAAGTAGTCCTGCATTGTATGCATTTCTATGGCGAAAGGCCTAAAATGTTTATTTAAACTGTCCATTTTGTAAACATAAATTATCAGCGCAATGCAAAGTAGACCTGAAACAATAAAGAATATTCCTAAGTATTCAAAATTATTTTACTTTTCAATTTATTTTTATCTCCCTATATTCTGTGCTCTATCCTGCAACTATGAAAAAATACTGGTTAATTATACTCATAATTAAGGAATCCTTAATTAAAAAAATTATCAAAAATACATATACTTAATACTACGCCTTTCTGTTGTGTCAACCAACTATAGCGACTACTTTACTAACACTTGCGACACCTAGATATAATTCTCAAATCATTATGGCATTTTCAAGCGTTTTATCCATAGAAGTTTCATCTCCTCCTTTGTAACTCCATGACGCAACCTAATCAACGTAATTCTGTAACTGTATCAAAGGGTTAAGGAAGGGGTGGAGGGTTGGCGTTTTCATTGTTACAAATGGGACTCTATAAGTCATCTAATGATGTATTATTACTTATTACTTTCCTTATATACATAATGTATAAGGAAGGTATTGTGACGAGGTCGAAAATTCGAATTCGGGTTTTCGACGGGAGAGCACGTTTCAAGCATCCCTGATCACGAATCAAACATTTTTAAGTGATGTCTGTGTGTGTGTGAAAGTATGTGTGTGTGCGTGTGTGTGTGTGTGTGTGTGTGAAAGTATGTGTGTGTGTGTGTGTGTCAGTGAGTCTGTGGAGACGATAACTGGCGAACCAATGAACCGATTCGAGCGAAATTTGGTACAAATATCACAATCTGTAAACACTGGAAGCCTATTGTTTTTATACGCAATCGAATGTTCAGAATCCCTCTAAATTTTCGAGTGAAATTTTGAAAAAGTCGTCAAAAAATCAAAACCTCTAATAAAGTTACACAAATAGACATTTCTTATGTAATTTTTCATTAGAAAACGATTGACATAAATTTTAGAACGCTAACATGAACCGTTCTCGAGATATTGCACATTTTTCAAAAAATTATCAAAATATCATATAAAATAAAAAAAAATATTTCCTACTGAGAAACATGTTCACTTTTCATATGTAATACCATGCGATAAATTGGGTGACGTCATTCTCGTGGATCTAGCTCGTTCCATTCACGAAAAAAGATACTTTGAGTAATACTTTTGTATTTGAACGCCAATTGTCATTTATCTGTTGTAAGAATAACTTATTTCTTCGTCCATAACGCTTGGCGAGATTTTGGCGACAAATTTGGTAATATGTCGCCAACTTAGCGACTTTTTTTAATTGTTGCTAAATTAACGAAAAACTCGGCAAATGGATAAAAATGAAGCTAAATCAATGAAAATGACGACTCATTGACGAAAATTCAATATTTTGGAAAGAATATAAATACATATCTACTATAAAAATAATCTATTTTTTTTACTGTAAAAGTAGTAAATTCATTGCATTATATAAGGAAAGTCATGTGGTGCCCACATTAGATTTTTTTATGACTAATAGTCCCGAAGTTAATGCAAATTGTATCGGTCACAAAAATATGTGATAATTTATGATAATAAAATATTTATAAAAAAAAGTAATAAATATATGAAAATGTAAAAAAAAAATATAATAAATAATAAAATTATGTTTGCTTATTTTATATAAGATGTAGATATATAAGATTTGTTTTAGGTCAAAAAACTAATTTGCGTATTTTCCGATAAATTAATAAAGATGATAATTAATAGAGATAAATTAATAAATTAATATAGGTAAATTAATATACATAATTTATATAGATGTAGATATAATCGGCCGTTGCCATTTAAAATTGTGAAGTTTGTGAGTATTTAGATATCAGGATTGCCCCTTATGCACATTTTATGCATATGAATTTATAGAAAATGTTATTTCTAATCGAATGGTATTTTTAAATTTACTCTACAATGAATAATGCTCGAAATAACAAGGAATGGGTATATTTTCATTTTCTCAGCTGTACAATTCCATGTTAAAAACATTGCACAATGGATCGCATATATCATTTTATCACAGTGAAAGAAGTAAATTCATTGCATTACATAGTGCAGTCATGTGCTGTCCACATCTGTTTTTTTTTTTTTATTATTGACGTCAAATCGCTAAGATTTCCACAAAAGAGAAACTTTGTCGAAACTGTTTATCTTAGCATATCTAAATAGATTGTGTGAGATTTTTTAATAAAAGTTTCACAGAAAACAGTTATTTCTTGCTTAATACAGGAATATGTCTGTCTGTCAGTGTGTGCGTGTGTGTGTGTGCCTATGTAGTCTGTCGCGGGTAGTTTTTCAAAAATAAAAATAAAAAAATATTAAAATATTGAAATTATTTTTATATATTCATAAATTGTACCATATTTCCCACAAAACAAGTAAAAATAGTTTATATTTTTATCTATTAATTAGGTTTGGAGATATAAGTGTCCAAAGCGTTTATATTTTTCGTAAAGCTCCAGTTTTACTATAAATACCCCCAATCATACATGTTATTCAGATCAAAAAGTTTAAATTTTATAACTATTTCAAAAATATGAATTAGAAATAACAAAAAAAAAAAAAAAAAAAAAAAAAAAAACACGTCTCTGTCGAAATTTTCGCTTAAATGCTACTAATTTGTGGTGGGATTTCATTCAGAAATTGTAAGGAATTCAAGTATTTAAATGTATTTAAAAAGCGTACTGATTTCACTGGTTTTAAAATTGCTTCACAGTCCAGATGCAGCCTGCAAGTCGGGACAGCCCTGTGAAAGTACAGACTTATAATATATTCTTACGACATATCCTCTGGAATTGTGGGTGAACACTCAGAATACAAGAATGAATCCAAATTTCTGAATAACTAACACGTTTACTCGCATCGTAAACAGGGGCAATATACAGCAACTAGCTCGATAACATAAAACAGCAGATACTGTCTTATCAAAACATTGACGTATCTCACAACCTAATGTAGCTCGTATCACGTCAACGGTTCTCCAACTGAGTGATCACTTCTTTTATTCACTCGCTGTAAAAACTTCCAGAAAGGGTTCCTATCTCGTAGATCTCGTTATATCGAGAACGTTCTCGAACATTCGAAATGTCGCCAAATTGGCTATAAATCACAAAATCTGGCAACCCTAAACCGACAGTTTTGTTACAGCAATCCTAGATTCGCATCATAGGAGTGGCTGCAAGTACAGTGTTTTCCCCTTTTGGCTCTCAAAAGAGCTTCTAGTGAAGGCGAGGCGCTCTTCATGTTTATAAAAATACATAGTTTGTGTAATATTAAAAGGTCTTTACAAAATAGTGAACTATTACTACAAATTAGTTTTGACAAAATTTTAAGCAACTGTACACAGTACACCGTGCAACACTTTTCTCTATAGGATATTTGTTCTATCTATTCTGATTGGCTGTAGCCTTGTTCAGCCCAGCTTTCCGGATTTCAGAGTCCTCATATTCAAAGCGAAGATTTAACAAAATCATATTTTATATAAAATGTACTTTTAAAATATTATCGACATATATACGCAATACACAAAAATATTTAACTTTTAATTTTTAGCAATCTCATGCTCTGGAGAGATAGAATGTTATCGGTTTTGGGATTAAGTAAGGGCTAACCAAAACTCTGCCTATGAAAGAGTTCCTTATGACCTGTCCTTATGACCGAAAAAAAATTAGTTCCAGAAACACCGATAGGTGGCGCTGTACAACAGAAATCGCAAAATCTGGCAACCCTGAACCTACAGTTTTGTTACAACAATCCTAGATTCGCATTATAGGAGTGGCTGCCAGTACAGTGTTTTCCTCTTCTGGCTCTCAAAAGAGCTTCTAGTGGAAACGCTTTTCATGTTTATAAAAATACATAGTTTGTGTAATATTAAAAGGTCTTTACAAAATAGTGAACTATTATTACAAATTAGCTTTGACGAAATTTTAAACAACCCTACACAGTACATCGGGCAACACATTTCTTTATAGGATGATATTTGTTCTATCTATTCTGATTGGCTGTAGCCTTGTTCAGCTCAGCTTTCCGGATTTTACTATAAGTTTCAACAATTTAGAGATACTACGTTTGACGAAATCATATTTTATATAAAATATACTTTTGAAATATTATCGACACATATACACAATACACAAAAATATTTAACTTTTAATTATCTCATGCTCTGGAGAGATAGAATAATGTTATCCATTTTGGGATTAAGTAAGGGCTAACCAAAACTCTCCCTTCGAAAGAGTTCCTTATGACCTGTCGAGCTATAAATAAAATTAAGTTAAATTAAATAAGAAATTACAAAATGAGTGCCAATATGAAATTCAGAACGAAAATATTTTCAATTTTCCGTTTTTTTCCCTATTCATTTTAACACTTTCGTAAATAACTATTTAGGATGAAACCATCTGCTTAAAAATATATCCCCCCTCTTCTATTTCATATTTGTTGCAAAAAGGAAAACACTATTTTAATGCCCAAAGAAAACTACGAATGCTAAAAATGGGCGTGTATAAAAGTAGGCGTGGCCATATACACAGTTGATACATGTCTGGCTCTCGGCTATTCCCATTTTAATCTTACAGATGCCTTCTAAATGTATTTTTAAAAAATTCCATATTTTATATTTATTGCATCTACACACTATTTCAATGCCCCCAGAAAACTACGAATTTAAACATTCGTAGGCAGTAGTTTTAAAATGAGAGTGGTCAAATGTGGGCGTGACAATATACACAATTTATAATACCGGGTGGTCAGAATTAAAACACCCCTACTCTGAGCTCTCTATACATCGAACTACTCAGTTGTTGTTGTTGAGACCCAGACCGTCCGACCTACCAGAAAGGTGTAAGGTAACTGTATGGACGGCCGGGAAGTGCCACCCAATTTAGACCGGAACCCAGTGGGGGAGGCATCCACAGGGACCGTACCCTCCTTCCCCTACCACCAACCTCTCGGAAGGACTTACGGACCCACATGTTTAACGTGATCGTACTCCGCATGAACACGGCGGCATTTGTGGTAGCGTGCAAATCTAGTGCGCAAACCACGGGGATACCGCACCCGAGATGGCCAACAGCACGCTGTGTTCCGAGGTGGTCACCCACCAAGTACTAACCGCGCCCGATGCTTCTTGACTTCGGTGATCTAACGAGAACCGGTGTTTTCAGCACGGTACGGCCGTTGGCCCTTCGAACTACTCAGTGTAAAGGCTCCAAAATTGTTGAACCTACTATTCAAGACATGGGAAAAGAGATTACGCGAAAAAAAAAAAATTAGTTCCAGAGACACCGATCGGTGGCGCTGTACAACAGAAAATATGCTGAAAAGACACAAAATACACAATTCTAACACATTTTATTTGATCGTACCAAACATTTATATCACAAGGACCTTATCGATGCAGGGAATGCTGCGTATAACGTTATAAACTGATTGTTCAACAATAGCGTTGGCAACATCGTCAACGACATCTGAACGAGTCAATTTACTTCCTCGACCCGGCTGAACTCCAAGATGTCCAGTTTTCTCGAATCGAGCGATAATTCTCCGGAGAGCTTGTGGAAGTAATGATCCTTTGCGCAAATTCTTAAGTCGACGAATCTCCCGAAGTGCAGCTGCAGCATGTGTTTTGTTTCCATAAAACAGCTTCACAAGCAAAGCGCGTTCTGAAAGTGTGACAGGCATCGCTGATAAGAATGAAAATTTCCCAGTTTTATCTCCTTTTATGCCCAGAACATAGTAGCTGCAAACCAAGGATTTATATAAATTTTTGTGCTTACAGTGCGAAATTGCAGTTACAATGACAGTTTAAGTTTCTTCACTTTTTTATCTTCTTTTTTTTTTCATATCAGCAAAAGAAATTAAAAAGGAAAAATTCCATATCGCATGTGTTTGTTTTTTTGTGATTATTTTGTGTCTTTTTAGCATATTTTCTATTGTACAGCGCTACCTATCGGTGTTTCTGGAACTATTTTTTTTTTCGCGTAATCTCTTTCCCCATGTCTTGAATAGTAGGTTCAACAAGGATCTGCCATCTATCAGATTCTTTCGAAGTTAGTTGTTGCAGACACATAGGCTCGTTTTTTTAGTAAACCGCGTCGGGCAAAAGTAACTTACGATGGAAGTGTAAAGGACTATCACAAAGGTGGAGGAACTCTTCATTTCACCAGTGGAAGCAGAAGGATTTCGAGCATGGAAGGAGTTAGTGATACAGCATGGTAGATATTCGAGCGAGCAGATTTCTGCGGAGCCAGTGAAGATCGACGTGGAAATTTTGAGAGATTGGAGAGGTAGACATGGCTGGAGAAAGCTTATGGAGGACATTTCTGTGGATTTTACTCAAGATCTTCGGTACAATATGGACGGGATAAAGATTGTGGAGCCAGCTGCCGTGAAAATGGCGAAAGAGCGTCAGCCAAGCACGTGGAGCAGCGGGTGACTAAAGACAAGATGGACTGGGCCGAAGTCATGGAGGACCAGGACCAGGCTCAAGGAGAGTCGGATTCCACATCGGAGGGCGATGAAACCCCAAGTGCAGCTGTTTACGAGGCAGCGTACATCAAGACCCTAGGACGTGGGAGTGACCAGATCAAGAAAGACACCACCGAGTGGAAAATATACAGCCATTTCAAGGTTTATGACTGGATCATCGCCAGACTGGAGATGGATCTGGAGGAGGACGAGATCGACTTCGATCGGGCCAAGATGCTCAGGACTATAATAACAGGTACCATTTCTGACGCTAATCTGCTAGCCAGCCACCCTAACATTAGTACTTTAACTAATAGGAAATCTTATGATCTTGTATATGATATGTGTAGAAATAGGAAAACTAAATCTGAAGATGAGTTATATCTGAAATTTAAGCACGAAATGTTTAGCAAACTTGAGGGGTATATCACCCAGCCTAAATCCAAAAAATTTAAAAACTTCTGATAGTAGTAAACCTTCTACTTCTAAATCAAATTCCCAGGAAATTCAGACTAAAAATAAATTCAGCAAACTTAACGACGAGGAAGTCGAAATGACTGATGCGCCCCCCTCCCCTAAGGAAAAAGTCGCGTCCTTCTACGTGGACTCCACAATTAATTGGGGAGCCCTAATAGAGGACTTAAACAAATCACTAGATAATAAAGTTCAGGGTCTTCTCATGGGGAGAGTGATCCGGATCACTCCTGGGTCCGTTGAGGACTACAGGAGTGTGCAGGCTCACTTAACCCGTGAGGGGATTCCTTTCAGCTCCTTAAACCTAAAAACGGATAGGCCGAGGAAGGTAGTAATAAAGGGCTTGCCCACTAACACCAGCATTGAGGATGTAAAAAAAGAGCTTGCCACGCTAGGCTTTAAAATTGTGAGGATTACTCAGCTAAGAAATAGACGAGATAGGACCCCCCCTCCCCATCTTCTTGGTCGGACTTGAGCCGGCGGAGGGATGGGCGAGGATTTATGAAGTAAATTCCCTGTTTTCTATGCAAATTAAAGTTCAACTTTTTAAGGCAAGAGGCCATAAAATGTGTTACAATTGCCAACTTTGGAACCATCATTCTGACCAGTGTACCCCCCCCCCCGCTGCCTTAAATGCGGCGAAGATCATCCCACGAGAAACTGTACAAAAAATAGAGACACCCCGGCGAAATGCGCCAACTGCGCAGGATCCCACCCGGCAAATTTTAGGCACTGTCCCCAAAACCCCTGGTTTAGGAAAAAATCCCAGGAATTGAAAAAAATCCAGCAAACTACAAAAACTGTAAAAACTTCACCCACCCTTGGCGAGGATAACTTTCCCCCCCCCCCCTTCCCACTAAGAGATCCCCCCCTGCACAGGAAGTGCCGGCAAGTGCCGAAACGGTAGAAGGGACTACTGGCGAGCACTTAGTCCAAGCGCAACCTGGGCTGGACAAAAACCCTCAAACCGCGAGTGGAAACACTTTTCTTGAGTTTTTGAGTCTCTACAAAGAGGTAGAAAAATATGTAGATATAAGTAAAATCAGTAGCATTCTTAAAGATGTTGTACAAATTCTGAAAAGTGAGGAGGATGCTATGACTAAAACATTCCAAATTGTTGATATGGTCGCAAAAATCCTAAAAAAATCAAACCCCCCAAATCTAAGTTTTGCTTTCTTTTGGCTGGCTTTCTGTGTTATCTCATTATGGTCACTACCCTCATTACCTGTTCAAGCATTTGGACTTTCGCTACGTGCCTCATCACCTGTTCAAGCATTTGGACCTTCACTACGTGCCTCAACACCTGTTCATCAACAGTTCAAGCATCGGGACTCCTTCCACATGCCTCATCATCTGTTCACCACCTGTTTCAAGCATTAGGACTTTCCCACGGTCTCACTCCGTGCTGATTGTGTATGGACTTGTTCTCGCGTGCTTCACGTGCTTGGCGCCAGCTCTTGCGACGATGCCCCGCCTATCAGGGGACGTTCTACTTCTACGGACTACAAGTAATGTTAAAGCTACAGTACAACGAATCACACAGCACAGAAGATAAAGGCGGCAACGCCAGGTGCTTCATCAACGACGACGACGGAAGACATAGGTTCAACAATTTTGGAGCCTTTACACTGAGTAGTTCGATGTATATGGTGCTCAGAGTAGGGGTGTTTTAATTCTGACCACCCGGTTACAGTGTCTAGAAGGGATAGTGTGCCGACCGAGGCGAAAAACAGGTTCTCTAAAAACCGCCTCCGCCAGACGGCGTTGATCCCGAATAAGCGGTCTAAACCGGAGGAGTTAACATTGAAACTAATGGGAATTTAATGCAAATGAAATGACCGATATCTTTGAAAATAATTGATGAATTTGTGTGAAATTTGGAGTAATTATTGCAAGTGGATACACAAAAAGTCATTTGATTTTCAGAGATATTGAGCTAGGGATATATTCGTCTTTTTAAGTTTTATTTAACTTTATCTGTGGTCGTTCAAACATTTTAGATCCAAAATAATCAAGTTCATTCATCACAGTAACGTGAAATTCGGTATGACGTTTTCTCTTTTGGTACATTTCAGTTCTTTCGATTTTGAAGCTTATCAGGCTAGCCCGTCCTGGGCCCGCCATAGGACTTTACTTGTTTTTGGTATAACTCGAGAACAGGTGTATCTAAAAATTCGAAGTTTAGCATATCCTTGTCATTTGCTGTATATTTTAACTCTTTGGATTAAAAATCTTATCGATTTAGCCGGTCCTGAGCCCAACAAGAGGAATATATCGTTTTTTCGAGAATAATTCAAAATTCGGAGCATCTAGAATGTCTAAATTTAATATATCATGGCCCTTAGTGGTATATTATATTTCATCGCTTTTCGAACCTTATCGGGCTAGCCCGTCTTGGACCGCCATAGAAATTTACTCGCTTTCTGAATAACTCGATCAAACGGAGTAGCTAAAAAATGTAAATTTAGTATATCATTTCCTTTTGGATGGATTTTAATTTAGATTTTGAACCTCCTCTGTGTAGCCCGTCCTGAGCCCACCAAGAGGGATATATCGTTTTTTGAGAATAACTTAAAATTCGGAGCCACTAGAATGTTTAAATTTAATATATCATTGTCCTTTGCGGTATATTATATTTCATCGCATTTCGAACCTTATCGGGCTAGCCCGTCTTGGCCCGCCATAAAAATTTACTCACTTTTCAAGAATAACTCGATCAAACGGAGTAACTAAAAAATCTAAATTTAGTATATCATTTCCTTTTGGATGGATTTTAACTTAGATTTTGAACCCCATCGGGCTGGCCCGTTTTGGGTCCGCTGAAGAATGCATTCGTTTTTTAAGAATAACTCGAGAACCGCAATAGCTAAAAATTCCAGTTTAGCATGTCGTTGGCTTTTGTGGTATATTTAAGTTTCTTCGGATTGGAACTTTATCGGAGGTAGCCCGTCCTCGGCCCGACATAGGAATGGACCCGTTTTTTTAGAATAACTTAAAAATCGGGACAGCTAGAAAATATAAATTTAGTACATTCTTATCTTTTGGGGAATATTTGAATTCCTCCGATTTTGAACTTTATCGGGTAGCCCGTCATGGGCCAGACATTGGAATGGACCCGTTTTTTTAGAATAACTGAAAAATCGGGACAGCTAGAAAATATAAATTTAGTACATCCTTATCTTTTGGGGAATATTTTAATTCCTTCGATTTTGAACCGTATCGGGCGCACCCGCTTTGGGCCCGCCTTAGAAATTCACTTTTGGGGGAGGGGAATAACTCTATAATCGGAGTATCTAAAAGTTCCAAGTTTAGAATGTCGTTGTCATTTGCGGTATATCTTAACTCATTGGATTTAAAATCTTAACGGGCTAGCCCGAATTGTGTAAACCCACATTCGATCGTCGACCTCCCTTATCCTTGATCTTGACTACGCTTATATGCAAGAGAATTATATAATGCAAAACCCGTCATTAGCAAAATACAACTCACAAACCACAGAATTTTTTGTTTAGAACTTTATCTGCACAAAGAATTAACTTTGTCCATTTAGCTCTCAGTTCATCGTTGTCAGGAGCTTTATATAGAGAATATTTGCCTCTGAAATTTTTGTAACCTGTTTTACATTCAGGTATGAAGCAGTGTCTGTCATTCACTTTCTTTTTAGAATTTGAGGACATGCTTCATCGACTATAAAAACTATTAAATATGTTGATAGATCTATTAGAAAACTGATATAATATGGCTCTCAAAACAGCTCTTTTTAATCCAAATAGAGAAACAAAAATATAGATTTTCAACTTCAATTACAACGTCAAACGTCAACGTCAAACATCAAATGAGTGAAAGCTTGCTGCTTATAGTTTCGAAAAATATTACCTTCTGAGTGGGTCCATCCTGTCCAATCTTAGAACGAAAAAGAATAGTGTACATGTGACGGTTCTTAGTAAAAACAGATTCGATCTCAGATGACCAAAGTGCTAATGAGGTACTTTCTATTGTATCTAGAGGCCACCCTGAAGGCAGTACAAAATGTCCTTTCCTGGTGTTCTACCCATTTCCAGAGTCCCCGCTGATTTGCGGATCGTTTGAGCATTGTTCGTGTAAGAGATGTGGCAATTTGCGGAAACGTATGTAAAGCAGACGCGCCTGTCGAAATAAAATAGCGGTCGATTACATGTCCACTCTCAATCGAAATTCTTATCAGCGCTATCTTTCACCGTACAAAGAGACAAAACTTGTAGGCAGCCCCCACCTTGTTCTAATGTTCAAGCGGTAATGGTGTTTCATGTTTTTCTTCCAAATTCACAAGGCCACCGACAGGCATTTTTCCTAGTAGCCGAACATATGAGATAAAACAACATATCTGCTGGACATTCTAATACATTCTCTTTTTAGGTTTACATGGTTATATGTATCAAAATGCAAAACAAAAGTTTGCTTTTAAAGCATTCGTTCAAGTTATTCATATAATGCTTTTAAAAATTATTGAAAATTTTCAATTTCAAGTAAACAAAATCAATACGTGCGGTCCAAATTTCTGCTAAAGAAATAAAATTATCTTCGTAAAAAGTAGAATACAACTCAAAATACTAATATTGACCAGTTTCGAAGGCAGAAAACCTTCATCGTCAGATCACACAGAACCGCAACCGTCACTCGTACTCCCAGTGCACCGACCCAACATCCGTGGACAAATTTCGCACTTCTTAGCTCATTTGCATATGGATGTAACTATGTATCAAGGAAAAAAGGGGGTCGACGATCGAATGGAGCTTATAGTACAAAATTCTTTTTTTTTTTAAATATGGACAGGTTTGAAAACTAATGTAATTGTTCGGTAAATGAGGTTTTTTATCACACATCCTATCTCCCATGCCTAAGCCACTAATTATAATTATATATACGCCAAAAATATTAAATTCTACCCGAAAAGGAATTAATATACTAAATTTGGATTTTCTATCTGCTCCAGTTTTCGGGTTATTCTAAAAATATGAGTATATTCCTATGGCAGGCCCAGCACGAGCTAGCTGAATGAAGTTTAAAGTCGAAAAAATGAAATATATCACAAAAGACAATAACATGCTAAACTTGGAATTTTTAGCTACTCCGGTTCTCGAGTTATTCATCAAACACGATCGCATTCCTAAGACGGACTCAAGACGGGCTAGCCCGATGCGGTTCAAATTATAAATTATGATAAACCCCAAAAGAAATTGATATACTAAATCTAGATTTTTTAGCTGCTCCGATTTACGAGTTATTCTCGAAAAATGAGTACATTATCACTATGTCGGGCCCAAGATGGGCGAGTCTGATAAGGTTCAAAATCCAAAGAAATAAAATATACCCTAAAAAACAATGATATACTAAATTTAGATATTCTAGCTGCTACAGTTTTGGAGTTATTTTTAAAAAACGAGTACATTCTTTTTGTTGGGACCGGGACGGGCTAGCCCGATCAGGTTTTACATCCAATGAGCTTAGACATACCGCAAATGACAACGACATTCAAAACTTGAAACTTTTTTATACTCCGGCTTTAGAGTTATTCCACCAAAAAAGTGAATTTCTAAGACGGGCCCAAAACGGGTTGGTCCGGAACGGTTCAAAAACAAAGAAATTAAAATAATCCTCTAAAGATAAGGATATACTAAATTTATATTTTCTAGTTTCCCCGATTTTCCAGGTATTCTAAAAAACGGGTCCATTCTTATGTCGGGTCCAGGACGGACTACCCCGATAAAGTTCAAATACGAAGAAACTTAGATATACCCCAAAAGCCAACGGCATGTTAAATTTGGGATTTTTAGCTACTTCGGTTCTCGAGTTATTTTTTCAAAAACGAATGCATTCTTCAGCGGATCCAAGACGGACTAGCCCGACGAGGTTCAAAATCTAAATTAAAATCCGTCCAAACGGAAATGATATCCTAAATTTACATTTAGTATTCCTACTACACATTTAGTATTACTACTCGGAGTAGTAATACTACATTTACATTTAGTATTACTACTCCGATTGATCGAGTTATTTTTTAAAAGTGAGTAAATTTCTATGACGGGCCCATTAAATTTATACATTCAAGATGCTCCGAATTTTTAGTTATTCACAAAAAACGATATATTCCTTTTGTTGGGCTCAGGACGGGCTAGCCCGATAAGATTTTTTATCCAAAGAGTTAAAATATACAGCAAATGGCAAGGATATTCTAAACTTCGAAGTTTTAGATACACCTGCTCTTAAGTTATACTGCGAAAACGGGTGAGTTTCTACGGCGGGCCTAAGACGGGCTAACCCGGTACGGTTCAAAATTGAAAGAATTAAAATACACCCCAAAAGAAAACGATATATTAAATTTAGATTTCCAACATTCTCTGATTTTAGAGTTATTTTCTAAAACTAGGTAAAGTCCTATGGCGGACCCAAGACGGGCTAACCCGATAAGCTTCAAAATCGAAAGAATTGAAATGTACCACAAGAGGAAACGTCAGACCGAATTTCACGTTACTGTGATAAATGAACCTGATTATTTTGGACCTCAAAGGTTTGAACGAACACCAGATCAAGTTAAATAAAATTTTAAAAATACGAATATATCCCTAGCTCAATCTCTCTGAAAATCAAATGACTTTTTGTGCATACCACTTACAATAATCACATCCAATTTCACACAAATTCTTCATTTATTTCGAAAGATATCGGTCATTTTATTTGCAATAAATTCCCATTAGTTTCAATGTTAACTCCTCCGCTTTAGACCGCTTATTCGAGACCACCGCCGTCTGGCGGAGGCGGCTTTTCAGGAACATCTCCCAGCATTGGGAGGTATAGGCGGTCGGCACACTATTAGTTCTAGACACTGTAACCCCGTATTATAAATTGTGAATATTGTCACGCCCACATTTGACCACTCTCATTTTAAAACCTACGAATGTTTAAATTCGTAGTTTTCTGGGGGCATTGAAATAGCGTGTAGATGCAATAAATATAAAATATGGAATTTTTTAAAAATACATTTAGAAGATATCTGTAAGATTAAAATGGGAATAGCCGAGAGCCAGACACGTATCAACTGTGTATATGGCCATGCCTACTTTTATACACACCCATTTTTAGCATTCGTAGTTTTCTTTGGGCATTAAAATAGTGTTTTTCTTTTTGCAACAAATATGAAATAGAAGAGGGGGGATATATTTTTAAGCAGATGGTTTCATCCTAAATAATTATTTACGAAAGTGTTAAAATGAATAGGGAAAAAAACGGAAAATTGAAAATGTTTTCGTTGCTAATTTCCTATTGGCACTCATTTTGTAATTTCTTATTTAATTTAACTTAATTTTATTTATAGCTCGACAGGTCATAAGGAACTCTTTCGAAGGGAGAGTTTTGGTTAGCCCTTACTTAATCCCAAAATGGATAACATTATTCTATCTCTCCAGAGCATGAGATAATTAAAAGTTAAATATTTTTGTGTATTGTGTATATGTGTCGATAATATTTCAAAAGTATATTTTATATAAAATATGATTTCGTCAAACGTAGTATCTTTCAGAGACCCAGGACAGAGAAGGCAACGTGTGCAAATTGTAATGGAGACCATCCAGCGAACTTCAGGCAATGCCCGAAGAACCCCTGGAACAGAGGAAAGGCACCGGAGTATGCCCCCCCTCCCCCAAAAAATCAGATACCACCTTGGAGGCAAAAAGCCCTCGGACTAAACCCCCAGGCACCCCCTCAGGGCTCCTCGCACATAGTGCCACAGGAAAAAAGACACCAACCTTCAGCACCTACCAGATCGGTGCAAGAGCAGGCCCCCAAATCATCGACCTCCAGAGAATTGACCCTGGAGGAAGTAAGAGCAGCTACAGCTGCCATTAAAAAGAGATCGGAAATAGAAAAAGCCAGACAGGCAAAGGAGGCAAAGGATAGGCTTGACATTAAGGTTGAGGATTGGAAACAAAATAAACGAGTCAGGGATGAAGAGATCGCGCAAACCCAGCCGTTAGTTAAAACGGGTGAAAAAAAGCAAAAAACTATCGAGTTCCAAAAGGACACTCACAAAAAAGTGCAAACCGCGGTTGAGGCTGAGGAAATGGAAGCTGAGACTGAACCGACTGATAAATCTGATGCTGAAAAGATGGAGGATATCATCAACCTCATCAGAGGATTTATTAGCATGTTCAATCTAGACGACATAAAACATCTGTTGATGCAGTTCGCAGAGTTAGTACAAAAAAAGTGCGATCCTATGGTAATGGTCTTTGAGGCCCTTAAAATAATCGCGGACTTTAAAAATAACAGTGAGAATCAAACCCGTCATGGCTAGGTCCCAAAAAGAATCCTTAAAAATAATATTTTGGAATGCGAACGGCATATCTCCAAGAATAAATGAACTTAGGGACTATGTAAATGAAAATGACGTAGACGCCTTATTAATTCAGGAAACTAAAGTTAGAGAAAGTAAAAAACTAAACATAGCCAACTATATATGCTATCATAATCTTAGCTCAAATACTAATGCTAGAACGCCCCATGGAGGAACAGCAGTATACATTAAAAGAAATATTCCCCACGAGGAACTAAACAACATAAATCTTCAAGGTATAGAAAATACTAGTATAAAAATTAAAATTAATAATACTAGCCCGTTTATCCTAACCTCAACATATGTCAAAAATATGAGTAGAGTAGATGTAGCTGCGCAACTGGAACTGCTTTTCGCGCGATATCCAAACACTATACTCGCAGGCGACTTCAACGCGCACCACCGAGCGTGGGGCTGTAGGAGAGCCAATTCACGCGGTACACAGATACACAGACTGCTGAACACGACAAACACTAACATTATTGTACCGTCGACACCAACCTGCTTCTCAGGCGCCAACGGCTCATTTATAGACTTTGTCCTAACGCGAAACATAGATTACGCTCACACTATTAGTACCTTGGATGAATTCGACTCGGATCATCTGCCGGTACTGGTGACATTCGACCTGAACACACCTCTTCCAGCCTCTTTGGGACAAGAGAGGGTCAACTGGGAAGTATTCAAAAGAGCACTCTTCGAGCCGCACTTAGCAGTACCTAACATAATGAGCACGGCGGATATTGACTCTGCCACGCACACACTCACAACAGAAATCAAGAGAGCAATTGCCTCTGCCACAACACATCGTGAGTCTCCAAAAATGCCCACACTTTCCCACCATGTCAAACAATTAGTCAGGCAAAGAAACAGAATACGTAAGACATGGCAGGCTAACAGAGACCCCGCCCTTAAAAGGGAGCTTAACAGACTCACGTGCAAAGTCAGGGAAAAAATTGTCGCAGAAAAGCAGCAACAGTATAAAGAACTAATCGAATCCCTTAGCCCAGAAGACGTATCGCTCTGGCAATTCGCAAAAAGACTCAGGAAACCTCAAATTAAGCTCCCGCCACTAATAGATGGTGCTAAAATCGCGTACTCAGACGAGGAAAAAGCCGAGGCGCTCGCAAGCCATTATGAAAAACAATTCCAACCAAACCACGATCTAATGTGTCAGGACACCCTAAGAATGGTCAGACAAACTTTAAATAATTTCAGGAATTCCCCGGTAACGGCTGAGATTAGCCCAGCCACCCCGCAGGAGATAGTAGAAATCATTAAAAATCTCAAAAACCGTAAAAGCCCAGGGCACGACAAAATCAGAAATATTGCGGTTAAAAACCTACCCTTAAACGTAATATGTTACTTGACAATCTTAATAAATAAAATATTAAAACTAAACTATTTTCCCAAAGAATGGAAGGAAGCGATAATTATAGCAATCCATAAGCCTGGTGAGGATGCCGCAATTCCAGCCAACTATAGACCAATTAGCTTGCTACCGACACTTAGTAAAATTACTGAGAAAATTATTCTTAAGAGACTGAACACGCACCTTAGTGAGAATGACATTATCATTCCGGAGCAGTTTGGATTTCGGCCAAAGCACTCCACCACTCATCAATTGCTGAGAGTGGTAGAGTACATATCTTCTGGTCTCAATAACAAGACACCCACAGCTGCGATTTTTCTGGACATACAAAAAGCCTTTGATAAAGTATGGCACTATGGATTAGCGTACAAATTGATCACTTTAAAAGTCCCTGACGCTATTGTCAAACTTTTAATCTCATACTTAAATAACAGACACTTTCAAGTCAGAGTAGGAGGTAACTTATCTACACCCAAGCTCATTAAAAGTAGTGTACCGCAAGGTTCTATCCTGGGCCCGACACTCTTTAACATATACCTGAACGACATCCCTAGGACTCCAAACACAGAGCTGGCACTCTATGCAGACGACAGTGCGATACTTGCAAAACACCCCTATGTCTCAGTAATGCACAGACAGCTACAACAACACTTAGACATACTCCAAACTTGGCTGGAAAAATGGCGAATAAAATTAAACCCCAATAAATGTCATTGGATTTATTTCTCAAGAAAACGTAAACCTCCGCCGCCTCTGTACATAAACAACCATGCCCTAAAAGCGGAAAAATCTACTAAATACCTAGGTGTAACGATAGATTCCCACCTAACCTGGAAACAGCACGTAACGAACTTAATCAAAAAAGCGTATATGGCCACAGGAGCCTTATACCCAATGATAGGAAACGGAAATCTAAGTTATCAAAATAAACTCCTAATTTATAAATCGGTCATCCGCCCGGGAATGCTCTATGCAGCACCCGTATGGGGATATGCCTGTAAAACTACAATAGACCTCCTAGAGACAAAACAAAACAAAATCCTACGGATTATCAGGAAAGCTCCCAGGTACTTAAGAAACTCGGTAATTAGGAATGACTTCAAAATAAAAACTGTTAGAGCCCAAATTAAAAAGCTAGCGCTTAAATTTTACAGAAATTTGCCATCCGTTCCAAACGAACTGTTATTCAATCTGCATGACTATGATCATCGCAAGGCCAAATCTCGTAAGAGACCCCGCGCTGTTCTAAACATCGATAATCGGAATTAAATGATCCCACCTCAAACATCTGATTTTAAAATAAAACTCGCGACTATTATTTTATAAAAAAAAAAAAAAAAAAAAAAATATATATTCTAAACACTAAACTGCCAAAACGCTAGGTAACGCTTAGATCTGCATCAACCCCCCAAACTGCTTAAACTCTAAATGTGCAACAAACTGCCACACTAGGAGCTAGGATAAATAATAAAAAGTAGTAAATAAAAACCTCGAACCTCCAATTAGGGTCACTGAATTAATGTCACAGTTTGACGATAAGAACCACATATTGAAACTGGAGATTAAAGGCGCTTCGCGCCTGGTGCTCTGTCTTGTACGACACTACGACGTAGTATCTTTAAATTGTTGAAACTTATAGTAAAATCCGGAAAGCTGAGCTGAACAAGGCTACAGCCAATCAGAATAGATAGAACAAATATCATCCTATAAAGAAATGTGTTGCCCGATGTACTGTGTAGGGTTGTTTAAAATTTCGTCAAAGCTAATTTGTAATAATAGTTCACTATTTTGTAAAGACCTTTTAATATTACACAAACTATGTATTTTTATAAACATGAAAAGCGTTTCCACTAGAAGCTCTTTTGAGAGCCAGAAGAGGAAAACACTGTACTGGCAGCCACTCCTATAATGCGAATCTAGGATTGTTGTAACAAAACTGTAGGTTCAGGGTTGCCAGATTTTGCGATTTCTGTTGTACAGCGCCACCTATCGGTGTTTCTGGAACTAATTTTTTTTCGCGTGATCCCTTTCCCCATGTCATGAATAGTATGTTCAAAAATTTTGGAGCCTTTACACTGAGTAGTTCGATCTATACTGAGCTCAGAGTAGGGGTGTTTTAATTCTGATCACCCGGTATATCGGATATTCACAGTTAAATATTGCAGATATTTTCTGAATAACGCTTATTTTCTATAATTGGGCATAATTATCCGAATTTTAAATTTGTTTAATATTTTATAGAGGTCGGGGGAGGGGGATCCATAACCAGTGATGTCATTCGGCCGGTTCGGGCGAACCGGTTGTTAAAAATATATAGGTTCGTCGAACCGATTGTTAAAAGTTTCTATGAAATTCAATATAGACCTCGGCTCACGGGAAGATTTACGCTTCGTCGAGATTTCTTTTAAGTTCGAATTAGTTTAAAAGAACTGAATATTTAAAATATTTTAAATGTAAAAATCTTTAATGAATCGACTCCTTCTTGAATTTTATGCTAAATCAGTCGTTATTTAATTTTTGTCTATAATTAATCCTGAAAAATAGATGGTGTAAAGAAAATGCAAATTTTTGAACCGAATTTCGAGAACCAGAAATGGAAATCCTTAGTGAATCGCTTTTTCCTCTCCAGAATTTGATACTGAATCTATATTAGTCATTATCTAAAGTCTATTTATAGGCAATCCTGAGAAATAGTTGTTTGAAGAAAAAATTTTAAACTGGATGTAGAGAGGAACCATATGTGGACAGTTTTAGCGAACCACCCTATTTCCACCAGAACTTGAGGCTAAATTCATATCAGTTATCATCTAAGTTTTATTTATAGCTAATCTCAAAATAGATGTTTCAAGGAAAATTAATATGTTTGAAACTGAAATGGGGAAAAAATAAGTAGAATCCTTGGTGAACCCACCTTTCCCCTCCGGAATTTGATGCTGAACACATATCAGTCATCATCTAAGTAGAACCTGATATAACCTAAGTAGAACCTGAGAAGAAAATGCTCCAAAAGAAATATTTGATAAAAACAATGGTATGGCAAAATTTTTGCCATCAGTAAATGCCGTTGTTGATAGTTTTTAAAATATTGTTATTTTCATATTGCACTTTTCTTACCTAAATTTTTTATTTCAAATATTTTGCAACTGCGCTTACAGCTGTTTTTTTTTCTATTGTTATTGTATTCAATATTTATGGAATGCGTACCTACAATCCATCAAAATCGTTTTAGAATTTGCTATCCAATAATGATTGAACTCGCTTTTTAAAAAATGCATGAATGCTACTATTGCATGAGCAGTGCATGAGTGCTGCTATTAAAAACATTTAAGGACTTTTTACGGTTGAAATCATAGATATCTAAATTATGAAAGTGCAAGTTACTTGATACATATTTGATTTGAGTATGTCGTAAACCGCCATTTTAATTAATGTCAGTGGTTCATAGCGATTGAATTTTTAACGAAACTTTAGTGTTTGAATTGCAGGGAAATTCAAACACTAAAGTTTCGTGAAAAGTTTTTTTTTTTTTCATTTGCTGATTTGTATATGATTCATTTTCACTTGTGAAAGCACATATGATAAAAGTATTTCAGATAAAATTCGTGTTTGAATGATAAATTTCATACATTTCATAACAAATGATAAATTTCATACATTTCTTTCTATAGTGTATCCTAACTATAAAAACATTCCTGGAACCACCACCCTCTAGGGCTCCACCGAACCGGTTGTTATTAATTTAGACTGACACCAGTGGTCGTAACCCTTGCCTGTGTTCCTATGTAAAAGTAACGGACAATGTCCCTTTTACAATTGCTAGAGGGGATATACAGGGTGTTAAAAAAGTGAACAATGGAAATGTTTTTGAATCCTTGGTTGTAGATGCAAAACTGCTTTAAATAAGTTAGGAAATTATGGAATACTAAATTGAATAATCTGTTATATTTTTTATTAAAAAAAAATATATTTTTTATAACGCCCCTTCCAGGGAAAAGGATAAATTACGAAAATATTGACCATAATTTATTAAGTCAAACCATTTCTTTTTTACTTTCTCTGCAATGCATGGTAATGTATAGGGAAAGTATTGGATTCATGCCGAAAATCGTAACTCGAGTTTTCGACGGATCTACACGTTTCGAGGCCTCTAGAACATGAAAAAACTATTTTTAGCGTGACGTCTGTGTGTGTGTGTCTGTCTGTATGTCTGTCTGTCTGTGCAGATATTGTATCCACTCTAACTAAAAAACTAATGGACCGAATTTCATAAAATTTCGTAGGTTAGTCACTTGTGGGCGAATCTGGTGCTGATTAGTTTTGGGTACGATTCGGGATAAAAGAATTTGCCTTTTTTGCGAAATGGCCCGAAAAAGTTTGTATCCACTCTAGCTGAAAAACTAATGGACCGAATTTCACAAAATTCAGTAGATAAGTCGCTCGTGGATCATCACCCTTATGCTGATTAGATTTTAGTACGATTCGGAAAAAATTAACCTCCCTTTTTTTGCAAATTGACCAGCAAAAATCGACAAAATCTATAATAAAAAACTACGTATGCTGGAATATATCCATTAAATGCTTGTTTAATACGTAACTTTTAACGAAGAAAATAATAAGATCAACCCCATTACATTAGGACTAGCCGTTCTCGAGATATTTTTTTTTTTCGTTTTTTTTCTACGCCACCTTTAAAAGTGAGTCCAGTTACCAAATGAGAACGAAAATTGAATTAAAAGTTACTTAAATTTAATTAAAATAAAGAGAACGTGTATATAAGTCTGCAGGGAAAGTCATGTGCTGCCCACATCAAATTTTAATCTTAAAACTGCAAATTTAAGACGAAATAAATTGTTAAACTTCCTGATTTACACCACTTTATAGTTGCTTTTATATACTCTGGTATATACTGACTTTTTAAATCATCGTCGTTGATGAATCCAGGGGCTGTTCACATATTAAATTGATTCACAGAAATTATTTAACAATATTTTTTCATTAGTCTGTCTTTAGAATTACTTAAAGCCAGACATATTATTAGTAATTTAAAGCTTTAAATAAGGTCAAACTGATAATTAGGATTTTGTTCTTGTGTCAGATGCTGTAATAACTAAATCTATATCTTCCTAACAAAAAAATAAGCATGTTCTTCTGAATTAGGAGATTGGTTGCAAACGACGAAATCATAATTATATCAGAGTTCGGCATTGCTGAATAGCGCTGTAATCTAAACCTCAGTTAGGTAGAGCAGAGTTGTTTATTGACATAATGATGACGTACTAGCTTTACTAAAATAGTTTCATAAAATAAATCTGAAATAGTAAAAGTTTTAGTAACTAATAGTAAATAGTAAAAGTTTTAGAAACCGAAGTTGATGTACAGTGTCCTGAGGTATCTACTTCTTTTAGGACACGCCCGGTAAGAGCGCGAAAAAGAAAAATCTGATGTGGGCAGCACATGACTTTCCCTGCAGACTTATATACACGTTCTCTTTATTTTAATTAAATTTATTTCACTTTTAATTCAATTTTCGTTCTCATTCGGTAACCGGACTTATTTTCAAAGGTGGAGTAGGGAAAATACGAAAAACTAAAATATCTCGAGAACGGCTAGTCGTAGTGTAATGGAGTTGGTCTTTTTATTTTCTTCTCTAAAAATTACGTATTAAACAAACATTTAATGGATATATTTGAGCATACGTAGTTCTTTAGTTTAGATTTTGACGATTTTTGCGGGCCATTTTGCAAAAAAAGGCAGGGTTTTTTTTTTCGGAGGATACCAAAATCTAATCAGCACCAGGGTGACCCACAAATGAATCATCTGCCGAATTTTGTGAAATTCGATCCATTCGTTTTTTAGTTAGAGTAGATATAAGCTTTTGCGGGCCATTTTGCAAAAATAGGCGGGTTCTTTTATCCCAAATCGTACCCAAAACTAATCAGCACCAGACTCGCGCACAAGTGACTTACCTATCAAATTTTATGAAATTCGGTCCATTAGTTTTTTAGTTAGAGTGGATACAAAATCTGCACAGACAGACAGACACACAGACACACACACAGACGTCACGCTAAAAATGGTTTTTTCGTATTCCAGAGGTCTCGAAACGTGTAGATCCGTCGAAAACTCGAGTTGTGATTTTCGACATGATTCCAATACTTTCCCTATACATTACCATGTATTGCAGGGAAAGTAAAAAGGCCGTATCAAGTTTAACAAAAAACATAACATTTATTTACACAATATTTACACCACAATTATTTTAATATGGAAAAGCATGGTTAAAGTATACCAATTCAAAAAACAATATTATATAGAGTCTCACAGACTAAATTGGAACAGATGGAATTGTTGTCCCCGTTACAATATTTTCCCTACGTATTATATTATGTTTTTCTTTATCTGCGTACATATGATTATAGAGAAATTTATTTTTTATTTCTTTTAGTATAGCATTTTTATGCATACAACACACATTAAAACACTTTCATTCCTTTTATTAAACTTGTTAATGTTTCCGTACATGTTTTCAGAATAAATTTTAATTATGCTTTAAAAATATTTAAAACTAACCGCACAATTTTAGTTATATGAACTGCATTAAAAATAACACTAATTTTTAAATAATTGTTTTTAAAATATATATTTTAAAATATATTCAAAAGATTGAGATCATTCAAAAGATCAAGATCATTCAAAATATTGAGATCGTTCAAATATCGAGATTACTCAAAAGATCAAGATCATTCAAATAATCGAGATCATTCAAAAGATCAATAGATCATTCAAATAATCGAGATCATCAAAATATCGAGATCATTCAAAAGATTGAGATCATTCAAAGTATCGAGATCATTCAAAGTATCGAGATTACTCAAAAAATCGAGATCATTTAAAAGATCGAGATCATTCAAACGATTGAGATCATTCGAAAGATCGAGATCATTCAAAAGATCGATATCATTTAAGAGATCGAGGTCATTCAAAAAGTTGGGATCATTCAGAAGATCGAGATCATTCAAAACACTGAGATTATTCAAAAGATCGAGGTCATTCAAAAGAAAGAGATCATACAAAAGATTCAGATCATTCAAATGATTGAGATCATTTAAAAGATCGAGATCATTCGAATGATTGAGATCATTCAAAAGATTGAGATTATTCAAAGATCGAAATCATTCAAAAGATCGAGATCATTCAAAAGATCGAAATTCCTAAAAAGATCGAGATCATTCAAAAGATCGAGATCATTTAAGAGATCGAGGTCATTCAAAAAGTTGAGATCATTCAGAAGATCGAGATCATTCAAAACATTGAGATTATTCAAAAGATCGAGGTCATTCAAAAGAAAGAGATCATACAAAAGATTCAGATCATTCAAATGATTGAGATCATTTAAAAGATCAAGATCATTAAAATGATTGAGATCATTCAAAAGATTGAGATTATTCAAAGATCGAAATCATTCAAAAGATCGAGATCATTCAAAAGATCGAAATTCCTAAAAAGATTGAGATCATTCAAAAGAAAGAGATCATACAAAAGATTCAGGTCTTTCAAATGATTGAGATCATTTAAAAGATCAAGATAATTTAAGAGATCGAGATCATTCAAAAGATTGAGATCATTCAAAAGTTTGAAATTATTCAAAAGATCGAGATCATTTAACAGATTGAGATTCCTCAAAAGATCGAGATCATTCAAAAGTCCGAGATTATTCAAAATATCGAGATCATTCATAAGATTGAGATCATTCAAAATATCGAGATCATTCAAAAGATCAAGATAATTTAAGAGATTGAGATCATTCAGAAGATCGAGATCATTCAAAAGATCGAGATTATTCAAAAGATTGAGATCATTCAAAAGTTTGAAATTATTCAAAAGATCGAGATCATTCAAAAGATTGAGATCGTTCAAAAGATCAAGCAAAATATTCAAAAGATTGAGCGACAGCACCGATGTCTGTGTGTATTTTATCAGAGAGAATAACCATGCAGCCAATAACCGTGGTTTATGTAGTTAACAGTGTTTTAATTGTGCATTGTACAGTAAACCGTTTATTGTATAATATACCGTTTATTCATACTTTCACACTGAGCATCTAAATGTCACTGCTTGAAAACTTTGCTCAAAAATTGCACTAACTCTTCATGCACAGTTTATTATGCAAACGTGTGTTATAAATGGCTATTTTTAAGCAAAATAGTCAGCAGGCATAACTTTGATCAGCACAGGAAAATACGCACAAAAATTTTCGAAAATATATCCAGGGATAGGCTAGTTGGCTGGCGATTTTTTCCCCAGAACGATCCTTTCTCTCTGTGGAAGCGTTGAGTATTTTAAATAATAAAACGATAAAAATAATGGTGTCATATATATATATGCAATAAATCTGTTTTTGCATTAGATAGAAATATCGTAAGATATTTCATCTGAATAAAAGGAAATAAGTTTAAGGAAGATATATTAAGAAATTTTGGATAAATTCTGATCTGTGGCAGCACTACATGACTTTCCTCATAAACACGTACAGGGTCTACTTTAAGGAAGATGGTGGGGGGGAGGGAGGGTAACCTTTTCAGCTAAAAAATCGTTGGTTATAGTGGAATAATCTAAATTTTATGAGGCTGTCATTATTTCCTCAAATAATATCAAATGTTTAAGGTGCTTTGTCCTATTGTTTTTCTATTACTACAAAAAATAAATTAAGTAATAAAGTTCGGTAAAAAAAAGATTGTGAATGATTGATGGATGGCTTTTCTTTTATTTATTTTTTTAAAGTGTGCTCATACATGTTTTGCTCCAGGATTCTAATTAAACTGTAACATATTCTCATTTTTATATTATTATTATCATTTTCTCTCTGTACTAGTAATTTTGTTTTAAACTCCAGCTAAAATTATAATGAAGTTTGCATATGTAAAATTGTAAGTTTCAGGATAATTCTGTCATTAACCACTAAAAATATTAAAAAGTTTTATAAATACTTTCTTAATAAAAATGTATTGAAAGATAATTATTTTTAATTTAGATTTTAATGAAGTATGTATATACACACATAATATAACAGCATGCACAATTCCAAGATTCTAGATTACTGTTGACAATGCGAGAAAGGTTGAAAATATCATTTTGAGGAAATCGAGCTCTATAAGTTTGGGAGAATTGCTTCATTTTTACTTCTCCATTTTTATAATAAAACGCGTTTTAATTGCAATATTCGATAATTAATTTCTTAAATATTCTTGACAATTTATTCAATAAAAAAAATTAAAAAAGGGTTTTTCATTCATTGTATAGAGTCACCACTCCCCTTATGAAACAAACGGTAATCGTAGTAACTGAGTGAATATAGTTTTTTTCAGACGGAGACAGGTGGTTGACTACAAATAGTTTTTGACACACTTAAGCTTTTTTTTTATCAAAACAACATGCTGTCAAGATTAAGACACGTGAAATTGCCTACAAAATTTATGCAAATTATCAAAAATCGTTGATTATAGTGGAAAACTAAAAATTATTTCCTCAAATGATATCAAATTTTTAGGGTGCTACGTCTTATTTTTTTTCTATTACTACAAAAAAAAAATTAAGAAAAATTTGGCCAAAAAAAATTTATAAAAGATCGATGGATATTTTTTTAATGTGTGGAGGATACTACTTAAACTGTGACAAATCTCATTTTCTTTCAATATTATACCTTAAGATGTTCTGGTTTAATCTCTACCTAAAATGATATTAAAGTTTGCATAAAAAGGTAAGTTATAACATAAATCTATAATTAAATATGTTGAGGATATTAAAAAATTATGTAAATATTTTTTTAATAAACATTTATCGAAAGATAAAATTTAAATGAATTATGTATATACGCACGTTATATAATATCATGCAAAGTTTTAAGATTCCAAATCAGTTTTGACACTCTAAAGTGAGCAAGGTCGAAAATATTAGTTTTGATAAAAAATAATCTCTAAGTCTGGGAAGTTTGCTTAATTTTTACATGTTTTGCTTCGCTAATTTTATAATAAAAAGAGTTTTCATTACAATATTTTGATAATTACTTATTTTTTCTTGACAATTTATTAGAAAAATATAAAATTAAAATAAATAGATAAAATATTTTTCATTCATTGTAAAGGATCACTTCCCCCTTTATAAAACAGACGATAATCGTCTCAGTAACTGAGTGGATAAAGTTTCTTCTGCATGGAGACAGTTGGTGATGCAATTTATGCAAATTATCTGTATTTCTTGAACAGATGGGGCAAATCAAATAGAATTTGATACAGTTTCTCAACTCACATGTTCAAAGCGCCCCCCCCCCCCCCCCAGAATGCATTTGATGTTACCCGGCTAAATTTTAATAAATTCAGTCTATAATGAAAAAAAAATGTTTTGCATATTTTGATGCTATAGATTTGTAACAGAACAGGTGCAA
Source organism: Amaurobius ferox (assembly GCA_951213105.1). Taxonomy (NCBI): domain Eukaryota; kingdom Metazoa; phylum Arthropoda; class Arachnida; order Araneae; family Amaurobiidae; genus Amaurobius; species Amaurobius ferox. Next base: position 18,690,945 of record OX578151.1, read on the forward strand.
AATCGATCATATATATATAATACCGTAGCAAACTTTAAAAATTATGAAAACTTTGCAATTATGCAAATGTAAAAATTGCGTAAATAGGAATGACAAAACAAAATTCAAAATTCATTTAATGTCCACGTGTATGGCGTTTGTGCTTGATTTCGTTTGTTATTCTTTTTTCGATTCCATACCTTTGTATTTTGATACTTTTCATTGACTTGTTGATTCGATATTTATTTTATATATTTTTTTTCCCCATTTGCTTGAGGATTTGTTGATTTATACTTTCATTTCGTAAGCCTGTTAGATATTTGAATTTTCTTGTTACAGATTCTCACTTTTCTTTCATTGGATCTTCAACCCCTTTTTTTCTTATATATATATATATATATATATATATATATATATATATATATATATATATATATATATATATATATGTGTGTGTATATATGTGTGTGTGTGTGTGTGTGTGTGTGTATAGTGAAGGGATTATATTCACCAATCTTTCACCACATATAATTCTTTTTTCGATTGCTTACCTTATATATGGAACAGAGAAAGAGGGCTATTTCACACCTATTTAGTACATGTTACATTTATAATGTTTTATTTATAATTTTCTCAAGCTTGTCGTAGAGTCAATTTTGATTTCAAATTTTCACTTCAGATCATTTTATTTTCACATTTGCTGTACACACCATTTTCAATAAATGATCAATCTCTGATATTTATAATACAAGCAAATTAAAATTCTTAATATATATATATGACAAAAAACTTAATATATTTATATGACAAAAAAGATTCTTACATCTTCACTATCATAAAGCTGCTATCATATCAATCTTGTAATTCTATTCAATTGTTTAGAAACATTTTAAACCAGCTATTTCGAATACATCGACTTTCTGATCCTATAGGTTTCACTTTCTCCACATCAATAATCTTAAACGCATTTGTCAAAATTACCAGTATCCGGAAGTATTTGTAAATAATATTATTAATAATTTCAAATATACCACGTAATCATTTTACACATGCATTATTTATCTTTTATTGGATAACTCAATTTTGAGAATTCACCCATTCTTATCACCTAACTTACCACTTGGCCTGAGTCTAATACTGTTTACTATTTTTGAATGACTGTTTTCCACTTTTCCTGAGTCCTATACTGATTACTATTTTTGAAAGTCTCCATACATATTATGTATCGTTCAAATGTATTCATTCCGGTGCCCACTCGCATTGACGAAGTGAGGTGAAATGTTCAGTCGTTTGTTCAACTTACACGCGGTGGCAATGCTTATGAGTTCATATTTCTGTTCGAGGAGGTATTATTTTTCTGATTTGTAATTCAATTGATTTATTTTTCTCCTTCCACTAGCCAGTAGACAGTTCCAATGGTGTCTATAGCTAAATACTATCGCCATTGTCAGAAACTGGCTATTCTATCGGTTTTAATTCGAATTGTATGGCTGTCCTGATGAGAATGCAATTTCGAACTAACCGCCATTTTTGTGTAGTTTCAATTGATTGTTCTCTATGTCTTAATCTTTTATCTTGAGCTAATTATTATTGCATTTTCTCCTTTTTGCCGTGTTTTATTTTTATTTTTATTTTTATTTATATACTTTTACTTGTGAATTTTATATCCTAATATTCTTCTCATCCCCCTTTACCATTGTAGTGATATGTTACCTTCTATCTTTATCCTTAGTCTTGGTCTATAGTTACTCATTTGTAACAGATATGCTAGTGATGGGTTTTTTTTGTACATACAGTAGTTTATGAGTAATTTTCGCTTAAAATCTTTCAATTTTTATTTATATATATATATATATATATATATATATATATATATATATATATATATATATATATAGTAATTACTAATTACTTCCATATATGTAAATATAGTTAAAAATGGCATATATATAATTATGTATTTATATAGAGCATATTAAAGACTTACCCCCCCGAAAGTTCCATTCCCCCCTCGGCCAAATCCTAAAAGTAACACTGGTCCCAAATGGATAAAGGATGTCTTGAAACATATTTACCCTTCAAAATCTGGAGTTCGGTAATTATTTGAGAAATAAGACTTTTTACAATAATTCGAGAAAGTAAAAATGATTTACAACTGTTCAATATCAAAAAGAAAACCAGTTCGATTAATATTCAAATTTCAACTAACCTCCGACACTGATCTCGATTCTTCTTCGATTATTTCCTCTTAGACAGCACAAAATATCGTTCATTAACAAAACACCGGATTACGCGCAGGAAACTCTCTCATGAACCGGCGAAACCACCGAGAAGTGAAGTCCGAGAAGCAACTTTGGCCAGTAGGTCAACTTCAACTTGTGAGTCCGTTTGATGGTGGTTGAGGAAAAAACGAGTCTCCCGTATCTTGGCCAATTCCGAAGAGCAAAAAGAGACCGCAATGCCCTCTGGCTTTGATTTCCGGAAGTAGTGAGAGTGACTTTTCTATGTCAGATAGAATCTTCTTTTTAATGACAGGATCGCAGAACGTGATGTTCTCAGGATGGGTCATTTACTTCACGTTTTATGTTTATGTTCAGAATAAAGGCGTTTTCTAATTTGCATCCCAGCAATCTGGGGGTAGTTGCTTTATGCAATGAAACCAGTACATGATGATCACTCCCAAAACTTTGCAAAAGTGGCTTTTTACGCAGGTAGTCGGTGATTACTGGTGCTAAGAAGTAACACTTACAATGACACACATTTGTTCTTGTTACACCCAATTACTTGTTACACCCAGTTACACCTCTATTTAAATTAATAAAGAATGCAATAATTAATTGGATATTATCGCTTGAAATAACCGTACCAAAGTTCATTCTATTTACTTAATGTATTCATAAAATATCAGTCACAGACTTAGACATACATACACACATACATAAAGAGAGAGGGAGAAAGAGAGAGAGAAACTGGCACACAGTGACGAAGCGTCAAAGGAAACAAGGGAGACAGTATCTACCCCAAAATTTCACGACCAAATAATTTATATTTTAATTTTATTGTTACTAACATGTAAAATGTCTTCACCGGTATCTCCTTTGAGAACCAGAAAGAGAAAGCACCTTTACATGCTGCCACTCCTATGACGTGAATGTAAGGTTGCCATATCCAAACTATCGAAGCAAGATTGCTACATTTGGTGATTTTTCTCGAACCTTCTCGAAAGAAATAACGAATATTCTAGGAGATACGAGCCCCTTCTGGAAGATTTTTCGGAGAGTATATAAAGGAGGATATCTCTCTGTTGGAGCGCGGTTGATGTAATACAATCTACATTGAATTGTGAGATACGTACGTCAATGTTTTGAGAATAGTATCGGCTGTTTTATGAAATGAGTGGATTATTTTAATTGATGTTTTTCTGTATTTGACAGTTGCTTAGTAATCTTGTAAGATAGTTATTGAGCTATTTGCTGTATATTGCTCCTGTTTACTCTGTACTTGTAAACAAACGTGTCATTTATCCAGAAACGTGGGCTCATTCTAGTATCCTGAAAGTACATCCACGATTCCAGACGATATGTCGTAAAAACATACTAGTCGATTTTTTTTTATTTATTGACCACGTCATCCAACTCACCTAAAGGGTATAGAGCAGTTGCAACGGCCACCTGGAAAACATAGAAATAACAATAACACAGAAATAATAATAAAACAACATAGCAATCCTCCGAGGTGACATCACCGGAACCGAAAATGGAATAGAGCATGGGCACGAGCGTAAATAAACAACTTGCGTAGCTGAATGCGCAGAAACGTAAGGGCAAAAGGACATTATTTTTGCCATAGCGTGTAATGGTAAACGGACGATGATGACAAATAAAAATAGAAACTAATCCCATTAAACATCGGAATTTATCTTTGAAATGTTTATTGTTATTTTTGATATTATTGTTATTATTATTGTTGTTATTGTTATTTTTGATATTATTGTTATTATTATTGTTGTTATTGTTATTTTTGATGAGTTATTTAGAATACTCGAATAACGGTTTATATTTAAAGATTTCGTTTGCTAAAGTGTACTTTAAGTGATTTTAAGTGAATTTACACTACTTCTCAATTTTAGATTAGACACTAACCAGCGTTCTGAAGATATATACATTTACTAGAAAATTCTGTAGTGTATACGTGAACGAGAAGGGAAAGGTACATAACGAGTTTTCCTTAAAACAAAAACTCGTGTATATAATTTAATGAAAGTGAATATTTTATTTTTCGGTTAATTAAAAATATCCACCAAAGAAGATAAATTTAGATATATCCTACTAAAAGTAGAGGTTAAACGAATGCAAATTTCTAAAGCAGCCGTTTTTAATACAGAAATAATGAAATTTCCATACTGCTAAGCAAACGAGTGTCTGTTTTGGAAACGTAAAGTATGACGTCACGTCCTGAGTGAGTCTCTGACTCCCTTCACAATTTAATGCTGAATCCATATCAATTATTATCCCTACCGATGGCCAATATTGATACACATATGTTTTAAAGAAAATTTTTGAGCCAGAAGTGGAAAAGAAAGTAGTTGTAAAAATTCTTAATGAACCACCCTACCTCCTCAGGAATTTAATGTGGAATCTATATCAGTTATCATTTAAACTACATCTATAGTCCATTTGAAGATACAGTTTCTATTATTCTGTGATGTTTCTATTATTTATTATCATTTTATTCTCATTCAACTTTTTCCTGATTTTAATTTATGTCCTAAACTTCTCAACTTTCATTCCGAAGAACCGCATACTCACGATTGGTCAGATCTATAAAAAGGGCAGACTTTAGAATGACGGCTCTGCCATTCTGCTGAGCTCACGCGTGTGTCTTCTGATCGTCCATGGAAGGTAGCAGCGAGAGTATAGTCTACAATCTTGTGAAAATATACACTCTTTTGGGAAAAATATGAAGCACCATGAAGGAAGTGACTGTTTCTATTGAAATCAAACATGCGTACAGCTCATCTACAGGTAAGAAAATGATTATAAAATCAAGGCTACAGGCCCCATCAATGGTTAGCAATTGCACATTGAATTTTCAAATCAGTAATTGGTGAAACCCTCTTGACGGAAATGCATGCGGCAATGCATGCTTGTATACGTCTAGGTAAAAAGTGATAAAGTTTCCTAATCTCATCCTGCGATACATTCTGCCAGGCATTCCTTAATTGTTGCTCCAGATCTGCTACATTTCGCGGTGCCCGAAGCTGGCGGTCTAGCATGTCCCATACATGCTCGAATGGCGAAAGGTCTGGTGACCTTGCTGGCCATGGAACAGTATCAACAGCGCAGAGACAGTTCAAAGATATGCGAGCCGTATGTGACGTGGCAATATCTTGTTGGAAATGACCCCAAAATGACGTGCCATGAAGGATAATGCAAACCGCCTCTGGATTTCATCAACATATCGTTGAGCTGCTAAAGTTGTACGCAGGATGACTAGGGGCGACCTGCCGCCGTAAGAGATAGCACCCACACCATCCCACCAGGGGTAATGGCTGTGTGCCTGTGTAAAACAAAGACTGATTGGACTGCTGACCCAGGCGCCTCCATACACGTATCCGATGGTCATCTGCTGAAAGACTGAAGCGTGATTTATCTCAGAACACTATGCGATGGCACTCTGCTGGCAGCCATGATGCTCGGCTACGACACCACTCCAAACGACTCTATCGATGTTGTGGGGTTATGGGCAGACATCTTAAAGGCCGCCGTGAGAGTAACCCTACCTCAGCCAAGCACTGTGAGATGGTGAAAGGTACCACGGGTGGTATGTCAGAGACTGTAGCACGTTGGATGGCGGACAATGATGCCGTTTCAAGTAAAATGAAAAGTTTTAAACCGGAAAAGAAATAAGATCTGAAAGTCGAAATCCTTAATACCCCCCCCCCCCCCCCTACCTCTCTGAAATAGGATGCTAACTCCAAATCAGTCGTTATCTGAGTTCTATTCATGGCAGATACTGAGAAATAGATGTCTCAAGGAAACGTTTTTTCGAAAAGCAATGGTATAGCAGCTATTTTGCCACCAATAAAACTTTTTACATAATATAGAGCAACTTCGATTGGAGTAATGCCACAAGGGGGCTAGCAAAAATACTCAATAAATTGATGTACTTCTGCATAAAACTAAAATCTTACCTGAAGATGCGTTTTAAAATTTGTTGTGGCTTCGGAAGTCCCATTTATAACTGCACATTTTGGTACGCACAATTCGCATTCAGCCTTACTGTTGCATTATCACCAATACGTATCACTTCAAAACATTTTCCATCTAATACTGCACATCGCGCACGTCACAATCTATTAATGCCCTAATTACATTTATCTCAAGCTCCGCAGTATCTTCCATCTTTTGTCATGTCTTTGTAATAAGTAACTATGCATTGCATCTTTTTAATTTACTTAAAAAGTATATATAATGCACAGCAGATCTTGGATTGCCTATGCTTCTGTTTTCACAGAGAATGCAATTTAAAACTTTCTTCTTGCCCCTTTTCTTTACATACATAGACAGGAAGGAGCTCTTCACCAAACAAAAGTATTATATAATTCCAATATAAACGTAAATTTTATAACAACAAACGATATTTTTCAAAAGCCATCACATATGCTAAACATCCAGTTAATCAATATGTTTATCGACGCCTGAAAAATATGTTTAAGTAATGAACAACTAGAAACGAATTCAACGGCTAGATATGATGCAGATTAACCTTTTTCTTTTAAACATAATCGTTCATATGCAGTTTGAATTCTAAAGAAATGTGTTTTGAGTATTTAAAAAATACAAAATGCTTTAAAAGTGTATTTTCGATACATTGCCAAAATACGCTAGTTTTTTCAGTTCAAACTATAAATACAAATATATTTTGAAAATGTATTCCATATACGAGTAAATGTGTTTTCGATACTGCCCAACTCTTTGTGTAGAGAATATGAAAATCTGATGTGGCAGCATATGACTTTCCCTGCAGATTTATACCCACGTTCTCTTTATTTTAATTAAATCTAATTCACTTTTAATTCAATTTTCTTTCTCATTTGGTAACTGGACTTATTTTAAAAGGTGGCGTAGAGAAAATACGAAAAACTAAAATATCTCGAGAACGGATGGTCCCAGTGTAATGGGGTTGGTCTTATTCTTTTCTTCGTTAAAAATTACGTATAAAACAAGCATTTAATGGATATATTTGAGCATACGTAGGTTTTTAGCTTAGATTTTGACGATTTTTGTGAGCCATTTCGCAGAAAAAGGCAGGTTATTTTTTTCCGAATCGCACCAAAATCTAATCAGCACCAGGGTAACCCACAAGCGACGTATCAACCGATTTTTGTGAAATTCGGTCCAATAGTTTTTCAGCTAAAGTGGATAAACAATTTTTGCGGGCCACTTCGCAAAAAATGGCGGGTTCTTTTATCCCGAATTGTACCCAAAATTAATAAGCACCAGAGTCGCCCACAAGTGACTTACCTACCAAATTTTATGAAATTAGGTCCATTAGTTTTTAGTTAGAGCGGATACAAAATCTGCACAGACAGACACACATACACACACACACAGACGTCACGCTAAAAATGGTTTTATCGTATTCTAGAGGTGCCAAATCGTGTAGATCCGTCGAAAACTCGATTTGCGAGTTTCGGCATGATTCCAATACTTTCCCTATACATTACCATGCATTGCAGGGAAAGCAAAAATTCCCAATTGATTAGTTCGCCATTTTGAATATCACAGTACAATGTATCGTACAGAGTTTGTCAAGTCAGCAAATCTAATTATACGAGGTTATAGACCAGACATCTTTTGTTTTGGATCTTATGAGAATCATTTACCCCATTCGTTAAATGTTTCACGTCATTTATCTTGTCTTGCTTGTTCTTTCTTTCCATCTTAATATTCTATGTTCACTTCATTAATACTCCTCCATTGTTCTCTTCCATTATAGGTATTGAATAATGAGGCACTAAGTAGGTCGTTTGAGCATCAAATCTTCTAGTTGCAATCAACTCTGTATGTTTAATTGGGTACTATGTGAAAGTAATACGTGAAAGTTGACGGTTTCAAAAATAGCAGATTTTCTTTTGAGTATGAAGTAAGAGCATTACTTCCCCTGCAAAACATGGTAATGTATAGGGAAAGTACTGGAATCGTGCCGAAAATCGCAACTCGAGTTTTCGACGGATTTACACGTTTTGGGACCTCTAGAACACGAAAAAACTATTTTTAGCGTGACGTCTGTGTGTGCGTCTGTCTGTCTGGGAAGATTTTGTGTCCACACTAACTAAAAAAAACTAATTGGCCGAATTTTATAAAATTTTGTACGTAAGTCCCTTGTGGGTGACCCTGGTGCTGATTAGATTTTGGTACAATTAGGAAAACAAGAACTCGCCTTTTTTGCGACATGACCCGCAAAAGTTGACAAAATCTGAAATTAAAGACTACGTATACCTAAATGTATCCATTAAATGCTATTTTATATGTAATTTTTGACGATGAAAAGAATGAAACCAAACCCATTACTTTAGAACAAGCCGTTCTCGAGATATTGCACTTTCTCGCAGTCTCGCTACGCCGCCTTTGAAAATATGTCCCAGTTACCAAATGAAAACGAAAGTTGAATTAAAATTGCAAATGCAGTGTCATTTCAAACAATTAGGCGTGTATTTATGTGCAATTAAACTCAATTTAGTGACTTATTAAACACACAAAGAAAAAAATTAATTTGAATGTGTAGCGAAAGTTATATGCTGCCCACATCAGATGTTTTGTCTAGTCGTTGAATTAGAGTCTAGGAGACGTTTGCAGAGTCAGTGCTTTCAATGATTAGAGCTTTCAATTTCGGCTCAGTAGCTCAACGGTAGAGCGTCAGCTGGCTAGTTCGAAGATCCAGGGTTCGATTCCCGGTTGGGGGCAGCAAGGCTCTTTAAAATGGCGCCCGATCAAATGAATCCTGTAGGTTAGTACGAAGATGTCAGAGGACTGAAGACCGCCCAGACCGTGCGACTCACATTGTGGATTTAGAGAAGCTAGCTGCAGGGCCGGGAAGGATACCTCCTGCATTCAGGAGGCACCCAAGGTCTACTATTCCTCCAGACGGACATTTTTTTTAGGCCTAAAAAGATAACAATGGATGAAAAATAGTGTGATTAAGCAGACAGTTTTACATTATATTTGAACTTGACAAATCCGACGATTTTTCGAAATTGGGAAAAGGTTTATTGCGAATATAGATAAAAAGATCATTGAAAAATAAAATTTAGAGTGAGGTATATTAACATAATGAAAAATAGATTAAAATGAAGGAAAATAATAAAATTTCAAAAGTAAAATTTAGAAAATATATAAAAAAAAAGAAAATATATGGAAAAGGAAAGAAATTTAGGCACATGGAAAACAAAAACAGAAATTTAAGAAATGTAGGAGGATAAAATTTAGAAAAGAAAATTTAGAGAAAATACAAATAAAAGGGGTCAAAAGAAAAAGAATGAACCGCGAAAATAAAGAACAGTTAACATAGCTTTTATTTTTTTAGCAAAAAAGGGAACACAATAAGTCCATATAAGTTAATAAGAATGAAATAAAGGGATTCATTGATCCAAATTAACTTAGAGCAGAATCTACCCATAAGCTTAGATCACTTTATTAGAAATTTCAATGGCAACAAGAATACAGTTTTTAATTTTTTCGACTGAAGAGGGATTTGAACGAACTTTGGAGAACCAAATTGGTTTATTAGAGGGGGAGGGTTTGCAAAGATGAAAATTTTTAGAAAAAGGACCCTAAAAGTGGCCCAAAGACGAAAGGACCCTAAAAGTGACCCTAGGACGAATAGTAAGGATTCAGTAGACTCTGGAAGATTGAGTATTGATTTGAAATTGAAAGGATAATGATCACGCAGATACTAACCTGGAAAAAAATAGTAGTATCAGGAGGCTAACCTGAAGTAAAAATAGCAAGAGGTGGTCAGTCAGATTATCAGATGTCGCCAATCTGACATTAGAGGGTGGAGAATGCAGCATCCACTTCGACGATAAGAGCTTGCAATTTGTCCCAGTTGTTCAACGGTAGAGCGTTGGCTGACCAGTTCCGAGATCCAGGGTTCGATTCCCCGTTAGGACAGTAAGAGTCTTTACACGTTTTAGGGGACGTTTATATCTAGATGATGTTTCGGACTAAACATCCGTTTTCAGTCTTGTGCCTATAAAGATGTTAATTCAATGGGATGTTTAGTATCTGTGGTGGCCTTTGAAAAATATAGCTTATTTTATAAACTTTACATTTATATTGGAGTTATATAATGTTTTTTGGTAGATGGCTCCTTCCTGTCTATGTACGTACAGAAAAGCGACAAGAAGAGAGTTGCATTCTTTGTGAAAGCAGAAGCGTGGGCAACCCAAGCTCTGCTGTGCATTGCATATATTTTTTAAGTAAATTAAAGAGATGCAGTGCATAGTTACTTATTGCAAAGGCATGACAAAAGATGGAAAATACTGCTGCAAATGTATTTAGGGAATGAATGTATTGTGACATGCACGGTGTGCAGTATTAGATGGAAAATGTTTCACCTATTGATGATAAGGTGAAAATAAGGTGGAATACCAAATATGTGAACCACAATGTGCGGTTATACATGAGTCTTATGAAGCTACAACACATTTTAAAACGCATCTAAAGGTAAGATTTTAGTTTCATGCAGTGTAAAGAATCTTGCTGCCCCAACCGGGAAATGAACCCTAGATCTTCGAATTGGCCATCTGATGCTCTACCGTTGAGCTACTGAGACATAACTGCAATCTCTTATCTTTGAAGTGGACTCTGCATTCTCCATCTTATGATGTCAGATGGGAGTGCAACTTACAATCTGACTGACCACCACATCTTGCTATTTTTACCTCAGGTTAGCCCCCTGGTGTTATTTTTATCCTCCAGGTTATTTTCCTGCGTGGTCTCGATTTCAAATCGGTGCTCCATATTCTAGAATCCACTGAATTCGTACTAATCGTACTAGGGACACTTTCAGCTCTCTAACATTTTTGCCCTAACCTACAGGGTTGATTACTTTGGACGCCATTGTAAAAAATCTTGTTGGCCCAACCGTGAATCGAACCTTGGATCTTCGAACTGGGACAGCAAACGCTATAATATCTACTATACGAATAACCTATTTTTTTTACTATAAGAGTAGTAAATTCATTGCATTATATAAGGAAAGTCATGTGCTGCCCACATCAGATTTTTTTGTAAGGGCAGGTACCCTTACGAAAGTAGCCGAGTTGTGTTAAAGTTTCATCTGAATTTTTCGCAAATGACCAGGCACTTAAGATGAAAATCAAATATTTATACAGTTTATTATTTCAAACATTTTTACTTTCCCTGCAATACATGGTAATGTATAGGGAAAGTATTGGAATCATGCCGAAAATCACAACTCGAGTTTTCGACGGATCTACACGTTTCGAGACCTCTAGAATACGAAAAAACTATTTTTAGCGTGACGTCTGTGTGTGTGTCTGTGTATCTGTGTGTCTGTCTGTCTGTGCAGATTTTTTATCCACTCTAACTGAAAAACTAATTGACCGAATTTCAAAAAATTTGGTAGGTAAGTCACTTGTGGGCGAGTCTGGTGCTGATTAGTTTTGGGTGCGATTCGGGATAAAAGAACCCGCCTTTTTTTGCGAAATGGCCCGCAAAAGTTTGTATCCACTCTAACTAAAAAACTAATGGACCGAATTTCATAAAATTTGGTAGATGAGTCACTTGTGGGTCACCCTGGTGCTGATTAGATTTTGGTATGATTCAGAAAAAATGACCTGCCTTTCTTTGCAAAATGACTCCTAAAAATCGTCATAATCTAAACTAAAGAACTACGTATGCTCAAATATATCTATTAAATGCTTGCTTAATACGTAATTTTTAACGACGAAAAGAATAAGACCAACCCCATTACACTAGGGCTAGCCGTTCTCGATATATTTTAGTTTTTCGTATTTTCTCTACGCCACCTTTGAAAATAAGTCCGGTTATCTAATGAGAAAAAAAATTGAATTAAAAGTGAAATAAATTTAATTAAAATAAAGAGAACGTGGATATAAGTCTGCAGGGAAAGTCATGCGTTGCCCACATCAGATTTTTTATTATAGTTTTGCAATATAAAATATATTTTTTGTAATAGAAATACATATGTTTCAAAAATGGAAATGAATCGGAAGAGTGGAATAACAAACATACGTTAGTCAGAAACATGAAGAAATTTTGATAAAAGTCACTTAATATATTCAACATATTATGTAAAGAACCTTGTTGCTCCAACCGGGAATCAAACCACGGATCTTTATACTGACCAGTCGACGCTCTACCGTTGAGTTACTGGGAGAGAGTTTCAAGCTCTTATATTTGAAGTGAACTCAGCAGTAGTAGGATCTCGATTTAACGCGTATTTATGCTAATCCCTTGACATTCGTTTAATCGAGGTTGCGCTATATTAAATAATAAGTTTTATTGGTGGCAAAGAATTTGCATAACTGTATTTCTGGGGGAAACTGTTTTAGTTCTATTTCTTGGGATCTGCTATAGATTGAGCTCAAATGATGACTGATTTAAAGTTAGCATCCTATTTCGGAGTAGTTGTAGATTCACTGTAGATTTCTATTTTTAGTTTTCTTACAGTTAAAAAATTGTCATTTTACTTGAAACGCCTATATCTCGAAATTGGATACAGAGTGTAGTACCGCCGGCCGTCCAACTGGTTACTCTAAGTCCTCTGGACGAGTCGGACGGTCTGGGTCTTCAACAGAGTGTAGTACCGCCTTTGTCGCGTGACTACGCAGATTGCCGGCTTGACCAGTCGATGCAGTTAATGCGCATGTCTGTGTACAAAGGATTTAATGTTCTGCCATCGCCACGACTTCAGTTTCGTCAAGGTTCTTTAATATAAGGTTGGGTCATCAGCCCGGTAACCAATCAAGGCGTTGCCAACCTGACGTCGGTGAACTTAGCATTTCATCATACGTGACGCCACGGATCAGGAGAGTTGTTGCCAAAAGATAGCAAGTGTTCCTATTTATTACAATTAAAAATTGTTTATTAATTTTGAAGTGGCAATATCCATAGGTAGATGATTTTCGCAGAGAGTTTTAATTGTGCTGTGCACCTCTTCCTCAGAGACTTCCAAGTAGATTGTCGGTTTCATCAGGGAGCCCGAGAACAAATTGCGCGTGTGTGCCATTACCGTGACATCATATGCGCAGAACCAGAATTAAAAAATCTGATGTGGGAGCCATATGACTTTCCCTGCAGACTCATATTCACCTTCCCTTTATTTCTTCAATAATTCATTAAATTGAGTTTAATGGCACAAAATAACAGCCATAATTATTTTAAATGACACTGAATTGGCACTTTTAATTCAATTTACGTTTTCATTTAGTAACTGGACTTATTTTCAAAGGCGGCGTAGAGAAAATTCGAAAAAACTAAAATATCTCGAGAACGGCTGGTCCTAGTGTTATGGGGTTGGTCTTATTCTTTTTTCGTTAAACATTACGTATAAAACAATCATTTAATGGATATATTTGAGCATACGTAATTTTTTATTTTAGATTTTAAAAATTTTTGCGCGCCATTTTGCAAAAAAAAGGCAAGTTATTTTTTTCTGAATCATACCAAAATCTAATCAGCATCAGGGTGACCCACAAGCAACTTATCTACCGAATTTTGTGAAATTCATCTACCGAATTTTGTGAAATTCGGTACATTAGTTTTTCAGCTAAAGTGGATACAGGCAGTTTTTGCGGGCCGTTTCGCAAAGAAAGGCTGATTCTTTTATTCCGAATCTTACCAAAAACTAATCAACACCCGGAGCATACACAAGTGATGTACCTACCAAAGTTTATGAAGTTCGGTCCATTAGTTTTTTAGTTAGAGTGATACAAAATCTGCACAGACAGACACACAGCCAGACACACACACAGACGTCACGCTAAAAATGTTTTTATTGTATTCTAGAGGTGTCAAGACGTGTAGATCCGTCGTAAAATCGTGTTGCGATTTTAGGAATGATTCCAATACTTTCCCTATACATTACCATGTATTGCAGGGAAAGTAAAAATGCAGTCATGCCCGGGATGAACTCCATCAACCACCTGAGTTTCGCAGTTTCAAGGTTCGAACTTCAAGTTGCACATTCCGGAATATTGAATATCTTCGGATATAAAGATAGAAACGCAGTGAAAATGTGAATTTGGACTAATTTGGGGGTCTAGAACTTGTGTGTGACATCAAAATTGGGTGTTGCCATTGAAAATTTCAAAGTTTGTGCGCATTTAGATATGAAGACGGCCCGTTATGCAAATTTTACGCACATTAATTTGTAGAGGATGTTATTTCTTAAGCGAATGGTATCATTCAATTTTCTCTACGATGAACGATGATCGATTAACAGAGGGTGGAGCGGTTTTTTTTTCCCGCGACTGTACATGGCCCACCCTTTCTGCCATTGTCTGCAACCACACACGCTTCGTATTAACTCGTATCATCTCTTACCATCTTGAACCGGGCTTAGCACTTCGCCTTTTTATAACCTGGTTGCCAGCTCCCCTTTCCGCCGCAATCTGCGAGGCTGCTATTTAAATTTAGACTCTTCTTCCCCGGGGTGAAAAATATGAAGTCGAGAATAGAAATTGTTAATTCTTACAAAGTTACTAGTTAATAACTTTTTACGTTATTAGCTGTTTGCCTTTTCTTGGTAACCATTCTACGAGACATGTCACACTATGGTATTGCGCATTAGTATGACTAGCTAGTAGCCGGTTGTTATATTCTGTGTGACAAGCACAATTTAAAATCTTCACACAAGTTGTTTACGACTGGATATTGCCAATTCAAAATTAAAAAGCTATTTTTAACAACTGTAATAATGAGAAAACTTGTTTCTTGGCAACTCCTCTCAAAGTTTACTCTGGAACTTGACGTCACGAATGACCAAACTTAATTCCTATGACGTCAAGCTGAGAACTTTATGATTGGTTGCCGGGCTGAGTGCCCAACCCACAGATTAACATATAGTATTCTGTGGCCCAACCTTTTATTAAAGAACCTTGAGAAACAGTTCGGCGCTGGAAAGTTTTCGTGCAGATGAACACCATTACTGACCGTGAAAAGCAGAGCGAGTGCATCTTATAAAGAGTGAATCTAAAAGTACGTGTCGACAATTCTGTGTGTCTGGTTCGAATGTTTGAATGCTGACGAGAAACACAGCAAAATAAATTCAGGTATGTGAAAATTGAGATACTTCTTGCGGCCTGATATGTCTGGGAACTTTGTCAGTGTAGAATTTGTTGAATGTCGGATTTTGAGATTTTGATGTGTAGAATTGGGTTTCCAGCAGTGGCGTCTTGTAAGATGACGCATGAAAAGCTCTGCGGCATTTAAATTTATCAGTTGAATGGGTTATTATTATTATTATTATTATTATTATTTGGCTAATTTTTTAGACTCGTTTGGCTACTTTTAGACAATATGAGATAACACTCGAGCCAGTAGCATGATGTGTTTCGATGATATTCCTTGCCAAGGAGGAGGTGGAATCTGGGCCTGATTAAGCCAAAGTGGGGCCCAGGACCATCGGGGCCCTAATACGCATAAAGACATGCAAACCATCAACACATAGAAAATTTCGGACCTCAGGATCGCAGCCCCAAGCGCCCTTTTGTTCATGTACTAAACTTTAAAACTTTTTAGTTCAAAGTAATAAATTAAGTCGGATATATAATATTTAAAATGATTAACATATTTTGTAATTTAAAATAAAAACTCATATTGCCAGTTGTAAATGAATTAAAAAAATTATTTCTGCTTAAAATTTTTATCACGCACAAAATTTAGGAGCCCCTTAAAATTTGGGGGCCCAGGGCCGCGGCCCCGTAGGCCCTTACTCAGTAGGCCCTTATTAATCAGGCTCAGGTGGAATCCCGTCACTGAATCTGCTTCACCCAGTCTTAGAAGTCACGAGCCGTTACTGGTTTCCAGGTAATATGTGATACATAGGTTTATAATATACATTATTTGAGGTTTAGTTTAAATATGTATATTTTGAATATCAGTCCAGTTGAAATGTTTGTAGAAAATAAAAGTTTGAGATAGCTGACGTATTTAATGTATCTTGCTATATACAGTACTTTTAAGCCAGTTATTGTATTTTACCCTGAAATGTTGGTTTAGTGGAAACAACATTTTTTACACTTGCTTTACACATGCTTAATACTAAAAGTTCATGGTTCATCAGTGTATTTTCGTGCCGTTCAGAGGTGTGTGGAAGTTGGGTTATCATAGGATCTTTGTAATATTATATACGGCCACTGCAGTGATGTAAACCGCATATGAATTTAGCTGTACAGTAATGCTAGATTTAGAATTGAGTTAAATTTCTCGAATTGATATTACAGAACAACGGGTTCTCTTTCAAATTAGTTATTGGAGGTAAATATGCCGGGAGATAACGTAACTGAAAAAATCTGATGCGGGCAGCACATGACTTTCCCTGCAGACTCAAATTCACTTTCTCTTTATTTCTTTAAGAACTCATTAAATTGAATTTAATTGCACAAAATGACACTAAATGTGCATTTTTAATTCAATTTCTGCTTTTATTTGGTAATTGGACATTTTTCCAAAAGCGGCATAAAAAAATGCGAAAAATCTCAAATATCTCGAGAACGGTTAGTCCTAGAGTATAGAGTTGTTCTTATTCTTTTCCTCGTCAAAAATTACGTATAAAACAAGCATTTAATTGATACATTGGAACATACGTAGTATTTTTTTAGATATTGGCGATTTGTGCGGGCCATTTCGTAAAAAAAGGCAGGTTGTTCTTTCCGAATCGTCCCAAAATCTAATCTGCACCAGAGTATCCAACAAGTAACTTATCTACCAAATTTTGTGAAATTTGGTCAATTTGTATTTCAGCCAGAGTGAATATGTGAGATTTTTGCGGGCCATTTCGCAAAGAAAGGCGAGTTCTTTTTTTCCGAATTGTACCAAAAACTAATCAGCACCAGGATCATACCCAAGGCTCTTACCTACCAAATTTTATGAAATTCGGACCATTAGTTTTTTAGTTAGAGTGGATACATACATTGCACAGACACACAGACAGACACACACACACAGCCGTCACGCTAAAAATAGTTTTTTCGTATTCTTGAGGTCTCGAAACGTGTAGATCCGTCGAAAACTCGAGTTGCAATTTTCGGTATGATTCCAATACTTTCCCTATACATTATCATGTATTGCAGGGAAAGTAAAAAGTGGTCAAGTTCAGCTCGAAACATTCTCAAAACACTTAAATCTGTGTAGGGTAGCTTTCAAGACACCTAGTTTTGGGGAATCAGATCCGGCGCTGTGGTTTGCACAAGTAGAACATAATTGGGTACTTTGAAATGGTTTTACATGTTGTCATCCGGAAAAACGTCAAATGTACAATTCAACATTATAAACATTGTGCCGTTGATCTTATACATCATGTTTTCACTGTAAAAGAAGTAAATTCACTGCATTATGTAGAGAAATTCATGTGTTGCCCACATCAGATTTTTTTATACATGTTAACATCCTATGGATCGTAATGCATGTGAATTGTGAAAATAACTGCCGTAAATCGTCACCCATTGAGACCTCCATTATTACAACATCCAAGTTGCAGGGTTAATTTCTTCTGCTGAGACTCATGTTTTTGAAGAGAACATGAGTCTCAGCAGAGATTTGGAGAACGCAGACAACGGAGTAACCTTTAAGCTTCAGGGACTCATTTCTTATCTCTTATTGCTGCCTCAACCGGGAATCGAACCCCAGGATCTCTAAACTGACCAGCCGATGTTCTACCGTTGAGCTATTGAGACGAAATTGCAAGTTCTTAAAGCAGAGTCTGCAAAGGGCACCTTTATGAAAATAATTGAGTTATGTTAAAGTTTCATGTGAATTTTCCCCGAATGAAGAGGCACTTAGCTAAACATGATGAAAACTAAATATTTATACAGTTTATTATTTCAAACTCAATTTTATTACATAGTTTTACAAAATAAAAATATATTTTTTGTACTAGAATACATATATTTTAAAAATGGAAATGAATTGGAAGAGTGAAGTAAACTGACCTGCTAGTAAGATGCATGAAGAAATTTTGATAAAATTTACAACAATTTTTTTATTTTTGATAATATATTCAACATATCGTGTAAAGAACCTTGCTACCCCAACCGGGAATCGAACCACGGATCTTTGTACTGATCAGTCGACGCTCTACCGTTGAGCTACTTGGAAGGAATTGCAAGCTGTTATCGTTTAAGGGGACGGTGGACGTTGAAATGAGCAAAAATCAACTAAAAAAGTTTTAATATATAACATTATTTTACACATTTAACATAACATTTGCTTACGAGTGGGACAGCGTCCATCCCAAACGAAGAACCTCCCAAAAAGCAGGTGCAATGTTTCTGTCAGCGATTTCCATGGACGCCAATGCGTGCAAAGGGGGATCTAACTGTTTGGGATAGGGTATGTCAAATACCTGTCTTTTTGGGAGACTCTTCGTTTGGGATGGACGCTGTCCCACCCGTAAGCAGAAGGTTGAATGTATTTTTTTCGAAACGGAATTTTCAAAGGTTTTACATTTTTAAAATGCTCCATGCGTCTTAATTTTTATCTGCGATGCATGGAATTTGGCAAGAAGATACCTCCTGTACTTTTTAATGAAACTGGGTATGCATTTTATAATTGGACTTTATTAAGGCAATTAAAAGTGAATAAGAACCTAATTAAATGATGAAAATTAAGCTTTAATGCAGAAAAATATTTTTAAAAAATTAACTTTCCAAAGGATTTAAAAATGAATACCCAAATATGTTCATAATGTGTTTTTGAGTGATCATAATGTAAAATGAATCAAAAATGTGAACAAATGGCACGCAAGGAGCATTTTAAAATTTTCGTTAAAAAAAAATTAAATTAAAAAAAAAATACAAAATTATAACAAAATTGAAAAATAATTTAATGGTATTGTATAGAGTAATGTTAAGAGGAATATTTATACAAATCTTCACGTATCTAAGTCAATAAATAAATTTAAAAAAATTCAACGTCCACCGTCCCCTTAAGTGGACTGTATTCTCCGCCCACCATTGTCAGATTAACGTGTAACTATGACAATCTGACCGACCACCTCCTGATATTTTTACCTCAGGTTAGCCTCCTGATGATATTTTTATCATCCAAGTTAACTTCCTCCGTGGTCGTTGTCCTCCCAATTTTGACATCGGCGCTCAATATGCCAGAGTCCACTGAATCCGTGCTAGTCGTACTAAGGTCATTTCCAAACCTCTGATATCTTTGCACTAACCTAGAGGGTTAATTTGTTCGGGCGTCATTATAAAGAACATTGCCGCCCCAACCGTGAATCGAACCACGGATCTTCGTACTGGGTGCTCTACGGTTGAGCTACTGGGACGTAATTGCAAGCTCTTATCGAGTTGGACTCCGAAATTGCACAAATTGTTTTATATGTGCAAAAATAACTTATTAGAACTGAGCAGAATCATATTTAATGTGTTGTGACTGACTTCCAGTTAGAACTTTTTAGTACTTCTTGAAAGCAAGCACAAGAAAATTTTAGAACCATTACTTCTAGTTATTTATCACAGATGTTTGCAAAATTGAGGAATGATGACTCGACACATTTTCGTGCTGCCACTGATGAACTTTAACAAGAGCAAAACTGATCACCTAGCACTAACTCTTGCTCTGAAAGCATGAATTCCGGGCATTGCAACACATGCCATCGGTAATTTCTGAACTATTTTCTGTGAAACATATTAATTTAGAACAGAAGATTTGAAAAATATGCACCACGTAACCATTGTCAGGTAACTTATACATTCTCAGGTACATTCAAACGTTTTATTCTCCTTAGCAGCAATAGCGTCGGCAGAAAAAAAAATTGAGAGGGGGGGGGGGGGAGTAACAAAAAATATGTTATTTCCATTTCTTGACATATCATTCATGCTAACTTCAATGGGTTTTAATGGTTTCCTAGAGCCTCCAACCCCCTCCTATAACCTCCAAATCCCCCCTTGACGACGCCACTGGAGAACAAATTATTTAATTAACTCCTTCTAAAAAATTTACTGGCAACACTACGGCTCCTTATATGTATCTATGTGGCAAAATGTCAGGGGATACAAGGTAGGCAGTATGTACACAAATAATTCACAACCAAGTAACTTTTGTCTAAAATATATATTCTTCAAAATAAATGCATATTTCTTTTTCTGTGTAAATAAATGGAGATGGCAAATTTTTGCTTAGTGTCTGTTTCCTTATTTTTACTGTTTATTTTGTTCAGGTGGGACACATATCAAAATGTCTCGCTACTGTCAGGAGATATTGTTGGAAATAGAGCTGAAATTGCGCGCGCATCTTCAACCCTTGACTACAACGGTTATCGCATAGACGTGTCTATCTGTCGTTTTGATTGCACACATTTCTCGCGTTTCAAAATCTTTGGTGCCCTAAATAAACAGGTTCCACTGTTCATTGTGACTTGAAATTTGTTATGTTTTTGTGTCTTTTGTGGTACATTTCGATCCATTGGATTTTGAACTTTCCCGATCCAGCCCGCCCTGGGCCCGCAATACACGTTTTTGGGAATAACTCAAGAACCGGGGAAAACTCGAGAATTGGGAATAACTCGTGAAAACACAAAATAAGCATTTCAAGGTATATTTTAATTCTTTAGATTTTGAACCTTACTAGTCCAGTCTCTACTGGGCCCATAACAGGAAGGCATTTATTTTTGCGAAATAACTCCAGAACCGGAACAGCTAGAAAGCTTAAATTTGGCACTCGTTCTTTTTATGGCATATTATAATTTTTTTTAATATTGAAATTTATCAGTGTAGCCCGTTCTAGGTGGCCTTGCCGAAACCCACCATTAGGAAAGTACATGTTTTTTGGAAGTTTAAATGAACAAGAAGACAAGTTTTAAAGATCCACTTAAACATTCATCTTAAAATGTATTAAAAATAGAAAACAAAGTAAAAACATTGTATTTGCTAATTTTGGTTCCTGATTGTTATGTCTCCCCAAATTATTTTATCATACTTCGCCACTGTGTGTATGTGAAAAGTAAAAATTGTCTTTTCCATGTTGGCTTTACACAATCCAAACAGTAGAATACAAATCATTTCATCACTGGCCTCCTATTGGATTAGATTAATATAAAACAACAAGTCTTTAAAATCTCAATGTGCTGTCATTGTTGAAGAAGCCTTAAAACAATTTGGAACATTTTTATAATTAACCATTTTACAGTAGACAGCATAATTAAGATCATTTTTCTGTAATGTTCTTCTATAAAGACAATGTATGATGTGTATAGAGATTTTAACTCTTTCGTACAATTGCGCAAAGTATTAACTTCGCGAAAGATTTTAAATTCGAGAATTCGATTATAAAGCACGTTTTCAAAGCTTTTAAACTCATTTAAAAAACATGTTCGTTGTTGACTGAGTATATGTGTGTATGCATGTTTGTGTACGCTGTACAAAATCATAAGCAGTGGGATTTGGGGGTTAGACCCCTATTGGCCGAATAATTATATCGGTTCTCCATAGAATCCACACTCATGTGCGCCCATAGGGATTGACAAGAGGGGGGGGGGCACTTGTCCTTACCTGGACGTTCAAGTTCACAAAGTTCGGTAGGTATCATGCTAGTCGATATTGTGTGTTTTATCCACTGAATATTTATCCACTGAATATCTTGTGCACTTTATCCACTGTTTGCCCCACTGATGTCAGTGGTTTGCTTCCTCTTGGGAAAAGTTCTATGTGCGCCCATGTCCACACTACGAAATTGAAATACGTCACCGTAACCCCATATGCAATTCCCGCCCCATTCGAGCATCGATTTCCTGTTTTAAGATACTGGCTACTCCTATATGTGGGTATATATATCTATGAGGTTCAAACACGGCAAAGTGCCCAGAAGTAATCAACGGCAATTTTCATTTGAGTCTAGCTTAATTTTTACTACTGTTTTGAGGATGGCAACACTAGATATAATTCTGTAACTCTTGAATATACTAAATCACAGCAGACGATATTTAAAAATTGTGTTTATTCGTCATATTTATTAATATAGATGCAAAAATTTCGCTAATAATATAAACTATTTGAGCGTTATCGAAAAGTAGACGATAATTCTGTTGCAATCTGTAAAACTTCTTTTACGGGATTCAATACAATTTTCTTCAAGTATCTCTCTCAATAAAAAACAACTAAAATAAATTAAACATTTTTCTTAATCGAAGTTGGAAGTTTCAAATCATATTCATTTGAACAAGAGAGTGTAAAACATGGAGATAAAGGTAAGGAGTTAAACCTCCATACTCAGAAAATGCCAATATCATTCAGGTGGCTCTGCGATAAGATAAGTGCCCCTGTATTGAATGTATTTCTATTATGAAAGGCCTAAAATATTTATTTAAACTGATAATTTTGTAAAAATAAATTATTAACGCAATGCAAATTAGAACTGAAACAATAAGTAATATTCCTACGTATTCAAAATTATTTTACGTGTCAATGTGATTTTATCTCCTTATATTCTTAACTCTGTCCTACAACTGTGAAAACAATACTGATTAATTATGGTGATAATTAGGGAATCTTAAAATTTTAAAATAATCAAAAATAACATATACTTAATACTATGCCTCTCTATTGTGTCAAATGGAACACTAGCGACACCTAGATATAATTCTCAAAGCGTTATGCATTTACAAGCGTTTCACTCATGGGAGTCTTATCTCCTTCTCTCTAACTCCATGGTGTAAAATAAACAACAACAAAAAAATTAACAAGAATAATCTTCTAGTGGATTTCAATTCTTGGGCCAGTAATCCTGCAGAGCAACTCCTGTTGTTTTGCTGATCCATTCCAAGAACTTTTGTATCTTAACGTACACACCAGGAACATCTGGCTGCCCACAGTCGATGCCCCAGGAAACGATTCCTGCAAGGGCGTAACTTTTATCCTTGCGATAGCAAACTAAAGGACCGCCGCCATCACCCTAGAGTAAAATTTTAAAGGCGTTACAAAGTTTTATATAAAGATGTAAGACAGTAGATAAGATATTAAAGTAAAACATGTAATTGCCATGCAAAATTTTATATGAAGTTGAAAGACAGTACATAAGATATATATTAATAAAAAATGTAATTGTCAATACAAAGTTTTATGAAGCTGAAAGATAGTCGATAAGATATTAAAGTCAGAAATGTAATTGTCATACAATATTGTATATGAATCTGAAAAACAGTACGTAAGATATTAAAGTCAAATATGTAATTGTCAAACAGAGTTTTATAAAGATGAAAGACAGTACATAGGATATTAAAGTCAGAAATGTAATTGTCATACAATATTGTATATGAATCTGAAAAACAGTACGTAAGATATTAAAGTCAAATATGTAATTGTCAAACAGAGTTTTATAAAGATGAAAGACAGTACATAGGATATTAAAGTCAGAAATGTAATTGTCATACAATATTGTATATGAATCTGAAAAACAGTACGTAAGATATTAAAGTCAAATATGTAATTGTCAAACAGAGTTTTATAAAGATGAAAGACAGTACATAGGATATTAAAGTCAGAAATGTAATTGTCATACAATATTGTATATGAATCTGAAAAACAGTACGTAAGATATTAAAGTCAAACATGCAATTGTCATACAAAATTGTGTATGAAGCTGAAAGACAGTACGTAAGATATTAAAGTCAAATATGTAATTGTCAAACAAAGTTTTATAAAGATGAAATACAGTACATTAGATATTAAAGTCAAACATGCAATTGTCATACAAAATTGTGTATGAAGCTGAAAGACAGTACGTAAGATATTAAAGTCAAATATGTAATTGTCAAACAAAGTTTTATAAAGATGAAATACAGTACATTAGATATTAAAGTCAAAAATGTAATTGCAAATATTAAGTTTCCGAAACCAAATTATAATTTAAATACACTAATTTTTGCTATTAACGAACTTCCTGAACATTTTGTTATAACTTACACTGATGAAACGTCTAATAATTATGCAATTTTTTGCTGAAAAAAAAATTCATTTACAGAATTATCTAAAAGACAATAATATTTTAAAATCCATTTCAAATAATACATTAAAAATAAATACAAACATTTTGAAATCATGTCGACCCATTTAAGTTTTATGCCTCTAAATATTTTAAATTTCCGTATGTCATTTTAGCGCCCAAATTTCATAAAAAATATATCTTGCATTTATAACAGTAATTTGTGGTCATAATAAATGAATAAATATAGAACTACAGTGAGTAAATATTTTTTTAATGTTTAAATAAAATTAATGAGAAAGAAAATATATCAAATTTTTGGAATTATTTAATGAATTATTATCTTTCAAAAATATATTTATAGGAAAAGATTCTAAATAATTCCAAAATCCTCTAAGTACATTGAAGTATATACAGTCATTGCCGCATAAATTTGCGCACAAAGAAAAAGTTATCAGAATCGAACGAAATTTTATATATATGACTGCAACGTTGATATAAGTAAGTCATTACAAAATCGAAGCAAAAGGATAATTTATTACAGAAAAAACTACAAATGAATGGAGGTTCTAGTACTCTGTTGGGCCACCTCTATCGTCGATACACGATGCGATACGGGCAGACATTGAGGCATACAGGTCCCGCATGGTGTCCTGCGTCATCTCATTTCACAGTTGTTGTAATAGCGCTTCTAGTTCGACCAAACTCGTAGGCTGTCCAGCTTGTCGTCCCAAGTAATCGCAGACATGCTCGATCGGTGACAAATCTGGGGATCGGGCAGGCCAGGGAAGGGTGGTAATGAAGTGGAAGAATTCACGTGTGTGGCCGAGCATTGTCCTGTTGGAAAATGCCTCCTGGTAGCCCTGCCATGAGTGGAAACACATGTGGCTGAAGGATGTCACGAACGTACCTCTGGGTTGTCATGTTCCCGTGGATCAATATTAGAGGTGCCCGGGTGTCGTATGCGACGGCACCCCATACCATCACACCAGCTGTGGAAGCGGTGTGCCGCTGTAAAGCGAATGCAGGATTGAGGCGTTCACCACGGGGCCCCCCACATACGTACACGGTTATCATCACTGCCCAAATTAAATCTCTGTTTCCAATTTAGCGGTTTTGATTTTAACGATGGTTATAGTCTCTGCACCCTCTGTACGTGTCATCTGAATATACATATTTTGTGTCCGCCCCCTGGGCCTAACTTTTAGTTTAACTAGCTCCATAATTTTACATTTTTAGCGAGCATTTTTTCTAATTGAGCGAATTTAGTTTTGCTAATGGCTATAGTTTCTGCACCATTTGTACATGTCATCTGGTTATGCATCTTTGTTGTGACAACTCTCTGAGTATAAATTTTACTTCAATTAGCCCCCCCTCCCCAAATTTCCCATCTCACCTCCTAATTGAACGATTTTGCTTATGCTGATGGTCGTATCTGCACCACCCGTACGTCTCAGTTTGATACACATATTTGATGGATATATAATATACATGCGTTTTTTGTGTCAACTCCCTGAGCGTAAATTTTAGTTTAACTAGCCCCCACAATTTTACATCTCAGTTCCTAATTGAGCGATTTTAACTCTGCTGGTGACAATATAGTCTGAGCAACATTTGTACATTTCACTTGGATACACATATTTTTGTGTCAACCCCTGGGTGTAACTTTTAGTTTAACTAGTCCCAACAATTTTACATATTTGCTCCTAATTGAGCGATTTTGGTTCGGCTTGTGGCTATAGTCTTTTCACCATTTGTACATGTTATCTGGATATGCAACTTTTAGTTTAACTAGCTCCATAATTTTACATTTTTAGCGAGCATTTTTTCTAATTGAGCGAATTTAGTTTTGCTAATGGCTATAGTTTCTGCACCATTTGTACATGTCATCTGGTTATGCATCTTTGTTGTGACAACTCTCTGAGTATAACTTTTACTTCAATTAGCCCCCCCTCCCCAAATTTCCCATCTCACCTCCTAATTGAACGATTTTGCTTATGCTGATGGTCGTATCTGCACCACCCGTACGTCTCAGTTTGATACACATATTTGATGGATATATAATATACATGCGTTTTTTGTGTCAACTCCCTGAGCGTAAATTTTAGTTTAACTAGCCCCCACAATTTTACATCTCAGTTCCTAATTGAGCGATTTTAACTCTGCTGGTGACAATATAGTCTGAGCAACATTTGTACATTTCACTTGGATACACATATTTTTGTGTCAACCCCTGGGTGTAACTTTTAGTTTAACTAGTCCCCACAATTTTACATATTTGTTCCTAATTGAGCGATTTTGGTTCGGCTAGTGGCTATAGTCTTTTCACCATTTGCACATGTTACCTGGATATGCAACTTTAACGTGGCAAATCTCTGAGCGTAACTCTTACTTTGGTTACTCCCCACCCCAATTTTCCATCTCGCCTCCTAATCCACTGATTATGATTTTACTGGTGGCTATAGTCTCTGTACCATCAATACGTATCACCAGAATATGCATATATTTTTAGTCAACTCCCTGGGCATAACTTTTAGTTTAACTAACTCCTACAATTTTATTTTAATGCAAATTAGGACTATATAATGTTTTTCACTAGGAAGGATATGTTCCATGTATCCAGGATTTTTATGAACGAGCGAGCAGGTGGGAGGTACGTTATTTTACTTAATACATCCGTCGTTTATATTTTTAATACACCCGTTTCCATGCCCAAAATACGTATATGTATATACATATGCTATATATATATATATATATAATCCAAGAAAAAGAAGAATTAAAGGAACTTGGGATAACCAAATGCTTTGCATTTAATGGTTGGGGAGGATTGCGACTCCCCCTCCCGTTTAAAGCTGCTTTTCCAGCCTAGGCAAACGCTCACGGTACCAATACAAAGCAAAGGTTGGTCCCCATTGCGTGCTAATACGAAGGCACCCGAATACGGAAGAACAAGACCAACCAAACAGAAGGAAACTGGACCAAAAGTGAATCTTGCCCAACTCGCTATCTTATATATGTTCAACTTACGCATGCGTGCAATCTTAGCAGGTACGCATAAACTTTATTTACCTGCAGATTGAAGAAGTAAACTGTCAAAATCTACCTGATCCTTGAAAATCGATCTATAACAATCCTTTAAGAAATATAAAGGATAATGTTTATATAAAGCCTCTTTTATGATTTTTATATTGCTATTATTGCAATCTTTTTTAAACGTGTTGTAAATTTGATTTCTCTTGAAGTGTCCGAGTATGATA
Source organism: Amaurobius ferox (assembly GCA_951213105.1). Lineage (NCBI taxonomy): Eukaryota > Metazoa > Arthropoda > Arachnida > Araneae > Amaurobiidae > Amaurobius > Amaurobius ferox. The sequence continues at coordinate 18,718,390 of OX578151.1, forward strand.
TTTCTGAAAATATTTTTGGTAAGATTTGTTTTCCAATCGATGAGATGATTGATCTTAATTTTATATAATTCTCTTTTGTCATATAACGTTGTATAATGACCATATAATCCATGTTTTTTTATTGAGATGTCCAGAAAATTTACCGCTTCATTTTCTTCTTTACAATTTTCTATTAATTCCAATTCCGGTGGGTAAAAAGTGAAATCGAAATTGGTGGTGGCTTCATAACACCCCAATAGCACATCGTCAACAAACCGGAAATATGGTATCTCAGACAAAATATGGGTTCCTTTTTCATATGTTGAGAGGTAAATATCAGCCAAGATTGATGAGCAGGCTCCTCCCATTGGAATTCCCTTTATTTGTCGGTAATAATTTTTTCCGTTATATAGAATATTTTCTTTTAATACTAGTTCAATAAGGTCAAGGTATCTTCGATAAGTAATAAAATCCTTCAAATTAAATTCTTCATATAATTTTTTCAAGATTGAGTATAAATTAGATAAATCAATGTTGTTAAATAGGTCGCGGAATTCATAGCTTTTAAAACATATATCTTTATTACAATGTTTTAATCGATCGATAACTTCTATTCCATTTTTGATCATGACATGATTCTGTGTTTTGATATTTTCCATCACAAACTTGAGAATGTTCAATAGTCGTTTATTAGCTATTGTAAGATATGATCCACAGCCTACGGTAACTGTACGGAATTTTACAGGCTCTTTATGCATCTTTGGAATGAGGATTAAATATGGAAATCTAACATTTTTTATTTCATTACCGATTCGTTTGTACATAGCTTTAATCCTTTTGGATAGAACATTTCCATTATTATGTAATGGGGTGTACATAGTACCGTCTAGATAGCAGTGAAGAAGTGTATCTATGTAAAACTTTTTGCATGTAAATGCAAAATGTGATACCATCTTGTCTGTATATGTTATAACAAAATGTTCTTTTACAGTTTGTATAGCTGCAGGTATTGAAAGATTCCTAATTCTGGTATCTTGTCTGATGTAATGAAACTGAATTTCTTTTAAAAAATTATATTTCCATTCTTGAAAGGCTTGGATAGGTAAACTGTGTTTTACTGCTATTTTATAAATGAATTCTTCTAGATCTTGATTGAAATTTTCGACTACTTGGTTATATTCTTGTGATCTGTATTTAGTTCCGAGTTTGAAAATATTTTTTAGAGTGTTATCTGAGATAATATCCAGATCACCTGTAATGATGTGATTGTGATAAGGATCTTTAAGTTTGCTATCATAGCATTTGCATTCTGTTGTTTTAGAATCCAATTTTTTACATATATAGTTGTAGTTGAAGAATCTTCTACCGTTTGTGCGTACAAAGCGGTAAGTCATTTTTACCTTAAGGTCCTGAATAGGTAAGAAAGTTTTAATATTGTAGAGTATCGATTTAAAGGGAATTCCATCAAATTTCTTATTTCGGAATGTGGTTATAAAATATTCCATACTTTGCTTGTTCTGTATTCTAGGTTTTAATCTAATTTGAAATTTTCTGGCCCTTAATTTAATTAAGTCAAGCATAATGGCTATATATTTATGTGTTTCTTCAATCTGAAAGTCAATAGGTTCTTCCAACGTATATTGCTGTATAAAAGCCCATATACGAGGTAAATATTTGATTTTTATACTGTAAATGACATCCTTAATCCAACTGTACTTGATTCCGTCTTTGGTTTTAAATGATTCTATAAATATGGAGATTTTTTCTTCTGTGTCTTTATAGCTATAATGGTGTTTTCCTCTTCCTCTATGCCATCTCTGTGACTTCCTTGGTATCAATGAACTTGCTAATGGATAATTGTCAACATTTCTACAATATTCTAAATTGTAGCTTTCTTTAAAATTGAGGGAATTCAATCCATAAGGGAATGTCGTTGAGTACTGTTTAATATGTGTGGCCTCCCACCACAATCTTTCCATCAATTGAGGTACTATATCTAGAATGGTGATGATGGTTCTAGAAAAATCATGTTGTCTGAAATGCCTAATTTCCAAACTGCTTAAATGTCGATCGAGTTGTCTTTTGTTACAGACTTGACTCCTGTGTAAATTGATTCTTATATTAAGTGGATTCTGAGTCTGTCCAATATATTTTGTTTGACAAGTAAGACAAGTGATACAGTATATTGTGTTGTAAGATTTACAAAATATTCTGTTCGGATTAGCATGTTGCTTAATTTGAAGCGGGTTGGCCACAGGACACAGTTTGCATCTTTTTGATAGGCATTTTTGAAATCCACAATATCTTATATGACTGTGATGCATAAAATCATTTTTAAAAAATTGTGATTCTGTTTGAATCGTGTCATTATACATATCATCAATAATACGGACATTTTTTCTAGTTGTCACTTTTGCTTATAGACTTATCACTTTTGCACTTATTACTTATCACTTTTGCTATATAGAACATTTTCACTTAATTAATCTCAGGTATATATAATACAAGTAAAATGAAAATTCTTCAATTATATATATATATATATATATATTACTGACACATATATAGGCATAAATACATAGATGAGCACCCCCCTCTACATGTCGCTCACGAGCCGCCACTGGAAAGTGACAAAAGAAGGCGCTGTTTCAACTTTGGGCATTAGACGCCATGTCTTACTTTCTTTCGAACCAGACCATCCGACCTACTCGAAGGTGTAATGTATCTGTTTGGACAGACAGGGCACTGCTACCCAATTTAGACAGGAACCCAGTGGGGGGGGGGGTGACGTCTATAGGGACCGTACCCTCTTTCTTCTATCAGCAACCTCTCGAACTCGCAGATTTAATGTGCCAGTACTCCACGTTAATAAGAGGATAGTTTGGGCAGAGTCGTGAATCGGACTCGAGTCCTCCGAGCGCAATCCCCGTATCTTAACCACTGGACTATCCCACCCAAGAAGGCGACATGCATACTAGAGCCACCCCTTCTGGTTGCTACACTGGAAGCATTTTCCTAAATTAAACGAGGTTGTGAATTCCTTTAGGAAACACTTTTTCCGATAATGTACCGTTGTCCCTAAATAGTGTAAATTCATTTAGCTTTTGTTTCTTAACTGATTCTTGACATTAAAATTAAATTCTCTAAGTCAGGAAAAAATATAGATACACATACTTTACAAGAATCGAGTCCTTGTTCTCCACCAGCACATAAAAATCCTTCGTGCAGTTGGAAAAATCTTCCTAATCTTGTCTTCCGCAGCATTTCCTCGCATTTGTAATTGTCGATCACTTCCAGAGCCACTTCTTTCATCACGTTGGAGAAGGTGCCGCCCTCTATTGAGAGAAAAATCGTACTACAAAGTTGTCAAAAGTAGACCAGTTTTGGAAAAACACAATAAAACAGATGTTCATGCTGGACATAAAATACAAATATTTCTGCACCGGATTGGTCTAGTGCATTTATTCGAATAATTCGTAAAAATTTTAAATATACCGGGTGATTCAAATTAAACGTAAAGTGATCTCTTTGTAGGAAAAACGTCTGATGGAATCGAAACCCAATTTCGTACACATACTTACAGTGTTTATTTCATGCACACCTCCAGGGGGGGCGGTCCCCCCCCGGAGACGAGATTCTCCCCCCTCCCCGGACACATTTTAAGTTAACCGAGTTTCTATTTATGTGACATATCATTTAGATATATTTATATACGGTAAATAGAAAACTTGCCCCTCCCCCCCTAAAATTTCATTCGCCCCCCCCCCTCCCACCGCGGCCAAGAAGTCCTCAAAGAAACACTGCATACTTTTCTGAGTATGCTGTTTTGATTTCTGAAGAAATAAATAGTTCACATTTCGTCCGCAAAGTTATGGAGTAAAATCTGACTCTGCTGTCCCAGTAATGTGCATATTGCAAAGTATATCTTAAAATTGCCGCCTATAAAAGGGCACGCAAAGCCTTTTTTACAAATCCACGACCAGGGAAGAATCAAGATCTCACCTTACTGTATAGCCTTTCCGTTACTCGTTAAACTCTTCTATCAAGGAAACAATGCTGAAGGCATAACTGCCAAAATAAAAATGTTCATACTGTAAAAATACATATATGAGTTTGCTAGTTTGCAGAGTCCACTTCAGCGATAAGAAAAATAGTTTGCAATTTCGTCCCAGTAGCTCACCGGTAGAACATCGGCTGGTCAGTTCGGAGATCCAGGTTTCGATTCCCGGTTGGGGCAGCGAGGTTCTTTACAATGGCGCCCGAGCAGGGACAACCCTATAGGTTAGTACAAAGACGTCTGAGGTCTGAAAGTGGCCCTAGTATGACTAGCACGGATTTAGCGGACTTTGGGATATGGAACGCCGATTTCAGAATTAGAACGATAAGGATCACGCAGAAAGCTAATTTGAAGGATAAAAAATTAGCATCGGGAGGCTAACCTGTGTTAAAAATAGCAGGAGGTCGTCAGTCGGATTGTCAGTTAAACGCCAATCCGACATTAGAAGGTGGAGAATGCAAAGTCCATTTCAAAGGTAAGAACTTGCAATTTCGTCCCAGTAGCTCAACGGTAAAGCGTCGGCTGGCCAGTGCGGAGATCCAGGGTTCGATTCCCGGTTGGGACAGCAAGGCTCTTTACAACTTATTTAAAAGATTTCTCACCCGTGGACTGTACGATGCTATCTTTGGATGTCAAATTATTTATCATTGATGTTCCTAAGCTCTTTTATGCTTAGAAAAAATACTTACGGAATTAAATTACTCTAGTGGTGAAGTTACTGCATTTTTGGTAATGACTACATCATGCATTGAACAAAACACTTTTTCTTTAAATAGAAAGTATTTTCAACAATAATGAGTTTATTTACAACGTGAAATGCAGCGCAAATCAAGATGAATAAGGAAACGTATGTTTCGGAAATCATCTGTATTTCCTACTCCAGTGCAAAACAGTCCGGACCTGAACATGCAAATAAGCGCAAAGCTATGTCGGCCAAACAGAGGTGGTTGGTCTATGCTTCTCAATCGATGGCGCATGGTTCCTTTGCTAATAGTAAAACCTGGTTTTACAGCTATAGAACACGCCAATCGAAAGTTCGGATGCATAAGGTAAGCTTCTTTTCTGAGATAAGATTTCCAACTTCTCCAATTCGCCGTTAGGTGCACTGCAACCTTTCTCAATCGATGTTGCATGTTTGCTTTCTGTTCTGTCGCACTACATGTTGATATTTTGACTACCAATGTCAATGAATCATGATAATAGAGCACTTTGAATGCAGTTCATACCAAGTAGTGCGTTCACGCGAAACAATGTGTACGTGAAATAAATAAACAGCTCCCACCTCTTCCCTCACCAAGAATAATTTAGACACATGGTGTGATATTACAGGGGAATGAACAAGTTTACAACAGCTAACATCTCCTCCATCATCAAGAACACATCAGAAAAGATAGTGTGATATTACAGGGGCATGAACAAGTTTATAACAGCACCCACCCCCTCCACCAAGAACAAATCAGAAAAGATAGTGTGATATTGAATGGAAATGAACAAGTTTATAACAGCCCCCATCTCCTCCATCACAAAGAACACATCAGAAAAGATAGTGTGATATTACAGGAGAATGAACAAGTTTACAACAGCTAGCATCTCCTCCATCACCAAGAACACATCAGAAAAGATAGTGTGATATTACAGGGGCATGAACAAGTTTATAACAGCACCCACCCCCTCCACCAAGAACAAATCAGAGAAGATAGTGTGATATTGGATGGAAATGAACAAGTTTATAACAGCCCCCATCTCCTCCATCACAAAGAACACATCAGAAAAGATAGTGTGATATTACAGGGGCATGAGCAAGTTTATAACAGCACCCACCCCCTCCACCAAGAACAAATCAGAAAAATAGTGTGATATTGGATGGAAATGAATAAGTTTATAACAGCCTCCATCTCCTCCATCACAAAGAATACATCAGAAAAGATAGTGTGATATTACAGGGGCATGAACAAGTTTATAACAGCACCCACCCCCTCCACCAAGAGCAAGTCAGAAAAGATAGTGTGATATTGGATGGAAATGAACAAGTTTATAACAGCCCCCATCTCCTCCATCACAAAGAACACATCAGAAAAGATAGTGTGATATTACAGGGGCATGAACAAGTTTATAACAGCACCCACCCCCTCCACCAAGAACAAATCAGAAAAGATAGTGTGATATTGGATGCAAATGAACAAGTTTATAACAGCCCCCATCTCCTCCATCACAAAGAACACATCAGAAAAGATAGTGTGATATTACAGGAGAATGAACAAGTTTACAACAGCTAACATCTCCTCCATCACCAAGAACACATCAGAAAAGATAGTGTGATATTACAGGGGCATGAACAAGTTTATAACAGCACCCACCCCTCCACCAAGAACAAATCAGAAAAGATAGTGTGATATTGGATGGAAATGAACAAGTTTATAACATCCCCCATCTCCTCCATCACAAAGAACACATCAGAAAAGATAGTGTGATATTACAGGGGCATGAACAAGTTTATAACAGCACCCACCCCCTCCACCAAGAACAAATCAGAAAAGATAGTGTGATATTGGATGCAAATGAACAAGTTTATAACAGCCCCCATCTCCTCCATCACAAAGAACACATCAGAAAAGATAGTGTGATATTACAGGGGCATGAACAAGTTTATAGCAGCACCCACCCCCTCCACCAAGAACAAATCAGAAAAGATAGTGTGATATTGGATGGAAATGAACAAGTTTATAACAGCCCCCATCTCCTCCATCACAAAGAACACATCAGAAAAGATAGTGTGATATTACAGGAGAATGAACAAGTTTGTATACCCACTTGAGTGAGAGTTTGTGACAAGAGTCTTCGATTTGATGGTTAGCCAGCATACAGCAGACACATGATAAAGGAGTATGACTTAAACTCCGTCGCTGCTACACATTTTTTCATGGACCCTATAATGCTGTGGCAACCCAATGAGCATCCTGTCCGTAGATGCACGAAAATGTGCCATCAGTAATCGAATTTCGAATCATCAATTTATGCAACAATAAATGTCAACTGTGCACATTTTTCCCCTTCCCTTCATTTTCACATTTCAAAAGCCTTGAAATTTAATTATTTAAAAACAGGAGGTATCTAAAAAACAATTATAGTAACTGTAATTTACTCACTATAAGCATCTTTTCCCCATCCTGTAACGACGCAGTTTTGGCCAGAAAACACTTCGTCGTACTTCGGGAGGCAAATCGTGTCGATGTGGGGAGCGAACAGCACAGGATCTTGCAGCCTCAGCACGGCCACGTCATTCCAGAGGCTGGTATTCCTGAACTCCGGATGGATGATAATCTTGGAGACTCTGTAATCTTCGTGGGCCAGGAATTCCGTGGTGGTCTGCGTGTCCCACTCGCCGAGACGAACTTTTAGGGGATATTCATTGTATTGGCTGTTAAAGGGGAAAAGAAATTTAGGGGATATTCATGGCATTGGCTGTTAAAGGGGAAAACAAACTTAGGGGTTATTCATCGTGTTGGCTGTTAAAGGAAAAAACAAATTTAGGGAATATTCATTGTATTGGCTGTTAAAGGGAAAAACAAATATAGGGAATATTTATTGTATTGGCTGTTAAAGGGATATAACAAAATAGCGCTCAAATGTCTAGACCGAAAGTTTAAGAAATCGGTTGCAGAAAATCTGCGCGAGAGAGAGAGAGTTCGCATTCAAATAGAATCGTTTGCTCCATAATTGAATTTAAAATGCCGAAAATTTGGCCTCATTTCGGCTTTAAATGTTCTTAATTTTTAAATCAATTCGAATTTTAAATAATCTCACCGATCTGTGTTGTCCTGGAACCTAAAGTAACTCTATACCGAATTTCATGACTTTCCGAAAAATTAATTTTTCGCTACAAACCACACAAACAGGCATTTTCTTTTTTTATGTGAAAGGTTAAACGTTAAGTTCGCCCTATGTCAGGGTGCATAAAGTTGAGTGTAAAATTCCTTTCATCCTCTCGATTGCATGTTTGATACCTATAAATTCCCTTTCATCCTCTCGATTGCATGTATGATGCTTATAAATTCCCTTTCGTCCTCTCGGTTGCATGTATGATGCTTATAAATTCCCTTTCATCCTCTCGATTGCATGTATGATGCTTATAAATTCCCTTTCATCCTCTCGATTGCATGTATGATGCTTATAAATTCCCTTTCATTCTCTCGATTGCATGTATGATGCTTATAAATTCCCTTTCATTCCCCTCGATTGCGTCTATGATGCTCAAATATATAAAATACCTTTCCACCTTTTAACCACTTTTTTCAAAATTTCATTTGAAAATGTGGGGGTTCTTCCGAAAATTCGAGTGCGTTTAAAATCAATAGACTTTCAGTATTTACTGATTGTAATCTTTATAACGAATTTCTTTCGAAACGCTCTGGTTGTTAGTGAGATATCGTCTCGATAGACTCACGGACACACATACTAACACACACACATACGCACAGACATCACCTGCCCGGGAGTGCTGCCTTTGGGAGAAAAACATCTTTGTAGGTAGCCATTCCTCTTACGTCAATGTAGAGTTGCCATATATTGCGTTTCGGAGAAATGTTATCAAATTTGTCGATTTATCACCAATTTGACGACTTTTGGCAATTTCTGGAATGTACTAGAACTGCCTCGAAATAATAAATATTCTGAAGACACGAGTCCCCCTTCTGGAAGTTTCTACGGAGAGGATATAAAAGGAGTCATTGCTCAGTTGGAGAGCAGTTGACATGATACGATCTACATCGAATTGTGCATGCGTCAATGTTTTGAGAATAGTAGCAGCTGTTTTGTGAAATAGGTGGATTATTTAACTGCTGTTTTACTGTACCTGACAGTAGTTCAGCGATCCTGTGAGACAGTTATCGAACTATTTGCCCTTTATTTTTCCTGTTTACGCTGTGCTTGTAAATAGACGTGTTAGTTATCCAGAAATTTGGACTTATTTTTGTATACTGAGAGTACACACACAATTCCATGGGATAGGTCATACCAATACAAGCACACAAACTTTCAAGATTATAGCATAGATATAGATGGAGTTTTAACATGCTTACTACAAGTGAAAAACGCAGTGGGCCACAGTCAGCACGTGGTACTTATCGATGAGAACTCCGCCGCACTGGAATATGTTCACTTTGCCCTCAGCCTTCAAAACAGCTGCCTGTGGAAATATAAATAACAGTTATCAAAAATTTATATGTGCTCTATACACATACAGTGCAGCTTTTCAATAAAGAACATCCATGAATTTTATCTACCACTTAGAGGTGTCACCTATTTATCTATTTATAAAATAAGAGCATTTAAAAAAAATAATAATGTGTGCATATATATATATTATACTAGTCGCCTTCGGCGACCAGCCTGTTCGCAACCCTTGAAAATTCTGACCGTGGCAAACTCGCTGGCGCGACCTACCAGAAAAGTGTAAGGTAACTATTTGGACGGCCAGGAAGAGCTACCCAATTTAGACCGAAACCCAGTGGGGGAGGCATCCACAGGGACCGTACCCTCCTTCCCCTACCACCAACCTCTCGGAAGGACTTACGGACCCACATGTTTACCGTGATCGTACTCCGCGTAAACACGGCGACAGTTTTGGCAGTGGCGGGAATCGAACCAGGGCCTACCGAGTGCAATTCCCGCGTTTAAAATATAACGTAATATCACGGCGACAATCTCCATAACTTTCTTTTTATTTATTTTTTATTTCTTCCGTTCCATCGTTCCATCATTTAACATATCCATAAAATTAAAATATCCATAAATTAAAATATCCGTTTAAAAATCCATATCGTTCCACCATTTAAAATATCGCATAAAACATTAAATAACAATAATGATTTCACCCTCGCAATATCTCCTTGGAAACAGCGTGACGCGAAATCGGGGAAAAATCGGATCTTCGCCGGGTCTGCCAAGGAATAGAAATGCGAAAATCTTAAAATCCCGATCCTGCGGCAATTTTTTATTATTTCTTGACCAGAGTGGACTTGTAAAAAAGCCAGATCTTTGAACTTTCTAAAAATGTAAATTATTAGTCGAAATCATTAGTACTTTTTGCTATGCGAGGATTTAAAAACCAAAGTTCGTTTTTCTTTAGCCGAAAGTGACTTTTGTTTTAAAATCTTTAAAAAATATTAGAAATTGACATTGAGATTTGAAATTGATACATTTTTACTCGCAATTGTCTGCTCTTTCCGGTGGTATGATTTTTTTTTTCTACGACGTCTGGATGGTGGAGAAAAAATGGGAAAAAACGGTCGAAATCGCATAAAACATTAAATAACTAAAAAATAATTCAAATTTTAAAAATCGGTTTTCACTTGTCCCCTTTCCCCCCTACCCCCCTCCGGGTCTCCGATTGCCAAATTTCGCAGCTCTCCGACGCGCGGTCGCTGAACCTAGTGTACAAGACACACACACATACACACACAGAGAGAGACACACAGACAGACATTGCCTTTTATTATATAGATATATATAATATCTAAATAGAAAATGTAAACCACATGAAAGTAAAAATTGAAAGCAAACAATGAAAAGTACCACCAATTGGCCGGGGAGAGTTGTGACCCCCCCCCCCCACTCTCCGGTTGAGTATGCTTTATGCCATGGCAACACTCCCGGAAGCCGATATTTTAACTATGAATGGCCTTATTACCAACAACAAACACCAACTGAAAACAACAAAACCCATTGAAAGATGCACGTGTAAAACCTAATACCTATTCACTCAATGAACTATCTATTAACCAAACAATATATTTCAATATGTATTCTACTTCTCTTTTCCTAGTAATCAATACCATTTCTCACATGAATACATGAACTATAAAATCCTTACCACCAGTGCGTGTTACCTTTTCATTGTTTGCATTCAATTTTTACTTTCATGTGTTTTACATTTACTATTTAGATATTATATTTGTAAAAAATCTGATGTGGGCAGCACATGACTCTCCTTATATAATGCAATGAATTTACTACTTTTACATTAAAACAAAATAGATTATTTTTATAGTAGTTATTTATATTCTTTCCAAGATCTTGAATTTTCGTCAATGAGTCGTCATTTTCCATGTCGTCATCATCAATGAGTCGTCATTGATTTAGAGTCATTTTTATCCATTTGGCGAGTTTTTCGTTAATGTAACAACATTTAAAAAGTCGCCAAGTTGGCGACATTCCACCAAATTCGCCGCCAAAATCTCGCCAAGCATTATAGACGAAGAAATAAGTTATTCTTACAGCAGATAAATGATTATTGGCGTTCAAATACAAAAGTATTACTCAAAGTATATTTTTTCATGAATGGAACGAGCTAGATCCACGAGAATGATGTCACCAAATTTATTGCATGGTATTACATATAAAAAGTGAACATGTTTCTCAATAAAAAATATTCTTTTTTTATTTTATATGACTTTTTGATAATTTTTTTGAAAAATGTGCAACATCTCGAGAACGGTTCATGGTAGCGTTCTAAAATTTGTGTCAATCGTTTTCTAATGAAAAATTACATTAGAAATGTCTATTTGCTTAACTTTATTAGCGGTTTAGACGATTAGCTTTTATGACGATTTTTCAAAATTTCACTCGAAAATTTAGGGGGTTCTGAACATTCGATTGCTTATAAAAACAATAAGCTTACAGTGTTTATGGATTGTGATTCGAATCGGTCCATTTGTTCGTCAGTTATCATCTCCACAGACTCACTGACACACACACAAACGCACATACTTTCACACACACACACACACACCACTTCAAAAATGTTTGATTCGTGATCAGGGATGCTTGAAACGTGCTCTCCCGTCGAAAACTCGAATTCGAATTTTCGACCCCGTCACAATACTTTCCTTATGCATTATGTATATAAGGAAAGTAACTAGATACAAGGGCAGCATCGCGCCATGTAGTATTGTTTACATTAGGGTTTTTAAGTTATATAGTTATATCAACCTCTTTTAAATTACAAATATTTTACTTCTGTACAATATATATATATATATATATATATATATATATATATATATATATATATATATATATATATATATATATATATATAGAACTATACAAATATGAAAAATACGTAAAAATGTAATATAATACCACTCAGAAAAAGGCGCAATGCAGCACTATATACTGAAGCAGGATATAACTAATTTAAACGATTTGAAAAAAGGAAAGGGGGAAAACCATATGAATTGCATAAAAATGGCTGAGAGGGATAGCGACCTCTCATTCCCGTTTTAAGTACTTTTCGTCTAGACAACGCCCACGGATACCAATGCAATTCAATGGCAGATCCCCGTAGCATGTGCAAAATTGAAAGCTCCAAAATGCAGAAAAGGAGGCCTCAGAATGCAGACAGAAAGAAGACAGAAATGGAACGACGAAATCACACTGGCAATGATGCTACCGACTAAAACGTATCGCCCGTTTCGCCACCTGTAGTATGAACCCATACGCATGCGTACCTCGATTATTCAAATATGATGTCATATTCTCAAGTCATTACAGAATGAATAATCCTCTTCTTTAAAGAAAGAATTGTAAATATCTTTAAGGAAATTCCGTGGGTAATGATTTTTAAGTGCTTCCTGTAAAATGAGTTTGTTACACGTGAGACAATCTTTTTTGAAAGTATTATTATTACGATTTCTTCTCAGATGTCCTGTTATGATGTTACGGAAAATATTCCTAGTCAAATTCGACTTCCATCCAATAATTTGGTTAATCTTCATATCATAATTATTACGTTTATTGTACAGAACTGTATGAATTCCATTTTTATGTTTGTATCTAATTGTTATGTCCAGGAAATTAACTTCGTTTTTGACACTATTAGGGTTCTTGATAAGATCCAATTCCGGAGGATAAAAGTCAAATTCAAATTCAGGAGTATTTGAGTAATGGCCTAAAATCTAATCGTCCACATATCTGTAATATGGCATTTCATATAATACATGATTATTCCTTTCGAAATATGTTAAATATATGTCAGCCAGGACTGATGAACAGCCCCCACCCATAGGAATACCCTTAATTTGTTGATAAAAGACTCCTCCGTTACATAATATGTTCTCAAACAAAACGATCTGAATTAAATCCATATACCTTCGTAAAGTGATTACTGTTTTAAGATTGTATTCTGTATATGCACCAGTAAAAGTATTTCATGCAATTTTTTAAGATCAATGTTGTTGAAAAGGTCCCGGAAGTCGTAACTGGTGAACTGTATATCTTTATTGCAATACTTCAGTCGTTTAATGACTTCAGAGCTGTTTTTTATGATTATTGGATTTTGTACTAATAAAGCTTTATATGCAGGTTTAAGTATATTCATAAGTTTTTTGTTAGCCAATGTAATATATGTATTACATCCTACAGTTACCGTACGAAATTTCACGGGTGTTTTATGCAGTTTTGGAATGAGTACTAAATAAGGAAAGGACACAGTTTTTAAATTGATGCCAATTCTTTTATATAGAGCCCTGATTTTATTTGTCATCACAGTTAAATTATATAGTAAAGGTTTGTACATTGTGGGTTCCATGTAAGATTACTGTAAGATTTCAATGTAATAAGGTTTGCAGGTAATTGCGTAATTCGATACCACTTTATCAGTATATGTGATCACAAAACGTTCTTGTACTTCCCTGATAGAAGAGGGGATGATTGAATTCCATTGAATATTGAGTTTGCTATTATAATGGTTGACAAAACAGTTTAGGATATTATATTTCCATTCATCAAAGGCTTTTATGGGTAATCCATATTTAATAGCTAATTTATATATGAAAGAATCCAAATCTAGATCAAAATCTTCTTTCACGTGGTCAAATTCTTGTCTGCGGAATTTTGTTCCTTTTTCAAAAAGATATCTTAAAGGCAAATCATCAATCACTTCAAGATTACCTGTAATTATATGATTATGGTGTTTGTCTCGTAAATCACTAAGATGGCATTTACATACTTTACTATTCATCATAGATATATTTTTACTTATTTGGTTATAATTGTATAATCTTCTTCCGTAGGGTCGTACATAACGGTATGTAAGCTTTACCTTGATGTTAGCTATAGGAATCTTCTCGTTCAGTTGATTGAACAAAAGTTTGAAAGGTATTCTATCAAATGTCTTATTTTTAAAGGTTGTAACAAAGTACTCTTTATGGATTTCTTTATTGGGCTGACTCTTCAAGATGACATAAGATTTCTGAGCCTTCAATTTTATAAAATCGAGCAATATGGCAAAATAAAAGTGTTGTTTTTCATTAGGATCAATAGATGCCAGGTGATCAATGATATATTCCCAAATTCTACGTAAGTATTTCCTTCTGATTCCATAAACAAAATTTTTTATCCAATTATTGTTGATCGGAGTATTATTGTTAAACGATACCATGAGATTTTCCAATTTTGCTTTAGTGTCTTCAAATTTAATATATCCATTGTTTCCTCCTCGCTTCCATCTAGATGTCTTATGCAAATGACAATAACTGGATACCGGGACTGAATCTGCATTTTTACAGTAATCCAGATTATAATTTTCATTGAAAATTGCCGTGTTAAGGCCAAATGGGAATGCAGAACCGTATTGCATAATATGCGTGTACTCCCACCACAGACGTTCCTGAAGGCGAGGTACAATATCCAGTATTGTAATCACACAGTTAGAAAATTCATGGACATGGTAATGCCTTAGTTCTATGTTCGTAGAAGGTCGATCCATGGTCATACTTTGCTTTATTTGGTTTCTATGTAAATTGATACGTAAATGTAAGGGATTCTTAGTTTGTCCTATATATAGAATATTACATGTGGAGCACTCTATACAATATATCACATTGAAAGTTTTGCAGAACAAAAATTGACTTTTAGATTGCGGTCCGATTTGTAAAGTATTGGCACAGGGGCGTAATTTGCATTTATTCGATGAACATCTACTAAACTTAAAACCTTTTAAATTGTAAAAGTGTTTATAAAATCCATCAAAAAATATTGATCCGTTTGGGATCGCGTTCTTTGACTGCACAACATCATTAAGGTTTTTTGTTGTCACACCCGGATTGGAGTTAAAAATCACCGGTTTGAAAAAGTGTGTTTAATAGAAGCCATCAATTTTCAGGCAACAACCGTAGTCAATACACTATAAGGGTAGCGGGTTATCGATAATATAAATACCCCTATATTATATCACCGGACATATATTCAAAAGATATTAACTAATTAATTCCACTATGAATACGTTTGCCAGTCGCTAAGATCAGTAATGTATACATCCATGTTATTCAAAAGTTTTACTCATTTTGAGGAGTTCTCCTTCTTCAGATGAATATTCTTAATGACAGATGAAAAATGATTATGATCAATCTCACTTGAGCAACTTCCACTTATTATATATCATCACAAATCTTAAATCGTAATTCACCAATTAGACTAACTTCCTAAAAATCCGATGTGACAATTAAAATTTAATATTTTTTATAAAAAACTTTTTATTTTAGATTTTTATTTTTATTTTTATTATTACAAAAGGGAATAACCATATCACATAATTCATAAGATTATATTCGTCCAAAAGAGTATACTACACATAAAACAGATCAATAACAGTAAAAAGGAGTACAAATTGTATTTGTCAATTTTACTCACGCAATCGCTACTTCCCCACCAAACTTTACGTATTAAACCGGGTAAAAACAGATGTACTGACATACAATGCACATACCTGAATCCTCCTTTTCCACCATATTGTCCATAAAAAGGAACGCCGGTTTATTCCACACTGTCAAAAATGTCCTTCAGAAGTAACTCCAATATCCGCTTCCAAGCCAACGATCTCACACATCACACGGAAGACCTATGCATTCCATGCATGGTCCGGGAAGTGGCCTTTAATAAATCCATAAGATATAAACATAAACATATCTGCGCAATGCTGCAAGAAACCGCTATATCCGATATAGAACTATACAAATATGAAAAATACGTAAAAATGTAATATAATACCACTCAGAAAAAGGCGCAATGCAGCACTATATACTGAAGCAGGATATAACTAATTTAAACGATTTGAAAAAAGGAAAGGGGGAAAACCATATGAATTGCATAAAAATGGCTGAGAGGGATAGCGACCTCTCATTCCCGTTTTAAGTACTTTTCGTCTAGACAACGCCCACGGATACCAATGCAATTCAATGACAGATCCCCGTAGCATGTGCAAAATTGAAAGCTCCAAAATGCAGAAAAGGAGGCCTCAGAATGCAGACAGAAAGAAGACAGAAATGGAACGACGAAATCACACTGGCAATGATGCTACCGACTACCTACCCCCCTCCGGGTCTCCGATTGCCAAATTTCGCAGCTCTCCGACGCGCGGTCGCTGAACCTATAGTGTACAAGACACACACACATACACACACAGAGAGAGACACACAGACAGACATTGCCTTTTATTATATAGATATATATAATATCTAAATAGAAAATGTAAACCACATGAAAGTAAAAATTGAAAGCAAACAATGAAAAGTACCACCAATTGGCCGGGGAGAGTTGTGACCCCCCCCCCCCCCACTCTCCGGTTGAGTATGCTTTATGCCATGGCAACACTCCCGGAAGCCGATATTTTAACTATGAATGGCCTTATTACCAACAACAAACACCAACTGAAAACAACAAAACCCATTGAAAGATGCACGTGTAAAACCTAATACCTATTCACTCAATGAACTATCTATTAACCAAACAATATATTTCAATATGTATTCTACTTCTCTTTTCCTAGTAATCAATACCATTTCTCACATGAATACATGAACTATAAAATCCTTACCACCAGTGCGTGTTACCTTTTCATTGTTTGCATTCAATTTTTACTTTCATGTGTTTTACATTTACTATTTAGATATTATATTTGTAAAAAATCTGATGTGGGCAGCACATGACTCTCCTTATATAATGCAATGAATTTACTACTTTTACATTAAAACAAAATAGATTATTTTTATAGTAGTTATTTATATTCTTTCCAAGATCTTGAATTTTCGTCAATGAGTCGTCATTTTCCATGTCGTCATCATCAATGAGTCGTCATTGATTTAGAGTCATTTTTATCCATTTGGCGAGTTTTTCGTTAATGTAACAACATTTAAAAAGTCGCCAAGTTGGCGACATTCCACCAAATTCGCCGCCAAAATCTCGCCAAGCATTATAGACGAAGAAATAAGTTATTCTTACAGCAGATAAATGATTATTGGCGTTCAAATACAAAAGTATTACCCAAAGTATATTTTTTCATGAATGGAACGAGCTAGATCCACGAGAATGATGTCACCAAATTTATTGCATGGTATTACATATAAAAAGTGAACATGTTTCTCAATAAAAAATATTCTTTTTTTATTTTATATGACTTTTTGATAATTTTTTTGAAAAATGTGCAACATCTCGAGAACGGTTCATGGTAGCGTTCTAAAATTTGTGTCAATCGTTTTCTAATGAAAAATTACATTAGAAATGTCTATTTGCTTAACTTTATTAGCGGTTTAGCTTTTATGACGATTTTTCAAAATTTCACTCGAAAATTTAGGGGGTTCTGAACATTCGATTGCTTATAAAAACAATAAGCTTACAGTGTTTATGGATTGTGATTCGAATCGGTCCATTTGTTCGTCAGTTATCATCTCCACAGACTCACTGACACACACACAAACGCACATACTTTCACACACACACACACACACACCACTTCAAAAATGTTTGATTCGTGATCAGGGATGCTTGAAACGTGCTCTCCCGTCGAAAACTCGAATTCGAATTTTCGACCCCGTCACAATACTTTCCTTATGCATTATGTATATAAGGAAAGTAACTAGATACAAGGGCAGCATCGCGCCATGTAGTATTGTTTACATTAGGGTTTTTAAGTTATATAGTTATATCAACCTCTTTTAAATTACAAATATTTTACTTCTGTACAATATATATATATATATATATATATATATATATATATATATATATATATATATATATATATATATATATATATATATATATATATAATCATTAGAAAAATATCATTAGAAATTTATCATTAGAAAAATAAAATGCATATTTCCAGTCTTCAAGTTAAAGATAACCAACAAAAAATATCCAAGCATTAAAGCTTTACACGTGGATAAGCACTGGACTTAAAAAAATTGTTCATTTCGAAAACATTCTGTGTCAAGTTCAAGTACTTAATCAAAATGGACACAAAATATGCTTGTTTCTGAAAAAAGAGATAGATTATATCTATAAACTCTTTTTACTTGGACTACAAGCATAAATATTGAAAATTATATATGAAATAAGAATACCTGAAATACACTGTAAATATCCAATCCATCCGTGCAATAAATGAAGAGTACAATGTTGCCAATCGCAAAAGATAAAAGTAGAGATCTACTGTTGCCAATCGTGAGAAATAGATAACAGTATTGCGAAAAGGCAATAAAATGTGATATATTTGACAGTAAATGCTACAAAATAAAGGGGCGTGTAATATAATTGAAAGCATAAAGGCTAAAATATAAGGGAGTAAATACATTGTAATATCCAAGAGAATGTTGATGTTTGACTAATAAGGAGAGAGTACTAAGGAGGATACTAAGAAGAGAAATGTAAAAACTGCAAAATTAAAGGGCAAGTAAAATAATAGAAAACATAGAGACAAGGGTATAAGTGGGTGTAAAAAACAATGCAAAGTAAATCCAAGAGAATGTTGATGTAAGGCTAATATAAGATATTAAGAAAAGAATTCAAGAATATTCAGGTAATCCAAACTTTTTAACTATACCATTTACTACATATGCTGGATATTTATATAATTTACTGGTAATTTTTAGGTTATTATTTTGCACAGCATGAAATTTTTTATCTGATAATCTATAAATTCTAAAAAGTTGATTTAAGTATAATATTTCTAAACAATTTGAATCGAGTTGCATGAATTAAATGGTAATATTTTATTAATGTTAAATTTAAAATAGTCTTTTTTATCATATAAATTAGTAACTATCCCATTAGTAGTTTCAATAATTAGATTTAAATCCGAAAAATTAATATTATTACTACTAGTGGCTTCATTAAGAAATAATTCCAAATTATCCTGATAGAAATCTATATCTAAGACACGGTTATCAGTAAATACTAAACAAATCAGATCATCAACATATCTGTAAATTTTATAATCTGTTGAAGTAAACGGTTTTTCATAATGATAAAGGTATAAATTAGCTAACATACTGTTACTACAGTCACCTTGTGGAACCCCTGAGACTTGTAAGTATAATTTATTACCTTGAAATATATAATTATTGAAAAGAACAAAGTGGAGAAATTTAGGAGAATTAGTAAATATAGTATGAGTAGATTGATTAGTAATATAAGCATTATATAGAGCTAATATTACATCAAAAAGATCAGAGATTTTAATATTATTAAAAATATCTTTAAAATCAAAAGTTTGAAATCCAATTAGTTTACATAGTGATGTTAATTTATTCAATAATTCTTTACTATTACTTAGAGTAAGATAATTTATTTACTAGAATAACGTAAAATATCATTTAGTACATTTAAATAATTTAGTAGTAATTTACTCGTAGTAGTAGAGTAAGAATTATAACCACTAGTTACAGTTCTAAATTTAATAGGATATTTATGAAATTTAGGAATAAGCACAATATATGAAAATTTCAAAAATTTATAATTAATATTTAAATCACTATACATATTGTTAATTTTCAGTTTGATACTATTTATGGAGTGGGAATCAAGTTTAAATAGACTAACATTCTTTAAATAATCTAACAGATATTATATATAGAATTTTTTACAGAATATAGCATAATTATTAGAGGCTTTATCAACATAAGTAATAACAAAAGATCTTTGTAAATCATTAATGGAGTGTTTAATATTATCAATATTATATATAGATCTAGACAAATTAATACTACAAATGGTATTTTTAATAAATTTTAATAAAGTAAATTTCCACATATTAAATGTCTCTAAAGGTTGAGCATATTTAGAAGCTAATTTATAAATATATGTATCTATAGGTCAAGATTTATTGACTTTAAAACTTGACCTATATATAATATTAGGTCAAGTTTTAAAGTCAATAAATCTTAAGAATTATTACAAGATGGTAACCTGAATTTTGTACCAAAAGACATATGATACTTAAAGAATCGTATTTAACTATGGCTAAGTCTCCTGCAACTATATGCCCTAAGTGTGGATTAATATATTTAGCATAATTGCCTACTTTGCATATGCATTCATTATCTACATTTGACTTGGAATCTTTATCTATAGAGAGAGAGAGATTGTGAAATTTCATTGTAATAAAAGATAGATCTTCCAATAGGCTTGTTGTATTTAAAAGTCTTAGAAACATTGAAATCCTGAATAGGCAATAAATGTTTGAACGCGTTAAATGAATTCCTAAAATTTATAGAATTACAAATTAGATGTTTAAAAGAAATTACACAATAAGAATTAGGCCGGTCGTCCAAATAGTTACTCAAGTCCTCTGGATGAGTCGGACGGCCTGGGGTTTCCACAATAAGAATTAGGAGAACTATTATTAATATGACAATGATTAGGTTTTAATTTTAAATACTTTGATCTAGTAATGAGAAAATCATAGAAAATATGATCAATATATTCATTAGTTAGATTTAACTTTAAGAAAATGGCATGAACGTTATTTAAATGTTTTTCTTAACCGCAAATACCTATGATTTTATTAATTTTCATTGATAAGTGCTGTTAAATTGATGATGTAAACTTTTAATTTTAGCTATATATATATATATATATATATATATATATATATATATATATATATATATATATATATATATATATATATATATATATATATATATATATATATATATATATATATATATATATATATATATATATATATATATATATATATTGAAAGATTTTAATCGAAAACTATGCATAAACTACTGTATGTACAAAAAAAACCCATATTTAGCATATCTGTTACAAATACGTAACTATAGACCAAGACTAAGGATAAAAATAGAAGGTAACATATCACTACAAATGAAAGGGGGATATATATATATATATATACATATATAGTGTAAAAATAAAAAAAATTTAATACCAGTGACTCATCCCTCATATATATATATGTATGTGTGTGTGTTCGCAGTTAAATATCGTTAGCATTGTCCATAACTAAATGGCTCCAAATAGTGACAACTTTACAATTTTTGTATCGCAAAAATCACCAGTTTCGTAGATCATTCGTTATGCATCCCCATCACTTTATATTTAGATTGTGATCAGAAACAGTATTTCTTTCAGGCATACATCCGGAGGGGGGGCAAAGCTCCCGCTGGAGACATTTTGTGTTAACCTAGTTTCTATTTACGCGACAGCATATAGATATATTTATATAGGACAAAAATAAAATTTCCCCCCCCCCCATCCAAAAAAAAATTATCTCCTTAGAAGAGGGGTCGATTCTGGTGACATCATTACTTCCCGCCCCCCCCCCCCAAGATCTAATCATCAGGTGACTGGGATGTAAAAAAAAATCTACTTTAGTGAAAATATCTGTGCAGCAAATGTTGACAACATAGAGAGGGCAAACACATTACACTTACTTGCATATTATATTTGAAAAGGAATATACTAATAAATTTTACACAGATTTTCAAGACATTGAAAAATGAGCTTGATGTTGAATTAAACTTGGGAACTTCTTAACAGATGCCATTTGATTAGTAGTAGAAACAACATCAAAACTAAACACGAGAGGAACATAGGGAAAACTGGATTAGTCAACTAGAAAATGTAACTGGCCTTGCCCGGGACTTGCAAGGATAAATTGATTTTATTAATCGTAAAAAATAATAATAAAAACAAATATTTATATAAATAAAATTGCAAATTGTACATTATCCGTGTACAACCGGTGCAACGACCTCAACACCAAATTATCCCCTTTTCCCCTACATTTAAAATGAGTCCGATCCCGTGCAACTAAGGAAAAGGGAAAATTTCCAGATTTGTCGCCAGGATATCTCTAGGATTGAAACTTGTAGCAGAAACGAAAATTTTGTCGCTAGATGAAAATCAAAATCTCCAAATATGGAGACAAAATTGCTAAATTTGCAACTCTGACTGCAAAAATAACCTCATCTATCCATAAAGCGGTTAAATTGTCAGATATACCACAAATACTGGTTTTCTTGTTTCATTTTGCTTCACCTTACTTGGAGAAGCTTTCTTGATGCGTATATGTCGCCTCATCGTATAACGATATACGAAATCAATCTTATATAAAATATACTTTCAAAATATTATTGGTGTATATTATCATTACAAAAAACATTTTACTTTTAAGTTTTCGCAATCTCATACTTAATGACTGTTATCCATTTTAGGCTTAAATAAAAGGCTGCAGTCGAAAATATTGACCCATTGAGCTATAAATAAAATAATATAAAATAAAATTTTATACTTGATATGGCAGAATTAATACAAAATGCATACCATAAAGTGACAAAATGCTAATAAAATTAAAAACAGATGAATTTTTAAACATATTTTTACACTTTAGGTTTCGATAGTCATACTGATGACATATAAAAAATATATCCATATGTTACACAAAAATGTGTCTTACATATTCTTTTACCTGCAGGTTTCGATACTGTGTGGAATGGAATAGCACAAATTAGAGTTTTACTTTTAATATGTCTCTCAAAAAATCATTAGGCTTGTTGATGTTACCAATAAAAAAAAAGCATATTAAATCTAATATATGCTTGCCTATTTTAATAAATATCACGCTCCCCATAAGTAAATAAAATTTCTAATATCTCGAAAAAGACTCATGAAAACTACTAAACAACTGATCATATTTTATTAGTTAAAATTTTATAAAACATTTAATTACATGATTATAGTGAACAAACAGATAAATTTGTTAATGATTTTCCTATTTTAAATAAAAATCGAACAATATCCCAAGAACTGTGTAAATTATCGGTCTAAACGATATGTCATTTGTTTTTAAATAAAGTGTTATATATAAAATGGCTAAATTTAGCAAGGAATTTTAACTTTATTATGTTTCTATAAAATATTCGAACATCGAAAAAAAAAACATGTTCGAAAAAATGAATTTGTTTCCCTGGTTTGAACTCTGCGATAATTAACAGACTTCTGAGACTTTTTTATTAAAAAATTCGTACCAAATTTCATTTGATTTCCTCAATCTGCTCGACAAACACAGCGGAAAAAAATATAGTTCAATATCATGAAAATGGCCAGTCCTAACTAATAAAAATAATAATATTAAAAACATAACTATAAAAAATAACTAATAAAAATAAATAGTCATAAGTAATAAAATGACTAGTCAATTTTACATACATTTAGTTCAAATTAAAATTAATTATAATTATTTTATTCATTTGAAAATAGTGGGGTTATTTTATAATTATGATGTTTCAATTTTAAACTGAAACTGTGGCATATCTCGAGAATGGCGTGTGTTAGCGTCTTATAATGGCATACTCTTTCAAATAAAAAAATGGCACAATAAATAGCTGTTTTAGTAACATTTTTATACATAATTAGCTCATATCACGTCAACTGTTCGCCAACTGAGCGATGATTATTTTTTATAGACTCTCAGTAGAAACGGCTAGAAAGGGCTCGTATCTCGTAGAATATTCATTTTTTCTAGAAGGTTCTCCAACATGCAAAAAGTCATTGAATGTCGCCAAATTTAGCGATAAAGTGTCAAATCTGGCAGCCCTGGATCGACTGTCCTAATATAGTAACCCTAGACTCACGTCATAGAAATAATTAACTGCCTGTAAGGTGTCTTTCCCTTCTGATTCTCAAGTGAGCTCTAGTGAAGGCGCTTTTCATGTTTATAACAATATATATAGTATGTGTAATATTAAAAGGTCTTTACAAAATAGGGAACAATAGCTACAAATTAGCTTTGACGAAATTTTAAACAAACCTACACAGTATACTGGGCGAGCCAACGGCCGTACCGTGCTGAAAACACCGGTTCTCGTTAGATCACCGAAGTCAGGCAGCATCGGGCGCGGTTAGTGCTTGGGTGGGTGACCACCTGGGAACACCGCGTGCTGTTGGCACATTTCGGGCTCGGTGGTTTGCGCGCTAGATTTGCACGCTGCCACAACTGCCGCCGTGTTCATGCGGAGTACGATCATGTTAAACATGTGGGTCCGTAAGTCCTTCCGAGAGGTTGGTGGTAGGGGAAGGAGGGTACGGTCCCTATGGATGCCTCCCCCACTGGTTTCTGGTCTAAATTGGGTGGCACTTCCCGGCCGTCCATACAGTTACCTTACACCTTTCTGGTAGGTCGGACGGTCTGGGTCTCAACAACAACAACAGTATACTGGACAACATGTTTCCTTATAGGATGATGTTTTGTTTTATCTATTCTGATTCGCTGCAGCCTTGTTCAGTGCAGCTTTCTGGAATTTAACACAAAATTCACAAACACACTCACACAAAGATTTGACAAAATGATATTTTATATAAAATATACTTTTGAAATATTATTGGTGCATAAACACAATACATAAATATATAAAACTTTTAATTTTTAGTAATCTCATGTTCTGAAGAAATAGAATAGTGTTATCCGTTTCGGACTTAATTAAGGGCTATCCAAAACCCTGCCGTCGGAAGAGTTCTCTGTGACCTGTCGGGCTATAAATAAAAGAAAATTAAATTAAATTAGAAATTACGAAATGAGTACCAATATGATATAGACAACGAAAAAATTTTCAATTCTCCGCATTTTTCCATGTTCATTTTAATTTCCGAAAGATTTAGAATGAAACCATCTGCTGAAAACTTTATACACCCCTCTTCTATTTCATATTTGTTGCAAACGAAAAATAAATAAATAAATAAATAAATAAATATCACAAATGAGCTTCTAGCGAAAGTATTTTTCATGTTCGGGACAATTATATCCAGCTTCGTTCCATTCACTCAATTTCTTTTTTTCAACATTTTCGTCTATATCTTAGGATTGACTATAGATAGAGCTTTGACAATGGCATGCAGATTCAATACCCAATGCCGGTAGGAGGTCGGAGAACTCACTAAGAATTTTCACTTCCGATTACAAAAATTAATTTTCCTTGCACCACCTATTTCTCGCGATTGGAAATGTTTAGCTACAATGACTGAATTCGACATCAAATTCCAAATAGGGTGAGGGGGTTTACTGAAGATATCCACTTCCGATTGTTTTCTCAAATTTTTTCCTGACATTCGGTCTTAAGGATGACACTCCAATTGCAGATAGCAGTATCTATAGACCGGTTTCGCATTTATTGTGCGCTCATTAGCATGGAATAACCGTTCGTTCTTTCGAAGCGGGGTAAAACATATAATAACTGAAATACTAATTCTAAATTTTAAAAATAATGCCGAGGTGCACCTATGTACTTCCAGAAGTACCTGTGTACCAAATTTCATGTCCCTACGATGTCCTCTATAGACTATATAATATATATAAGATTGTCCTCTATAGACTGCACACACCGACAGAAATCTTCCTTTATTATGTAAGATGACTATTGGCGAATTGTTGGTCGCAAAAACACAAAACTATTGCACAAGTATCTTCCCTCATGAATGAAAAGAACCAGACCCACAAAACTGATGGTGACAAATCTACCGCATAATATTGTATGAAAAGTGAACGTATTTCACGGCAATTAATATATATATTTTTTAATTTTGAGTAATATTTTTGAAAAATGCATTAGAAAAATATACAAATCTTGAAAACGGTTCGTGCTAACCTTCTAAAGTTTGTGTCATTCGTTTTCTAATGAAAAGTTACATGAGAAATTTACATAACATTGTTAAAAGTTCCGAATTTTTAAAGATTTTTTTTTAAAATGTCATTCGAAAATTTGGGGATCTTCCGAATACTTGATTGCGTTTAAAATTAATAGACTTCCTGTATTCACTGATTGTAATATTGGTACCTAATTTCGTTTGAAACGCTCCATTCGTTCGAGAGATATCGCATCCACAGACTCATGGACACACACACACACACACACGTAGACAGACAGACATCACCTCAAAAACGTTCGAACCGAGTTTGGGGATGCTTGAAACGACCCCATCACAGTACTTTCCGGAAATATATTATACTATGTATATAGGAGAAGTAACACTCAAAAGAATATTCGATATAGAAATAATTTGTTTTATTTTTAAATTACATTTTTAGATATATATATATATATATATATTCAATTGACGTGGCAACTACAGATGAAATCTAGTTACAGTAACCACACAAACATAAAAAGAACAGAGCATAAAATACAAGAACATTAGGTAGTACACATGTCAAACGCATTAAAACAAACTTTTTACTTTCCTTATATACATAATGTATAAGGAAAGTATTGTGACGGGGTCGAAAATTCGAATTCGAGTTTTAGACGGGAGAGCACGTTTCAAGCATCCCTGATCACGAATCAAACATTTTTGAAGTGATGTCTGTGTGTGTGTGTGTGTGTGTGTCAGTGAGTCTGTGGAGACGATAACTGACGAACGAATGGACCGATTCGAACCAAATTTAGTACAAAAACCACAATCCGTAAACACTGGAAGCCTATTGTTTTTATACGCAATCGAATGTTCAGAACCCCCCTAAATTTTCGAATGAAATATTGAAAAAATCGTCAAAAAATCAAAACCACTAATAAAGTTACGCAAATAGACATTTCTTATGTAATTTTTCATTAGAAAACGATTGACATAAATTTTAGAACGCTAACATGAACCGTTCTCGAGATATTGTACACTTTTTAAAAAAATTATCAAAAAGTCATATAAAATAAAAAAAAATATTTCCTATTGAGAAGCAGGTTCACTTTTCATATGTAATACCATGCGATAAATTTAGTGACATCATTCTCGTGGATCTAGCTCGTTCCATTCATGAAAAAAGATACTTTGAATAATACTTTTGTATTTGAAAGTCAATAGTCATTTATCTGCTGTAAGAATAACTTATTTCTTAGGACATAACGCTTGGCGAGATTTTGGCGACGAATTTGGCGGAATGTCGTCAACTTGGCGACTTTCTTTTAATGTTGCCAAATTAACGAAAATCTCGCCAAATGGATAAAAATGACGCTAAATCAATGAAAATGACGACTAATTGTCGAAAATTCAATATCTTGGAAAGAATATTAGTATCTACTATAAGAAAAACCTATTTTTTTACTGTAAAAGTAGTAAATTCATTACATTATATAAGGAAAGTCATGTGTTGCCCCCATCAGATTTTTTAAAATGGGCAGGAGTCTTGATAAAATTCTGATGTCGACAACATATGACTTCCCTTATATAATGCAATGAATTTACTATTTTTACAGTAAATGAAAATAAGTTATTCTTATAGTGGATAGTTATATTCTTTCTAAGATATTGACATTTTGTCAATTAGTCGAAATTTTCATTGATTTAGCGTCATTTTTATCTATTTGGCGAGATTTTCGTTAATTTGACAACATTTAAAAAAGTTGCCAAGTGGGCGAAATTCCGCTAATGTCTCGCCAAGCGTTACGGACGGAGAAATAAGTTATTCTTATAGCAGATTGCGTTCAAATAAGAAAGCATTATTCAAAGTACCTTTTCTCGTGAATGGAACGAGCTAGATCCACTAGAATGATGTCACCCAATTTATCGCATGATATTACATATGAAAAGTGAACATGTTTCTCAACAGTTAATATTTTTTTAAATTTATGGATTTTTTTATAAATTTATTTGAAAAATGTGCAATATCTCGAGAACGGTTCATGCTAGGGTTCTAAGAATATGTCAATCGTTTTCTAAGGGAAAATTACATAAGAACTGCCTATTTGCGTAACTTTATTAAAAGTTTCGATTTTTTGATGATTTTTTCAAAATTTCACTCGAAAATTTAGGGGGGGTTTTGAACATTCGATAGTGTTTAAAAACAATAGGCTTCCAGTATTCACAGATTGTAATTTTTGTACCAAATTTCATTCGAATCGCACCATTCGTTCGTGAGATATCGACTCCACACACACACACACATAGACATCATCTCAAAAATGTCCGATTCGTGTTCAGGGATGCTTGAAACCTCTCCCGTCGAAAACTCGAATTCGAATTTTCGATCCCGTCACAATACTTTCCTTATACATTATACTATGTATATAAGGAAAGTAATATCAATATCAGTACAATAGGTATTATGGAGATCAATACATTTATAGATAGAATTGCTGTTAATATGTAATTGTGTTTAACAGTAGTATTATTGAACAAGATTTTTCTTCCTAGTATTATTAACAGGTATATGGAATTCCAGGCCAGAAAGTAAAATGGGACAATCAATAGTATTATTTAAAACTTTATAGTGAAACAAGAGGCAGGACTATTTTCTTCTTTTTTTAAGAGACTTTAAATTAAATTTTTTCCGAGTTCACTAGTGTTGTTGTTGTTGTTGAGACCCAGACCGTCCGACCTACCAGAAAAGTTCCCTAGTGTGTATATCATAAGGATAATAGCCAGACATTCTGTAATTCATAGTGCCTAAAAGTTTATTTTACACGATTTCTGTTCGTTGAGAATACAGATTGCAAACAGGGTCCCAGATTATTGTACAATACTATTGACAGACATGCAATAAAGACAAATTTGGATAATATTTTAGTCTATTCTCCTCTTATTTGGCCATATTCTACAATTTTATTGATTGTTCTTTAGATCTGCAGTAGGGTTGATGGCACAAAGTTACCAGTTAGAGTGGTTTAAAGATATTAGCCAGTTGGCTAGTTACTACCACATATTTTAAGCTATATGTAGTTCACTCTAAAAGATAAAAACTTCAATCCTCAGATTAATGTTTAAAAGTGAAAGTTTCGGAAAACATTGTCAAACAGATTGTGTTATCTAAACTAGTTTTTCCGTTACTTAAACTTCAAACGTCTCCTCTCAGAAATCTGGGTCAAATGTTCATGTTCGAGGCCCCAAACGGAAACTTTTCTAGTGTTCATCCTTAAGAGGCCCCCCAGGTTAGCGACATCAGGAGGTACTTTTCCTTTACCACGGCTATGATGTTGTCTGCCTATCTTGACTGATTTTCAGGTCTTCAGATAATGTCATCTGTTTTACTACTTTTCATATTTTAATTTTAGTCGACGCCCCTAAAACTTATGCGCAGATATGAAAAAGAAAAAATTTGAGAGTGGCTCAAATCTTTTCATACCAGAATCCAGTTTTAAGTAGATTGAGTTTTCTAAAGTAAAATTTTGAAAATTGGTATTGTTGGTCCAAATAATTACAATTTTAACGTGCCACCCTTAGGTCTAAAGAGCTTGAAGAAAGTCTTTCGATTGATATTATACTGGACAAACTACCCCCCTCCCGTAGGGGATAACTTACCCACCCTGAGGAAGCTAATGACGTTAAATGAATAAAATTGTATCCCGGCAATCCATTTATTTATGCATGATTTTGTCCAACTGTGTCCTATGCTGCCATGTTAAAAAATATAAAATTACGAATCAATTTCGAAGTCATAGACGATCATCTTGGAACCCGGATTCGGATTTCTTAAGTATTTTAGCATTGTCAATGCGTCGATAAGCTGCAATTTAGTGTCCTTTGACTTCTTCAAGAAGGGCGCGGTAGCCCATTGGTTAGCGCGCTGGAGTTGCACTCATTAGGCCCGGGTTCGATTTCAGCCACTGCCAAAACTGCCGCCGTGTTCATGCGGAGTACGATCACGTTAAACATGTGGGTCTGAAAGTCCTTCCGAGAGGTTGGTGGTAGGGGAAGGAGGGTACGGTCCCTGTGGATGCCTCCCCCACTGGGTTCCGGTCTAAATTGGGTGGCACTTCCCGACCGTCCAAACAGTTACCTTACACCTTTCTGGTAGGTCTGACGGTCTGGGTTTCAACAACAGCAACACTGAAGAAGGAAACCCAAGTCCCATTTTCGAAACAATCGTCGGCTTTTATCTTTTTTACTTTCCCAGCAATGCATGGTAATGTATAGGGAAAGTATTGGAATCGTACTGAAAATTGCAACTCGAGTTTTCGACGGATCTACACGTTTTAGGACCTCTAAAACAAGTAAAAAACTATATTTAGCGTGACGTCTGCATGTGTGTGTGTGTGTGTGTGCGTGTCTGTCTGTCTGTGCAAATTTTGTATCCACTCTAATTGAAAAACTAATTGGCCGAATTTCATAAAATTTGGTAAAATGGGTGCTGATTAAATTTTGATATTTGATTCGGGATAAAAGAACCTGCCTTTTTTTTTTTTTGGAAAACCGCCCGAAAAATTGCTTGTATCCATTCTAGCTGAAAAATAGACCAAATTTCACAAAATTTGGTAGGTAAATTACTTATAGGTTAACCTGGTACTGATTCGATTTTGGTACAATTCGAGAAAAAAAAATCTGATGCGAGCAGCACATGACTTTCCCTGCAGACTTATATTAACGTTCTCTTTATTTTAATTAAATTTATTTCACTTTTAATTCAATTTCCGTTCTCATTCGGTAACCGGGCTTATTTTCAAAGGTGGCGTAGGGAAAGTACGATAAACTAAAATATCTCGAGAACGGCTAGTCCTAGTTTAATGGGGTTGATCTTATTCTTTTCGTCGTTAAAAATTACGTATTAAACGAGCATTTAATGGATATATTTGAGTATACCTAGTTCTTTAGTTTAGATTGTGACGATTTTTGCGGGCCATTTCGCAAAAAAGGACAGGATATTTTTTTCCGAATCGTACCAAAATCTAATCAGCACCAGGGTAACCTACAAGTGACTCATCTACCGAATTTTGTGAAATTCGGTCCGGTAGTTTTTCAGTTAGAGTGGATACAAACTTTTGCGGACCATTTCGCAAAAATAGGCGGGTTCTTTTATGCCAAATCGTACCCAAAACTAATCAGCACCAGACTCGCTCACAAGTGACTTACCTACCAAATTTTGTGAAATTCGGTCCATTAGTTTTTTAGTTAGAGGGGATACAAAATCTGCACAGACAGACAGACACACAGACAGACACACAGACAGACAGACACACAGACACACAGACAGACGTCACGCTAAAAATAGTTTTTTCGCATTCTAGAGGTTTCCCGACCGTCCAAACAGTTACCTTACACCTTTCTGGTAGGTCGGACGGTCTGGGTTTCAACAGCATTCTAGAGGTCTCGAAACGTATAGATCCGTCGAAAACTCGTGTTGCGATTTTCGGCATGATTCCAATACTTTCCCTATACATTACCACATATTGCAGGGAAAGTAAAAAACGTCTTATCTTGCGAAATGGTCCTCAAAAAATCCTTAAATCTAAATATTTGAGTTTTTTCGTTGAGTCCAGTTATCAAATAAAATCAAAAACTGAATTAAAAATGCAAATTCAGTGTCATTTAAAAAAATCTGATGTGGGCAACACATGACTTTCCTTATATAATGTAATGAATTTGCTACTTTTCAGTAAAAACAATAGGTTTTTTCTTATAGTAGATACTAATATTCTTTCCAAGATATTGAATTTTCGACAATTAGTCGTCATTTTCATTGATTTAGCGTCAATTTTATCCATTTGGCGAGATTTTCGTTAATTTGGCAACATTTCAAAAAGTCGCCAAGTTGGCGACATTCCGCCAAATTCGTCGCCAAAATTTCGCCAAGCGTTATGGACGAAGAAATAAGTTGTTCTTACAGCAGATAAATGACTATTGGCGTTCAAATACAAAAGTATTACTCAAAGTATTTTTTTTCATGAATGGAACGAGCTAGATCCACGAGAGTGATGTCATCGAATTTATCGCATGGTATTACATATGAAAAGTGAACATGTTTCTCAATAGGAAATATTTTTTTTTTCATTTTATATGACTTTTTAATAATTTTTTTGAAAAATGTGCAATATCTCGAGAACGGTTCATGTTAGCGTTCTAAAATTTATGTCAATCGTTTTCTAATGAAAAATTACATAAGAAATGTCTATTTGCGTAACTTTATTAGTGGTTTCGATTTTTTGACGATTTTTTCAAAATTTTATTCGAAAATTTAGGGGGATTCTGAACATTCGATTACGTATAAAAACAATAGGCTTCCAGTGTCTACGGATTGTGATTTTTGTACCAAATTTGGTTCGATTCGGTCCATTCGTTCGTCAGTTATCGTCTCCACAGACTCACTGACACACACACACACATACTTTCACACACACACACACACACACATACACACACACAGACATCACTTCACAAATGTTTGATTCGTGATCAGGGATGCTTGAAACGTGCTCTTCCGTCGAAAACTCGATTTCGAATTTTCGACCCCGTCACAATACTTTCCTTATACATTATGTATATAAGGAAAGTAATAATTATGTGTGTTATTTTGTGCACTTAAAGTCAATTTAATGAATTATTGAAGAAATAAAGAGAACGTGAACATGAGTCTGCCGGAAAAGTCATGTGCTGCCCGCATCAGATTTTCGTCATTTTGATATATCGCTTTCCCTGCAATACATGGTAATGTATAGGGAAAGTATTGGAATCATGTCGAAAATCGCAACTCGAGTTTTCGACGGATCTACACGTTTCGAGACCTCTAGAAGACGAAAAAACCATTTTTAGCGTGACGTCTGTGTGTGTGTCTGTGTGTCTGCCTGTCTGTGTGTCTGTGTGTCTGTCTGTGCAGATTTTGTATCCGCTTTAACTAAAAAACTAATGCACCGAATTTCACAAAATTTGGTAGGTAAGTCACTTGTGAGCGAGTCTGGTGCTGATTAGTTTTGGGTTCGATTCGGGATAAAGGAATCCGCCTTTTTGGGGGGGGGGGGGAAATGGCCCTCAAAAGCTTGTATCCACTCTAACTGAAAAACTAATGGACCGAATTTCACAAAATTCGGTAGATGAGTCACTTGTGGATCACTCTGGTGCTGATTAGATTTTGGTACAATTCGGAAAAAAAATAACCTACCTTTTTCTGCAAAATGGCCCGCAAAAATCGTCAAAATCTAAATTAAAGAACTAAGTAAACTCAAATATATCCATTAAATGCTTGTTTAATACGTAATTTTTAACGAAGAAAAGAATAAGATCAACCCCATTACACTAGGAATAGTTGATTATGTAAATTTTGCCTGTCGGGTATGGCCTATATTTAGGTACTTGTTCGCACTTTATTTTACCTTGCCACTGATGGTCATGATAATGTTCGAAAGCGCTTTGGCTATGTGATTGTGTACGTCATAATAAGGAGATTTTAATAAATTACTTTTCAACCACTTATTTGGTTGTCTTTTATTTAAAAGTTAATTGGTTGACGTGTTTTACCATGCTGTTTATATAATTAAACTCAATTTAATGAATTATTAAAGAAATAAATAGAAATTGAATTTGAGTCTGTAGGTAAAGTCATGTGCTGCCCACATCAGATTTTCAGTAATTAAAATATTTTTAAAACAATTTACAAAAGGAAGCCCATAAAAAGATCATTTTCCACTCTGGTATTAATTGTGAATATTTGAGAAATTGGAATGAAAACACTTAAAGATAGATGTCATTATTCTATCAAGTTCATTATTTCATCAACAGATGGCACTAGTTGCATACTTCAGTTGCCATCATTTTCCTCTAAATTCAGCCTTTCATTTGCATTTAATGGTTGTCTTCCGTGACTAAAGAGACATATGGAAAAGAGAATCCGGATTTTCCTTCAATCTTTCCTCTAAATGTAGTCACAAACATGGAGTGCCTAATTTCGAAACATCTAAGTGAGAAATTGTCCTGTCTTTACCATCAGTAGCGTAGCATGAGATGGGAAGCTAAGCGATTGGCATTTTAAATTGGAAAAGGTTCTGGTATTACAAGTGAAATTCATATTAGAATTCACTCTTTCAATAAGTTTTATTCCCTTGGAGAGTAAAATAAAATAATTTAATATAAAAATGCAGAATGCTAGAAACGCACGAGATTTTAAAATATGTTATCTATGTCAGTCAAATGCATACAGATATAACATTTTGAACAGAATAAATGTAACATTTTAAATATTTTCCTATTTCTAAGTTAAATGAAATTTTACAACCATTATATTAAATAGGAAGTAGAAAATATTAGGATATCATTTGCAAGTGACAGAAAGGATCTGTAGTACCCCACGATGACGTTTGCGGTCACACGTTCGTATATATTAAAAACGGGCTTCATTTGTATGCCTGACCTATCCTTAAAGTCTGTTTAAGACCTTTTGCCCTGTATACTGTAAGGTATGTCCGTTGTATGACGGAATTCAAAATTTGAAAAACACTATCTCCAAGTGACGTCATTTCGGTCCTTCCCGGCCGACTATCTTGCAGGAAAAGGTCGTATTGAGGTAGTCCTGCACATCCTGGCTGAAACATGCACAGCTGAGGATGCTTCAAAAAATTTGAACACCTGCTTTAATACTATGATAAACAATTGTAATTGATACTTGTAATTTTTATGTCTAATAAACCTGCGCTGTAATCTCTGTCTTCCTTTCTTATTGATTCTTCCTCCATCTGTAGTACCCCACGGTGGCCTTTTCGGGCTACATGTTCCTATGCAAAACTGGCTTGTTTTGGCTTGCCTGACCTACCCTTAAAATTTATCTAAGACTTTTTAAACCACCCTGTATGTATCGGGTGATTAAAAAAAGATGGGCCAAACTTTTCGAGGTGGTAGTATACACTAAACCAGGGATGGGCAAACTTTTTCGGTCGCTGGCCAAAAATCGAAAAAAAAAGTTTGGCGGGCCAAGATAATTTTTTCGAAAAAGATAAAACAATAACAAGTACTACATTTTAAATATGTTAATGAGATGAATGAAATTGCGATTTCATTTTTAAAAGTTCCTTATATTGAGGTTCGAAGTGAGATGTACTGATTCTGAGGAACGAAGCTAAATGCTCATCTGTCAGTCTACTTCTGAGATTACTCTTTCTAAGGTTCATAGTTGAAAACACTTGTTCACATATATAAGATGAAGCAAACATAGCACTGATTTTCTGGGCGTGAGATATTAAATTTGGGAAACTTACTTTCGATAATGATTTGTAAAACTCCAACTTTGGCATATTTAGAAACAACTGTTTGAGATGATTGTTAAATTGCAACTCAATTAATTCAAGCTGTAAATCTGACTTCACTGCTTCACAATTTACGTTGAAAGGCATGGTAAAAATATCCAATTCTGTTTGAATGGCACTGAAATCTTGAAATCTACGTTCGAACTCAAAATGCAGTTCTTTTAAGCAATCTTCATAATTCTTAAGTTTCTCTTTACTTACTGAGGGTATTGAATTTAACCTCGAGAAATGAGAAAAGTCGTTCTTAGCTAGCTGCCCAGCAAACAGATTAAGTTTTAGTTTAAAAGCTTTGAGATGGGCCCAGATATCGTCAATAAATTGATTTTTTCCTTGCATCTTGACATTCAAGTTGTTCATATGACAAAGAAGATATGTGAAAAATGCAAAGTCCGAAAGTCATTCTGTATCTTCTAACATTTCACACTCTGCAGAATACTGTTTTTCATGAAAGAATGATACAATGTCGTCTTTCAGCTGCCAAACTCGCTCGAAAACACTTCTTGCGCTAAGCCACCTTACTTTCGTGTAATACAGTACATCAGAGTATTCAGATTGCACGGACTGAAGAAAATCTCGAAATTGTCTGTGAGTAAGTCCACGAGATCGAATATTGTTTACAAGCTTCACGACTGCATCAAGCACTGGTTTCATATTCAATGCAGATTTACACAGAGCATCTTGATGTATAACGCAATGCAGAAAAATAACATTGTTCCCGGGATAGTTTTGATTAAAGAGTCCAAGAAATCCAGATTTTTTCCCTGTCATATTTGGTGCTCCCTCTGTCGTAATATTACATATATTTGTTATAGGCACTTTCATAGTTAAAAGCCCCTCCTGAAATTCACGAAAAATATCGTGTCCTGTTGTAGTTCCCTTTAAAGAACTCATTCACGCCAGTTCCTCGGTAGTTTCAAAGTTCTCATCAACACCTCTTATAAATAATACTAATTGAGCAGTATCATTTATATCAGTGCTTTCATCCATAGCTATAGAGCAAAATTTAAACTGGCCAATCTTTGACTCTAATTGTAATGTCAAATTTTTATCGATGGCTTCGATTCTAGAAGTCACAGTTTTTCAAGATAAGCTTACAGTCTCAAAATTATTTTTCTTGTCTGGACATAAAACATCACAAACTTGGAGCATGCATTGTTTAACAAACACCCCATCACTGAGAGCTTTAGTATTTTTAGCAATATTGTATGCTACAATGTAACTTGCATGTGTAGCTGCTTCTTGAATAGTGTTTACTTTGTTGAAAACATTTTGTTGGCTTGATAATCTTTTGCAAAGACTTTCTACATTTTGTTTTCTTTCATATTCAGACATTTCCTCGTAATTGGAATTATTATGCTTAGATGTGAAATGACGGGAAATGTTATATTCTTTGAAGACTGCAACAGCTTCATTGCAGATGAGACACACTGGTTTATCTTTAACAACTGTAAAAAAATATTTCCAGGTCCATTCATCATTAAAAGCACGGCACTCTGAATCAACTTTACGTTTTTTAGTAGACATTTGGGGTTGAAATATTTTACGATAAACCCAAACAAGCACCATCCTAGCTACGCTATACTTTTAATACTTTCACCACTATTCACAATGATGCTATATGTCCGCAATCTTTTCATACGCAATTAATAATATTAAAACTTGCGTCAAAAGAAAAAGCCGCTGGCTGGAGCTTAAAATGCGCAGTCTGCCACATGTGTGGTGTAATTCAACTATATTGCAGTCTAAAAACTTCCGCTTTTAACATTTTACCGATTTAAAGCTGTCGGTAATTGATATGTTTGTCGATTTATGCTTTGTAGAGCAAAAATAAGAATATAAAAAGATCATCAGTCCTTTGAAAAAAAGGAAACAAAAGTAATATTTAACAAAGTAGAAAAGGAGATGGATATAAAATATAAAATAAATGTTTTCGTTTAATTTCCATCGGACCGGCAAATTAAAATCCGCGGGCCGGATAAAACCTTCTGGCGGGCCGGAGTTGGCCCGCGGGCCGTAGTTTGCCCATCCCTGCACTAAACCAAGCATTTTTCGCCATAGCTGACCGGGTGGGAAATGTAACATAAAGGTGTTACAGGGCGCTTACTCGTTGGGAAGCGGCTGCTCCGCAAACTTAAAAGCGTCATTCTGGTTGTTATTTTCTGGCTGAAGAAAAAAAAACACGTATGCAAATTTCATCTGGAGAAGAAGAAGAACCCTTATGCAAATTTTCGTAACACCGAATGTACGGTTCTATCAGTTTGCAGTAGTTATTCGCAGCTCCAACTTTTGAGACGATGGGGGAATTTACAAATAGGGAGAAAGCCGATATGCATTTCATCTATGAATCTTCTTTTTGTGTGATATCTCAAGAGTCTCGTCTATGACACTCCCCTTGAATCTGAACAGGAACTCGTCGCCAGAATTTTGGCCGTTACTGTCGAAGTGCGCGATATGACTGGTCTGTTCGAGAGGGTTCACCAATCCTTCCATCGTCGATGGGAGACGTGCATTCAGGTTCGCGGTCGCTCTTTTGAGCTATTACTATAATTATTGTTTATTAAATGTCATTTTATAACTTTTAAGTTATTCTTGTGTTTTCGCCTCATCTCATCGGTTTCACCATGCTCATCGGTTTTACCATGAAGCACCTACTGGCGCCTTTACGTTTCATTTCCAACCCGGTAAACTATGACGAAAAATCTTTGCTTTGGTGTGTACTAGTAAAAGCTGGCCCCTCTTTTTTGAATCACCCTGTATATACGAGATAGGGAGGGAGGGAAACAATCCTTCTTCAAAGTTCATATGAAAAGCATATTCTCCTTTTGGATATCGTTTTTAAACCCCAACCGCAGGGGAGGGGCGCAATAGCTGACACTAACCTGCCAAGGCCATTCTCCAAAGTCTGCTTCTCCCTTATTGCTGGGCGACAATATTCTGCTGTTGATCCCGCTTGGATTTCGAACTCCACACCGGTGCTCATACGGCTTCACAGTGGAGGTTTCCGGGGTGTTACAGCACACGTGATAGGGGCCGCATGAAGGCGGATTGAATTTACCATCCTGGAAAAAAAAAATTAAAATGAGTAAAAACCACTTAATGGAATAGATTTGCGAACAAAAGAAGAAAAACGTTATCAAGATGTAGGGGCATGACCAGAGAAATCGCTTGTTTGGGGGGCATTCCCCAAACCAACAATCACGTTCTCCTTGCAAAGTACGAATAACAGACACTCTTTAAAATGAGGCCCGAGCGAAATCCATATCCCAATTTCCCAATTGTTTAGTGAATTTTTTAGTGAAACATGAATATGAAATAAAATGTATTTTGAAAGAATTGTTTTTAAAATTCAAGCATCTCAAAATCCCACTCACCGTATGATCTTTAAATTTTATCAGCAGAAAAATATATTTTTCCTCCTCTTTAAAAAAAAATTATATATGTGGTGTTATTGGTTGATTTAGAGCCAATTTTTACTTTCCCTGCAATACATGGTAATGTATAGGGAAAGTATTGGAATCATACCGAAAATCGCAACTCGAATTTTCGACGGATCTACACGTTTCGAGACCCCTAGAATACGAAAAAACTATTTTTAGCATGACGCTGTGTGTGTGTGTGTCTGTCTGTCTGTCTGTGTGTGTCTGTCTGTCTGTGCAGATTTTGTATCCACTCTAACTAAAAAAGAAATTGACCGAATTTCACAAAATTTGGTAGATAAGTCACCTGTGGCAGAATCTGGAGCTGATTAGTTTTGGGTACGATTCGGGATAAAAGAACCCGTCTTTTTTTGCGAAATGGCCCGCAAAAGTTTGTATCCACTCTAGCTGAAAATCTAATGAACCGAATTTCACAAAATTTGGTAGATAAGTGGCTTGTGGGTCATATTGGTGCTGATTAGGTTTTGGTATAATTCAGAAAAAAATAACCTGCCTTTTTTTGCAAAATGGCCCGCGAAAATCGACAAAATCTAAACTAAAAAACTACGTATGCTGAAATATATCCATTAAATGCTTGTTTTATACGTAATTTTTAATGAAGAAAAGAATAAGACCAACACCATTACACTAGGACTAGCCGTTCTTGAGATATTTTCGTTTTTTCGTTTTTTCTCTATGCCACCTTAGAAAATGAGTCCAGTTACCAAATGAGAACGAAAATTGAATTAATAATGAATTAAATTTAATTAAAATAAAGAGAGTGTGTATATAAGTGTGCAGGGAAAGTCATGTGCTGCCCACATCAGATTTTTTAGTTTTAACTTCACGTGAGCCACTAGAATCGGAGAACTCGTAGATTTATCATTCCGACCGGAACAGATTTGCTGGAAATACGTCGATCGCTATGGGAAACCGTGTTGAAGACCCAGACTGCCCGACTCACCCGAGGGTAGAGCAGCTATTTGGATGGCCGGATGGGAAACCGTGTTGAAGACCTAAGCCGTCCGACTCATCCGAAGACTTGAACAACCAGAGGGACGGCCGGGATGGGAAACCGTGTGTAGCAGTTGTTTCAAGAACCTTCTCTGCTTTCTTGAAAGAAATTGAAATTTATTTCGGAAAATTATTTTAGAGAAGAAATTCTGCGATTACGCTATGACCGTGACCTCTTTGAACACACACTGTGCTCGATATTAGAGGCGGCGGATGCAATATGAGGGCGCTCGGGATTATATTTTATTTTGTTATATTATTTGCAGAAGATTTTTCAAGGATACATTTAGAAAGATGATCGTCCGCAAGCCCGCTTATTCACGGCCTACCACACGCTCAAGATCCAATCAGCAGTGTCCTTCATTGGCACAAGATTAAAACAACTTTATTGTTTCTATATCATCCACACATGTTGATAGTCCAGAGTTTGGTCCGATGACTACTTTAGATTTAATTATGTTTTAATATTAATTAAACAGAAAAAGTGGCAACATATAGAACATCCGGCCCCATCTACTTCAAAATCAATCTATAAGGATAATATGCTAAATCTCAAACTGGATGAAAACATCTGATATGAAGGGGACCTTGTAGCCCTTGTTTTCTTTAAAAGTACAATGATTAATTAAAAATTTAATATAATTAATACATATCTAAAAGAAAATTCAAAGAAACGGCGATCTGCCTTTCCATTAAATCTTTAATTTTATTATAACATGTCTTCAACTGTTTCTCAGTTTGACCAACCTGTTAAAATTACCCTAATATAACCATGCTAAATATCTAAGCTATCCATCAAAAGTTGAGAATAAACTCTGTAAATGTTTTTAAAGTTAATTACTTAAACACGAATTGCGCATGCAAGAATCCCAGAAAAGTGTAAGGCATAAAATTTGTATGAATCACCTTGTTCAAATTTTATAAAGCAAAGCATGGTAATTTTCAAAATAAAAAAATATGTTTCTTACTATTCGGCATATTACATTATCAAAAATCTGTTTTCGCTTCATCATTTATTTTTGTTTTATAATATACTGCCTATTATATCAATAAATATCCGAAAGTGGTTAAGAAAACATATTTTCCAACATAGAAAATATATTTAATAGATTTAATTGTTTATATTAGTAGTTCTGAAATAACTTAAAAATATTACCAAAGGAAGCTCAGCAGGATTTGGTCTTTTTCTTGCGTCAATAATTCCTCCGCCGTCAGTAACAATATGCCCATCTTTACACTGGTAATAAGGAACACAGATGCAATTTCTATCTTCTATTGAAATTGGTTTATCGTCTTCATCATAGCCATCACTTTTATCTTCTTTTCCATCATCTTTATAATCATTATAGTCATCATTCTTAGGTTGGTCATATCCGCCCAAATCTACTTTATCAGTTCCGCGATCGTCATTAG
Source organism: Amaurobius ferox (assembly GCA_951213105.1). NCBI lineage: Eukaryota > Metazoa > Arthropoda > Arachnida > Araneae > Amaurobiidae > Amaurobius > Amaurobius ferox. The sequence continues at coordinate 18,759,567 of OX578151.1, forward strand.
TCTTATAACCTCCACCATGTCGTGATGGTTTAATTTCATAATCATCCTCAGCTGGTTTGGGGAGTCCTTCCCTGTTTCCACCAGGTTTTGGATTATACCCTCCTCCAGGTCTTCCTCCAACATCACCTTTATCATCTTCTCTGTCAGTATCATAATCATCCCTATCTACCACTGGCTTTGGATTATATCCCCCTCCGTTTCCAGGTCTTGCTGGCTTCAAATCGTCACCTGTGTCTACGACTGGTTTTGGATTATACCCTCCATTGCCCCCATATCCACCACTTCCACCACCTCCACCAGTTGGTCTACCTCCTCCAGGTTTGAGATCCACTTCTCTGTCTATTACCGGCTTCGGATTACGACCACTACGATTGCCACCACCTCCACTAGGTCTTCCTCCAGGATTTAGAATCTCATCTCTATCTACTGGCTTTGGATTATAACCACCACGGTATCCACCTCCACCATCACTGGGCCTTCCACCAGGCTTCAGGCTGTCATCTATATCATCCACTGGCTTTGGATTGTAACCACCACCGCTACCATATCCACCTCCACTAGGTCTTCCACCAGGATTTAGATCCTCATCTCTATTTACTGGCTTTGGATTATAACCACCACGATATCCACCTCCACCACCACTAGGTCTTCCACCGGGCGTCAGTCCATCATCTGTATCATCCACTGGCTTTGGATTATACCCTCCTCCACTACCACCAGAATTTATAGCACGCTTTAGACCATCGTTTCTACTACCAGAGGGTCTTGGTGGTACTGGCCAATCATCTCGGGATAGTTCTGTTGGCCTGTCTTTGTCTGGCTTGAATGCATCATCATGATGTGCTTCTTCAATGTATCCTTCTTTAGATCCACATCTTCCGTGTCTGTCACATTTATCAGGAGGCGGACGATAGCGCCTGCTTTCGATATCCTGTTGATACGTTGGAATGACCAGTTGAAGCGTGACGAGCAGACACAAAGCAACAGGAATACAACTGGTTATCATGCTAAAATAGATTGCACGAAATATTAGATAATGTCATGAAGTCAATTAAATACTTTTTGAACCACATCAAATAACTCAAAGTAACTGAAAACATTCAATGGCACTGATCATATAAGTATAAAATAACACATTATAGTAACAAAATTAGTAAGTTTAAGAAACGGGATTAGCCAATACACTATTTTGAAGGGTTTTGTTTTTAAAACCAGACTAACTGGGTTTTATTGGAATTTTTAGACACAAAAGAAAATCGCTTTTTACTAGGTAAAAATGTAATGTAAGTACTAGTGTAAAGGTAATGATTTATTAATGGTAAGAACGCTTCTCCAAAATTTCCGTACAATATATAACTAATTATCTCTTTGTAAACATTTAATAATTTAATATCCTTAAATACCAATGCATTTTTTATGTCAATATCTACAGAGTAAAATCATAAGCAAAATGTGACGAGGATGAAAAGGAAGTACATAACGGAAGTGACATCATATTGTTATAAATACCTAACCGGAGACCATTGTTATAATTTGAAGGTCTGAGTCACTTGGCCTTGGCTACAAATTAGATCACCTTGGCGACGAATTTGAACAAAATTACCGTCAAATTGGCAATTAATGACGAATTCTGGAAACTTCTCGAATTTTGTAAATTGCGTAAGAATTTCGCGAGCTACGTGCTTTTCCCAGAACATTCCACAGAGAGTATATAAGTTCTTCATCATTCAGTTGGGTTGTTGAAGTGATGTGAAATACCTGTCGAATTCAATACAGAATTCACACATTTTTGTAATGATTTTGAAAAAACTATATATATAAACAATGATAAGAATTTTATTTTCTAATATATTCAATCTGATAGCCCTTTCGTTGAATTATCATATTACATCTTGATTTCCAAGGTAAAACAGCTTTCCTTGAAATATGAAGATTGATTTTGTTCCACTCCTCCACCACAATCTTCCAGAGTCCATCCAATGTTTTGGGATATTGCTGCTTATAAAGAACTTGTTTTAAAAGTCCAACTGCACAGTCATCCGTAGGAGGGGGGACTTGGGTGGGATACATTTAAATGGAATAGCCTCGATTCAGGTTTCAATTCTCATTTTTTCAAAAAATATAGCAGTAGATTTAGCGGTATGGCTGGTAGCCTTATCCTGATGGAACTTAATACAGTGAAAACTGTTTGGGTAAAGTGATGGAATGTCTTTTTTGAAAACAGGTGTTAAAACATCTTTCTAATAGTAATCCGAGTTAATTTTGACATTTTTTTCTACTTTCCGTATTTTAAATTTTCCGTTATAAGATAATCCATAAATTACCATAAAATCCTTAGCAAAACGTTCCTTGTTTTCTTTGAACCTATTTTTGTTGGGTATGTATTTTTTACCTTTTTCCCAGTCAAATATAAACTTTGACGTTTCTTTCCTTTTTTATTAATTATGTCACTTAATTTATGTGTAGAAATATTAAAACCATACTTTTCACATCTTTTTTTAATAATCGAATAAGAGTATTATAATTCAATAACAGTATTTCTCTTCGGAAAGCACAAAAATATAGCCTTCGATCCATTGTTTATTTTCTAGCGACATTTTAAAGCAAAGAATATGTTTAATGATGCAGACGATAATTCAACCCTATTCCGACTTGATGCCAGGCAGGTTTTTTTTTATTTAAATTTAATTCATGGAGAAAGTCAAAATCGTTACAAAAATATGTGAACACCCTCTGTAGAAGTACATACACTATAGGTATCGACTTTTATCCCTTTTATCTCGTTCAAATAGTTTGTACCTTAACACCAATTCTACTGGAAGATTATAGAATTCTGTTCCACTTATCTTGAAATCAATGAACAACGAAAATAGTTTTAAGAAGTACCTAAAATCATTTCCCTTGTAAAATGTGATCGTTTTGTCAATCTATTGTTGTTGTTTTTATACTTGTATGTCTACTAGCTGTTTTTAGTCTGTTTAGCTACTAATTTTGCTCTGACACTGACTATTAATATTATGCTAGCCAGTGGTCGATTTGGATGGGGACTGTAGACCCGGCAAGCCCATTAGAACGTATTTTTCCGCAGTTCGTTGTCACACTGGTATGCATTCACGTATGAGATTGTAATTGTACCTATTATGTGGCAAAATAAAGTTTATTATTATTATTATTATTATTTGTTTTTATTATTCTGTTGCTCAGCATGCTTGGAATATTTGCCGTTTCTTTATCTAACATTTGGAGTCTGCTTTCTCATTTTCTAACACATTCGCAATACTCAAAATAACCACTACACTGTTTGAAAACAAGACTCTCTGAACTTTTGGATAATAATTCTTGAATCTCAACAGTCTTAGACAGTCATTTTCTATATAATCTCAACGTTATTGGACGGTCATTGCCTGAATATTCATTGAATTATCTCCTTGCTGTCACATAATTTTGCCTGAGGTCCAGATAAGCCCTCCTAGCTCTCATTAATTGCTCCTCAGAGATTGTAATTGTACCTATTATGTGGCAAAATAAAGTTTATTATTATTATTATTATTATTATTTGTTTTTATTATTCTGTTGCTCAGCATGCTTGGAATATTTGCCGTTTCTTTATCTAACATTTGGAGTCTGCTTTCTCATTTTCTAACACATTCGCAATACTCAAAATAACCACTACACTGTTTGAAAACAAGACTCTCTGAACTTTTGGATAATAATTCTTGAATCTCAACAGTCTTAGACAGTCATTTTCTATATAATCTCAACGTTATTGGACGGTCATTGCCTGAATATTCATTGAATTATCTCCTTGCTGTCACATAATTTTGCCTGAGGTCCAGATAAGCCCTCCTAGCTCTCATTAATTGCTCCTCAGTGCGATGTAACATCATTGCCTACTTGATTTTCCAATGAAACTTGGTTTAAGTCTTGGCCCCTAGAAGACCACACCTGCAATTTGTGTGAAGTGAATTTATTGGGGTCATGACCTTCCGGGCCAACACTGTCATAAGACGGCGCCTACAAGTCTATGCTTTGTTTTGCTATAAATAGTCGTAAATATCAAAACTGCAATAGCTTTTTTCTAGTCTCACAATTATTATTATTATTATTATTATCATTATTATTATTATTATTATTATTATATAAACTAAGGGAGAAATGAAAAATCGTGTACCTTCAACTTTCATTTTCATTGTAAATATAAAATCAAATCATATTTAATTAAAATCAAATCACATTGAATCAATATTAAATCAATTTTAATCAAATTCAAATCAAATTTATTAATACAACAAACAATATAATACAAACAAGCACAACAACGAACAGAAAAACACAACATAAACACAGAACACAAACAATTGGTTACAATGAAGCCTAGGGACTAGCACGTCCATTCAGGTCACTAAGATAAACTATAATAAGGGGAAATTGGAAACAGGTGCAATACAATTATTAACAAAACTATACTAAGAATAATTTTAAAAAAAATATTCCCGTATATGAATAAAGATAATATTTAACTTAGACTTAAAACAGTTAGTTGACTTTTAAAAAAAAAATCAATGAACGACGAAAATTGTTTTAAGAAGTACATAAAATTATTCCTCTTGTAAAATCGGATCGTTTGTTAATCTATTGTTTTCTTTTCATACGACTTGTATTTCCTCGTACTTGTATTTCTACTAACTATTTCTAGTATGTTTAGTTACTAATACAACTTTTTTAGTTATTAATACAACAAATAAAATAAAAAAAAATAAGCACAGCAACGAATAGAAAAACACAACATAAACACAAAACCAAATTATGTCATTAGGTAGAACATTAAAATTTTTAGGGGCTCACCACAAGAAGTTCTTATGCAAAATTTCATGACTAGCTTTAGAAATAACACAATTCGGTTTTTACTTAAGAAAAAAATACATTTGAAGATATAGAGTTGAATAATAATTAACATGTGAAAGCGTTTCCTTAACATAAATGCAAATAATGTGTACAATTTGAACATGACATATATTAATACGGTATTGGGGTAATGTATTTTTTCTAAAAATAAAAGCTAAGGGACCGGGTTGGGGGGGGGGGGGGGGTCCATTCCGACTAACAATGATTCAAAATCTCGAAATATGTACTTAATTTATAGACCGTCTTTTCCTCATTCTGTGCACTCTCTACTGTCTATTGTTGCTAACGCGCAATATTTCCTTATTGGCCCCTCCTCTTTCGCCTATCGCAAAGGCCAGGCGAAGAAAACACAGTCTATGACGTCAGCATGACGTGTGGATAACGTGATTCCAGGATTTCCCAGTTAGAAGAAGGGCTGCCAGATTTGGCGGTTTATCGTCAATTTGTGACATTTAGCGACTTCCGGAATGTACCACAAACTTCACGAAATAACAATTAGTCTAGGACAGTGTTCTTCAACCTTTGTCATCGCGCGGAACCCTTTTTTTGAGATATTTTTTTTATGGAACGCTTCGTTCAGTAGCACACCCAGATTTGATTTTAGGGGGGATGTGTCATATTACGTATTACATGTTATGAACAAGGTGCGTATCTGCCTTTGTTATAAAAACTTTATATAAGATATAAATTTGCATTAATTCAAACAAGAAGACAAATATTTCATATAAAGTATTTGTATTATACATATGTATATCATATGAAATTGAAAACAAAGAAAAAAAATCTGATGTGGGCAACACATGACTTTCCTTATATAATATAATGAATTTACTACTTTTACAGTAAAAAAATAGGTTTTTCTTATAGTAGATACTAATATTCTTTCCAAGATATTGAATTTTCGACAATTAGTCGTCATTTTCATTGATTTAGTCTCATTTTTATCCATTTGGCGAGATTTTCATTAATTTGGCAACATTTCAAAAAAGTCACCAAGTTGGCGACATTCCGCAAAATTCGTCGCCAAAATCTCGCCAAGCGTTATGCACTAAGAAAAAAGTTATTCTTACAGCAGATAAATGACTATTGGCGTTCAAATACAAAAGTATTATTCAAAGTATATTTTTTCATGAATGGAACGAGCTAGATACACGAGAATGATGTCACTCAATTTATCGCATGGTATTACATATGAAAAGTGAACATGTTTCTCAATAGGAATTTTTTTTTTATGTGACTTTTTCATAATTTTTTTGAAAAATGCACAATATCTCGAGAACGGTTCATGTTAGCGTTCTAAAATTTATGCCAATCGTTTTCTAATGAAAAATTACATAAGAAATGTCTATTTGCATAACTTTATTAGCGGTTTTGATTTTTTGACGATTTTTTCAGAATTTCATTCGAAAATTTAGGGGGGTTTTGAACATTCGATTACGTATAAAAACAATAGGCTTCCAGTGCTTACGGATTGTGAGTTTTGTACCAAATTTGGTTCGAATCGGTCCATTCGTTCGTCAGTTATCGTCTCCACAGACTCACTGACACACACACACACACACACACACATACTTTCACACACACACACACACACACACACACACACACACACACACACACACACACACACAGACATCATTTCAAAAATGTTTGATTCGTGATCAGGGATGCTTGAAACGTACTCTCCCGTCGAAAACTCGAATTCGAATTTTCGACCCCGTCACAATACTTTCCTTATACATTATGTATATAAGGAAAGTAACAAAACAAAAACAACGAATTGTAGTATCGACTCGCGGAATCCCTAAAGCGTTTGAGTGGAACCCTAGGGTTCCGCGGAACACAGGTTGAAGAACACTGGTCTAGGAGATATGGAGAGATTTCCAGAAATTATGAAAAGGACTCATCACTCCGTTGGAGGCGGATTGACGAATTGACGTGACACGAACTACGCTGGACTGTGATTTTTGTCAATGTTTTGAGAATAATATCGCTTATTCTATGAAATGAGTGGAGCATTTAATTGCTGTTTGATTGTATACTATTCCTGTTTGTATTGTGTTTTTGAATAAACGTAAGTTATCCAGAAAACATGGACTCGTCCTTGTACCCTGAGTATACATCCACGATTCAAAAGGATACGTTTCGTAACACTATACAGGGTTACAAGGAAAGTCCTTCCTCAGGGAAATATCTCACGAACTATGGCAGCCAGTTATGTACTTCTTGTGCCGTTGTACAGGAAACCCCCTATGGGCCATACGACGAGCACAGGAGGACCCCGTGGCTCGATTTTGCGTGGGATGTTAGGGGTCCAACTCGACCTTTTTTGAAGATACGGGAAAAGTCAATTTGAAAGCTGTAAAGCGAGTCACATTTAGTACAGAAATGTTTTAGTTCCATAACAAAATCTGGAAAGGAACGAGTACGAAAATAAGAACAAAAAGCTGTCTGATTGTGTCCGGGGTATATTTACATAAAGTTAAAATGTCGTGCTTCATGCTAATTCTGCAGAGTATACAAATGACATGAGAGGGAGATATGGCAACAGTTCGTGACTGGAATCGAACGCTTTGCTACTACTATGCAAATCCATTATATTTGCACAGAGGTTCCCTACTGGCTGACAGCTTCCACACTTTATGCAAATTCTCCATCTGTCAATCTATTTAAGGAAGGAAATTTGTCTGTTATGCAACATATTGTCTGTTTTACACTCACATATTGTTGTCTTGTCTAAACACTCGGTTGTTACTTTCCGATGTTTTGATTTTCTAGGGGGAGGCTACCCTGTCCTTTTCCATCTTTTGCTATGGAACTAATACATTTTTGTATTAAATTTGACTCGCTTTACAATTTTCTAATTGACTTTTCCCTCTATCTGCAAAAGAGGCCGAGATGGGCCCCTAATTCCCCCCAAAATGAGGATTACTGAATCTAACCCCGACTTTGGTCTCACTGTGTAGTCCAGGGACGGGGTGCAGGATTCCTATTGTTGCGAACGCGCAATGTTCCGTTTGGCGCCTCCTCTTTTGTCTGACTGGAAGGCCAGGCGAAGAAAATACAATGCGTGACGTCAGCATGACGTAAGGATGACGTGAACTCAGGGTTTCCAGGATTTCCCAGTTAGAAGGATGGTTTACAGATTTGGAGATTTATCGATAATTTGGCGGCATTTGGTGACTTCCGGGATGTTCCAGAAACTTCTCGGTAGAACGATTATTTTTTGAGATATAGAAATTTCCAAAAGTTTCTATGGAGATAAAAAGGACTCAGCCCTCCGTTGCAGGGGAGTTGACGAATGGACGAGTGACATTGGACTGTGATTTTTGTCAATATCTTGAGAATAGTAGCGGCTGCTTTGTGAAATACCTTTCGTCAACTTTTTGAGAGTAATATTGCTTATTCTGTTAAATTAGTGGAACATTTAAGCGCTGTTGGATTGTATACTGTTCCTGTTTACTTTGTGGTTGTGAATAAACGTTAAGTTATCCAGGAACTTGGATTCGTTCTTGTATCCTGCGTGTACACCCATGATTCCTCAGGATACGTCCGTAACACATATACAACGGCAGAAGAAATACATATATAGCTGCCATAGTTCGTGAGGAAGGACTTCCCTTGTAACCCTGCATATAATCCAATATTTATTAAATACTTTTTTGTTAGTTAAATTCAGTGTTTATTACATATGGCCGAGTTCGGTTCAAAAACTACGGTCCTGGGGTATAATAAATAAAGCACTATTCAGGAATGTTGGCGGATTAGCGAACTTTTACAAATGAAAAATTTTTCAAAGCATTTTCTAACTTTATTCAAATGTTTTAAGGGAAAATATCTGGAAAATTTCGTAGTTATTCCTTTCCCTACATACACTTCGCTGTGACGTGAATGTTACATTGCAGAAACGTAACTGGACGTAACAGCAGTGTTACGAAATCACGGTACAAAGACATTACAATGTGACGTCACGTACAAGTTAACTTGCGATGTCACAAACTACCCTGAAAATGACCAAATTGACTTCGCTGTGACGTGAATGTGAAATTGACGAGACGTAATGCGAAGTCCTGTCACGTCCCAAAATCACAAGGTGACGTAAATGTTACGTCACTGTAAAAAAAATGCTGTTAGGGCAGTATAATGTAATAAAATAATTTTTTGGGTAGAGGATTACAAAGTCACTTAGACTCACAATTTTTATTTTGAAGTAACAGTTTTATAACATGGGTATAAATGAAAAAATAAATAAATATTGTTTATAAATATATAAAGAAAATGTCATATGATGCCGGCATTAAATCCAAGTTTTTAAAAATAACTTTTGCAAAATATTTTATAAGAATAACTTAAGGAAGCTAATAAAACTATGTTAGTTTTGTATCCCGATGCTGTTTATAATAGACGTAGAATAAATTATGGAATTTAATGGCTCACACGCCAGATATTGATTAGAATAACTATCTGAACGTTATTAATATATTAGCAGATATAACCTGGCGTTGCTCGTGATTTAAAATATGTACAAATTCCTGTAGTGTTTTGACATTGTCATTCAAAACGTCTATTAAAATATTTACTATAATTTACCTAAAAAGAAATATACAAATCTCTGTTCCAGCTTATCTTCAGAGTTAGATCTGAAGAATAAAACATTCGGGTCCCGTTTGTCAGCAAGTTTACAGAAAATATGAAGTTGGATCAATATTTACCAAAATGAAATCTCAAAATTGATATTAGAAAATATACCCGTGCTATTTTTATACTGTTTCAACAATCGGCTGAGTACAACATATGAGTTTGCCAAAAGATTTGCCAAAATAAAACAGATGACTATTGAGAAGATAAAAATAATTTCCTGAATCTCATATCTCAAGACCTTAATTGATATATTTCCAGTCAAAAATGAAGTACCTCCTATTCATAAAATTTATTTTAAAATCCGTTTCTTTATTTAAATTAGATAAATTAAATTAAAAAATCGTCTGCCGTATAAAAATATTTTATTTAATTCCGTTGCTAAGCAACATGGTATCACTTTCTTCAAATAAACTTTCGGAAAATATAGAGTCTGCATAATGCTATGTTTATGAAAAGTTTTATTGTGCGACTTTTTATTAAATCACGACATTGAGGTAAATGCAAGGAGTTAAAATTTCATATTAAGAAAGCGCCAATATCGTTTGAGACAATCATTCAGGTGGCGCTGATATAAGATAAGTAGCCCACCATTGTATATATTTCTATGGCGAAAGGCCTAAAATATTTATTTAAACTGTCCATTTTGTAGAAATAAATTATCAGCGCAATGCAAATTAGAACTGAAACAATAAGAATTATTCGTACGTATTCAAAATTATTTTACCTTTCAATTTATTTTTATCTCCCTATATTCTGTAATCTATCCTACAATTATGAAAAAAATATGGTGTGGGCAACACATTACTTTCCTTATATAATGCAATGAATTTACTAATTTTACAGTAAAAACAATAGGTTGTTCTTATAGTAGATACTTATATTCTTTCCAAGATATTGAATTTTCGACAAATAGTCGTCATTTTCATTGATTTGGCGTCATTTTAATCCATTTGGCAAGATTTTCGTTAATTTGGCACCATTTCAAAAAGTCGCCAAGTTGGCGACATTCCACCAAATTTGTCGCCAAAATCTCGCCAAGCTTTACGGACAGTTATTCTTATAGCAGATAATTGACTATTGGCGTTCAAATACAAAAGTATTACTCAAAGTATCTTTTCTCATGAATGGAACGAGTTAGATCCACGAGAATGATGTCACCCAATTTATCGTATGATATTTCATATGAAAAGTGAACATGTTACTCAACAGTTAATATTTTTTTAATTTATGGGATTTTTTTATAAATATATTAGAAAAATGTGCAATACTAGGTTCATACTAGCGTTCTAAAGTTTATGTCAATCGTTTTCTAAGGAAACATTACATAAGAAATGTCTATTTGCGTAACTATATTAAGGTTTTGATTTTTTGATGATTTTTTCAAAATTTCACTCGAAAATTTAGGAGGATTCTGAACATTCGATTACATTTAAAAACAATAGGTTTCCAGTATTTACGGATTGTGATTTTTTTACCAAATTTCATTCGAATCGCTCCATTCGTTCGTGAGATATCGTCTCCACAGACTCACTGACACACACACACACAGACATCACCTCAAAAATGTTTGATTCATGATCAAGGATCCTTGAAACGTGTTCTCCCGTCGAAAACTCGAATTCAAATTTTCGACCCCGTCACAATACTTTCCTTATGCATTATGTATATAAGGAAAGTAAAAATACTGATTAACTATACTCATAAGGGAATCCTTAACTAAAAAATAATTAAAAATGCGTATACTAAATACTACGCCTTTCTGTTGTCTCAACTAACAATAGCGACTACTTTACCAAAACTAGCGACACCTAGATATCATTCTCAAAGCATTATGACATTTTTAAGCGTTTGATCCATAAGCGTTTTATCTCCTGCTTTCTAACACCATGATCACGAGAACTGGTCCTAGAAACTCTAAACATGAGTATAGTTATCCAGAGTGTAGCAGAGTAATAACCATAACAAATTTGCAAAAAAAAAAAAAAAAAAAAATCCTCACAAACTGTGAATGTGTATAGACAATCAGACTAGCTTTCCATTTTATATATATAGATGAACTTATATACTCAAAAGTTTTGTGAAAGTATGTCTCTTTGGGAAAACTTTCCATAAACCGCTAGTTTTCATTGCTGTACAGAAATAAGTGCAATCCAACTGCATTATTTTGAGACTGGCGGTTTGACCTAAATTTTGTTTCAGAATAAACTGAAATATTTATTCCAACCATTTCAATGAAAGTTAAATCCTTGATTCAATGCGTAACAGATTAAAAACATTACATTTTCATAATAATATAAACTTACATTTTCATAATAATATCGTTGGTCTGTAAAAAATTTGATGTGGGCGGCACATGACTTTCCTTATATAATGCAATGAATTTAGTACTTTTACAGTAAAAAAAATAAAATTGATTATTTTTATAGTAGACATTTATATTCTTTCGAAGATGTTGAATTTTCGTCAATGAGTCGTCCTTTTCATTAATTTAGCATCATTTTTATCCATTTGGTGAGTTTTCCGTTAATTTAGCAACATTTAAAAAAGTTGTCAAGTTGGCGATATTCCACCAAATTCGTCGCCAAAATCTCGCCAAGCGTTATGGAGAGAAATAAGTCATTCTTACAGCAGATAAATGACTATTGACGTTCAAATACAAAAGTATTACTCAAAGTATCATTTTTTATGAATGGAAAAAGTTAAATCCACAAGAATTCATTTTTAGTTGTGATTTTGTATTCCATTCTTTATTTAAATTGTTTTTTTTTTAATATGAAATTTGTATCATCCATTTAAGTTGCATACTTGTAAAATTATATTGTTTTCAATCACATATAATGCATTACACTTCACTCCTTACATTATTTTTATGATTGTCTTTGTCCTTATGACTTGCATTATGCTTTATTATTTCCTCTTTTTGTCTTAATTTCTTTGTATTTGTAGAAAATTTTGGAATAGTGTATTATGAGTTACTACATACATTCTAACTTTGGATTTAATAATTTATATTTATATATATATATATATGTATATATATATATATATATATGTGTGTGTGTGTGTGTGTGTGTGTGCGGCGTCTGTCTGTCTGACTAATACAACAACAATTAAATCCTTAGAGATACTCTATGATATATAAGACTAATCATAAAAAATCATTAATACACAAAATTAAAACATAAGAATAAAATGATAGGGGGGAGGAATAGACCATAAAACATGGGAAATAAAACATTTATATAAATAAAATTAAAAATTTGTATGTATGCACGTATGTTTGTCTCATCATCACAGGAGAATAACTGCACTGAATTTGTTGAAAATTTGTGGGTATCCTTGGAATAGCCTAACTTAAAATTGAATCTATATTTCGAGTTTCTATGACTAGGGGTTGCGTAGATATAAATAAAAAACGCGCAATAAACCTTTCTTAGACATAGCATTATGCAGACGATATTTTTTCCGCAAATTTATTTGAAAAACAATGATACCATGTTTTTAAGCAACGGAATTAAATTCAATTAGATTATATAGCAGATGATTTTTATTAAACCTTTTCTGATTTAAATAATTAAGAAATGCATATAAAAATAAATTTGATTGACTAGCGGAATTTTTGACTGGATTACATCCATTACGGCTTTCGGGCTAAAAGGTTACAGAGATAATTGATACTTTCAATTTCTAAAGCCATCTGCTTTAATTTGGTAAATATTTCTAAACTCATATATTGTGTTTAGCCAATTGTTGCCCAGCAGAATAAATATGGTACGCGTATATCTTCTAATAGCATTTTAGCACTTTCATTTTGGCATATGTTGATCCAATTTCATAGCGCTTTCATTTTGACATATATTGATCCAATTTTGTATTTTTTGCAAATTTATTTACAAACAGAACATGGGTGTTTTATTTGTCAGAACCTCCTGTGAAAATCGATTTGTATAGTGAGAACAGAGATTTTTCTGCTTCTTTTTAAGAAAATTAATTTAAAAAATTTGATAGAATGTTTTGAATAGCAATATCACTTGAATTTTTACTATAAGAATTTGCACATAATTGTGAATTTTAAGTTTCTTTATATTATATATTCCGTACGAAAAACAGGCTAGTAGGAAATAAATTCAATTAAGAGAATAATGGAATGGATTGGATTGGATAGCAAGGGATATAAGGCAAAGAAATTGTAAAATCATCAAGGGGTGCATACACAATTTTCCCTAAAAACCAGCCCTTTTCATTAATATATATAGAATATCTAAACATCTCAACGTCCTTCAATGAGGTCAAGTTTTTTACCCTTTCATGGCATCTCATGGTATCACTCCCAAGAGGTGGTGCCAATTCTTCTTCCTAACTTTGAGTAATTGGTGTCAGATGTGGGATTGATCCGGCTAAAAGATTGAAGCGTGGGAAATGCTCTTTAGGTCAATAACAGGCGGTAAAAGCTTAGCACAAACAATTATTGAAGTGCCATAAATTGTATTCTAGATCAGATTTAAATCCGAAATATTATGACAAAATGTTCATACGAACTTTAACATTTTATTGAGCTTTAAAAATTTTCTTTTTTATATAGTCCATATGGCCAATATAGTCCATATGGCCAATATAGTCCATATATTAAAATATTTGAATAATTAATTATTCATCAATTAGGCGTCATTTTCATTAACTTCGCGTTACTTTTGCTATTTTAACGATATGATTCATCAATATGGAGCTAAATATCGTCAAGTTAGCAATGTTTCACTAGAATATTTGCAGAGTTCGCCAAATTTACAAACGGAGGAAAGAGCATAGAATATATTTTTACTGATGTCACCTCAACAACCTAAATGAACGATGACGAGCTTATATGCACTTTGTGAAAAGTTCTGAAAAAGCACTAACTCATGAAATTTTCAACCAAACTGCAAAATTCGGAAAGGTTTTTAAACTCGCCCAATTGGCGATATTTCGTCAAATTCTTTTCTAAGGGCACCAAATATGTTACAAAGGTCAAGTAACCCAGACTTTCAAAAAATTTCAAGAATGGTTTTCTGTTGCGTATTTGTGGCAATACAATGTTGTTTCCGTTACATATTTCTGCTTCCGTTTCATTTAAATTACATTTCTTTTAAGATTTACTCTACCCTGCGATGTTTCTTATCGAATAATAGAGATGTTTCACATCGAATCCTAAAACGGTTACCTTACACCTTTCTGGTAGGTCGGACGGTCTGGGTCTCAACAACAACAACATCGAATCCTAAGATGTGAAACATCTTAGGATTCGATGATCCTAAGATATTTCACATCCTAGGATTCGATGATCCTAAGCTGTTTCACATTGAATTACAGCCGGCCGTCCAAACAGTTACCTTACACCTTTCTGGTAGGTCGGATGGTCTGGGTCTAAACATCGAATTACAGGAATATTTTTATGAGACAGACAGTAACAAATATAATATTTAAAATGACGTCATACAAGGTAATTACGACAGATACTTAAGCTAGCATGCTTAAAATAGATATACTTAAAATTAAAAAGTTAAACTTTAGAAGCCATTTAAAATGGCGTCATATCACGCGATTACGGCAGATAATAGATATCATACTTAAAATTAAAAAAATTAAATTTTAGAAGCCCTATAGCATACTTAAAAGTAAAAAATTAAACTTTAGAAGCCATTTAAAATGACGTCATATCACGCGATGACGACAAATAATAGATATCATACTTAAAATTATAAATATTAAATTTTAGAAGCCCTTTCACCTTCCTCAAGCTCCCCGCTTGGACTTAAGTCCCTATCAAAGGCGATTCAGGTGTTAGACCTGGCCCTAATCCAACGCTGCGTTCTTATAACCTTCATATCTCTAAACATATCGATGCGCCATTTTGACACTGTCGCGCGCAAAATTTCCAGGCGGCTGCGCAGCATCAATGCCGTTTGCTATATTTCCTGACGTAACATATAATGTGAAACGGAGCACCTATGTTCGCGTTCTATCACTGGTATGACAGCAGTGGCTTGGGTTATAACTATAATATAGGAATGTAAATAACATTTGCACACTAAACCCCATTATGAGGTATAACACTAGACTTTAGTTCCGAATGTATTTAGACTGTTCCATTGTTATATATCAGCTGTGATGAATGTTTAAAAAAATCTGGTAGTTTAAGATTTAATAATTTTGCTTGCAAAATTAAATTTCAACTTTATATAAACAATAAGATGTTGCAAGAATGGCTATTAAGCTGCTTTGACGATAAAATTATGTCATTCCATTTGTTTACCGGATAAAGCACCTACAGAAGATAACTTGCAAATTAAACGTACGCCAGTTCGTTTGCTATTAGTACATTTAGAAAAAATATTTAAGTTTTTAAGGGCGAGCATTTTGATTCCAAAATCGCAAGGAAAAGAAAAAGTCTGATGTGAGCAGCATATGACTTTCTCTGCAGGCTCAAATTCACCGTCTCTTTATTACATTAATAATTCATAAAATTTAGTTTAATTGCACTAAATAACAGACATAAATAATGGACTCAAAATCGACATTGCAAAGATGCGAAAAAACTAAAATATCTCGAGAACGGCTTCAACGAGGGTTTAATTGCACAAAATAACGCCCACAATTATTTAAAATGACATTGAATTGACACTTTTAATTCAATTTTCATTCTCAGTTGATAATTGGACGTTTTTTCAACGGTGGCGCAGCGTAAATGCGAAAAGGCTGAAATATCTCGAGAACGGCTAGCCCGAGTGTAATGGGGTTGATCTTATTCTTTTTATTGTTAAACATTATGTATAAAACAAGTATTTAAGTGATATATTTGAGCATACGTAATTTTTATTTTAAATTTTGACGATTTTTGCGGGCCATTTCGCAAAAAAGGCAGGTTATTTTTTCCCGAATCATACCAAAATCTAATCAGCACCAGGATAACCCTCAAGCGATTTATCTACCGATTTTTGTAAAAATTGATCTATTAGTTTTTCAGCTAGAGTGGATACAGTCAATTTTTGCGGACCATTTCTCCAAAAAAGGCGGGTTCTTTTATCCCAAATCGTACGCAAAACTAATCAGCACCAGATTCGCCCACACGTGACTTACCCACCAAATTTTATGAAATTCGGTCCATTAGTTTTTTTTAGTTAGAGTGGATACAAAATCCGCACAGACACACACACAGACAGACACACACACAGACGTCACGCAAAAAATAGTTTTTTCGTATTCTAGAGGTCTCAAAACGTGTAGATCCGCCGAAAACTCGATTTGCGATTTTCGGTATGATTCCAAAAATTTCCCTATACATTACCATGTATTGTAGAGAAAGTAAAAATAAAGATAGAAAATGCAGAAAAATATAGCAGAAAAAATGGTTTTTACTGCATACTATGGCGGTATTACATTAAATTCACTTGAGCCCCCAAAATTGTTTACATAAGGTTTGTTTTTTGTAGATTTGCTTACGCCAAAGAATTTCAGCTGATTAAGGAATTAAAAAGACTACATAAATCTATTAAAAATGTATATTATTATAAATTTGTTTTATAAAAATAAATTTGCTTTATGTCGTATATTGACATCCTCAAATTTTTCTTTTTCATATTGCGTATTCTCACTGTATGCATAATAATTATACTGTCTTTCAACATACTTAATTTAAACTGCGTATGTAAAAAGTTTTTGTCAATGTTGAATTTTATAAAAGAGCCTTCATATGACGGTAAACGACGTGATAAATGACTATTGATGAATTGTTAGGCACCACTATATAAAGTTATTACCTAAAGCATTTTCTCTGTTGGATGGAACAAACTATATACAGATCTAAGAGAATGATGTTATCAAATTTATCGTATGATATTGTATATGAAAAGTGAACATATTTCACAATTTCACAATAGGTAATACTTCTCTTAATGTTATACGATCTTTTGATAAATTTATTTGGCAAATGTGCAATATCTCAAGAACGGTTCATGTTAGCGTTCTAAAGTTTATGTCAATAGTTTTCTAGTAAAAAATGACATAAGAAATGATTATTTACGTAATTTTATTGAAGGTTTTAATTTTTTGATGATTTTTTTTTAATTTCAATCAAAAACTCGGAAGTCTTCCGAACATTCGATTGCGTTAAAAACTATAGATTTCCAATATTCACAGATTTTAATTTTTGTACCAAATTTCGTTCGCATCGCTCCATTCGTTCGTGAGATATTGTCTTCATAGACTCTCACACTTGCACACACACATACTTACATACACGTACTTACACACACGCATACTTACACGTACTTACACACACACACACACATACTTACACACACATACTTACATGCACATACTTACACACACAAACACGCGCGCGCGCGCACACATACACACGCGCGCGTGCACACATACACACACACGCACATACGCACAAAACCTCAAAAGCGTTCGGTTCGTGTTCAGGGGCGCTTGGAACGTACATTCCCGTCGAAAACTCGAATTCGAATTTTTGACCCCATCACAATATTTTCCTTATACATTATATATAAGAAAATATAATGATACGTAATATATAAGGTATATATAGAGGAAGTAAAAATGTATAAGTGTTCTCCATAAGTCATGTTATTATGGTGTACAGTCATATATATATATATATATATATGTATATATATATATATATATATATATATATATATATATATATATATATATATATATATATATATATATATATATATATATATATATATATATATATATATATCAGGACCATCCAGATTCCACTTATTTTTATCACTAAACACTATCACAGATAGCTGTATATCACTGTAGGACATGCACTTCCTTGCCCATTGCAATTTCTCCATCTGGTGTCAAGGTCTTAGAGCTGGTTTCCGAGCCATTTTCCCACGCCTTTTGCTTTCTGTATTTCGTCTGTGATTTTTTTTTTATTATTTCCAAAAAATTTAGAGTTCGCTTTCTGTTTAAACTCCACGCTAAAAATAGTTTTTTCGTGTCCTAGAAATCCCAAAACGTGTAGATCCGTCGAAAACTCGAGTTGCAACTTTCGGCATGATTCCAATACTCTCTCTATACATTACCGTGTATTGCAGGGAAAGTAAAAATGCGCAACATCATTGTACAAAGCAATCATAAGTCAGTTAAGTGAGTACAATTGTTTCGAGGGCGTTATAATCCTCCTTCATCAGCCAAAACAGAACAAACAGTATGCACTCGTAATTAGAATAGTTTGCACTCTTAACAAAAACGAGGGCGAACAGCCATAAACAGGTCGCTCTGAACGATGACTCCTTTTATATACTCTCCATAGAACTCTCTAGGAAGGGCTCG
Organism: Amaurobius ferox; assembly: GCA_951213105.1. Classification (NCBI taxonomy): domain Eukaryota; kingdom Metazoa; phylum Arthropoda; class Arachnida; order Araneae; family Amaurobiidae; genus Amaurobius; species Amaurobius ferox. Next base: position 18,778,467 of record OX578151.1, read on the forward strand.
TATTTCCAAGAATATCCGATATGTCGAGAAAGTTCTAGCACATTCGAAAAACCGCCCCAAATCGCTAAATTAGCGATGAATCGCCAAATCTGGCTATCTCGCTCCGAAAGTTAAAATATGGTAACCCAACATTCTCGTAATAGAATATTTACTTCTTGAATATAGTAAAGGCCTTGAATAGAAGTAAAGGTCTGCTATGTATTATTTGAATAGAGGAAAAGTGCAACTTTTTATATTTTCTTAAAAATATATAAGATAAACTAATATGCTTTTAAATTAAATTATACTTTTGGATCATATTGCGGGCATTCGTGCTCTTTTATATTCCTTTTTAACACTTTACAACATAGTTGAAAAGTGTTTATGACTTTATTCATTCTATTTATCTGTGTCTCTCTGTCCGTTCGCACGATAACTGATGTAAAAATAACTTTATCAAAATGAAATTTTAGTATGTTGTTGAGACGCTCTGTGGGGTATATGGGAATGTAAATGAATAATATCATCCAATCAGTTTTGGGTTGAACCTGGGTTGAAAAAATGAAATACATTGAACCCTATGGGATCTGATTCTTCAAACATTTTTAAGCGAAGTTAAAATTCACAAATTACTTCTAAAAAATTAGGAAATATTCAAATTATCCCATAAAATATATAAAACAAATTTCAGCAAAATATGTTCAATATCTTTTTAAATAAAAATGAAAATAATAATTATACTCTATAATATGAAGAGATCACATGACTCACTTCAAAGTAAAATATGGCATCCATCTTTTTTCCCAGAGTAAAATTCGTGATTTTTAAAGTTCTTTTAAATTTATATTTAGTGTTGCATCCGTCCTAATACTGCTTTATTTTTACGTATTTTCTGTGTATCTATATTCTACGCCAACGCAATTACAATATTTTGGAGTTTAAATGATAATCAAACTTTGATTTTTTCTACAACGAAGCCTAATTTTTATGGATGCAGAATGTAAACAAGTGATTGTAAGATAAGTTGTATAAGAATTGCTGAATATTTTTCACGCAAAATTATTTAACTCTGGAGTCTGGAATGAAAGTGTATAAATAAAATATTAACTGATTTTACATAGAGAGCCAGATGATTATATTTCGATGACGTCATTTGAATAAAGTGCATTTTTTTTTCGATGAAGTTTGAAGTTTTCAAGTAAAAGAAATTATTGTAGTTCTGTGATAATTAAAAAAATATCACCGTTGAATGTATAGAATTTTAGAGATGTTTAAATAAAATTTCAGTTGGAAAGTGTTTCATAATCAATGCTTTATGCATGATTGATCTTTCTTTTTGAAAAGAACAACACTCCTTCCGGTGATTACGAACAAACACTCCTTAATATATTGTACTTTTATCTATTTGTTTGTGCAAAAAAACTTACGTACTCATAAATGAACGGTATTGTATTTCGACTGAATTATATTAATTACGAACTTTATATTTAAAAATTACGGGTATTGTTGATATTTTCAATTCCATACATCATCTGTTTTATTTTGACAAAGAGTTTTCAAACTCATATAGTGTATTCAGCGAAATGTTGAAACAGAATAAGTGTAGTACGGGTATTTACTATATCTTCTAATACCATTTTAGCGTTTTTCAATTTGGCATATACTTACGGGATCGGGATATTTTAATCTTCAGATCTGCGAATTTGAATCGACAAATTTGGCGGGCTATCTCCAAGTTGACAACTTTTTGTGTTGCTAAATTGACGAAAAAGTCGCCAAATCGATAAAAAAAAATGTCGTCAAATTGATAAAAATGCCGCCAAATTGATAAAATTATGTTTGATCAATGAAATTAGTTGTGTTTCGTTAGGGGGTAGTATTGTAATGATGTTTCGGTAGGATTTGTCTGTCAATCTGACCATTCCACTTGGCGACAAATTTGACTACTTATTAAAATATTGTTAAATTAACGAATATATAGCCAAATTGATAAAATGACACTAAATTAATGAAATTGGCGCCTAATTGATGAAAATTTTTGCAATATTTTGCAAAATTAAGTTAATTTTCCTTGATAATTTCTGTCGTTTTGTGGGAATAAGAAATATTTTTTGTAAATTTGTTTACAAACGAGACCAGAATATTTTACTGATCAGATTTGCCTATGCAGATAATTTTGTATAGCGAGAACAGATATTCTTATACTTTAGGAGATTTAAATTAAATACTTTAATAGAACGTTTTGAATAATTGTGCATTTTAAGTTTCTTTATGTTATATATTTCGTACGATAAACGGGTATACTGCTAGTAGCCGTCTATAAATATTTTAACATATACATTACAGCTCTCCAAGAATAATTCGATTGTCTTACAATAAAATTCAGAACGTTAATTCAAATTTCTATAACATCTTACATAAGAATACTAATGTTTTAAAATTCATTCTAAATTTTCAAATTTCAAATCTGCATTAATTTAATAAAATTGAAATCGTGACTTCTCAGATGCAAGAATAACATTTTCATATAGTTTGAGATTCAATGTTTTGAAATAGTGTGAATATCGTCTGCTTCCATGAAGATAAAAATGAGTGGCAAGAAATATTATAGTTGAAAACATGGAGGTAAAAGTAAGGAGTTAAAACTTCATATTAAGAAAACGCCAGTATCGTTTGGAACAATCATTCAGGTGGCGCTAGGGTAAGATAAGTAGTCCCGCATTATATGTATTTATATGGCGAAAAGTCTAAAATATTTATTTAAACTGTCAATTTTGTAACAATAAATTATTAGCGCAATGCAAAGTAGAATTGACACCATAAACAATATTCCTACGTATTCAATATTTTTTTTTACCTTTCAATTTATTTTTAACTTCATATATTCTATACTCTATCCTACAACTGTGATAAAATACTGGTTAATAATACTTATAATTAAATAACCCTTAATTAAAAAATACACTACGCCTTTCTCTTATGTCAGCTAACAATAGACTATTTTACTAACACTAGCAACACCTAGATATAATTCTCAAAACATTATGGCATTTTCAAACTTTCAACCATAAGAGTTTCATTTCCTCATTTCTAACTCTATAATAATTTAATTTTTTAAAAATTGCTTTCAATTTGCTTAGAATTAGGAACGTTGAAGATCCAGACCGTCCGACTCATCCGAACACTTGAGCAACCATTTGGGCGGCCGGGAAAGTGAGAATTAGGAACGTGTGAAAGCAATATAATTTATTATAATTGCGATGCATACCATACGTATTAGGGTAATAAAGTTCTTAAAATTAATTTACCTTTGTATCGTTGAAGTAAATAGAATTCATAAACTGGAACCATAAACAAGTTAGGGAATAACAAATTCTAAATAACTGTAGGAATCAATTCGATATCGTCTGCGTTTACAGAGATTATAAGGCGGAAACAAACATTGTAAATAGACAATCTGCAATTTAAAAAATATGATGCGGACAACACATGACTTTTCCTGTACGATGCAATGACTACTTTCACAAATAATGGTGTACAAAAGATTGACAGCACACTATTGTTATCATTGAATTTTCATCACGTAAATCGAAATTGGGTGCTTTTGGCAACTCTTGAATTCAGCAGAATGTCTTTATACTCACGCACAAGATCATCATCAAAATGCAATTGACACTTAACAGTAAAATAAATGACTATAGACTCTTGGGCTTGAAAATGCCAAAACTATTACAAAAATCTGATGTGGGCAGCACATGACTTTCCCTGCAGGCTTATATCCACGTTCTCTTTATTTTAATTAAATTTAATTCTCTTTTAATTCAATTTTCGTTCTTATTTGGTAACTGGACTTATTTTCGAAGGTGGCGTAGAGAAAATACGAAAAAACTCAAATATCTCGAGAGCGGCTAGTCCTAGTGTAATGGGATTGGTCTCATTCTTTCTTCGTTAAAAATTACGTATAAAACACGCATTTAATGGATATATTTAAGCATACGTAGTTTTTTATTTTGATTTTATCGATTTCTGAAGGGCCATTTCGCAAAAAACGGCAGGTTATTTTTTTTCAGAATCGTACCAAAATCTAATCTGCACCAGGGTGACCTACAAGCGACTTATCTACCAAATTTTGTGAAATTCGGTCCATTAGGTTTTCAGCTAGAGCGCATTAAGGCAATTTTTGTGGGCCATTTTGCAAAAGAAGGTGGATTATTTTAACTCGAATCGTACTAAAAACTAATCAGCACCAGGGTCACCCCAAGTGGCGTAGTTACCAAATTTTAAGAAATTCGGTCCATTAGTTTTTGAGTTAGAGTGGATACATACATTGCACAGACAGACAGAGACACACGCACACACAGACACACACACAGACGTGACGCTAAAAATAGTTTTTTCGTATTCTAGAGGTCTCGAAACGTGTAGATCATCCGTCGAAAACTCGAATTGCGATTTTCGGCATGATTCCAATACTTTCCCTATGCATTACCATGTATTGCAGGGAAAGTAAAAAAGTATCTTCTCTCATGAAGGGAACGAACTAGATTTACGAGAAGGATATTAACAGAATTTTCGCATAATATTGCATATGGAAACTGAAAGTATTTGATTATATTTACTACTTTTCTAATTTTTTGCATTTTTCTTTAATAATTAACAGTTTTGAAAAACGTACAACATCTCGGGAACAGTTCATGCCAGCGTTTTGAAGTTTAAGTCCATTTTCTAATGAAAAGTTACGTAGGAAATGAATCTCTATTTATTTTTTATTAAAGTTCCTGATTTTTTAGTGATTTTTTTTCAATAAAATTATTTAAAAAAAATTGAGGAGTGTCTTCCGAACATTCGATTGCATTCATTTTAAAATATATAAAGTTACAGTATGACACTGATTGTACTAATCGTACCAAATTATTTTCGAAAGGCTTCATTCGTTAGTGAGATATCAATTCTACAGACTTACGAAAACACACGCTAACATACCCGCACCATAGTCAGTGCTAACCAATCATCTGTACTAGTTATAATCAAGTTGATGTACTTACACACACGCACATACATACATACATGCATACATACATACATACATACGCACACACGCAGCTGCTCATGTCCTCGGACGAGTCGGACGGTGTGAGTCTTCAACACACACACACGCAGATATCACCTCAGAAACGCTCTATTTGATTTCAGGGATGCTTAAAATGTGCTCTTCAATGTAATACTCGAATTTAAATTTTCGAACTCGCCACAATACTTTTCCTATACATTATACTATGTAAGTAGGGAAATTAATGTACTTTATGTATGTAAGAAAGTAATATACACATTATACTATGCATGTAGGGAAATTGTTATGAATTATACTATGTATGTAGGGAAATTGGTATATATTATTCTATCTATGTAAGGAAGTAATATACATTATAATATGTATGCAGGGAAAGTAATATAAATTATATTATGTATGTAGGGAAATTAATATACTTTATACTATGTATATAAGGAAGTAACATACATTATATAATGTATGTAGGGAAATTAATATAAATTATACTATGTATGTAGGGAAAGTAATATAAATTATACTATGTATGTAGGGAAAGTAATGTAAATTATACTATGTTAGAAAGTAATATACATTATACAATGTATGTAGGGAAAGTAATATAAATTATACTATGTATGTAGAGAAATTAATATACTTTATACTATGTATGTAAGGAAGTAACATACATTATATAATGTCAGTAGGGAAATTAATATAAATTATACTATGTATGTAGGGAAAGTAATATAAATTATACTATGTAAGAAAGTAATATACATTATACAATGTATGTAGGGGAAGTAATATAAATTATACTATGCATGTAGGGAAATTAATATACTTTATACTATGTATGTAATAATATACATTATACTATGTAGGAAAAGTAACATATATTATTGAGTATCATTGCTGATTAAAAGTATCAAAAAACATTTGATTAAAGATATAGTGTTACTAAGGTGATTTAATCTTAGATTTTGTGAAACAACATTTTGAGCGAATTTTTATATTTAAATAAACAGTTGTTATTATTATTACTGTATATAAGAATCGTTTTCAATGCAGTGAGGACTATGGACGTGGGGAAAGGGTAATTTTACCGTATTTACAATGACGGGGTATAATTTTACCGTAATTACAATGACGGGGTATAAATGAATTTACACTCTGAATCAAAGTTACTTACTTTATATCGATGCAAGTTCCGATTCGTATACTTTGGTCGTCTTTAGGAAACTATTTAATTCGAAGAGGTCCACTACGCGAAATGCATTTTTCAAGGCTAACAGGTGCAAGGAAGAAGAAAACTGGTTGTTTCCAAACTGTTGACCGGTTACAGACTTCGCTTTGCCGGTGATTCCTTCAGCGACCTCTGATGCTGACCCAAGGGAAATCATAGGGAATTGATAAAAAAAAAGAATCCATGATTTTACTTTTCAATCGGGTAGGAAAATCCCTGTCATTAGAAACCACGAAATGTTAAAAGATACATTACAACAGATTTAAGAAGAAAGTAAGAAATCTGTCAAATATCTGTCAAGAATATTGTAACTGTCATGATCAAAATAAATATCATAACCAGATATAAAGTGCTGTTAAAACCAAATTTGTTATAATAGACAAGGTTCATGTCAAAGTGTCTCTTTTACATTTCAATTTTGATGTAAATGACGTCTATGAGAGGGGAATATGACTAAAATCGGAGTATTTCTTTCCGAACAAATACCTTCTTGCCTTAGCTAGCATGGTTGCTCTGACTTTTTATCCTAAATTAGACTATTTTTTGCTTTCAAAATTCAGTTGATACAATGTACTAATTTGTTATATGATGTTTTTTTTTAAATAAATAACCTCTATGGTTGGAGTGTCTGGCTGGAATAAAAGCATTAAAAAAAAATCTGATGTGGGCAGCACATGACTTTCTCTGCAGATTTATACCCACGTTCTGTTTATTTTAATTAAACTTAATTCAGTTTTAATTCAATTTTCGTTCTCATTTGGTAACTGGACTCATTTTCAAAGGTGGCTTAGAGAAAATAGGAAAAATCTAAAATATCTCAAGAACGGCTAGTCCTGGTGCAATGAGGTTGGTTTTATTCTTTACTTCATTAAACCTTATGTATAAAACAAGCACTTAATGGATATATTTGAGCATACGTAGTTTTTAATTTTAGATTTTGACGATTTTTACGGGCCGTTTTGCAAAATAATAGCAGGTTATTTTTTTCCGAATCGTACCAAAATCTAATCAGTACCAAAGTATTCTACAACTTATATACCAAATTTTGTGAAATTTGGTTAATTAGTATTTTAGATACAGTGGATACATGAAATTTTTAAGGGCCATTTCGCAAAAAAAGGCGGGTTCTGTTTTAATGAATCCTACCAAAAACTAATCAGCAGCAGGGTCATACCCAAGTGATTTACCTACCCAATTTTATGAAATTCGGTCCATTAGTTTTTGCATTAGAGTCGATACATACATTGCACAGACAGACAGACACAGACACACACACACAGACGTCACGCTAAAAATAGGTTTTTCGTATTCTAGAGGCCTCTAAACGTGTAGATCCGTCGAAAACTCGAGTTGTGATTTTAGGTATGATTCCAATACTTTCCCTATACATTACCATGTATTGCAGGGAAAGTAATATAAACAGATGTTTTTATCTCCAAACGTAATGTATAAAGATAAACAATATATCCTTGTTTTGTTGAAAATAAGGTTAGATTTATGATTATATAAAAATAATTTAAATATTTTATAATTTTAAACTTTTTATTCGAATTTTTTTTTAAAGTTTATGTCCGAGTTAATTTTCCACTAGTCCGAGTTACATCCACTAGAAATGTCGTCTAAACTGTAAAAGATAGATATAAATAGTAGAAAAAAATTATATTCAGTAAAATAATCTAGTTTCTAGATCCATAATTTATTTTTACAAAGCTTTTATAATTTTCCAGCAATCATCATGTCAAGTTGAAGAAGATTAAAAGCTTGCAATGCTTATATCTCAAAAACTAAAAAAAAATGCTAGCTTTAATCAATAAGCAATTATTTGTAAACCTTTAAAAGCTCTCCAAGGATATATATAATTAGATTTTGGATAGGATTCTTAGTTTTTGAAATAGAGTGATTATAACTTTAATATTTTGAACTATTTTGAAAAAGTAGTAATTTTAATATTTTAATATTTTTAAGGAGTTTTAATTAAAATAATATATTAAGAATTATTATTTTATAAGCATTATTATTATATTTATACACGCAAAGTAATTTCGCTCCATCGAATTGGTTCCACGACTGAATTTTTTCACGGATATTTTTGTTACACTTTTGGATAAAGAAACTATTAATAAGTTAAATACACATTATGCGAAAGATACAGAAAACTTAAGCAACATATATAAGCGAAAATAACACAATAATACACCATACAACTGTTTCGCGGATACGCTAGATACCCTTCGTCAATGCAAGAGAACCAACAAACCCGAAGTCCAAATGGGCGCAACAGGAAGAAATAGAGGGGTTTATACGACCAGGATTTAGAACCAGGATTAAGAGAGCAGAATCAGAAAGCAGAATGAAGAACAGTCTAGCTAATTCGAAACGAGAAGTAACAACACAAGATTGACGTGAGCCAAAGCACAACAGGAATATCCCAACAAGACTGGTTCTCCTGCACTAACGAAGGAGATCCAGCGCATCCTCGAAACAGTTATATGCTACATTGTGTTAGTGTTATTTGTGCTTATATATATATATATATATATAAGCACAAATATATATATATATATATATTCAAATATACTCAAATTTTCCTTCAATAAACTATTGTTTCCCAAAAATTTTCATATTACTTTCCTTATATACATAATGTATAAGGAAAGTATTGTGACGGGGTCGAAAATTCGAATTCGAGTTTTCGACGGGAGAGCACGTTTCAAGCATCCCTGATCACGAATCAAACATTTTTGAACTGATGTCTGTGTGTGTGTGTGTGTGTGTCAGTGAGTCTGTGGAAACGATAACTAACGAACGAATGGACCGACCGATTAGAACCAAATTTGGTACAAAAATCACAATTCGTAAACACTTGAAGCCTATTGTTTTTATACGCAATCGAATGCTCAGAACCCCCCTAAATTTTCGAATGAAATTTTGAAAAAATCGTCAAAAAATCAAAACCACTAATAAAGTTAGGCAAATAGACATTTCTTATGTAATTTTTCATTAGAAAACGATTGACATAAATTTTAGAACTCTGACATGAACCAGTCTCGAGATATTGTACATTTTTCAAAAATATTATCAAAAAAGAAAATACTTCCTATTGAGAAACATGTTCACTTTCCTTATGTAATACCATACGATAAATTGGGTGACATCATTCTCGTGGATCTAGCTCGTTCCATTCATGAAAAAAGATACTTTGAGTAATACTTTTGTATTTGAATGCCAATAGTCATTTATCTGCTGTAAGAATAACTTATTTCTTAGTGCGTAACGCTTGGCGAGATTTTGGCGACGAATTTGGCGGAATGTCGCCAACTTGGCGGCTTTTTGAAATGTTGCCAAATTAACGAAAATCTCGCCAAATGAATAAAAATGACGCTAAATCAATGAAAATGACGACTAATTGTCGGAACTTCAATATCTTGGAAAGAATATTATTATCTACTATAAGAACAACCTATTTTTTTTTTACTGTAAAAGTAGTAAATTCATTACATTATATAAGGAAAGTCATGTGTTTCCCACATTAGATTTTTTTATATTTTGACGGGAAAAGCGAGGTTTAACATATAGCCATACATTTTTATGTAAATAAAGTAATATAAACTCTATTATGCATGTTTGGAAAGTAATATACATTGTAATATATATGTAGGGAAAGTAATATCGTGTGCAATATTACATTATATACGTTATACACTCACGAACAATGAAAGTTACGCACCAAGAAGAACACATTGTACAACCGAGAAATAATGCAAATAGCAAGAGGGCGGGCTGCTATGATCCCAGTCTGGTGCGATTGCGCATGACCCGTGAGTGGCGCTGCAAGCATGAGCCAGCGGCCTTATAAACCGGCGTGTAGTCGACACCCCATCAATGTGAGAAGCTTCGGCCGACGCAAGCACGAGTACGGAGTGAAAAGAAAGGTGGGTAGATGCCAGACACGTCGATATACGCTTCTGACGGTCTTCGACAGAGACCTGATCATCGGGCTGAAAACCGCAGCGTGGTCAGCTCGCCTCATAGCCCGTCAAATGGATCGTTCGGACTATACCGTCCGACGGTGTTAGGAGCACTGGCACGGGACGTCACCCAGACACGGAGGGTGAATAGTGAGGATCGAATGATCGTGCGGCAGGCACGTATAGAGCCCACGGCGACCCCATCCGCGAAACAGGCACACGTGCCGGCTCCTGTGTGCCCACGAACCATATCTAGAAGCCTGAAGGAAGCGAATCTACGATCCCAGCGTCCATTACATGTGCTGCCGTTAACACGGGAACATCGGCGGCTCCGGTTGCAGCGGTGCCGGGCCAGAACAACGTGGAACATCACCGATTGGCGATGTGTTGTGTTCAGCGATGAGTGCCGCTTCGTTTTGGGACCCGTTGATTAGCGTGTCCGGGTGTGGAGGTCCCTTGCACAACACCACAATCCCAACCTCGTTATCAAGCGCCACACCAGCCTCACTGCGCATCATGGACTGCGGAGCTATAGCCTACGACAGCCGATCTGCTCTAGTAGTGGTACCTGGAATATTGACCGGCTAGCGGTACGTGGTTGAGATTCTACGGCCACGTGTTCCCATTTGTTGCTGGGATTCCAGGTGCGCAATTCCAGCAGGATAATGCCCGGCCGCACACGGCTCGGGTTACCCAGGCCTGCCTGAGTCATGTCCAGACACCTCCATGGCCTTCCCGCTCCCCAGACCTGTCCCCTATTAAACATATGTGGGACCCGTTGAAACGCCAGCTGCCTCGTTGCCGCATTCTATGGGATTTGGAACGTAATATCCAACAGAGTGTGTGGAGTCATCTGCAGCAGGACAACATCAGGCGTCTGTTCGCACCATACCGGGCCGTTTTGCTGCTTATATTGCAGCACGAGGTGGTGCAACGTGCTATTTAAGGATGACCGGATTGTGTATCACAGCTCCCTCTGTACGTGTTCTGCTGGCTGTTTTTGTGATCATGTATATCATTCATCTGTATCCTTCCATCAATAAAATTCCAGGTCCATCTTATGCTTCCTTCTTGGTGAGAAACTTTCATTATCCGTGAGTGTACTAGAAATGTAAACGTGATTGTGAATTTTAAGTTTCTTTATATTGCATGTTCCGTACGAAGAACGGGTATATTGCTAGTAATATTTAAATCTTATAATTATCCAAAATTGATATACTGCAAAATTAGCAAAAGGAAATGAGCCAGTAGTAATCAAATAAAATAGTTTTGACAATTGTGCATAATATTAATTTCAGATGATAAGATTTGCAAGTATATAGTATTGCTTTGAATTCAATCTACCTATTCCACCAAGTTGATGCAAGTGTTTGATTAAAAAAATTTTTCTACTTTTTCGTGCTCCACTACTGTGTAGAAGAAGGAGAACACTAAAAAACTCTGTTTTTTAATCATGATCATGTATATCATTGATCATGTATATCATTCATCTGTATCCTTCCATCAATAAAATGTCAGGTCCATCCTATGCTTCCTTCTTGGTGCTCAACTTTTATTGCCCGTGAGTGTATATATGCGTATAAAAACTAGACAGAATTTTTATAATTCCCATAATTAGAACTATAATTATTCAAACTTTAACATTTGCATGGTATACTTTTCTATTGTCGGACATAATCAAACTGGTAAAAATCATGACAGTAGGAAAATATGAATGCAAGCGGTATTAGAATTGCATATATTAGCACAAATAAGCGAAATGCTAAACTGTTGCCAACTTGAAATGACAGAAAAATAAATATTTAAAAATGTTTTAAGAAAAATTTGAAGAAATTTTTAAAAGATAATAACAATGTGAATAAAAGCTCATAAAAAATATGTATTTTTATTCTAATAGTGATTATGATACAAGTAACCTTTAAAAATATGTGGAATAGAAATGTATGAAAAAATCGTGGACTTTACACTCGAATTTTTAAAAAAAAGTATTGAATTAAAATGTATTTTACGTTTATAAATATCCATTAAACGAAGACAGACATATGAAATCTATATTAGTAGCTTACAAGGTCGCTAAGAAATTTAAGTACCCAATAACTTTGTAAGGAAAAGCCCGTGACTGTCTATCAATAAAAGTGTTTACATTTTACGTAAAGCTTAGATTTCAGCCAGAGAGATACGCCAATCATAGATGTTATTCACATAAAAAAAACCAAATTTTAACTTGTTTTAAATAAGGTGGCGATTTTTCTTTCCGCATTATCGATCTTCTTTCATCGTTTTTTCAAAAACAGAGACTCTTTCTTATACCCTTTATACTGAAATACAAGTGCAATTTGAATTGCGCTAACGAAGGAATAGACATTTAAAAATTGCAATTTTCCCTTCGAAAAAGAATCTTCAGCTGAATTTCACGCTATTATGCACGATATAATAACAGTCTCAATTCTAGAAACCTTTTAACGTGTTTTCAGCTTTTAAGATCATTGTTCTGGTTGTTTGAAATTTGTGGTCAAAGTTACAGCTTTACAAGAATTGAAACAACGAGGAAAAAAAGGAATAGATGACAGGATGTGGGAAAATCGCCGTCTATTGTACCATATATAATGTGTCAGCTTTGTCCAGAAGTGTTAATTGACTGTTTCCAGACGTGGAAATTATTTCCATTTAACTTCTGTTATTTTTTTTTTACAGTCTGGCTCAGTTTTCAAGGCCTAAGTTTCTTTCTTTCCACAATGCAGAGACTGGGAATTGTTTGGTAATGAGAGAAGTTTACTATAAGCTAATGAGCGTAGGGGGTGGGATAACCCACTGGTTAGAGCGTGGAGATTGCACTAGAACGTTCCGAGTTCGATTCAAACCTCTTCCCAAACTGTCCACGTGTTCACGTGGAGTACGGGCACGTTAAATATGTAGGTCCGTAAGTCTTTCCGAGAGGTTAGTGGTAGGGGAAGGAGTGTACGATCTCTGTGGCTACCGATCCCACTGAGTTCCGGTCTAAATTGTGTGGCACTTCATAGCCTTCCAAATAGATATCTTACACATTCGGGCAGATCGAACTGTCTGAGTCGAAGAAGAAAGAAAAAGCTAATGAGCGTCAGCCCTCAGCCAGTTAGGAGCCCTTAAAATCCCCATGAACAGTTTATTGTGTAAAACAATCTGGCACTGCAAAAATAAATTTGTATTTCTTTTTAAATTTCCATTCTACTGACTATGAACTGCATGGTGTGTTCATATTGTTATAAACTATCCTCTGAAATCGTGGGTATAAACCCAGAATAAAGAATGAGTCCAAATGTCTGGATAACTAACACATTTATTCACAAGCACAGCATAAGCAGGAACAATATACAGTAAAACAGCACTTAAATGCTCCACTCATTTCACAAAACAACCCATACTATTCTCGAAACATTGACGAATGCCGCAGTTCAGTGTATCTCATATCACGTCAACTACTCTCCAACTGAGTAATGACACTTTTTATAGACTCTCTATAGAAACTAGAAATCTCTTATATCTCGTAGAATATTCATTATTTCGAGGTGTTTCTAGAACCTTCAAAAAGTCGAAAAATGTTGCCAAATGAGCGCTAAAGCGTCTCCGGACTTCAGCATATTTCAACCCTAGATTCACGTCATAGGAAAGGCTGCCTGTACTAGTGTTTTTTCCGTCTGATTTTCAAAAGGAGTGGGCATTCTAGTGACAGCATTTTATACTTTCGTAACTCTTGTATTTATTTTTCAAATTTCCATTCTACTGAGTATGAACTGAATTGTGTGTTCATATTACTTTCCTTATATACATAATGTATAAGGAAAGTATTGTGACGGGGTCGAAAATTCGAAATCGAGTTTTCGACGGGAGAACACGTTTCAAGCATCCCTGATCACGAATCAAACATTTTTGAAGTGATGTCTGTGTGTGTGTATGTGTGTGTGTGTGTGTGAAAGTATGTGTGTGTGTCAGTGAGTCTGTGGAGACGATAACTGACGAACGAATGGACCAATTTGAACCAAATTTGGAACAAAAATCACAATCCATAAACACTGGAAGCCTATTGTTTTTATACGTAATCGAATGTTCAGAAACCCCCTAAATTTTCGAATAAAATTTTGAAAAAATCGTCAAAAAATCGAAACCACTAATAAAGTTACGCAAATAGACATTTCTTATGTAATTTTTCATTAGAAAACGATTGACATAAATTTTAGAACGCTAACATGAACCGTTCTCGAGATATTGCACATTTTTCAAAAAAATTATTAAAAAGTCATATAAAATGAAAAAAAAATATTTCCTATTGAGAAACATGTTCACTTTTCATATGTAATACCATGCGATAAATTGGATGACATTACTCTCGTGGATCTAGCTCGTTCCATTCATGAAAAAAAATACTTTGAGTAATACTTTTGTATTTGAACGCCAATAGTCATTTATCTGCTGTAAGAACAACTTATTTCTTCGACCATAACGCTTGGCGAAATTTTGGCGACGAATTTGGCGGAATGTCGCCAACTTGGCGACTTTTTGAAATGTTGCCAAATTAACGAAAATCTCGCTAAATGGATAAAATTGACGCTAAATCAATGAAAATGTCGACTAATTGTCGAAAATTCAATATCTTGGACAGAATATTAGTAACTACTATAAGAAAAAACTTATTTTTTTTACTGAAAAGTAGTAAATTCATTACATTATATAAGGAAAGTCATGTGTTGCCCACATCAGATTTTTTTAATGCAGTAAACACTCGTTTACTTTAACATATTTAAATGGTATGCTTACGTATTTCAAGCGAACTTTCCGATCATTGCAAAAGGATTTTCAAATTCAATCCTTGACATTCGGACAAATTCAGTTCTTGAGAAATATTTTAATCTCCAAAGCACGTTTCTTTGAGCGCGAAGAATAATGAACTGGTTCACAGCGTAAAATGCAGCTCAAATAAAGATGAATAAGCAGGCGTGCATTTCGAAAATCAATCGAATTTCTTACTTCAGTGCAACAAGTCTGGAAGAACATTTAAAAACGCACGATTCCATGTCGGCCAAACTGGAAATGATAAAACGACCGAGTCCGGTATAGTAGCATCTACTATGATGAAAGGGGGAAAAAAATCTGATGTGGGCAGCACATGACTTTCCTTATAGAATGCAATGAATTTACTACTTTTACAGTAAAAATAAATAGGTTATAGGTAAAAATAAATAAGTTATAGTAGTTACTTATATTCTTTCCAAGATATTGAACTTTCGTCAATGAGTCGTCATTTTTATTGATTTAGCGTCATTTTTATCCATTAGGCGAGATTTTCGTTAATTTGACCACATTTAAGAAAGTCGCCATGTTGGCGACATTCCGCCAAATTCGTCGCCAAAATTTCGCCAAGCGTTATGGACGGAGAAATAAGTTATTCTTATAGCAGATAAATGACTATTAGCATTCAAATACAAAAATATTACTGAAAGTACCTTTTCTCAGGAATGGAACGAGCTAGATTCACGAGAATAATGTCACCTAATTTATCGCATGATATTACATATGAAAAGCAAACATGTTTCTCAACAGTTAATATTTTTTTTAATTTATGGGATTTTTTGATAAATTTTTTTGAAAAATGTGCAATATCTCGAGAACGGTTCATGCTAGAGTTCTAAAGTTTATGTTAATCATTTTCTAAGGGAACATTACATAAGAAATGTCTATTTGCGTAACAAGTTTTGATTTTTTGATGATTTGTTTCAAAATTTCACTCAAAAATTTAGGGAGTTCTGAACATTCGATTACTTTTAAAAACAATAGGCTTCCAGTATTCATGGATTGTGATTTTTGTACGAAATTTCATTCGAATCGCTCCTTTCGTGAGATATCGTATCCCAGACTCACTGACACACACACACACACAGAGACAGACACTTTTTTCATGAATGGAACGAGCTAGATCCACGAGAAAGATGTCATCCAATTTATCGCATGATATTACATAGGAAAAGTGAACATGTTTCTCAACAATTAATTTTTTTTTTTTTTAATTTATGGGATTTTTTGATAAATTTATTTGAAAAATGTGCAATATCTCGAGAACGGTTCATGCTAGCGTTCTAAAGTATATCAATCGTTTCCTAGGGAAAAATTACATAATAATGTCTATTTAAGTAACTTTATTAAAGATTTTGATTTTTTGATGATTTTTTCGAAATTTCACTTGAAAATTTAGAGGGGTTCTGAACATTCGATTGTATTTGAAAACAATAGGCTTCCAGTATTCATGGATTGTAATTCTTGTACCAAATTTTATTCGAATCGCTCCGTTCGTTCGTGAGATATCGTCTCCACAGACTCACTGACACACACACACACACATCTATCATACACACACACACAGACATCCCCTCAAAAATGTTCGATTCGTGATCAGGGATGCTTGAAACGTGTTCTCCCGTCGAAAACTCGAGCACGAATTTTCGGCCCCGTAACAATACTTTCCTTATCCATTATACTATGTATATAAGGAAAGTAACAATTAAATATAAACATATGAAGCAAAGAATGGAAAATATAATAAATAGAATATAAACTTAAAGAAACAAGAATCAGATGTGATCATGCCAAACCTTCCTGTGGTCATGTCATGGAGAAATATAGAGTCATTAATATATCATCAACCAGATTACTACAATTTTTACTTTCCTTATATACATAATGTATAAGGAAAGTATTGTGACGGGGTCGAAAATTCGAATTCGAGTTTTCGACAGGAGAGCACGTTTCAAGCATCCCTGATCACGAATCAAACATTTTTGAAGTGATGTCTGTGTGTGTGTGTGCGTGTGTGTGTGTGTGTGTGTGTGTGTGAAAGTATGTGTGTGTGTGTGTGTGTATGTCAGTGAGTCTGTGGAGACGATAACTGACGAACGAATAGACCGATTCGAACCAAATTTGGTACAAAAATCACAATCCGTAAACACTGGAAGCCTATTGTTTCTATACGCAATCGAATGCTCAAAACCCCCCTAAATTTTCGAATGAAATTTTGAAAAAATCGTCAAAGAATCAAAACCGCTAATAAAGTTACGCAAATAGACATTTCTTATGTAATGTTTCATTAGAAAACGATTGACATAAATTTTAGAACGCTAACGTGAACCGTTCTCGAGATATTGTAGATTTTTTAAAAAAATTATCAAAAAGTCATATAAAATAAAAAGGAAAATATTTCCTATTGAGAAACATGTTCACTTCTCATATGTAATACCATGCGATAAATTGAGTGACATTATTCTCGTGGATCTAGCTCGTTCCATTCATGAAAAAAGATATTTTGAATAATACTTTTGTATTTGAACGCCAATAGTCATGTATCTGCTGTAAGAATAAGTTATTTCTTAGTGCATAACGCTTGGCGAGCTTTTGGCGACGAATTTGGCGGAATGTCGCCAACTTTGCGAGTTTTTTTGAAATGTTACCAAATTAACGAAAATCTCCCCAAATGGATAAAAATGACGCTAAATCAATGAAAATGACGACTAATTGTCGAAAATTTAATATCTTGTGAAGAATATTAGTATCTAGTATAAGAAAAACCTATTTTTTTTACTGCAAAAGTAGTAAATTCATTACATTATATAAGGAAATTCATGTTTTGCCCACATCAGATTTTTATTGATATGAAAAGATTCAAAGAAATTCATATTCTAAACTAAAGAACCCTTTTCAATAATGGCGGCAGAAAGAAAATCAAACCGGTGAGCAGTCAGGCAACAATAATTAACGTTTGAAGATTTATTAATATCTTGGTTTTTTACACAATTTTAATGTTTTCTTAATCGGTACTTTAAGACACGTTTTATTTGACCTATGTATAATAAATAGCCCGCATTGACAAGGAAGTAACTAAATTGTCACCTGGGTGACGCTACTGTACCGGACTCTGCCAGTTTGATTTTCCAGTTTGGTCGACATAGTCTTGCGCTTTCTTGGTCCTTCAGATTCAGACTTGTTGCGCTGAAGAGGAAAATACAAATGATTTCCGAAATGCACGTCTGCTCCTATTCCTTTATTTGCGCTGCATTTTACGCTATAAACCAGTTCATTAATGCTCTAATCTTTTACGCCAGCGTTTACCAGCATGGGATACACGAAATATTTTCAACAATGCGGTGGTCGGGGAACTTTTAGCAATTTCAATATTTGGTGAGTTGCAAATTGAAAAAGGAGGTACAATTTAAAGATACAAAAAAAAAAATGGGGATACAATGCAAAGAAATAGACAATCAAGGATACTTTTGCAAGTAACGGACAATGCGGGTGGTATAATAAAACAAGAAAGATCAATCATGCTTAAAGCATTGATTATGAAACACTTTCCAACTTCAATGCAATTTTATTTAAACATCTTTAAAATGCAATACATTCCTCGGTAATACTTTTAAAATTATCATAATACTACGATAATTTATTATATTTGAAAACATCTTCGAAAACAACTGAAATTCATTCAAAAGACATCATGGAAAAAATAACACGCCTGGTTCTCTCTATAAAAGCAGCATTTTATTCATAACATTTTCCCATTCATTTCATTCATCACAATACTATAATAATTTATTTTATTTAAAAATTAAGACCATGGAACTATAAGTAATTAAACTCTATACTTAAAACTTCATCAAAAAAAAATCGTCCTTTTCTCTGTAAAATCAATGAATATTTCATTCATATCAGCTATGCAAACTCGATGAGCTAAATAATTTTGCGTTAAAGAATTACAGCAATTCTTATACAACTCATTCTACATATTTTGCTGTTTACATTTTACATTAGTGAAAAATAGGCTTCGTTGTAAATATAATTAAATTTGGATGATGATTTAAACTCAAATATATTGTAATTGCGCTGTTTCAGTGTGTAGATGCACAGAACTTAAGCAAAAATAAAGCGGTTTTAGGACGGATACAACACTCAATATAAATTAAAAAGAACTTTAAAAATCACGATTTTGGGACAAGATGGATGCCATATTTCATTTTGAAGTGGGTCACGTGATATGAGTTTGCAGGGAAAGACATGTGCTGCCCACATCAGAATTTTAAACAATATTACAACAATGATTTATAGAAGTTCGCCACCTTTGACAATAAGTCCAGCTATCAAATGAGAACCAAGTTTAAGTTTAACGGTCAAATTCAATGTCATTTAAAATACTTATGGCTGTTATTTTGTGCAGATAAACTCAAGTTTTTATTGAAGAAATAAAGAGAACGTGAATATGAGTCTGTAGGGAAAGACATGTGCTTCCCACATCAGAATTTTTAACAATGTTATAACAATGATTTATAGAAGTGAACGGGAATATTATTTGCAGGCTATTTCGAAAGAAATGTATGATCTATATTTAAAGATCCACCAAATTTTTGTAGAATAAAATGTTCAACAAATTTAAGCTGTGTACCAAATTTTAACTCTCTGAGACTTAGGAAAGTGCATTAAAAATGCCATCAAATAAGTATATCACGAAGAGTTATATAAAATTAAAAAAAAGTTTGAAAAATTTTTATCTACCAAATTTATTTTAAAATGTTAAGCCTCTCTCATATATAAAATAATAAAACTCTTGGAAAGATATTTATTATATAATATATCTTTTTTATCTTTCTGGAGGGTCCCAAAAGTCAGAATTTAATTGAATTTATTTTTTACCCTATATTAAATAATTTTTAATTAAAAAACTACTTAATATATTTTACTGAAATTTTTTTATGTATTTTATGGGATACTGTGAATATTTCCTAAAAATTTCGAAGCAATTTGTTAATTTTAAATTTGCTTAAAAAATGTTTGAAAAATTAGGTCCCATAGGGTTCAATGTATTTCATTTTTTCAACCCGGGTTCAATAAAAAACTATTTGGGTGATATTATTTATTTATATTCCCATAGGTCCCACAGACCGTCTGAAAAACAAACTAAAATTTCATTTTGATAAAGTCATTTTTACGGCAGTTGTCGTGCTAACGGACAGACAGACAGACAGAAGGAACAAAGTCATAAACACTTTTCAACTATATTTTAAAGTGCTAAAAAGGGGAAAATGAGGGGGGTGCAATTGAAAAAACTCTAATGTGGACAACATGGGACTTTTGCAACATAATGCAATGGCTTTGCTTATTTCGTAGCAAAATTATGATGTACAAGTTCCACTGTACAATATTTTTTTGCACTGAAATAATATCTCTCTCTTGAGTGGAACGAACTAGGTCTTCGAGAATGTTGCTAACAGATTTGTTACATATTACCGTATTAGGAAAGTGAACATATTGGATAATGCTTGCTATTTTTTTACTTTTATGTTAATTTATTTTTATATGAATTTGGTACAGATGTAGTATAATCTGTTTTCCATTCTTGGTGATTTTAGATGAGATTCTGGCAATCCCTGCTATGATTTGGAGAACATTCCATTCTGGAGACCCTTTTCAAATCATTTGTCGTCCTTTTGTCGACCCTTTGTCACCAAGGTAAAAATCGTGCTTTCTTTCGTATTTTTTTGTTATTTTAATATTTTTTAAATTTTCTGATTTTTATATTGTGCTTTATGAGCCCCAGAACACCTGTTCTGCAAACAGCTGTTGCAACGTGCGACCTCCGACAGCCAGCGGTTCCGAAATCTGTGATGTTTTAAGCGGGCGAGCGTGGCGAGTTAAGCCCGCAAAACGGACGTAGGCCCATGTTTGAATTGCTACATATCAACTGTTGCACAAACGGATGTTGCCACATTGCGGAATTCGACAAAGAATAACCATTCCTATATAAAATTGCGAAATGGGATAATATAGCATCTCAACTAAATTTTCTGTTATTGCAAATAAAGATTAATTTTATGTTTTTATGCATTTCTGATCATTTCCGTTATGGCAAGCATGCCATCTGACAGCCTTGGCTGATTTTTTTCCCCCCTTGCCGCCAAGGCAAAAATCGCCAAAAGAGATTATACTGCATCTGTTCCATAAATTTATTTGAAAAACGTGTAATATATCGAACACGGTTCATGTTAACGTTCTAAAGTTTGCGTTATTCGTTTTCTAACGAACAAATACGTATGAAATGATTATTTATTTATCGTTATTGAAAGTCTTGATTTTTAATAAGTTTTCCAAAAATGCATTCGAAAATTAGGGATCTTCCGAAATAATTGTTTATTGTTAATTAGATTATTGTTTTGGGATTTTGCAATAGTTGTATAGAATCACCGTAAAAAAAATATAACGTTCCATAGAAATAGCTTTTTAGAATTTACTTCAATTAGTAAGAACCCTTCATAATTGATTACATCACACCAATGAGAGATATTTTTATAGAGCATCGATACGAAACTGCCAAGATATTTCCCTTTTCTACAGCGATTTTATATAGAGATTCTTTAAAAATGTCTATAAAAAAAACTCTTTAGAATTTATATAGAAATTTATATAGAATTTACAAAATATTTTGTATAGAATTTATATAGAAATATCTATAGAATGTATTAGAAATATCTGTAGAATTTAATAGAAATCTCTGTAGAATTTATTTAGAAATCTCTATAGGATTTATACAGAAATCTGTATAGAAGTTATATAGAAATCATTTAAGAATGTATTGGAAATATTTATAGAATTTACGTAGAAAGTTCTTTAGAATTTATTATACATATCTGTAGAATTTATTAAAAATCTCAATTTCTATAGAACTCTCTATGGAATTTGTATGGAAACCTTTATAGAAACTGCACAGAGACTTCTATAAAAACTCTATGGAAATTTTTATAGATGGTCTATAGAAACTTCTACAGAAATGTCTATATCTGTTCTATATTGATCTCCATAGAATTTCTATAGAAGTTTCTACGGAAATTAAACCATAATTCTAAAAATGATTTAACACTTTTCTTTTAGAACTCTGTAAGATATGAGCATGGGTTCCATTACAGTCACTCACACCTTGACCTTATAATTCCTGATGCTATCCGATTTCTCAAAAAATTTAACCGCAGAATTACGTGATATCTCTGAAAAGACATTGTGCAGAAATTGCTATTCGTTTTACCCTTTGTTGCCATTGGGAACCTTACTGTGTCCATATGAGCGGAACTTACAATTGTTTCTGCACGCGTAAGAAACTGAAGTTCACCTTGAAACAATCTTGCCCATCTATAAACAGAATTCTTTTGACGCAACGCTGGAAAATGATGACTTAATAACAATAGTTAGTGTCTAAAACTTGTTTTCATCGATCTCCAATTATTCGATACTATATATGAAATGGCGTTTTGACATTTGTGAGAAGGATTATAAACATTTTTGGAAATTAAAGCTAGACTTGAAAGTATTCTATACCTTAGATGATTACTACACGCAGAAATTCGCATGGACAGTACTTTAGCAACTCTGAACCTATGGAACCTATGGACTGAAACCTATGGACAGAATCAGTTCAAATAAATTGTCGAAACTTTTATTGCAAGGCACAAAATAGTTGCTATTCATTTCCAAAAACCTGCCGTCACATATGTCTTTTCCCATTCTGATCATAACTCACCTCACAGAGTAATTGCCGGGACTAATTGACTAATTATGAACTGAAGCAGCAAAAATTGCTACAATCAATATTGCTACGTGTAATACGGACTTTAGTCTCGAGGTAGAAAAACAAGTAAAGAAGTCTGACTCGAAGAATACATGATTTTCCTAACACATCTATAAAAAAATTTCTGATAAATTTAGAAAACATTATCTAGGGCAGTGTTCTTCAACCTGTCTTCCACGGAACCCTAGGGTTCCACTCAAACGCTTTAGGGGTTCCGCGAGTCGATACTACAATTCGTTGTTTTTGTTTTGTTTTTCTTTGTTTTCAATTTCATATGACATATATATGTATAATAAAAATACTTTATATGAAATATTTATCTTCTTGTTTGAATTAATGCAAATTTATATCTTATATAAAGTTTTTATAACAAAGGCACAGATACGCACCTTGTTCATAACATGTAATACGTAATATGACACATCCCCCCTAAAATCAAATCTGGGTGTGCTACTGAACGAAGGGTTCCATAAAAAAAATATCTCACAAAAAGGGTTCCGCGAGATGACAAAGGTTGGAAAACACTGATCTAGGGAACACACTTTACTAGGAGTTGTGAACGGAATGAATGTTTAATATACCGGGTGGTCAGAATTAAAGCACCCCTACTCTGAGCTCTCTATACATCGAACTACTTAGTGTAAAGGCTCTAAAATTGTTGAACCTACTATTCAAGACATGGGGAAAGGGATTACGTGAAAAAAAATTAGTTCCAGAAACACCGATAGGTGGCGCTGTACAACAGAAAATATGCTGAAATGACACAAAATAATCACAAAAAAACAAACACATGCGATATGGAATTTTTCCTTTTTAATTTCTTTTGCTGATATGAAAAGAAAAGAAGTTAAAAGAGTGAAGAAACTTAAACTGTCATTGTAACTGCAGTTTCGCACTGTAAGCATAAAAATTTGCATAAACCCTTGGTTTGCAGCTACTATGTTCTGGGCTTAAAAGGGGATAAAACTGGGAAATTTTCGTTCTTATCAGCGATGGCTGTCACACTGCCAGAACGCGCTTTGCTTGTGAAGCTGTTTTATGAAAACAAAAGACATGCTGCAGCTGCACTTCGAGAGTTTCGTCGACTTAAGAATTTGCGCAAAGGACCATTACTTCCACAAGCTCTCAGGAGAATGATCGTTCGATTCGAGAAAACTGGACATCTTAGGGTTCAGCCGGGTCGAGAACACAAATCGACTCGTTCAGATGTCGTTGACGATGTTGCCACCGCTATTGTTGAACAATCAATGGATAACGTTATAGGCTGTAGTAGTGCACGTGGAGTGTCACGACACTTGGGTGTTCCCTACACACAGTGCGGAACGTACTGAGAAACATAGTGCATTTTTTCCCGTACAAAATTAGTCACAATCACCACTTGCTGACCATCGGCAGGGAGAAGCGACTGACCTTTGTATTGACATTTCTGGCTAGAGTTGAAGTGGATGCATCGTGGCCATGGCAGATTCTATGGAGCGATGAAGCGCATTTCTGTCTAAGTGGAACAGTCAACACCCATAACTGTCGCATTTGGGACACGGAAAACCCTCGTACCTTCCAAGAGATTCCACTTCACTCACCGAAAGTTACAGTCTAGTGTAGATTCACAGCCACATTCATTCTTGGACCTTTCTTTTTCGAAGAGGCTACTCCCAATGGCCCTGTGACATGCACCGTGACGGCCAGGAGGTACAAAAACATGCTCGAAATTTCTGTTGTGCCCCAACTGCAACAGCACCAATGTCTTGATTCAATTACCTTCATGCAAGATGGAGCGCATCCACACATTGGACTCTGTGTACAGCAGTTTCTTCGGCAACATTTTACTAATGGTAGAGTAATTAGTCGTGCGTTTCCGACAACCTGGCCATCTCGTTCTCCGGATCTTAATCCCTGTGATTTTTGGCTGTGGGGATACTTAAAAAGTCTAGTTTATCGAGGACGTCTGGTAACCTTGGCAGATTTGAAAGACAGTATCACTCTGCATGTGAGAAGCATCTCAATCGACCAATTACGATCCGCAATTGAACAAGCTGTCCACAGACTGCAGATTTTACATCTTGAAGAAGGGAATCATATTGAGCAGCATTCCCTGCATCGATAAGGTCCTTGTGATATGAATGTTTGGTACGTTCGAATGAAATGTGTTACCAATGTGTATTTTGTGTCTTTTCAGCATATTTTCTGTTGTACAGCGCCACCTATCGGTGTTTCTGGAACTAATTTTTTTCGCGTAATCCCTTTCCCCATGTCTTGAATAGTAGGTTCAAGAATTTCGGAGCCTTTTAACTGAGTAGTTCGAAGTATAGAGAGCTCAGAGTAGGGGTGTTTTAATTCTAACCACCCGGTTTATATATTGGTGCCGTGACCAGGATATAACATAGCCAGGTTGGGTATAATTGTTTCCCTAATTTATATCTGCAATCAAAACAAAGATAAACTCAAGTGACTAAATTATCTCTAGCGATTATTTTTATGTAACGAAAGTATGTACTCTACTTTTCACAAAACTGTATGTAACCAGCACACGAATTTCCCTACAAGTTAAAAATTTCAATATTGTGGAAAACAAAAACAAAAATTAGAGATTTCTAATAATTAGATGGCGCTAAACATTAATAAAGCTTTTATTATCCATTAAAGTGAAAATGTCATGTAATTCTCTTTATTATTTCAAGATGTCACTCTCTCCATAAAAAGTAAAATTTCTAATATCTGGATAACGGCTCGTCATAACAAGTAAACGATGCTGTTCATTCATTTCAAAAACGCTTTAGAACGTTTAATCATTTGATAATATAGGAAACAAATTTAATTTCTTGTGGGTTTTTTTTTCATTTTAGATCAAGAATGTGCATATATATATATATATATATATATATGATCATTTCTGTAATAAATATTACAAAATACAGAAGACAGAAACGTAGATCTTTAGTATCTCCGAAACAAGGATGGCCCTCGAAAACATCCATGGTTTCGGAAATACTTTTTTTATTTATTTTCATGCTTAAGTGTGATTTAGTCACAACTTTATTCTATTGCTGATAAGTGCATAACTCCATGTGTTGTTTCCTCTGCTTGATATTATACGGCTCTATAACATTTTTTATACCTTCACATTGTATGTTAATACAGGGAACAAGAGGTTTAGTACTTGTATTACATATAACAGGACTTTTCGTGAGAATTTGAAATAATTTGATTTGGGTACTGCTACAAGCTTAACTACCATCTAAGATTTTTCTTCATGACGTATTACAGATAATATTTCTCTTAACCATTAACTTATATGTAGAACAGGGAACAAGGGACAAGGGGTCTCTGTCCTATTTACTACCTGTTTTATATATAACCGACTTTTTTTCATGCATATAATTGGGTAACTCTTTTTTATTTGATCTTCATACACATCAATTAATAGGAGATGAATAACAAGAATTTGACTATATTACAAGAAATTATATATATATATATATATATATATATATATATAAGGTAAGTGTACCAGTAGTGGGCCACTTAAGGGCATTCAATCAATTATCATTGAAACTTTAGGGAATTATAGCATAACTATATTTCTTTATCATCTTATTTTCTTCTATATTAATTCTTATCTATAATTATTATCACATCAAATTACAAACAAAATATTATTTTTTTTAAATAAAAAATTTTAACTTCCTTTATGTTCCAATAGTGGGCCTATTCAATTTCTGATGTACCTATAGTGGACCCACAAAAGTGGGCCACTCAAATAATGTATAAGATTTGTTGAAAGTTATATTTCTCTATATTATCATTAACATAATTTCTAAACTATAAGTATAAAATGGTACCTAGTTAAAAGCGAATGTAGTTTAAATCTTACTTTACAATTTTTCTTTTATTGCCAATTTTTTACAAAAAGTGAAGAGGAAGTGGTGAAAGTGTTTTGGTTCTCTTTTCCTTCTGATCTGCAATCATTCTTCTCTTTTCTTCTATTTCAATTTTTTTTCTTTCTCTTTTAGTTTTTTTTTCTCTTTTTCTGAGGCTGCAGCAATTTTAATATCTTCTTTCTTTTTATAATATTGAAGCATTTGAGGAGAAGTCACAACTCTAGGAAGCTTTTCTCGTCTTCTCTTTTCTTTATCTTGTCACCCTCCCCCTCTGGCCAGAAAAGAACTCTCTTGAAGGGAGATGGTACATTTTTGGATGGACTTGCAATAGGATGGACAGTATTTAATGAAATTGGATGCATTGCATCCCCAATAAGCTCAATTGAGCCTTCTCGAATGTTAAGATTCACCTCAGGAGATTTAACGGTACTTTCATCATGATCCAGCTCAACAGGCTCTTCACTGCATGTCGCCTCAAGAGAGTTGACTATTGCACCCTGAAAAAATGGTTCCATGTTCGAAGTTTCCCTTATCTCCAACCATAAATAGTAAAGGTCTTTTTGCTCCACAGGGCCTTTCCATTCTCCTTTATTTTCTAAAAATGTTTCTAACTTCACTTTTCCAATTTTTTCTTCCAAAATTTAAAAAAAAAAACATTTCTCTTATTTTTATCGGTGATACTGCCACTTTCTTGGATTTTAATTCAGTTGCAATAATCACTTTCTAACCACTACTAACTCTTGGTCTACTACTGGAACAATTTAAAAAGTAATGACCCGAAAGTGGGCCTCCCCTCAAAATTAATAATCTGTTCATTTTATGTCTTTTAAGCATAATTTACAAAATATTAAGTATACAATGAAATAGAAATATGACATTTTAAAACTAAATTAAATATGCTTTTAGAAAAAAAAAATGAAATGAATTCTTGCCTCTTGAGGAAAGCAATAAGAATGAGCTAGAAAAATCCCTTTGTATGATCACTTCAGAAAAACATCCTTCTACCTCAAAGACTAGCAGGTTACTGAGATTGTGCCTTTGTCAGATAACTTTGTCAGATAAGGGTTTTTCTTGTCAGATAAGGGTTTCAACCAATCAGCATTTGTGCTGTTAACTTACAAGTATGACCTTAAAACCTGTTTTTCCACTTTGAAAACTGGTGGCCCACTATTGGTACATCGCCCACTATTGGTACACTTACCTTATACACTATATGATCAAAAGTATCCGGACTCGTTGGATGTTAGAATGTTTTTCAAATTTCTAAACAAATACTTGGCGAAGTGTTCTGTAACTTGCATTGCTAGGATCCATAATATTCTTAATTACATTTATATTTTAAATAATTCATCTGTATCTCGATGTACTCATATTATTGAATTAGGTGTAACTTTCGATGATACTTTTAACTTTCAGAGACATATCGATAATATTATTAAAAGAGCCTACCAAAGACTTGGTTTCACCTTAAGACGATCTCGTGTTTTTGCCAGTTCTGATACGATTATTTGTATTTATAATACCCTTGTTAAACCAATTTTGGAATATTGTGCAATGATTTGGGACCCTGTTTACAATCTGCATTCTCAACGGATAGAAATCGTGCGAAATAAACTATTACGTACTATTGATTACAGATTGACTGGCTATTACCCTTATGATATGCATACAAGGGAACTCAGACAGAAATATAGTTTAATGTCTCTTAAAAAAAGAAGAAGCTGGTCCTGCATCTTGTTTTATTATAAGGTTTTAAATAATACTATTGATTGCCCTATTTTACTTTCTTGCCTGGAATTTCACATACCTGTCAATAATACCAGGAAAAAAACTCTTTTTCACAATACTACTGTTAAACACAACTACATTAAATGCTATTCTATCTATAAATTTGTTGATCTATATAATACCTATTATGCTGATATTGATATATTTAACTTGACTCCTGCCTGTTTTAAACAAGAAAGATCAATCATGCTTAAAGCATTGATTATGAAACACTTTCCAACTTCAATGCAATTTTATTTAAACATGTCTAAAATGCAATACATTCCTCGGTAATATTTTAAAGCTTATCACAATACTACATTAATTTATTATATTTGAAAACTTAAACCTTCATCGAAAAAAAAAATGAACTTCATTCAAATGACAGCATTGAAATATAAATTGCCTGGTTCATACATCTCTAAAATGTGATACATTCCTCGGTAATAATTTTAGAATTATCATAATACTACGATAATTTATTATATTTGAAAAATTCATCGAAATCAACTGAAATTCATTCAAATGACGTCGTAGAAAAAATAACGCGCCTGGCTCTCTCTATAAAAGCAGCATTTCATTCATAAATAATTTCCCATTCATGTCATTCATCACAATACTCTATAATAATTTATTTTATTTAAAAATTAAGACCATGGAGCTACAAGTAATTAAACTCTATGCGTAAAACTTCATCGAAAAAAATCGTCCTTCTCTTTGTAAAATCAATGAATATTTCATTCATATCAGCTATGCAGAGTCCATGAACTAAATGATTTTGTGTTAAAGAAGTACAGCAATTCAAATACAAATCATTCTATATATTTTGCTGTTTACATTTTACATAGGTGAAAAATAGGCTTCGTTGTAGAAATAATCAAATTTGAATGAGCATTTAAACTCAAATATATTGTGATTGATTTGTTTCAGTATGTAGATGCACAGAATTTTGGCAAAAATAAAGTGGTTTTAGGACGGATACAACACTCAATATAAATTAAAAAGAACTTTAAAAATCACGACTTTGAGACAAGATGGATGCCATATATCATTTTGAAGTGTGTCACGTGAACTTTTTATATCATGGTCACGTGATCGCTTCATATAAGAGGTGTTATTATTATTTTAATTTTTATTTAAAAAACTACTGAATATATTTCGCTGATTTTTTAACACTTTACAACAAAGTTGAAAAGTGTTTATGACTTTGTTCATTCTGTCTGTCTGTCTGTCCGTTAGCACGGTAACTGCCGTAAAAATGACTTAATCAAAATGAAATTTTAGTATGTTGTTCAGACGGTCTATAGGACCTATGGGAATATAAATGAATAATATAACCCAATTAGTTTTGGATTGAACCCGGGTTGAAAAAATGGAATACATTGAGCCCTATGGGACCTAATTTTTCTAACATTTTTTAAGCGGATTTAAAATTCACAAATTGCTTCGAAAATTTTAGGCAATATTCAAATTGTTCCATAAAATATATAAAAAAAAATTCAGCGAAATATATTCAGTAGTTTTTTAAATAAAAATTAAAATAATAATAACACCTCTTATATGAAGCGATCACGTGTCCATGATATGAAACGATCACATGACCCACTTCAAAATGATATATGGCATCCATCTTGTGTCAAAATCGTGATTTTTAAGTTCTTTTTAATTCATATTGAGTGTTGTATCCGTCCTAAAACTACTTTATTTTCGCCTAAATTCTGTGCATCTACATACTGAAACAACGCAATGACAATATATTCCAGTTTAAATGCTCATCTAAATTTGATTATTTCTACTATTAAGCCTATTTTTCACCTAT
This sequence comes from Amaurobius ferox, assembly GCA_951213105.1. Lineage (NCBI taxonomy): Eukaryota > Metazoa > Arthropoda > Arachnida > Araneae > Amaurobiidae > Amaurobius > Amaurobius ferox. Next base: position 18,808,799 of record OX578151.1, read on the forward strand.
GTAAAATGTAAACAACAAAACATGTAGAATGAGTTGTATTAGAATCGCTGTAATTCTTTAACACAAAATCATTTAGTCCATGGAGTCTGCTTAGCTGATATGAATGAAATATTCATTGATTTTAGAAAAAAAAGGACGATATTTATCGATGAAGTTTAACGCATAGAGCTTACTTACTTGTAGCTCAATGGTCTTAATTTTTAAATAAAATAAATTATTATAGTATTGTGATGAATGACATGAATGGGGGAATTATTTATTAATGAAATGTTGCTTTTATAGAGCGAGCCAGGCATGTTATTTTTTTATGACGTCATTTGAATGAATTTCTGTTGTTTTCGATGAAGTTTTCAAATATAATAAATTATCGTAGTATTATGATAATTCTAAAATTATTACCGAGGAATGTATCACATTTTAGAGATGTTTAAACCAGGCAATTTATACTTTAATGCCGTCATTTGAATGAAGTTAATTTTTTTCGATGAAGGTTTAAGGTTTCAAAATAATAAATTAATGTAGTATTGTGATAAGTTTTAAAATATTACCGAGGAATGTATTGCATTTTAGACATGTTTAAATAAAATTGCATTGAAGTTGGAAAGTGTTTCATAATCAATGCTTTAAGCATGATTGATCTTTCTTGTTTATATATTTTATGGAACAATTTGAATATTACCTAAAATTTTTGAAACAATTTGTGAATTTTAAATCTGCTTAAAAAATGTTTCAAAAATTAGGTTCCATAGGGCTCAATGTATTTCATTTTTTCAACCCGGGTTCAATCCAAAACTAATTGGGTACTATTATTCATTTATATTCCCATAGGTCCTACAGACCATCTGAACAACTTACTAAAATTTCATTTTGATTAAGTCATTTTTACGGCAGTTATCGTGCTAACGGACAGACAGACAGAATGAACAAAGTCATAAACACTTTTCAACTTTGTTGTAAAGTGTTAAAAAGCCTGTTTCAATGCGCTTGACATGTTTACTACTTAGTATTCTTGTATCCCATGTTCTGTACTTTTTAATTTCTTGTGTGGCTACTGTAACTGGATTTCATCTGTAGTTGCCACGTAAATTGAACAAGAAAGATCAATCATGCTTAAAGCATTGATTATGAAACACTTTCCAACTTCAATGCAATTTTATTTAAAAAAGTCGAAAATGCAATACATTCCTCGGTAATATTTTAAAACTTATCACGATACTACATTGATTTATTATATTTGAAAACTTAAACCTTCATTGAAAAAAATGAACTTCATTCAAAAGACGGCATTGAAATATAAATTGCGTGGTTTAAATATCTCTAAAATGCAATACATTCCACGGTAATATTTTTAAATCTATCATAATACTACGATAATTTATTATATTTGAAAACTTCATCGAAAACAACTGAAATTAATTCAACTGACGTCATAGAAAAAATAACACGCCTGGATCTCTCTATAAAAGCAGGATTTCATTCATAACTTTCTCCATTTCATTCATCACAATACTATAATAATTTATTTTATTTAAAAATTAAGACCATGGAGCTACAATTCATAAACTTTATGCTTAAAACTTCATCGAAAAATATCGTCCTTCTGTTTATAAAATCAATTAATATTTCATTCATATCAGCCATGCAGACTCCATGGACTGAATTATTTTGTGTTAAAGAAATACAGTAATTCTAATACAACTCATTCTACATATTTTGCTGTTTACATTTTACATAGGTGAAAAATAGGCTTAATTGTAGAAATAATCAAATTTGAATGAGAATTTAAACTCAAATATATTGTCATTGTGTTGTTTTAGTATGTAGATGCACAGAATTTAAGCAGAAATAAAGTAGTTTTAGGATGGATACAACACTCAATATGAATTAAAAAGAACTTTAAAAAATCACGAATTTGAAACAAGATGGATGCCATATCTCATTTTGAAGTGGGTCATGTGATCGTTTCATATCATGGTCACGTGATCGTTTCATATAAGATGTGTAATTATTATTTTAATTTTTATTTAAAAAACTACTGAATATATTTAGCTGAATTTTTTTTTATATATTTTATGGAACAATTTGACTATTACCTAAAATTTTCGAAGCAATTTGTGAATTTTAAATCCGCTTAAAAAATGTTAGAAAAATTAGGTCCCATAGGGCTCAATGTATTTCATTTTTTCAAACCGGGTTCAATCCAAAACTAATTGTGTGATATTATTCATTTATATTCCCATAGGTCCTACAGACCGTCTGAACAACATACTAAAATTTCATTTTGATTAAGTCATTTTTACGGCAGTTACCGTGCTAACGGACAGACAGACAGACAGAATGAACAAAGTCATAAACACTTTTCAACTTTGTTGTAAAGTGTTAATAATAAAAACAAAAACTTTGGCGATATGAAGAACATGCTTAGACGCACACTTTCCAGTAAAGTTTCGGTGACTTGTGCATTTAGGGGACCACCAAGATATTGAAAAAGGCGAAAAATATATTTGATCACCCTGTATCATAAAAAGCTGGAAATGATTTGTAACTTTCACAAACTAGTTAACTAGGTTTTGTTCAATGTGTATAAGCATTTTCGTAAAACCAAAACGTATATTCATGAAGATATAAACGTTTCTTTAAAAAAAAAACCAAATTTTGTTACATGTTTTTTGCTTACAATATCCATAGGTTTCAATCAAATTTCACGAAACTCTTGTCAACGTCCAAGAAAAGCATTATACTTCAATTGAAAATTAAAGCATTGAATATACTATGAGATATAAGCATTTGAAGAAACTAAGTTTTTTACTCTCAAAGCATAGCAATAGTTTTCTTTCATGATTTTGTAGTGAATACTGTAGGGCCAATTCTATAAAAAATCCACTGGAATATTGTGAAAATTCACAAATATATCGACGATATAGTGATCAGTTTTTCTCTGAATCTCTGAAAGTACCTGGATGATAAGGGGGTTTCCACAAATTGACATTTTAAATCGTAAATCATAGGATAGTTAAACTGGAGTAAATACAGTTTACTAATATACTAAATACATATACACAATCTGATCAAAACTATCCGGATACCTGTATGTTTTACTTCTCCTTCAGAAAAGTCACAAATTAGCATGAAGTGGGTATTTGCTGCAATGACGGCTGCCACTCTATCACGGCGGCTATCCATTAGTTTCTGGAATGTTGCAGCAGGAATTGCAAGCCATTCTTTTAAAAGAATACTAGTCTGCTCTGCCGCCGATGTGGGACGTGTTGGCCTAGCTCGCAGTCGACATTCCAATTCATTCTATAGGTGTTCTATGGGATTGAGGTCTGGGGGAGATGCGATTTTAGAGATGCGATACATTCAGCGGATTGCTTTTCAGTTGGAAAGTGTTTCATAATCAAAGCTTTATGCATGATTAATCTTTCTTGTTGCAATTTGACTTTGTTTTTTAGCACTTTGCAACAAAGTTGAAAAGTGTTTATGACTCTGTTCATTCTGTCTGTCTGTCTGTCCATTAGCACGATATCTGCCGTAAAAATGAATTAATCAAAATGAAATTTTAGTATGTTGTTTAGACGGTTTGTAGGACCTATGGGAATATAAATGAATAATATCACCCTATTAGTTTTGGATTGAATCCGGGTTGAAAAAATGAAATACATTGAGCCCTATGGGACCTAATTTTTCAAACATTTTTTAAGTGGATTTAAAATTCACAAATTGCTTCGAAAATTTTAGGTAATATTCAAATTGTTCCATAAAATATATAAAAAAAATTCAGCGAAATATATTCAGTAGTTTTTTAAATAAAAATTAAAATAATAACACCTCTTATATGAAGCGATCACGTGACCATGATATGAAAAGATCAGGTGACCCACTTCAAAATGATATATGGCATCCATCTTGTCTCAAAATCGTGATTTTTAAAGTTCTTTTTAATTCATATTGAGTGCTGTATCCGTCCTAAAACCACTTTATTTTTGCTTAAATTCTGTGCATCTACATACTGAAACAACGCAATTACAATATATTTGAGTTTAAATGCTCATCAAAATTTGATTATTTCTACAACGAAGTCTGTTTTTCACCTATGTAAAATGTAAACAGCAAAATATGTAGAATAAGTTGTATTAGAATAGCTGTATTTCTTTAACACAAAATCATTTAGTTCATGGAGTCTGCATAGCTGATATGAATGAAATATTCATTGATTTTACAAAGAGAAGGACGATTTTTTTCGATGAAGTTTTACGCACAGAGTTTAATTACTTGTAGCTCCATGGTCTTAATTTTTAAGTAAAATAAATTATTATAGTATTGTGATGAATGACATGAATGGGAAATTATTTATGAATGAAATGTTGCTTTTATAGAGAGAGCCAGGCGTGTTATTTTTTTTATGACGTTATTTGAATGAATTTCAGTTGTTTTCGATGAAGTTTTCAAATGCAATAAATTATCGTAGTATTATGATAATTCTAAAATTATTACCGAGGAATGTATCACATTTTAGAGATGTTTAAACCGGGCAATGTATATTTCAATGCCGTCATTTGAATGAAGTTCATTTTTTTCGATGAAGGTTTAAGTTTTCAAATATAATAAATTAATGTAGTATAGTGATAAGTTTTAAAATATTACCGAGGAATGTATTGCATTTTAGACATGTTTGAATAAAATGGCATTGAAGTTGGAAAGTGTTTCATAATCAATGCTTTAAGCATGATTGATCTTTCTTGTTTTTTTATAGAGGGGCTCTATTAAAATTTTTTTTAACTTTCTACAAAAATATAGTACAGCATTTGATTAATATTCCATAACCTCCTACCTTATTTAAAGCATTTTTGCAATCAGACCTATGGGTATACAACCATTGGTTTAAAAAATCTTCCACTGTTCACTTTCAATGGGACACCTTGTATATACAGGGTGTCCCAAACAGATTGAAACGCGCTTTAATTCTTTACCTGCTGGAGATAAGTGGGCAATGCAAATTGCAAAAATGTTGAAAGTAAGATAGGAAATAAGACTACGTTAATGAAATAGTGCTCCCATTAACTTTCAAAAAGTTACACTTTTTACATTTTTATACGACCCCCTTAGTCCAATTGGGTCAATCAAAAAAATTTTATTTTTAATGCAACAAGATCATTAAAAAACCCGCATATCTGTATCTTTAAATTCAACTGAATTATGATAAAGGAAAAAATCTGACTTATGCCACTTTTCCGTACCATGCGAAAGGTTGTTTCATAAGTGAAAATAGGGATCATAAACAAATTGACGATGGCAATTGTTTAGATCAAAAATACGTTAAATGTGTCAAAATGTTTTACCACAAATGCATCTAAATAAAGCATTACACAGACAGAGATCATATAAAGCAATGGTACTCACTACGAGGTTGGGTATCCTATGTATTATCATCTAGTTTTATCTTTTTTTGGGATATGTCACACATTTACATTTCTAATTTGATATAGGGTCCCCATTTACAATGTTCAATTTTCAATTAAATATAACTCAATCAATTTTAGAGATACAGATATGCGGGGTTTTTTAATGGTCTTGTTGCATTAAAAATAAAAATTTTCTGATTGACCCAATTTGTCTAAGGGCGTCGTATAAAAATTTAAAATGTATAACTTTTTGAAAATGAATGGGAGGATTATTTGATTAACGTAGTCTTATTTCCTCGCTTACTTTCAACATTTTTGCTATTCACATTGCCCTCTTATCTCCAACAGGTAAAGAATTAAAGCGAGTTTCAATCTTTTTGGGACACCCTGTATATACCTATATTGATAGTTTTTGAATTCCTACCAAAACATTCGAACATTTATAAGAACGAAGGCCTTTTAACTTTACCCTTTTCCTTCAATAAGTGGCGTATCCTGTATCCAAAACTTGATTTACGAAGCTGAATTTGTAAGGATTAACAATTTCTATCCTCGACTTCTTATTTTTCAAGCAGTGTCTTCCCCGGGGAAAAAAGAGTATAAATTTAAATAGCAGCCGCGCAAATTGCGAACTGCAGGTGGAGCTGGCAACCGGGTTATAAAAAGGCGAAGTGCGAAGCACGAGGAGATCGAGATGGTGAAAGATGATACGAGTTGGTACGTTTAATGTGGCGTGTATGGATGCATACGATGATAGGAAGTGTGGCCCATGTACATTCTGATTTATTATTGTAAATTACGTTAATGTAATTTATTTTAAGATTTCTGCAGTTTAAGAATAAAACTTTTCTTTTCAAAAGATCCCTGCGTTTTCATTCCGAAGCCTTTACAAATTATCTCACGCAATAAAATCCCCCGGCCGCCCATCTTTGCTGCTCTATATCTCCGGATGAGTCGGACGGTCTGGGTTTTCAACCCAATAAAACCCCTTAGCATAATACTTAACAATTATTGATGGTAACATTTATGCCATAGTTCTTTGGAAATTTTTTGCAATGAAACATTTTATTTCTCGGGATCTGTTATAGATATAGCTTAGATGATGTCTGATATGGATTCATCATCAAATTCTGAAGGATGTATAGAGAGGGGAGGGGGGTTGTTGTTGTTGTTGAGACCCAGACTGCCCGACCTACCAGAAAGGTATAAGGTAACCGTTTGGACGGCCGGGAAGTGCCACCCAATTTAGACCGGAACCCAATGGGGGCCCACAGGGACCGTACCCTACTTCCCCTACCACCAACCTCTCGGAAGGACTTACGGACCCACATGTTTAACGTGATCGTACTCCGCATGAACACGGCAGCAGTTGTGGCAGCGTGCAAATCCAGCGCGCAAACCACCGGGCTACCGCGTCCGAAATCTGCCAACAGCACGCGATGTTCCCAGGTGGTCACCCACCCAAGTACTAAACGCGCCCGATGCTGCTTAAGAATTTCCACTTCCTCTTTAAAATGTTTTCTTAAAACGTCTATTTCACAAGTTTTGTTATAGATAGATATTAAATGATGATATATGAATTCAGTATAAAATTCCGGAGGTGGTCGGAGGGTTCACTAAAAATTTTCACTTCTGGATTTTTTCACTTCCGGTTCGAAAAATTTCCTTGAAACATCTATTCTTCAAGATTGACTATAGATAAGAGCTTAGATAATGACTGATATGGATTTAGCATTGAAATCTAGGGGGAGTTGGAGGTTCACTAAGGATTTTCATTTCCTGTTCTAAAGATAAAACCTCCGGTTTCCCCAAACGTTCGTATAACTGTACGATATAAGTATGCAAGAGAGAATAAAGAAGCTTAATAGCTGCGTCAAACATTAAATGTAGACACCATTATCCAACATATAAAGGCTCTTTCATTTTCTTGTTGTCTCCCAATTTTTTGTTTTCTATTACTTCATAACTTTGCAACTTTTTTTTATAAATAGCACTTTTCTAATAGATGTAGACGAAATGAACTATTAACATATATATTGGTACCGCGACCATGGTAGGACATGGTCAGGTTGGGTACAATTGGACATAATCTGGCTCAATTCTTAATCCAGCATACACCACTGTCAACAATAAAGTGCATATTGTACATAAAGAAAGTGTTTATTGTGTAACAAATTTGTAATGTGGTTATGAAAAATAATACAGCAATATAAATCAAAACAAGTTTTATTATCTCATTAAAAAATTTTCACAAATATTAAATAAATATCAATGAGAGTAATGATATGACAGTTTCAGTACAAAAATTCAGAACTTTGAATTGTTTACAACAAGTTTCTTCAACTCAAAACCACAACAAAGAAAAATTTGCGATAACGTGCATTAGAATTTTGCTCTACCAATTTGGTATACATATTTTTTTCCTGTTGCAGATGATGAAAATGATGCTTTGAAAATAAATCTCTGATATCACGAAGATAAAGATATGCTTATAGTCAAGTAGTTCGTGTTATGATATCTATTTCATGTGCTTCTTAGATCCATTGCGCTTAAGAACACAATTAACTAATGTTCTCAGTGCTTTTTATTCAGACAAGCTGGTATTTTTACCACCTGAGTGTTTAGGGAGAAAATCAATGACGAACTATGACAAAAATCGTCTAACTACACTATCCGGTTGGATGGCAAAATTCAAATATATTATAGGAAGAAGAAAGTTTCCTTGTTAAATAAAGAATTTAACAAGGCAACATTCTATTACCATTCTATAAATATTCTATCAACAAGTCCATTTGCAAATCAGGTATTGTATGGAAAGCACTATAAGTAGCACTATATTATAGTTTGAAGCATATGTTCAAATAAATCAAAGTATGATTATGTTCAATGAGATTACCAAATGAACATATTAACTAGCTAAAATTCAAGCAAAGAACTAACTACTAAGCCATATGCATATCTGTGAGTGTCCTCGTATATCAGAATAAAATAAAAATCTTACAAATAACGTTGCAGATCAGTGTCTACCAGTAGACAATACATTTGGACAACAAACTGTACATAAAGACAACCAGGTCTTGTTATTAGTCATCGAAGTCTTTATCCGTATCTGCCTATCACAGTGTCAATCCAACTCCTATATTTGGCAATGTTGACGTAGATTCCGGGCACTCCGGGTTGCCCACATCCGATACCCCAGGAGACTAGGCCAGCTACCTTCCATGTGCCTCCATGCTCACAAACCAAAGGGCTTCCACCGTCACCCTGAGGAACAGAAGAATTACATTCAGTAAAGGTTTAGAAAATAAATCATTTGTTTTATCATTGTGTTTTACTCATCAACTTTCCAGCTGTCAATAAAATTATTTTTTTAAATATTTTTTAGATAAAGTTTATTTCCACGAGTTATTATTAACAAACGAGAAGATAACTTTCCCTTTTCGTTTACCTTAAACGTCTACCAATTAAACAAATCATATCTAGATCATTTTGTATTGAAGATAAAAAATGTAGACAGATCTGTGTATGCCTGTCAGATTTTGATCTATGCAAGTCATCAAGTAACGAATCAATCATCTATAAAATCGGTTTAAATCATGTCTATGCCTAGAACTGTCTATGTCTACCAAAGCTTGCTCTAGACAAGTTATCAAGTAAAGAATCAATCATCTACATAATAGGTTTAAATGCTGCCTATTCCTGGAACTGTCTATGCCTGCTAGATCTTGATCTAAACAAGTCACCAGGCAAAGAATCAATCATCTATAAAATAGGTCTAAATGCTGTCTATGCCTGGAACTGTGATATGCCTGGATTTGTCTAAATCAAGATCTGTCTGCCAGATCTTGATCTAGGCAAGTCATCAAGTAAAGAATCAATCCTCTATAAAAGAAGTTTAAATGCATTTTACTATTTTCATAAAATATATAATACTACTGGGGTAAAATGTAAAAAATGAATTGATTTCTGTGATATTTTAAATTTCATAACTTCATTCAAAAAAGTTATCTGTATTATATATGTATCGACAGCATTTTTAGGACCCGGGCAACGCCGAGTAATTCATTCTAGTATACAATAAAATAGTCATTTTAATAGATTGTAAATCCGAAATGTCCATTCAAGTCTTTATAAACCTTCTAATTTCCCGAGATAAACTTGAATAAACTTAAGTAGTAAAATGAAAACCTAATCGGAAATCATTACATTCGTCCCCATTTTATATTTATAAATTCATTCACATTTTATATTTTGTATTATCAATATCGAATACTGGTACGCCAGAAGAAGTGTATTTAAACAAAATTTGAACAAAACTTAAGAAATTTTTTGAGTCACCATCAGCAGATATCTATATAAATAAAATATAAAATCTGTCTATTTATCTGTTAATGTGTGTGTGTTCGTCTCTTCATCACGAAATAATGACTGCACCGAATTGGATGAAATTTTCGGGGTAAACATGGAATAGCCCCGCTTAAAATTAAGTCCATGTTTCGAGTTTCTAGTACCAGGGGTTATCGAGTTATCAATAAAAAAACTCACTATTAAACCTTGAAATAGCATTATGCAAGCAATATTTGTTCCGCAAAATTATTTGAAAAGGAAAATGATGTCATGTTGCTAAGCAACGGAATTAAACCCAATGATTTAATACAGCAGTAAATATTTTTCGATTTACGTAATAAAGAAATGTATATAAATCAATTTTATCGGAATTGCATTTTTGATTGGATTATATCCATTACGGCCTTTGGATTTAAAGATTAGAGATTATTGATATTTTCTAAACTCTTCAGTCATCTGTTTTATTTTGGCGAAAGATTTTTCAAATTCATGTATTATAGTACGGGTATATCGTCTTATACACGGGTATAATATTCCAATCTACAAGAATATAAGTAATACGGATATATCTTCTAATATAATTTAAGCGCTTTCATTTTGGCATATATTGATTCAATTTCATACTTAATGTAAATTTGTTTAGAAACGGGATCTGGATGTCTTATTCTTCAATTCTACCTGTGAAGATAATTTTCTATAGAGAGAACAGATATTCCTAAACGTCTTTTTAAGCGCATAATTTAAATATTTTAATAGAATATTTTGAATAACAATGTCATTTAGAACAAACACTATAGGAATTTGTACATGGTTGTAAATTTTAAGTTTTATTATATTTCATATTCCGAAGAACATGTATAGCGCTAGTATTTTATATTATCAATATCGAATAGTGTGTTACGCCAAGGGAAGTGTATTTCAACAAAATCTGAACACAGTCTAAGAAACTTTCTTTGTGCCACCATCAGCAGATATTTTAAACAAAAACTCTCTAAATAACATTAATCTCCTTACCGTGCAAGCATCTTTCCCCGGCTCTCCCCCAGCGCACAAGAATCCTGGATGCAGCTGATAACTTCTCCCCAATCTGGTCTGCTTCAGTCTGTGCTCACAATCCCTGTGACTCAACATGGGGACATCGACTTCTTTCAATACGCTTTGATATTCGCCCTGTTCGCCTAAAGAACAACAAAAGATAAGTACACCAGTACAACTAAACTTATGAAAATCTACGTATATTAAATAAAATTGAAAATCTGTCTGTATGTATGTGTGTCTTATCATCGCGGGAGAACGGCTGCACCGAATTTCACGAAATTTTGTGGATGGCCTTGGAGTAGACTCACTTAAAATTGAATCTCTGTTTCAAGTTTCCAGGAGCAAGGGTTGTCGAGATATTAATAAGAAACGCACAATTAAACCTTCCATAGAGATAGCATTATGCAAACGATATTTTTTCAGCCAATTTATTTGGAGAAAATTATTCCGTGTTATTTAGCAATGGAATTAAATCCAATGTGTTTATACGGCAGACGATCTTTATTAATTTTTTATTTATTTAAATAATAATGAAATGTATACAAAATAAATTTTATAAAAATTGCAATTTTGATTAGATTATTCTTAATTCAACTTCAAAGTTCTAGGCAAGTAAGTTGTTGATCAGACTTAACCAAATGCAATGTTTACTGTTTTCATTAATATGTTTAAAGTTCTGACTTCAAAGTTATATGCAGTAAGTTGTTGATCAGACTTAACCAAAAGCAATGTTTACTGTTTTTAGTAATATGTTCAAAGCTATGACTTCAACGTTCTATGCAGTAAGTTGTTGATCAGACTTAACCAAAACCAATGTTTATTGCTTTCATTAATATGTTTAAAGTTCTGACTTCAAAGTTCTATGAAGTAAGTTGCTGATCAGACTTAACCAAAAGCAATGTTTACTGTTTTCATTAGTATGTTTAAAATTCTGACTTCAAAGTTCTGTGCAGCAAGTTGCTGATCAGACTTAACCAAAAGCAATGTTTACTGTTTTCAGTAATATGTTTAAATTTCTGACTTCAAAGTTCTATTCAGTAAGTTGTTGATCAGACTTAACCAAAAGCAATGTTTACTGTTTTCAGTAATATGTTTAAAGTTCTGACTTCAAAGTTCTATGCAGTAAGTTATTGATCAGACTTACCAAAAGCATTCTTTCCCCATCCTGTTACCCAACACCTGAGCTTGTCGAACCTTTCGTTCAGATCAGGCAGGCAGGCGGGAGAAATGTGAGGCGAGCTGGAGTCTATTGGAGAGTCAAGCCTCAACAAGGCCAGGTCGTTTTGTAAGTTACCCGGGTAGAAGTCTGGGTGAGGGACCGCTTCGACAACAAATTTCTCGACGTACGGATAGAACTCGTCATCCCTGTGGACGTCCCAGTCTCCAAGACGGACCTTCAGTTCATCAGCTTGATGTCTATAACAAAATAACGAAATGTTAATTTGTACATAACATTCATATTACAAAGAAATAAAATAAGTAGATAAATATGATAAAATATGATAAAAATCTGATGTGGGCAACACATGACTTTTCTTATATAATGTAATAAATTTACTAATTTTACAGTAAAAAAATAGGTTTTTCTTATAGTAGATACTTATATTCTTTCCAAGATGTTGAATTTTCGACAATGAGTCGTCATTTTCATTGATTTAGCGTCATTTTTATCCATTGGGCGAGATTTTTGTTAATATGGCAACATTTCAAAATGTCGCCAAGTTGGCGACATTCCGTCAAATTCGTCGCCAAAATCTCGCCAAGCGTTATGGATGAAGAAATAAGTTATTCCTACAGCAGATAAATGACTATTGGCGTTCAAATACAAATACAAAAGTATTACTCAAAGTATCTTTTTTCATGAATGGAACGAGCTAGATCCACGAGAATGATGTCACCCAATGTATCGCATGGTATTACATATGAAAAGTGAACATGTTTCTCAATAGGAAATATATTTTTTTATTTTATATGACTTTTTGATAATTTTTTTGAAAAGTGTACAATATCTCGAGAACGGGTTCATGTTAGCGTTCTAAAATTTAAGCTAATCGTTTTTTAATGAAAAATTACAAAAAAAAATATCTATTTGCGTAACTTTATTAGCGGTTTTGATTTTCTGACGATTTTTTCAAAATTTCACGCGAAAATTTAGGGGGGGGGGGGGGGGGTTTAAATATTCGATTGCGTATAAAAACAATAGGCTTCCAGTGTTTATGGATTGTGATTTTTGTACCAAATTTCGTTCGAATCGGTCCATTTGTTCGTCAGTTATCGTCTCCACAGTCTCACTGACACACACACACACACACAGACATCACTTCAAAAATGTTTGATTCGTGATCAGGGATACTTGAAACGTGCTCTCCCGTCGAAAACTCGAATTCGAATTTTCGACCCCGTCACAATACTTTCCTTGTACATTATGTATATAAGGAAAGGAAAAAGAAGAGTTTGGAAAAATAATCCAAAATGTATGAAACATTCAGTCTTTGACTTCAATGATGGGCCATATTTAATCTTTCAAAATGAAACATATCCCACATTTGATATTAACTCCTGGAAAATGTAAATTATTACAGAACAATTTTTATATAATCCCGCCATGCTCAGTTAAGTTTATTAGTTTTACTAATCAACGATTACTAACCAGCTGCTTGTAATCAGAGCTCATGGCTGAAGGGAACACTTATTGGATTGTGATTGTGCTTACTAAATTGATGATACTAGATTGATGATCAGACAAGGAAGTGAGCACAGGATCAAAATATCTTAGAATATCTGTAATTTATATAGTTCGGCTTCATAATCTGTCTGCAATCTTTGAATGTTAAATTACTTAATTTCTAATAATTCAACACTTAATGCACTAATAGTACATACACAGGATAAAAGCAAGACAGAGCACCAGTACCTACAACGGCAAGAAGGTTTTTGCCTTCTTTCGATAGAAGCGCTATTGCAATTATTAGTACTGACACTCTGACTTATTTGTCCTGATGAAGAAGGCTTTATTTTGCCTTTGAAACCGATTGATGCCTTTGAAACTGATTGATGCGTTTTCTAACCTTGTATGTTATGCCTAATAATTTTTTTAGACTCTATAATTATTACATATATAATGCATGTAGTGGCATTTTTTATTAGTAAACTATGCAAATATAAAAGTTTATAGTCAAAAGAGGCAGTTTTCTTTCTTTAAACTGCACCTTTGTGATTAAACTTACTTTTTCAGGCAGTGAGCTGCTGTTGCCACCCAAGTATTAGAAATAAGAGTACCACCACAGACAAATAAGTTGTTTCCGGGACCAACTTTAAGCAATATAGCGGCCTAAAGAGAAAATAGTATACATTTAGTAAGTTTTTGGATATACATAAGATATAAAATATATATAAAACAAAATATTTTCACTATTACAAAATCAAAATATTTATATTGTGACTATCATTACTATATTCCCTATAAGTGAATTCTTTGTAAGGATTTTTAATCCGAAATTATTGATCACTACTGTTTAGGACTCAGCCGTTTTTGAGATATTGAAAATTTTACTTTTTTCCTCATGTAGCATTATATCCCTAGAACAAATTGAACCTAGAACGACCTCTATAGAGACTATTATGACTTCTATGAAGAATTCAATCCTAACACTCAGCCGACACCAAATTTCATAAAAAATTATGCTCAATCTGCACAATACTGCAATGGTCAAGTTCATGCACACATTAACCACCTCTAGGGGGCGTTCCCAAAACTTTCATTGCAGACGACAGCATCTATAGACTCAAATATAAAGGGAATACATGTGATAAAAGAAATACGTGTTACTTGAAAGGGGGTTAGGGTTAGCAGGGTTAGCAGGGCACCGTAGACTTGAAAGTGCAGCTCTGATCCTGCGGGACCTTGGCTGAAACCGGTTTGAGATTTCACGACTTTTCGAAAGAAATTTTTTTTTGTACTTGGCGAGGAGTTTTTTTTCCATAAAGTGTTTTTGTTTTTGTTTTTTGTGAGATTTCAATAGTTTTTGTAGAAATATTTATCAACATGATTATACAGCAATAATATAGCAGTTATCTGATATTGAACTTTATCGCTGAGTACAATTTATTAATGTTTTTTCAATTTCTGAAATTCTAAATCAGATTTATCTTTAAAACACAAGCAGGTACCACCTACCAGAACACACTTTATGAAACATCATTAAAATGGGTACAGTTGTTAAGCCTCTAGGTTCATCAACACTGAAAGGGGGGAGGAAGTCTAAACGATAATCGTATAAAGTGCCATAAAGTGTTCTTTCTCGAGTTCTACTGCACCAATTGTAATTTTTCCCTCAGCTTTGTGAGTGTATCATACAGGTAAAATAATCACGTATTTAGCTATCTTGGGGCTGAGCTTCAGATTTATGAACATCGGAGTTTATCACATCAAGTATACACTTGCCAGTTTCAGATTTGAACATGACGACTTGGCGGGGAAGAATGCTGGTGAGTTCCTAAAATTAAATGTATAAGAGAATACAGAAGCAAATTATCTTACCTGCCATGGGTATTCCCCAAACTCAGATGCGTCATCCTGGTACTGCAGGTTGTTCACACGTCCATGTATACCAAACCCATTCCTGGCACCACATTGTCCTTGATGAACCTGGGGGCGATGCTCGTTGTAGTCATTATCAGGATACAATGGTTTTGGGGGTCTCAAACCATGAGGAGGATAAGCTGGTTGAGGTTTAGGGTAGCTTTGCTGAGGCTGATACACTGGTTGTTCTTGAGGATATATATTCTGTGGCTGTTGTGGTCTTCGCTGAGGATAGATGGGCCTGATAGAACGGTTCGGGTTGGGCCTGTTGGTAGATGGGTATTGAGGCCTTACAGGGTGAGCTCCTGGTGGAGGTTGAATGGGTCTGGGTCGTCTGTGAGGCAATTGAGGACGATGGGGTCCCTCCTGCTGGGGCACGAGGACTATTTGCTGTTCTTGAGGTTGTCCTGTAAAAGAGGATACATTAAATAAGTAAATATAATTGCCTACCTTCTGCACTGTTTTAACTATTTTAGGCTTCTATCAAGTTTCTAAAGAATTTTAGAGTGTTCTCGGATTTTAAATAGCCAAATTTTAAAATATTATGAATATGGCGGGAACAAATTTACTTTCTCTTTTAAAGATTAATAACTATATCATCCTCTTTGGATGCCGATCTTCTCTGGTCAGTGTAGGTCGCACGGTCTTGTCTAGAAAAAGAAGAAGAATGTTTTTACTTTATTCGCGCTGATTTAGAAAAAAAGTATGGTGGTATGAATTACGACTACTACCACTTTTCTTGGTTGATATGCTTTTAGCAGTACATTAAGTAACATTTTTACTTTAACCAATCAATGCAACCTCAGAAAAGTGCGGTGATCATGATTCAATCAGCAGTCAAGTCTTCATTGTTCACATCGGTGGGATACCTAGATGCCAGAGATGGCTTTTGTCAGTCTGTGAGTGTGCGAAAAGGTGGAAAGTGAATGTCAAATCGATGGTTCTTCGTAATCCCAAAAGCCACTAAACCGATTTGGACTCAATTTGGATAGAAAGTTTCATATATTATATAGATGTAAACGGAAAAAAAAGTGTATATAGTTTAACTAGCGGATTTTGTTAAAATCGTTGGCCAATCTTATCTCAAGGTATTGCTCAGAGGCTTTCTTCATTAAGAAAAACACATATTCTGTAGAAAAATGTTCTGCGGAATATTTTTTTTTACATATAAATGTTCTATAGAAGCCCAAAACGTTTAGTAACCACTCGGTTACAATAACTGTAATTGTACCTAATCCCCATTCTTACCTGGATACCCTTGATTCTGATATCCTCCTTGATTTGGATATCCTCCTTGATTTATTATGTATGCTTGTTCCGGATTTCCTGGCACTTGTTGGAGGCTAATTCCTGGTGGCAACAGCCCTGGTGGTAAATTGCTGAAATCAGGTTGGGGTATGGGATAGTTATCGGGGCTGAAAGGCAGAAGCCCACCTGGTGCTGCTCCTCTGTGTGGAACTTTGCAACAACGTCTGAGCAGGCCGCAGCTATCACCAACATTGCCAAGACCGATCATTCTTGCCATGATGTCTTCGGTGTAAGGTGGGAGAGTAGACGACTGTAGGTCTGTCTGAAAAGAAATGATAATAATGCCTTTTAAAAATAGCATAAGCTTCTGGTAAGAATAATAATAGCTGTTCTATGCAACAAATAAATATGTCTTGTTGAACAAAGAACTTATTCTTCGGACCTACCGATGCAGTTTGTGGTAATAAGGTAATAAGTAGAATATTAGACTTTTGCGACTGTTGAGTAAATATTTTTGAAGTTATTTTTCAATCCGAACACTTTCATTTACCTAACAGGAAAAATATTCTACAACCTTTATTAAGACAAACATTTTTGTATTTCGAAATAAAAATACTTCTAACAGCATAAGTAGGTAATTTAAAATATTACCCGGTGTCGGAGGCAAAAAACAGCCTCTTTCCTCAGGATAAAAAAGGCAGAACCGCCGCCACACCATAGGCAAGAAAAAGACAGTCAATTAGTTACATTACATGAGGTAAGAAAGAATTTAAAATCGTAAATGTATACATTTAAAATCATAAATGAATACATTTAAAATCATAAATGAATACATTCAACATACTATTTTTATTTCACATTATTTTACACAGCTTTAATTGGATGCTTATGTTTTTCTTTGTAATAAGAGAAAACAATTTTATAACATAAGATACACCAACACATAATTTTTTCTTTATAGCCTCTATTACGTCATTTATAATATTTTCATTTCACTGCAAAAAGTGGATGCTAAAAATATTCTGAAATTTTCAATTTTTCAAATGCATCGAATTTGCAGACCTGATGGCAAATGTTTTAATGAATTAACAAAAAATTAAAAAGATAACTTTTAAAAGAATACTCATAAAAAGATAGATAACTTTTCACTCTGATGCTGATTATGACATAAATGGATGCAAAAAAAAAAGCGGAATATAAATGCTAATGTCAAGTAGAAATTATTATAGTAACTAATACAACCCAAATGAAATACACAATACCGTTCATTTATAAAATTAATTTTTCTATTCATTCCTTTATTATTTAAATCGGATAAATTAAATAAAAATTGTCTGCCCTATAAACACATTGAATTGAATTCATGACATGATGTAATTTTCTTCAAACAAATTTTCAAGGAATATTCGTCTGCATAATGTCATTTCTATGGAAGATTTCACTTTGTGTTTATTATTAATATTTCGACAACCCCTGGTCCTAGAAATTCGAAACGTGGACAAAGTTACCAGCAGTGAAGTAGAAAATAACTATACCAAACTTGAAAAGAAAAAATCAGTCAATAATTATGGATTTGTACACGAGACAGACAAACAATTAAATAAACAAACATACTTTCAATTTTTTATACATAGATGTAAAATACTGAAGTATTTTATATCTATGCACGTAAATTGTATATATGTGCCTGTAAAGTATTTACTCTAAATCTGCATCTAATATATGAGATATTTAAGCATCTAAATACTAAAGTATTTTATATTTATATATATGTGTGGATTGAATTTCACAATGCATTTAAAATCATAAATGAATACGTTTAAAATCCTAAATGAAGAACACTCACCTCATTGCCAGTGCTTCTTTCTTTCCTAGCAGATCTTTCATCAATGGGATCCCTCTCCAGAGATCTGCCATAGTTATTCAAATATCCATTTCTACAGAGGTAGAATGGCACACAGATACACTTCTCTTCGCCATCATGTCCACCGCCCTCTGTATTGAGTATGTAATTCCCGTTTGAAAGTTCGTAAATACCTTCCTGGTCAAACTGTTTACCTCCTGGAGCATACTGCTTTGCTGTGGTGTCCTTTGCCGGATACCTTTCATTTGTCGGGAGTGGTTGCGGAGGGTATGGACCCGCCTGTGCGTACTGAATGTCATCTTCTTCATCTTTGGAAGGTTTGGAAGATACGATAAAATGTCCGGCTGCTTGTGATTCGGACTTGGTAGCGTCTTGGTGGAAATTCTGTGGTGCTTCGGAATAAGTAGGTCTCTTGTGGTAATCGTCCGCCGAGATATACCTCACAGCATCTTTGTCTGGTGCAACCACATAGCGATCTTTGTTTGCCTTGTGTGGTGAAACTTGACTTTGCTGTGGCGGAATATAGAAGTCGTTGTTTGCATGCTTCACCTCCTGGATTCTCTCCCCATATCGGTCCTGCTTGTTTGAATCCACAGCCTTCTCGTAGCCGTATCTGGAATTTTTAGGCGGTTCTGGTGATGGAATATAGTAATTATGAGATTTTGTCTGTTCTTCGTTGTCTATTGGAATAGGAGGATAGGGTCCTTTGTAATACAAATCGTCATCTTCACTCCTTTTTGGGCTTTTCACTGCTGATCTCTTACCGTCCTCATCGTCGTCGTTTTCCTTTCCGGCAAAAGATACAATTGGGATAAATCCTTGCAGGGACAGTCTTCTGTTTCCCGGGTCATCGTTAATAATCCTTCCTTCTCTGACGTTACCGATCAAGTCCAGATTGAGGGCTTTGTTGCTCCTTCCTCTGGTCACGTTAGCGGGGGCAAAATCGTCCGAGAACAAATCTGCTAAAACAGCACTTCTGCCATTGGTGATGTTGGCGGGAAGGAAGCCATCTAGTAAAGTTGGAGAGAAAATTGGTTCTTCGGATACGTTCTTTGTTGCCGTCACGAGAGCTTCGATTTCTGAAAGGGTCGAAGGTGTCGTCGAAGAGACTTTTTTTTCAGCCTCGTCTGCTGTAAGAGAGTCAGTAGAGGTGGTAGTGGAATTCCAAAACCACGGCTTTGACACTTGTTCATTTCCTGAAATCAAAAGTTTATAATGAATATAGCTAAAATTATCTGCAAATATGGCATTTATGAAGTATACTAAAATGAAACAACTCTACCAAGAACTTGAAAATACTTAAAAAATAATATATAATATACGAAACGTCATGGAAAGTAATGGAACAGGCCCCAAACTCGAGAAGTATATTAAGGTTATCGTATATGTTTATGCAGATGTGTAAGAAATCCCAAATGGGACTACACGATGAGAAAACTTTTGAGGGGCTGACCTCACTTTTCTAGGAAGTTACGGTGGGATATATAGCTCTCTATTAGAAAGTTAAACTTCCATTACAAATTTATACGTAGGGGAAAACATCCATTACAATGTTGTAAGTAGGGAAAAACGCCTATTACAAATTTGTTGTCAAAACACTAAGCAATTTCGTTCCCCGCAAAAGATGGAAAAGAACCTTGAAAACTAATGTATGACAACTAACTCCTCCCTGTCCAGAGCCTTATTTATGCACAAGACGCCGTGGTTACAGGCCCCCAAAATTAGGGGAGCCCCGAATTTTGCCATTATGGCGTAAAACTTATAAACGTTTTTAAAATACACAAGAACACCAGCGACGTTTCAGAAAATTTCAATAAAATTATTCAGTATCTCAGCAAAATTACTGTTGCATGATCTATATTCCCTTTATGCCATTTGCTTTAAACATTATTTTTACAATTGATGGTAAAAGTAATTTAAATTTTACTATGGGTATTTTGAAACTTCTAAACGTTTTTAAAATAAACAAGAACACCAGCGACGTTTCAGAAAATTTCAGTAAAATTATTCAGTATTTCAGCAAAATTACTGTTGCATGATCTACATTCCCTTTATGCCATTTGCTTTAAACATTATTTTTACAATTGATGGTAAAAGTAATTAAAATGTTTACTATGGGGCCCCTAAATGCAACGAGACCCTGAACCCTATTTACTGTAAACTAACAAAACTTTCAAAAATTACAATCATTTTTACATGGAACTTTAATGATTTTATTCTTACAAATTCATAAATCATTTTATAATAGCTACTTTTAACAGCCTCCTTCTTCGGGACACATAAGAAGGGCAACCATCACTCATGATATCCAGATTGGCAACTGATGTTAGAACATTAAACGTGACTGAAGCAAGTAAAGGGTTATCCGGCTATGGATACGCCCTATGGATGAAACGCTTCAAAATATCATATAGCTTTGAAAATTATATTTAGGTGACGCTAGTGTTAACAAAATAGCTGCTATTAGTTGACACAACACAAAGGCGTAGTATTGAGTATATGTATTGTTGATTATTTTTAAATGAAGGGTGTCTTAATGATGAGTATAATTAACCAGTATTGTTTCATAGTTGTAAGATAGAGTACAGAATATAGTAGAAAAATATAAATTGAGAGATAAAATAATTTTGAATACGTAGGAATATTTTTTATTGTTTCAGTTCTACTTTCCATTGTGCTCATAATTCAGTTTTACAAAATTGACAGTTTAAGTAAATATTTAGGTCTTTTGCTATAGAAATGCATACAATACAGGACAACTTATCCTAGCGCCACCTGAATGATTGTCTCAAACGATATTGGTGTTTCTTGAATAGGAAGTTTAACTCCTTACTTTTACCTCCATAAGTACTACATATATTTCAAAACAATAGCCTTCAAATGTTGATTTCGTCTTACCTGTTTCAAATTGAGCTGCAGAAATAGAAATAAATGCTGCCAAGCAGCATACAGTGAGTAAGAGCTTCATGTCTTTGCTTTTTACAACCATCAGCAGCTCTGTAAATAAAATGAATAATAGTAAAAAAATAGAAAAAAGTTGTAAAGTAAAATATAGTAGCCGATTTTAAAGTGAAAAACAAGAAAGATCAATCATGCATAAGCATTGATTATGAAACACTTTCCAACTGAAATGTAATTTCATTTAAAAATTTCTAAAATGTGATTCATTCAGTGGTAATATCTTTTACATTATCACAGTACTACAGTAATTTATTATACTTAAATATTTGAAACTGTATCGAAATATAAATCATCTGATTCTTTATGCAAAATCAATGAATATTTCATTCATATAACTTGTATTCCAGACTCCAGAGCTAAATAATTTTGTGTGAAAAAAATTCAGCAATTCTTATGTAATTCATCTTACAATCGCTTGAGATATTTGCATTCTGCATATGTTAAAATTAGGCTTCCTTGAAGAAATAAAAGTTTAGGGATCATTTAAAATCACAACTATTGTAATTGCATAGGCACGGAATTTAGATACACAGATAATACACAGATAATATATATGTGTATGTGTATGTACTCAAAGTATTGGAATCGTGCCGAAGATCGGAACTCGAATTTTCAAAGGATCTACACGTTTTGGGACTTCTAGAACACGAAAAAACTACTTTTAGGAAGACGTCTGTGTGTGTAAGGGTGTATCTGTGTATGTTTCTGTGTGTCTGTGTGGATATTACATCCACTATAATTGAAAAACTAATGGACCGAATTTCATACAATTTGGTAGGTATGTTTTTTGTGGGAAATCCTGATGTTCATTAGATTATAGTACGATTCGTAATAAAAGAATCTGCCTTCTTTGCGAAATGGCCGCAGAAATTGCCTTTATCCACTCTAGCTAAAAACTAATGAACCAAATTTAACAAAATTTGGAGTATAATATTTCAATAACCTACAAGTGATTTATATACCAAATTTAACAAAATTTTGTATATAAATCATTTGTAGGTTATTCTACTACGATTCGGGAAAAAGGAACGGGCTATTTTTGGGAAATGGCCAGCAAAAATCGTTATATATAAAAATAAAAGACTACGTGTGCTCAATTATATCAATTAAATTCCTATTTTATATGTGATTTTTGACAACAAAAAGAATAAGACTAACCCCATTACTCTAGGACTAGCCGTTCTTGAGATATTCTAGTTTTTTCGCGTTTTCGCTACGCCACCTTTGACAATAAGTCCAGCTATCAAATGAGAACCAAATTTAAGTTTAACGTGTAAATTCAATGTCATTTAAAATACTTATGTTGTGCAGATAAACTCAAATTATCATTGAATAAATAAAGAGAACGAATATGAGTCTGCAGAGAAAGACATGTGCTGTCCACATCAGAATTTTTAACAATATTACACCAATGATTTATAGAAGTGAACGGGGATTATTTTCAGGCCATTTCGAAAAAAATGTATGATCTATATTTAAAGATCCATCAAATTTTTGTCGAATAAAATGTTCAACAAATTTAAGCTGTGTACCAAATTTTAACTCTCTAGGACGTAGGAAAGTGCATTTAAAATGCCATCAATTAAATTTATCATGAAGAGTTATATAAAATTTTAAAAAAATGAAAAATTGTTATCTACCAAATTTATTTTAAAATATGAAGCCACTCCCATATGCTAAACGTTTAAACAAATGGGGAGATATTTATTATATAATATCTCTCTCTTTTCTTTCTGGAAGATATCCCAAAGTCAGAATTTAATTGAATTTGTTTTTTTCCCTATATTAAATAATTTTTTTAATTAAAAAACTACTTAGCATATTTTACTGAATTTTTTTATATATATTCTATGGGATAATGTGAATATTTCCTAAAAATTTCGAAGCAATTCGTGAATTTTAAATTTACTTAAAAAATGTTTGAAAAATTAGGTCCCATAGGGTTCAATGTATTTCATTTTTTCAACCCGGGTTCAATAAAAAACTAATTGGGTGATATTATTTATTTATATTCCCATAGGTCCTACAGACCGTCTGAACAACATACTAAAATTTCATTTTGATAAACTCATTTTTACGGCAGTTATCGTGCTAACGGACAGACAGACAGACAGACAGACAGACAGACAGACAGAATGAACAAAGTCATAAACACTTTTCAACTTTGTTGTAAAGTGTTAATGAGTAAAGCAATAATAAATGAGTAATAAAAAGTAATAGTAGTAAAATGAAATGTAGTAAAAATAACAAGCATAATAAGTGATAAAGGAATAAAAAAAATGAAAATTTAATTAAAGTAAAAATGTTTTTCTTGGAATGATTATTTTATCTTCTGATATTATATTTTATTTTAGATAATAAATTACTAAAGAAACTTGGTATTATATTAATAAATAATGACAAAAAAAGGCAAATGCGTACAATTTATAAGCGTCATTGAGATGCTGCAAATAAGTAAAACGAAATTTTTAAAGAAAAAAAATCGAGACAACTTTTAGAAGAATAACTTTTGAACGGAAACACATAATAATATGCATGTTTTCGTTCTGATACTGATGACATTATGATAAATGTATAAAAGCGTAGAGTAAACCATGTGGTATTGTAAAACCATAGACTCCATATAATAAACATGAGATTCCATATAATAAAACCATGAATTCTTTCCGAAAGATGAGCATTTATAACATAACACCTTTTTCCACTGATGTCTGCAAATAGAACGCAGAACAAGGCCCCTCATTAATGACTTAGAGCAGACGATATATTTTTCTGCTAGGAAAGAAATCTATAGTGCACCCTTTTTCGGCTTTTTATTTCTCCGAGTAGTATTTTTATCGATATTTTTTAATTTATCTTTATAAAATGTTACTCAACACTATTTCATTACCATAACCAAATGCTCCAAAAATGATGTGATTATGGTAATTGAATTTTGAATTAGGCGTTATATACGCTACTTTACGATCCTCCTGTATTTTTTAAATTATTTCTTTGTCGATTTTCTTTTCTGTCGGCGAACAGATTAGGGAGAGAAAGCGCCAGTGTTTTAACCTTTTGCTTACGGGTGGGACAGCGTCCATCCCAAACGAAGAATCTCTCAAAAAGATAGGTATTTGACATACCCTATCTCAAACAGTTCGATCCCCCTTTGCATACATTGGCGTCCCTTGACTGTTTGTTCTTTAAACTTTTGCTTACGGGCGAGACAGCGTCCATCCCAAACGAAGAATCTCTCAAAAAGACAGGTATTTAACATACCCTATCCCGAACAGTTCGATCCCCCCTTTGCAGGCATTGGCGTCCATGGACGCCAATGCCTTGGACGCCATGGCGGGGGATCGAACTGTTCGGGATAGGGTATGTCAAATACCTGTCTTTTTCAGAGATTCTTCGTTTGGGATGGACGCTGTCCCACCCGTAAGCAAAAGGTTAAAGAACAAACAATCAAGGAAAGGAAAATTAATTTCACTTATGAAAATGAATTTTTTTATAATAATTATTTGCACTTCTGACGTCATGACTTAAATAACAAAAACTTAGAAAAAAGAAAAACTTAATTTCACTTATGAAAAGAGGTTAGCAAACGCCGACACAAAGAAATAGGAAAGCTGGATGCCCATTCACTTCTCCTGTCTGGATGATCTTAAGTTTTCTTTCAATCCCCATTGTCTCGAAATAGAATGTGTTGGAAGTCAAGAAACTTTCGAGTTCTTGTTTTTGACCCATTTATTTTACGGACTAATAGGTCATTGCAGAGGAGAAACTGGTAAACTTGAGTAGGTTCCTCGGCGGATCTTCCTCCAAAATGTAAAACGGCAAGAAAAAAAACGTTTTTGAGAAAAGCCTACATTCGTCCCATGTGTGAAATAAATATATGTGCTGAAACTAGGTATCTCTGATTGCAATAATTGACTCCGCACAAAAAACCTACACCTGGCCCACGTGTGATGTAAATATAGGTTTTAAAAATATGGAGGTAAAAAGAAGGAGGTAAAACTCCGATGGATGAAACGCTTGAAAATGCTATAATGCTTTGAGGATTATATCTATGTGTCGCTCGTGTTAGTAAAGTAGCCGCTACTGTTAGTTGACACAACAGGAAAGCGTAGTATTTAGTATATGTATTTTTGATTATTTTAAAATGAAACTTTCCCTAATGATGAGTATAATTAACCAGTATTTTTTATTTGTATGATAAAGTACAAAATATAGGGAGATAAAAATAAATTGGAAGGTAAAATAATTTTGAATGTTTTATATTGTTTCAGTTCTAATTTGCATTGCGTTCATAATTTATTTTTATAAAATTGACACGTTATATAAATATTTCAGGCCATTCGCCATAGAAATACATACATATGCATACATTATCTTATCCCAGCGCCACCTGAATGATTGTTTCAAACGATATCGGTGCTTTCTTAGTATGAAGTTAATTCCCTACTTTTACCTCCATGGTTAAAAATATACGTACCTCTGATTACAATATCTTGGCGTCAAGATATGACGCCAAATTTAAACATTCGTTAAGAAATATAAGCCAGTAAACTTGAAAACTAAATATTTGATAAACACGCAAATAGTTTGAGTTCAAATCAATCCATTCCTAAAATTCGTATTTAAAATTATCCAGTGTTCCTAGGAAAGTCCTTAAGCACCCCACTAAATTTGTAAGGAAAAGTCTATGAGTATACACATTAGGTCTTGCTATAGTTATGAACGAGCAAAGCGAAGTCCATTCTCCATTTTAAAGAACCTTATTGTCCTACCCAGGAATCGAACCCCGGATCTCCGCACTGACCAGCAGACACTCTACCGTTGAACTACTAGGACGAAATTGCAAGCTCTTATCATCGAAGTGGACTCTGCATTCTCCACCCTCTAATGTCAGATTGACGAGAAATTGACCATCTGACTGATCACCTCCTGCTATTTTTACCTCAGGTTAGCTTCCTTGTACTACTATTTTTACCCAGGTTAGTATCATGCGTGATATTTATCCTCTCAATTCGAAATCGGTGCTCCATCTTCTAGAGTCCACTGAATCCGTACTAGTCGTACTAGGGTCACTTTCAGACATCCGACATCTTTGCACTAACCCACAGGGTTGATTTGTTCGGGAGCCATTGTAAAGAACCTCGCTGCCCAAACCGGGAATCGAACCCCGGATCTCCGAACTGGCCAGCCGACGCTCTACCGTTGAGCTACTGGGACGAAATTACAAGCTCTTATCGTGTGTACATTCCTAACGATGCGAAGTCAACATTTGTCAAAATTTTATTATCCCTTTTACTCAAAAACTACAAGAAGTAGGAAGAAGAAATTTTACATACATACATGAAATTGCACGCAGATTTGCAGAATGACAATTTCTATCATTAAAACGAACTACAGCAGGATGGAACGCCCCTTTTTAAACCGCGCATGCTCATTACGCTTTCTACAAATAAACAACACCTTTTAAACATCCAATCAAAACGCGTGCACTTGAATGTATTGTGATTGAAAATGACTGCTGTATATTAAATACGATTTGAGATTTAAACTTTGAGATTTAAGCTTTGATTTCATTTTTTTCTTGTATCCTAATGTGTTCAATTTTATATTCAAATCTTGGAAACTTATAGGCTCTTTTGTGTTAGGATTCCTGAATATTGAAATTATTTTTTTATACTTCTAATTTCATAATTATTTGCTAGATTAAGTTTTAAGATTGAGTTCAAATCAATTGAACATAAGTATTCAAAATTGTACTCGTGTTTTTTCATATATCAATAAAACTGCTATTCTAAATTAATATTCAAAATAATATCTGCTACTGTGGTAATTGTTTTGTCAATATACCCACAAGCTTTCTCTGGTACATACATATGCTCAAACACGCACACACACATGCTAAAATACACACACTTGTATACACATATATACATACACATACACCCACATACATATGCATATGTAGATATACATACATACATACATACATATATACATACTCACACACATACAATTTACACACACAAATAGAATCTCCAACACTTCGATTTGAGTTCGTGGATGCTCAAGACGTGCAAATCCGTCGAAAACTCAACTTCAAATTTTTGACCCCGTTACAATATTTTTCCTATACATTATACTCTGTAAGTAATACCAAACATCGTTTATCAGAAGAGTCAAAATTCAAAAGTTCACTCTTTACAATAGCTTATATACCACGTCAAACAAAATCCTTTTAAAGCTCCCGAAATTCGATTTTTTAAATGTTTGAAGATATTTTCAGTTTTTCCTCTCCGACGCAGCCAACAAGTGCACTTCTTCAATGACTAAGAATCAGTGCTCATCACCTCAAAACCTATTTGTCTCTGCTATTTTAGGAGGAATCTTCATTAGCGGCAAGTGTGGTTAGTTGACCTTGAAAAGCTCTCGTCCGATAAAGTTCACAAAAGTAGAAATAAATCAAGCTAAAAAAATATGATGCGGACAGCACATAACCATTCACTACATAATACATACAATGTCTTCATGTTTTCCCTTAGCAAACTAATGATAAGATCAACGGCACGATGTTTTCAACATTGAATTATTCTTCTTCGACACAGACCGTCCAACCTACCCGAAAAGGGGGGCGGGGAAGGAACAACATCGTCAAGATAGGAAAGTCCCCCCTTACCCATTCCTATGAGCGCCCATGCTAACCAGTAATACTTATTAAATACAATTAATCAAAATGATATCGTGCCTATACAGTTTTTTGAGCCCCATTAGAATCACACCCAGTTAATAGAAACATAATCTGAAGAAAACACAACTAAAGTTGAAATCGATCCCGGTGTAATGTAAAAGTTATAAAAAATAACAAAGTATGTATAACAAATATTTGTTTTTAAAAGCATGATTAGACTTAAAAATCACACATTTTTATATAAAATGCGCTGGAAAGTTTTAATGTAAAATCTAGCTGAAATGTCAAAATCTGATTTTGAATGTAAAATTTTATTATATATGACTCAACCCTATACTATTACCTGCTGCAGCAGGTACAATATTTCTGTTGGCGATTTCCCCAAACGCTGACAGAATTCGATATTCGCACGTTGTTCTTCAAACGCCATTTCCGTTTTCGACGAAAGCGAACGACTACAGTTCACTGACACGCATTGCCTGTAAAAACACCTGCTTCTTCCTTTTCACATCTAGCGTCACATGTGTCTCTACGCCACGGTAAAATAGCTCCCCTCTCCTTCAATCAGGGTTGGAGATATCGGCACAGTCTCCGAACTTTTTGATCCTACCTTGTATAAGCGTACGTACATTTCATAAATCAACTGGATTTTCTTCATCAATGCAAAAGACTGGATCTAAACGCCCAAATACGTATTTTATGTTGTGAAAGTCAAGTGCTTTACTTATTTCAAAGTAATAGTAACTTATATTTTGCTCAAATCTAACGCGACAATTAGAAATATTATTACCATCCGCTAAATAAGAGAGTCAATATATTAAGCGATTTTAATTATTAGAAATTATTGGAAGTTATTTTAATTATTAGAAATTATTGTATTTTCATCCATTTTGGAGTTAATTTCGTTAATTTGTTGTCACTTTTGTCATTTTGGTGACGTTTCATGGACTCAATTTTAGATGGGGCTAATTCACTGCTACCCACAAAATTTCATGAAATTCAGTGCAGCCGTTCTCCCGCAATGATGAGACAAACGCACATACAGACAGACAGATGTTCAATTTGATTTATATAAATTGATTTTTAGATTTATATGACGGGAAACGTGGAAACTAGTGCAATACACAGTAATTGCAGATGAAATATTGTTTCTGCGACTGTGAATTCACGCTGTGCCTTCAAATAATTGAGCAATTCCAGTGAAAAATCGTCGAAAACAAAGAATTTTTCCTTGAAATCCATCTTTTCACGGGACACAAAACTGAGGATTGATAAAAAAAAAAACGACCATCGAAAGAACCTCATTGCGCAATAATAGCCGCACAATCGCATCCCCCATTCAGGAAACAAGGCGAATTCGACCGAAAGATGGGGAAGAATTGGGTGCACAAAGATTTTACATATCTTGAAATAAGGAACCCACCATCCGCGCGGCTGCCTTTCTGTGCTGAGAGAAAATTCTTTCGACCGCTTAACGAGCTCGAACGCAACAATGTCGTGCAAGAAGTAGATTGGATAATAAGCTGTCATCCGCCCCAAAATGATTCGCATGTGTAATGCGCGGGTAAGTTTACGATGATAGATTATTTCTCAAATATTTTCATTAGTGGCGAGGGTAGACGTTTCTGCTTTGGGAAGATGTAGAGCAGTGGTCTTCAAACTTCTAACGCCTTCGGAACCCTACGCTTAAAAAAAAATTTTTTTTGGAACCCTAGTACAAAAAATATGCCCCGTAAGCATAGTGACGTAAAGACTTTAAGCATAGTGACGTAACAGAAAATCTCGGTGCCCCCTCTCCCTCCGCAAAAAAGTTTTGAAGCTACATTCACAAAAATTAACTACCGAAGACTGGAAATTAGTTTTGAGCATTATAATCATAAAACCAAATACTAAATACAAAAATAAATTATTAAAAACATGTTATTCAGATTTTTTATTGAATACAGCTGAGGTGAATTTGCTGGCTCTAAAAAGCCGCCACTGCAGTGAAACATACAAGCATATTTGTAGGCATAAATGCAAGAAAATACAAAATTCGGAATATATCTAATTCAGAAGTAATACTAGAAGTAACTAAATTTAATGACTTGAATGCGCTTGCTTCTTGCTACACAACTTTTGAAAATCAGGCTTAATTGCTGTTATTTGCAAACGCATTTATCAATTATCGAAATTTTTGAATAACAAAAAATTTAATAAAAGTGTTATAAAATCTTATAACAAAAATCTAAAATTTTATTAAAAAAGTCGCGGAACCCCTGAAAACGTTTAGCGGAACCCCGGGGTTCCGCGGAACACAGTTTGAATATCACTGATGTAGAGGATCCATCAAAGGGGGGGGGGGGGGGTATGGTCCATGTTTACTTTCTCGTGCTATTATAAAACGGTGATTTCCCCAATAAGGCTCAACGCAACACAGGGGCTCGTGTAACAATTTCCGGGGTTCCGGAAAATTTTGAAAAAAAAAAATAGTCCAAAAACAATCCCGATTGTCACTTTTTTTAATTGAATTACAATTTAGATCATTGGAGACTTAACTTGACAATTATACGAGAACTAACGCTAAATTATTACAAAAAATTGTTCATAACCAGCATATTGTTCATAATTGTTCATACAGATTGTTCATACAGATTGTTCATAACCAGAATTTTTTACTATCGGTAATTTATATAGTGAAATAGGCAGGAAATACTCTTGTAATGAATGAGAATAATTCCTTTATAAATAAAACAGCTGCTAAACAGATATTAAATACCCCTCATTCCCTGTTACCTATATAAGGGTCTGGAAATCGTGTTGAGAAAGCCATGATATAAGTTAAACCTATAACTACACCCAACAATTAAATTAATATTTAAATTTAAAAAAAAAAATCATATATGTTATGTAGGTACTAAACCCTTTGTTCCTTGCATTAACATACATGGTGTAAGTGCACGAATAGTGAATGAGCAGAATAGATTCAAACTAATAATTCAACAAATGGAGCTAGCACCCAAAAATTGTGAGAGCATCACACAAGGAAAATACAATATAATAAAAGTGAAAAGTATTTCCGAAACCATGTACGTTCATAAAAGCCATACCTGGTTCGGTAATAATAAAAATTTCGCTTCTGTGTGCATAACTGTAAATTTTATTACAGAAATTATGCATATATATATATATATATATATATATATATATATGTGTGTGTATATATGTGTATATATATATATAATATATGTGTATATATATATATATGTATATATGTATATACATATATATATATACACATATATTATATAGTATATATGTATAGTATATAGTATATACGTATATAGTATATATGTATATACATATATATATATACACATATATATATATATATATATATATATATATATATATATATATATATATATATATATAATATATATATATATATATATAATATATATATATATATATATATATATATATATAGAGAGAGAGAGAGAGAGAGAGAGAGAGAGAGAAATAGAGAATATTTATTTCTAGTTTATTGCGCTGTATAGCACTTCAGTACCTGACATGTAATTTTGTTAGATATATATTCTTGCTTCAAATTTATTGCTTGGTAATTTCTAACTCGACAAATTAGTAAAATTTATAGTTTCCCATAAACTCATAAGCACCGATATATAAATATAGGAGGCGGTATTTGTCAGCGGTAACTTGTCCTCCCCGAGGGTGGGCTAATGGTGTCAGAAACACAAAATTTGCATCAGGGCTAATTATCGCTACAATGACTGAAACTGTTACGTTTGGTGATTATTGAGCCATAAATAACACCTTTTATGCATAATTGTGCCAAATTTTATCCATGTTAAGAAAAGTTTGTTAAGTTTTTGCTCGAAAATATTCTATCTAGTTTCAGATTTTTTTTTATAACAAAGCCGGATATAAAACTTCGTGAAAATTCATTAATATTTGTTGCAACAATAATGTGCACAAGAAATGGACCACAGACAGACCGACATCATTCCAGAAAGAGTCAAAACGTATTCAGGAGGACCTAAAACGTGAATTGGCCTCAAAATCGAGAATTTTCGTGAATTCAATACGTTGTTTATAATTATATCCTATAGTATAATAATGTAAAAAAAAATCACCATGCTATTCATACAACACAATTATATTATACTCCGAGAGGTTGGTGGTAGGAGAAGGAGGATACGGTCCCTGTGGATGCCTCCCCCACTGGGTTCCGGTCTAAATTGGGTGGCACTTCCCGGCTGTCCAAACAGTTACCTTACACCTTTCTGGTAGGTCGGACGGTCTGGGTCTCAACAACAACAATTATATTATACAAATTTATAAAATACATAATTTATGATTCATAAAATTACATAATTTATGAATGCCCAATACAAATTAATTGAAATAATTCGCTTATAAATAACAAACTACCGTCTACATAAACTGAAAATTAAACTGCTAAAAAGTTATACCCTGTCTAAAAGTACAGCACTAAACCAAATTAGTAACGATATCAACCGATTTAAGAAGCAAATTTCTTCGAAATAAAAAGACAGAGTGACCACACCAACAAAGGCAAGAAAATGTCTGTGGATTCATTTGAAAGTTAAAGAAATTCGTTAGAAAAAGAAGTACAGATATAAAGCTATCAATCGGTATCATATTAAAAGTATTGGTCGGTTTAAAGATAAAAAAAATATGCTTCTTCGTCAGGTTAAATGACGCTGGAAAATCAGTAAATAGTAGGTATAGAGGGTAGTATAGTAGGTATGCAGTTCATATATAGAGGGTAGTCAGTAATGAAACAGGGCAGTGTGCGTATGTGTGTGTGTCTGTGAAATGAATGTATTTATTGTAGCTTTCAACTATTTCACGGAATATCACAAAATTTGCTAGATAAGTCACTTATTAAATTTTGGTTTGAATCTGGAAAAAATCCAGCGAATTCTTTTCTTTGCAAAAATGGCCCACAAAAATCGTCAAAATCTGAAATTAAAATCTGAATGGGCTTAAATGTATTAATTAAATGCTTATTCTATACGTAATTTTTTACGACAAAAAGAATAATATGAACCTCATTATGATTGAATGAAGCGTTCTCAAGATGAATCAGTTCTTTTTAATTGCAAGTTCAGTGTCTTTAGAAAAGTTCTTAGTGTTATTTTGGGCAATTGAACTTAATGCAATACATATGAATGAAAGAAAAACGAATTTGAATATGTAGAGAAAGGTGTGTACTGCCCACATAAGATTTTTTGCTCTAGTAAGCAATTAATATTTTTCATTGTTTATATCATTAATTACTTTAATTTTCAGTCAAGTTAATTACTATTTATAATTTAAAACAATATACTAATATAAACAAATCAATTTTCGAACTTTCGAACCATTTATAACCCCCCAATACAAAAACACCGACTTACCTTTTCTACAGTTAAGTAATCACTAATCTTTGCGTTCAGTTTCTTCGGTTTGTTGTTTTCATTTCTACCTGCGCGGGATGTATGTTAAACCGTGCCCTACAAAAGTTCTTATATACGCTAATGGGAGCCCGTCAAAACGGGGTCAACGTTCGAATCGGGGGGACAGCAAAGGTGTTCGATTCGGTCCTTGTGATGTCATTCCTGGCTTGGCCTGGTTTCCAGGATGGAAAAACCCCCAGAAAGAGAAGCTCGATGGTTTGGGTCTGTACCTGGTGAAAGCGGTAGTGGACGATTTCACTTTTTCTCTTAATTCGGTATTATTACTTTCCCTACATGTAGTATAATACCAACAGGAACACTCAGTTTGGCCCGAAATACGTGTAATTGAACGAAATGAGAAACTTTCTGCGTTCTTTCACAGATTTTCCTAATTTTCTCCATTGCAAAATTTTATTTTCTTAAGCTATAGCAGGAAGAAAGTATTGTTCTCCTGAACAATTTAGAATGCAAAATTTTCTTTAGGGGAAATCCATTTTTAATAACCTAAGAACACATTTTAAATACTTTTAGAAATATAGCCACATGTGTCTTTTCTGTCTATTTCTTTCTCCTTCATCTCTCTTCTTTTACTTATTTCTCTCGCCTCTTTCTTTTCTCTTTATTTTCTTGAATTTTCTCTCTTCTTTTTTTTTTATATTTCCTTTCCCCTGTATGTTTCCTTTCTTTCCCCCATTTTCTGGCATCTCTCTCTCTTATTCTCTCACTTTATCTCTCGCTCGCTTTATCTCTCTCTTTTGATGTCTCTCTCTCACTCTCTCTCTCTCTTACTTTATCTCTCTCTTACTTTATCTCTCTCTTACTTTCTCTTTCTCTTTATGTCTCTCTCTCTCCACTTCCCTTTTATATCTCTCTCTTTGTTCTTTCTCTCCTTTTTTTCTCCTTCTTTCTCTTGTCCTATCTCTCTTCCTTCTTTACCAATTTTTCTGCCTTTATAATTTTCTCATCTTATTCTTTCTTCTTTATTTCTTCTACTCAATCTATCTTATTTTTTTTCTTCTCTGTCTCATCTCATTCTTTTTCTTCCTTTCTGCCTCTCACTCAATCTTCTTTCTCTCTCCCTTTCTTTCTTTCGTTCGTTTCTTTATCTCTTTCTCTTTCCCTCTTCTAATTATCTTACTACTATCTTTTCCTCTATTTCTCCCTCTTTTTTCCCCTTCCAATTATCTCATTTCTCTATTTCCCTCTATCAATCTCACTTCTTTCTCTCTCTTCTTTCTCTCTCTTCTTTTTCTCTCTCTCTCTCTCTTCTTTCTGTGCTTCTCTCTATTCTCACTTCTCCTATTCCTTCATTTCTCCTCTTCTCTTTTCCTCTCATCTTATTTTTTCTTCCTTATTTTTTTTTCTCTCTCGCTCCTAATTATTTTACTACTCTTTTTCCCCTCTCTTTTCCTCTCTCTTTTCCTCTCTCTTTTCCTCTCTCTTTTCCTCTCTCTCTCTTTTCGCTTCTAATTATTTTACTTAATTAGAAGCGAAATCTCTTTTCCACTCTCTTTTCCCTCTCTCTCTCTCTCTTTCTCTTCTAATTAACTTACTTCTCTATTTTTCTCTATCTCTCTCATCTTTCTCTCCCTTCTTTCTCTCTCTTCTTTCTCTCTCTTCTCTCTCTCTTCTTTCTCTCTCCCTTTTTCTCTCTCTCTCGTTCTCTCTCTCTCTTCTTTCTCTCTTTTCTTTCTCTCACTTCTTTTTCTCTTTTCTTTCTCAATCCGTCACTTTTCTCTTGTCATTCTATCTATTGTTTCTTCTTTTCTCTTTTGTGTTTCTTTTTCTTTTCCTCTTACTCTCTTCTCTTTTTCTCTATTTATCTCATCTTATTCTTTCTTCCCTATTTCTTCTTCTCACTCTATCTTATTTCTTTTCTTCTATTTCTGTCTCATCTCATTCATTTTCTTCCTTTTTCCTTCTCACTCTATCTTCTTTCTCTCATTTTTTCTTTCTTTCGTTCGCTTCTTTATCGCTCGCTTTCTGTATTTATCTAATCTCTCTCTCTATCTATCTCCATCTATCTCTCTGTCTCTATCTCTATCTATCTCTCTATCTATCTCTATCTCTCTATCTATATCTCTATCTATCTCTCTATCTCTCTATCTCTCTCCATCTATCTATATCTCTCTATTTCTCTCCCTATCTCTCTTCTAATTATCTTATTACTCTCTTTTCCTCTATATCTCTTTCTATCTCTCTCTATCTCTCTCAATTATTTTATTACTCTGTTTTCCTCTATCTCTCTCTTTCTTCTTTTCTAATTATCTTACGTCTCTCTTTTATTTCTCTCTTCTCTCTCTTCTTTCTCTCTTCTCTCTCTTCTTTCTCTCTCCTCTCTCTTTTTCTTTACTCTTTTGTGTTTCTTTTTCTTTTCCTCTTACTCTCTTCTCTTTTTCTCTTTATCTCATCTTATTCTTTCTTCCCTATTTCTTCTTCTCACTCTATCTTATTTCTTTTCTTCTATTTCTGTCTTATCTCATTCTTTTTCTTCCTTTTTCCTTCTCACTCTATCTTCTTTCTCTCATTTTTCTTTATTGCTCTCTTTTTGTATTTATCTAATTTCTCTCTCTCTATCTCTATCTCTCTCTATCTCTCTCTATCTCTCTATCTCTCTATCTCTATCTCTATATATCTTAATCTCTATCTCTATATATCTCTATCTCTATCTCTATCTATCTCTCTATCTATCTATATCTCTCTGTCTCTCTCCCTATCTCTCTCCTAATTATCTTATTACTCTCTTTTCCTCTATATCTCCTTCTATCCCTCTCTATCTCTCTCTTAATTATTTTATTACTCTCTTTTCCTCTATCTCTCTCTTTCTTCTTTTCTAATTATCTTACTTCTCTCTCTTTTTTCTCTTCTCTTTCTTCTTTCTCTCTCCTCTCTCTTTTTTCTCTTCTAATTATCTTACTTCTCTCTCTTCTTTCTCTCTCTTCTTTCTCTCACTTCTCGCTTTCTCAATCTGTCACTTTTTCTTCTCATTCCATCTATTCCTTCTTCCTTTCTCTTCTATGTTTCTCTCTTACTTCTCCTCTTCCTTTCTTTCTTCTCCCCCTCTCTCTCTTCTTCTCCTTTCATTTTCTCATCTTATTCTTTCTTCCTCATTTTTTCTTCTCACTCTATCTTATTTCTTTTCTTCTGTTTCTGTCTCATCTCATTCTTTTTATTCCTTTCTCTTTCACACTATATCTTCTTTCTCTTACCCTTTCTTTCTTTTATTCGCTTCTTCATCTCTCTCTCTCTTCTAATTATCTTACTACTATCTTTTCCTCTATCCATCTCTCTTTTTTTCTCTTATAATTGTCTTATTTCTCTCTCTTCTTTCTTGCCCTCTCTCTTCTTTCTTTCCCTCTCTCGCTCTCTTCTTTCTCTCACTTCTCGCTTTCTCAATCCGTCATTTTTTTTCTTCTCATTCTGTCGATTCTTTCTTCCTTTCTCTTCTGTGTTTCCCTCTCTCATTGTCTTCCTCTTTCTCCCTTCTCTTCTTTCATTCTCTTTTCTCTCTTCCTTTTCTCTTTTCCGCGCTCTCACTTCTTACTCATAAACGTCATGAAATTGCATATGTACATTTACAATGTAAAAAAATCTGATGTGGGCAGCACATGACTTTCCTTATATAATGCAATGAATTTACTAGTTTTACAGTCAAAAAATAATGTATAAGATCCACGGCAATGTGTTTTGTCGTTGACTTGTACATTTGGCGATTTTCCGGGTGGCAACATGTAAAACTATTTCAAAATACTCAATTAACTTATACTTCGCGCAACTCTAAATAAACAATCACCAATATTGATACATCCTCAATAAGCGATATAGTCCATATATTAAAATACCTTAATAATTAAGTCATCAATTAGGCGTAATTTTCATTAATTTAACTTCATTTTTGCAATTTTGACGATATTTTTGTCAATCTAGGGCGAAATATCGCCAAGGTCGAAATGCTTTGCTAAATTATTCGCTACGTTTGCCAAATGCATCACCAAGTGTTACAGACAAACGGAGAGAAGAGTATTTTTGATATACTAGAAGGTATGTCCGTCATATGATGGAAATCAGAATTTGCTAGACGTTACTTCCCATTTGGCGTCATTTCCATCAATTTGACGACATTTTTGTCATTTTAGCAACATTTAAAATAGTCGCGAAGTTGGCGACGTCCCGCTAAATTCCTTGAAAAACGTTACGGACGGACAGACGGAGAAATGTTTTATTCTTATAGTCTACGCTTATGTTTCTTCCAA
Source organism: Amaurobius ferox (assembly GCA_951213105.1). Classification (NCBI taxonomy): domain Eukaryota; kingdom Metazoa; phylum Arthropoda; class Arachnida; order Araneae; family Amaurobiidae; genus Amaurobius; species Amaurobius ferox. The sequence continues at coordinate 18,846,644 of OX578151.1, forward strand.
TTGAACTTTCATCATCAAGTCGTCATATTCATTCATTTAGCGTCATTTTTTTTATAAATTTGGCAATATTTTCTTTAATTTAGCAACATTTAAAAAGTCGCCAAATTGGCGACATTCCGCCAAAATATCGCCAAGCGTTATGGACGGAGAAATAAGTTATTCTTGTAGCAGATAAATGACTATTGCCGTCCAAATACAAAAGTATTACCTAAAGTATGTTTTCACATGAATGGAACTAGCTAGAACCACGAGAATGATGTCACCCAATTTATCGCATGATATTACTTATGTAAAGCGAACATATTTCACAATAGGTAATATATTTTTTTATTTTATATGATTTTTCGATATTTTTTTCAAAAATGTACAATATCTCGAGAACGGTTCATGCTAGCGTTCAAAACTTTATATCAATCGTTTTATAATCAAAAATTACTTAAGATATGACTATTTGAATAACATAACTTTATTAAATGTTTTAATTTTTTGATGATTATTTCAAAATTTCACTCAAAAATTAAGGGGGAAGGGGGGGGGGGGGTTCTGAACATTCAATTGCGTATAAAAACAATAGACTTCTAGTATTCATGGATTTTAGTTTTTATACCAAATTTCATTCAAATCTGTCCATTTGTTCGTCAGTTATCATCTAAACAGACTCACTGACACACACACATACTTTCACACACACACACACACACACACATACTTTCACACACACACACACACACATACTTTCACACACACACACACATACTTTCACACACACACACATACTTTCACACACATACACACACTTTCACACACACACACAGAAAGAGAGAGATAGAGAGAGAGAGACATCACTTCAAAAATATTCGATTCGTGATCAGGAATGCTTTAAACGTGCTCTCCCGTCGAAAACTCGAATTATTTTCGACCCCATCACAATACTTTCCTTATACATTATGTATATAAGGAAAGTAAAAATCTAATGTGGGCAGCACATGACTTTCACTACAGACTCATATTCACATTCGCTTTATTTCTTCAATAATTCTTTATACTGAGTTTGATTGCACAAAATGACACCCATAATTATTTAAAACTACACTAAATTTGCATTTTTAATTTAATTTTCGTTCTCATTGGGTAATTGGACTTATTTTGAAGGTGGCATAGCGAAAATGCGAAAAACTGAACTATCTCGAGAACAGCTATAGTCCTAGAGGTTGGTCTTATTCTTTTCATAGTTAAAAATTACGTATAAAACGAGCATTTAATTGATACTATATTTAAGCATACGTAGTTTTTATTTTAGATTTCGACGATTTTTAAGGACCATTTCGCAGAAAAAGGCAGATTATCTCTTTCCAAATCGTAGCAAAGGCTAATCAGCACCAAGATAACCACAAGTGACTTATCTACCAAATTTTGTAAAATTTGATTTATTAATTTTTCAGCAAAAGTGGATACAGGCAATTTTCGCGGCCATTTCGCAAAGAAAGGCGCCTTCTTTTATCCCGAATCGTAGCAAAAACTAATCAACACTAGGTTCACACACAAGTGACTTACTTACCAAATTTTATGAAATTGGGTTCATTAGGTTTTAGTTAGAGTGGATACATACATTGCTCAGACAGACAGACACACAGACGTCACGCTAAAAATAGTTTTTACTTTCCCTGCAATACATGGTAATGTATAAGGAAAGTATTGGAATCATGCCGAAAATCGCAACTCGAGTTTTCGACGGATCCACACGTTTCGAGACCTCTGGAATACGAAAAAACTATTTTTAACGGGACGCATGTGTGTGTATGTGTGTCTGTGTGTCTGTCTGTCTGTGCAATGTATGTATCCACTCTAACTGAAAAACTAATGGACCGAATTTTATGAAATTTGGTAGGTAAGTCACTTGGGTGAGACCCTGGTGCTGATTAGTTTTTGGTAGGATTCGTAAAAATAGCACTCGCCGTTTTTCATGGAATGGTCATCAAAAATTTCATGTATCCACTCTAGCTAAAATACTAAATGACTAAATTTCACAACATTTGGCAGATAAGTAACTTGTAGGATACTCTGCTACTGATTAAATTTTGGTACGATTCGGAAAAGAATAACCTGCCCTTTTTTGCAAAATGGGTCGCAAAAATCGTTAAAATCTGAAATTAAAAACTACGTATGCTCAAATATATCTATTAAATACTTGTTTTATACGTAATTTTTAATGAAGAAAAGAATAAGGTCAACCCCATTACACTAGGACTAGCCGTTCTCGAGATATTTTAGTTTTTCATTTTTTCTCTACGTCACCTTTGAAAATGAGTCCAGTCACCAAATGAAAACGAAAATTGAATTAAAAGTGAATTATATTTAATTAAAATTAAGAGAACGTGGATATAAGTCTGCAGGAAAAGTCATGTGCTGCCCACATGAGATTTTTTCGTATTCTAGAGGTCCCAAAACGTGTAGTTATCCCAAAACTCGAGTTGCGATTTTCGGTATGATTCCAATACTTTCCCTATACATTACCATGTATTGCAGAGAAAGTAAAAATCTGTAATGGGCAGCACATGACTTTCCCTGCAAATTCATATTCACGTTCTCTTTATTTCTTTAATAATTTATGAAATTGAGTTTAATTGCACAAAAGTGTCCATAATTATTTAAAATGACACTGAATTTCCATTTTTAATGCAATTTTCGTTCTCAGTTGGTAACTGGACTTTTTTTCAACAGTAACGTAGAGAAAATGCGAGAAAACTAAAATATCTCCAGAACGGTTAGCCGTAGTGTAATGGAGTTGGTCTTATTCTTTTCATCGTTAAAAATTGCGTGTAAAATAAGCATTTATTGGATATATTTAAGCATACGTAGTTTTTATCTGAGATTTTGACGATTTTTGCGGACCATTCATTTCACAAAAAAGGCGGGTCGATTTATTCCAAATCATAGCAAAATCAAATCAACACCAGGTTCACACACACGTGATTGACCTACTAAATTTTATGAAATTCGGTCCATTAGTTTTTGAGTTAGAGTGGATACATACATTATACAGACAGACAGACAGACACACACACACACACAGACATCACGCTAAGAACAGTGTTTTCGTATTCTAGAGGTCTCGAAACGTGTAGATCCTTCGAAAACTCGAGTTGCGATTTTCGACATACTTTCCCTATACATTACCATTTATTGCAGGGAAAGTAAAAATGCAAGAACTATACATATTTTTTTGTAATTCACATAATTGGAACCCAAATTTATCAAAAATTATAATTTTCGTAGCATTATTCAGTATAAATTCCCACAATAATAGGGGCAGTCAAGTCGCTGCAAGGAAATGGTAGCTTTAACTGTGGATGTAAATGGCATTCAAATAGTATATATTAACACAAATAAGCCAAAAAATTTCATGATGATCCATGCCTATGTTGAGTTATCGTTTCTGTATATAACAGATACTGATGCACACACACACACAGACACACAAAAGGGCATATCTCCGAAAGTGTTCGAAAACGTAAAGATATCTTTATGCATAATTTCCATCAAAATCTTGATTGCGAAACTTTTTGGGAAACATTATTTTAAACAATATTATTGGAAAGTGAAAACAGCATCAGTCAATCAAATCAACAGCAGACAATCATGCAAAGTTATCTAATATTACTTTATTACGTTCCCTGTATACATAGTATAATGTATAGGGAAGTATTGTGAAGAAGACGAAAATTCGAATGCGAGTTCTCGACGTAAACGCACGTTTCAAGCATCCCTGAGCTCGAATCGAACATATTTGAGGTAATATCTATATGTGTATGTTAATGTGTATGTATATATGATATATGTGTGTGTGTGTGTGTTCGTTAGTCTGTGAAGACGATATCTCGCGAACGAATGGAGCGTTTCGAACGTATTTCAAGCATTCCTGAAGTGAAATCGAACGTTTTTGAGTGATGTGTGTAAGCGATATTTCACGAATGAATGGAGCGTTTCGAATGAAATTTGGTACAGAATGTACAATCAGTGAATGGTGGAAACCTATCGATTTTATACACAATCGAATGTTCGAATTCTCAACCCCCTCCCCCTCCCCAATTTTCTAATTAAATATTAAAAAGACTATCAAAAATTCAGAAACTTCAATACTGCTACGTAAATTATTATTTTTTATGTAATTTTTCATTATAAAACGATTGACACACACTTTAGAACGCTGGAACATAAAGCATTCTGAAGATATTGCATCATTTTCTAAAAAATTTATCAAAAATATTACACAAAATTTGAAAAAATATATTACTATCGTAAAATATGTTCACTCTTCATGCAATATTATGCGATCCATTTCGTATCATCATTCTCGCGAATCCAGTTTGTTCCATTCACGAGAGAAGATATTTGTGTAATAGTTTTGTATTTTATGACCAACAATTCACCAATAGTCATTTATATATAAGAAAAGCTCTTCTCTGTGTTTGTATGCAACGCCTGGCAATTAATTTGGTGCTTCATCTAGGTAAATGTTTTCAACTTCGTGATGTGTAGCCCTAGATTGACGAAAATAGAATCAAAATTACAAACACAAAACTAAATTAAAGTAATTAATGAATTAATTATTAAAATATTTTAATATACGGTCTTTGTTGCTTATGTGGGATCCTATCCATATTGATCATTGTCTATTTAGAGTTGCGCGAAATATAAATTAAGTACTTGAAATTGTTTTGCATGTTGTCATCCGGAAAAAATGTACAATTCGACGTTAATAAGTTGATCTTACATATATATCATTTTTTTTATTGTGAAAGAAGTAAATGAATTGCCTTATACAGGGAAAGTCATGTGCTGCCTACATCAAATTTTTATTAATATCTCGACAACCCTTGGTAATCAATGCTTTATGTATGATTAATATGTCTGGTTTATAAAAATATTATAGAAAACTTCGAAAATAGTATATGGCGTTTGTATTCTGCGGTTAATTTTGTAACTGTTTGTTGTCCTTTCCACTTTTACCAACTCCTTAATTGGGAAACTTCTGAAATACTACCTATAAAGCAGATCCTTAAAACTCATAAATACCCAACTAACGACCAAATGCTAATTGCAAGCGATTAACCTTCTGCCGTTCCTCCTATCATCCTTACCATATCCTCTATCGACGATTTTGTGTCATTGCCACTCACTAGCCAAACCCACGTAATTTTTCTATTTCTCAACTTCTGGATTTTACCTGCATTTGGCACGTGACGCTTTGTTTATAAGAATGAGTGTCCCGGTTAATCTTTGGGTGGCAAGGGCTTTTCTGGGGAAAATTTTGTTCGAAACCACCATGAGGCAACTCGGGAGGCCAGGTTGCAAACGAAAGTGAAAGTAGTTCAAAGGTTACGTGATTATAAGAGAGAAAGTTTTTGCTTTTATAAAAACTAGCTTTAGTGGGGCTTCATTATGTCAGGACTGAAGAGCCGTAGCCAGGCAGGGGCCAGAGGGGGTTAAACCCCCCCTCCAAGAGGTATACTCACACACACACACCCTGATAAAAAAATATTAAATTTGTAGTAGTGACATGAAATTTCATATAAAATGTCATTCAAATTTTACATAAAAAATTTCTTCGATATTCTTTCTATATATTACTTCGGTTTAAAGATTTTTTGATTTAGCTGAATGTGTGATTATACTAAAGATTTATTTATTGACATATTTAATTCTAAATTATTTACAAATTATGATAATAGTATTTAGGATACTTTTGTATTATTGTGGGGTTCACTGTTATACAGAGTCAAAATCAACTGATAAGAGTTAATATTAAGCATTAACTCGTATTAACTCTCAGAATGCTTTTACAAACTATTAACAGTTTTATTACTAGTCAATGCTTATATTAAAATCAATTGTAATTATTATATATTAATATTGATAGCTATATGGATGTTAATAATCATCTTAGTTTGCAAATATAAATATCAATTATTTGTTAATTATTTATATGAATTGCAATATATAATAGTAACTGTATTATGTTTTTTAAATCTAATGATTAATTGTGTTTCTGGTGAGTCCCTCCTTTAAGGCTGTTGATCTCCCCTTGAATTTCCCTCCAGTCCCTTTTAAATTTCGCCTCTGGCTACTAAGCGGGGATGGCTTAAAGCATTGGCACTAACGTCAGCTGTTGATAAAAATTAAAGCAAACAAAAGCTTTTTGCATACTATAGAATATAGTATAAAATATTGTTTTCACGAAAATTTTCGATTTAGAGATTACGATGCCAATAAATGTTTTTAATGATTTTAATGTTTTAGGATCTCATGAACATGTTTTGACTATCTTTGGAGCGATGTCTGTCTGTGATCGATTTCTTGTGTATACAATAACTACCACAAATATCAATTCATTTTCACAAAACTTTATATTCGGCATCGTTAACGAAATATCTTGGACTAGATAGAATTTATTTTAAATTCAACCGAAAATTTCGAAATTCATGGAAAAATTTTATGTTTTCTTAACATGACAACATAGGACACAATTTGAGCTACTTAGAAATGGATTCTAGTATAATGATATCATGAGCTACTTAAAATTGGATTCTGATATGAGAATGTAAAGTTGAGCCACACTGTAGTCAATATCTTTAATTTATATATTTACACAGGGTTGCTATGAAAATCCATAATCACATCAATAACTTTGTAAGCGAAGTTGCATGAGTGTACAGGTTATATCTATCTGTAGTAAATTCACCATGCCCGATCGAATTAAAATACTCGAATTCGAATCTTCGACCCCTTCACAATACTTTCCTATGCATTATACTATGTTTATAGGAAAAGTAAAAAGATCTTCTAACTGAGTCACTTTTATCAAAATCAAATGATTTTTGAAAACATTATTTATGTCGCCTTAAAGCTCCTGTAAGCGGTGCATAAGACTGACAGTTTTTGAAAAGATATATTTTCCGCACATATTCTCATGTTCAAATTTTATGACCAATATGAGCTATAAGAAACAGCACATGCTCTTGGACTATTATCAAGAAACTGCATATGATTAATTGATTTGAAAAAATGAAAACGGTATTGAAAAAATATTTATCCATTATAGTTCATAGAAGTCTGCTTAGCAGTGTTATTCATATTAAAATTTGTAAAGAGCCTTGCTGTCCCAACCGAGAATCGAACCCTGAATCTCCGAACTGGCCAGCCGACGCTCTACCGTTGAGCTACTGGGTCGAAATTGCAATCTCTTGCAAATTTAAATGCGGTTTGGTCACTGACATTTGCTACACAGATGTTATTTAGACGTTCTGATTCTAAGCTGTTCGACACATTCTCGAATATTATTCTCCTTAGAATATTTCCACTATGAAATACTTATTCATAAAAAACGCTTAGAAAACTAAAACGACACATTCCCGGAGAATCTCTCGCAGCTTGGTGTCATGGATGCCAGGGCCCAGCGGTTATGGGGACGGTGGACGTTGAATTTTTTTTTATTTATTTATTGACTTAGAAACGTGAAAATTTGTATAAATATTCCTCTTAACATTGCTATATACAATACCATTCAATTTTTTTTCAATTGTGTTATAATTTTGTATTTTTTGCTTTAATTTAATTTTTTTACCGAAAATTTTAAAATGCTCCTTGCGTGCCATTTGTTCACATTTTTGATTCATTTTACATTATGATCACTCAAAAACACATTATGAACACATTTGGGCATTCAATTTTAAATCCCTTAGAAAGTTGATTTTTTTAAAAATATTTTTCTGCATTGAAACTTAATTTTCATCATTTAATTAGGTTCTTATTCACTTTTAATTGCCTTAATAAAGTCCAATTATAAAATGCATACCCAGTTTCATTAAAAAGTACAGTAGGTATTTTCTTGCCAAATTCCATGCATCGCAGATAAAAATTAAGAAGCATGGAGCATTTTAAAAATGTAAAACCTTTGAAAATTCCGTTTCGAAAAAAATACATTCAATCTTCTGCTTACGGGTGGGACAGCGTCCATCTCAAACGAAGAAACCTCCCAAAAAGACTATTTGATATACCCTATCCCAAACAGTTCGACCCTCTTTGCAGGTATTGGCGTCCATGGAAATCGCCGACAGAAACATTGCAAACTGCTGCAGCAGGTGCAATGTTTCTGTCGGCGATTTCCATGGACACCAATGCCTGCAAAGGGGGTCGAACTGTTTGGGATAGGGTATATCATATACCTGTCTTTTTGAGAGGTTCTTCGTTTGAGATGGACGCTGTCCCACCCGTAAGCAAATGTTCAATGTGTAAAATAATGTTATATATTAAAACCTTTTTTTGTCGATTTTTGCACATTTCAACGTCCACAGTCCCCTTAAGAAAAACTGGTGTATAATATTTAGTAGTTTATACTACTAAGTGAAGGCAAAGTGTGTGAAGGTAAAACCAATTTCAGATAGCTTACTGAAATTTTTATAAATATAAAGTGTCTTTACGGTAGAGAAAATCGTGGGCCTTCCAATTTCAGATTGCCTACTGGAATTTTTATAAATATAAATTGTCTTTACAGTAGAGAAAATCGTTGGCCCTTTAAAAAAGGCATGTTTTTTTTGCAGTTAATAACGATGGCTGTAAGTAAGCACAATAGTTGCATAACAACGCTTCGAAACCTTATCGCCGTGACAAAAAGGTGTTAAAATTTAATTTCTCTTAGTTGTGGTGCTCGAGAAAATAGTATTACCCAATCGTGCTTGGTTTCGCTCCTATTGTTGGTCATGCCTTAAAAATAAATCTTGCTCTGTTCGGGCATCTAACCTAATGACATACTTCGTTAAAGTAAAACATGCACTTTTTTATAGTTTCTACAATAGCTGTAATTAAATCAGAGATGGCGTAATATCTTTAATTTTCTTCTTTCAGGTCGAAAATAGAGGTAAACGATACGGGGTAGCATTTAATCTTACATAATCCAGACGATCTTATTTTTTTGCCAGGACTGATACTATTATTTGTCTTTATGATACCCTTGTTTAACCAATTTTAGAGTGTTGTTCAATAATCTGGGACCCTATATGCGACCTACGTTCTAAACCAATAAAAGTCGTCCAAAATAAATTTTTAAGCACTATTAATTACAGAATTTCCGGCTATTATCCATATAATATGCATTTTAGTAAATTTAGACAAAAGTTTAATTGAATGTCTCTTAAAAAAGAAGAAAATGGTCCTGCCTCTTGTTTTATTATAAAGTTTTAAATAATACTATGGATTGTCCCATTTTACTTTCTGGCCTGGAATTTAATATACATGTTAATAAAACTAGATAGAAAAATCTGATGTGAGCAGCACATGACTTTCCCTGCAGACTCAAATTCATATTTTCCTTATTTCATTAATAATTCATTAGATTGAGTTTAATTGCACCAAATAACACTAAATTTGCATTTTTAATTCAATTTTTGTTTTTATTTGGTAATTGGACATTTTTCCGAAAGCGGCGTAACAAAAATGCATAAAATCTCAAATATCTTGAGAACGGTTAGTCCTAAAGTATAATGGAGTGTGTTATATTCTTTTCCTCATCAAAAATTGCGTATAAAACAAGAATTTAATTGACACATTTCACCATACGTAGCCTTTTTTTTTTTTAGATTTTGGCGATTTTTGCAGACCATTTCATAAAAAATGCAGGTTTTCCGAATCGTACCAAAATCGAATCAGCACTAGAGCATCCTACAAGTAACTTATCTACCAAATTTTGTAAAATTTGGTCAATTAGTATTTTAGCTAGAGTGGATACATGACATTTTTAAGGCCATTTCGCAAAAAAAGGCGGGTTCTGTTTTTACGAATCCTACCAAAAACTAATCAGCACCAGAGTCTCACCCAAGTGACTTACATACCAAATTTTATGAAATTCGGTCCATTAGTTTTTTAGTTAGAGTGGATACATGCATTGCACAGACAGACAGACTGACAGACAGACACACAGACTTACAGACACACAGACACACACACGACGTCACGTTAAAAATAGTTTTTTCGTATTCTAGAGGTCTCGAAACGTGTAGCTTCGTCGAAAAATCGAGTTGTGATTTTTGGTATGATTCCAATACTTTCCCTATGCATTACCATGTATTGCAGGGAAAGTAAAAACATTACTTCACAATACCACCGTTAAACACAGTTGCATTAAGAGCTTTTCAATCTATAAATTTGATCTCCATATTACCTATTGTACTGATATTCATAATTTGATTTCTCCCCATTTAAAAAAAGATTGTTTTTATGCACTTAATATGTATACTACTTAGTATACCTATATTTCATGCTCTTTTTACTTTCCCTGCAATACATGGTAATGTATAGGGAAAGTATTGGAATCATGCCGAAATTCACAACTCGAGTTTTCGACGGAACTACACGTTTCGAGACCTCTAGAATACGAAAAAACCATTTTTAACGTGACGTCTGTGTGTGTGTCTGTCTGTGTGTCTGTCTGTGTGTCTGTCTGTGTGTCTGTCTGTGCAATGTATGTATCCACTCTAACTCAAAAAATAATGGACCGAATTTCATAAAATTTAGTAGGTAAGTCACTTGGATATGACCCTGATGCTGATTAGGTTTTGGTACGATTCGTAAAAACAGAACCCGCCTTTTTTTGCGAAATGGCCCTTAAAAATGTCATGTATCCACTCTAGCTAAAATACTAATTGACCAAATTTCACAAAATTTGGTAGATAAGTTACTTGTACGGTACTCTGGTGCTGATTAGATTTTGGTATTAATCGGAAAAGAACAACCTGCCTTTTTTACGAAGTGGCCCTCAAAAATCGCAAAATCTAAAAAAAGCTACGTGTGTTCAAATATATCAATTAAATGCTTGTTTTATACGTAATTTTTGATGAGGAAAATAATAAGAACAACTCTATTACTGTAGGAATAACCATTCTCGAGATATTTGAGGTTTTTCGCATTTAGTTATGCCACTTTTAGAAAAATATCTAATTACCAAATAAAAACAGAAATTGAATTGAAAATGCAAATTTAGTGTTATTTTGTGCAATTAAACTCAATTTAATGTATGATTAAAGAAAAAAAATATGAATTTGAGTCTGCAGGGAAAGTCATGTGCTGCCCACAGCGGATTTTTACTTTCCCTGCAATACATGGTAATGTATAGGGAAAGTATTGGAATCATGTCGAAAATCGCAACTCGAGTTTTCGACGGATCTACACGTTTCGAGACCTCTAGAATACGAAAAAACTATTTTTAGCGTGACGTCTGTGTGTGTGTCTGTGTGTCTGTCTGTCTGTGTGTCTGTCTGTCTGTGCAGATTTTGTATCCACTCTAACTAAAAAACTAATTGACCGAATTTCATAAAATTTGGTAGGTATATCACTTGTGGGCGAATCTGGTGCTGATTAGTTTTGGGTACGATTCGGGATAAAAGAACCTGACTTTTTTTGCAAAATGCCCGCAAAGGCTTGTATACACTCTAGCTAAAAATCTAATGGAATGAATTTCACAAAATTTGGTAGATAAGTCGCTTGTTGGTCACTCTGGTGCTGATTAGATTTTGGTACGATTTGAAAAAAAATAACTTACCCTTTTTTGCAAAATGGCCCGCAAAAATCGCCAAAATTTAAAATAAAGAACTACGTATGCTCAAATATATCCATTAAATGCTCGTTTAATACGTAAATTTTAACGAAGAAAAGAATAAGACCAACCCCATTACACTAGGACTAGCCGTTCACGAGATATTTTTGTTTTTTCGTTTTCTCTCTACGCCACCTTTGAAAATGAGTCCAATTACCAAATGAGAACGAAAATTGAATTAATAGTGAATTAAATTTAATTAAAATAAAGAGAATGTGTATATAAGTCTGCAGGGAAAGTCATGTGCTGCCCACATCAGATTTTTTACTTTCCCTGCATTACATGGTAATGTATAGGGAAAGTATTGGAATCATGTCGAAAATCACAACTCGAGTTTTCCACGGATCTACACGTTTCAAGACCTCTAAAATACGAAAAAACTATTTTTAGCGTGACGTCTGTGTGTGTGTCTGTCTGTCAGTGTGTCTGTCTGTCTGTCTGTCTATGCAATGTATGTATCCACTCTAACTCAAACACTAATGGACCGAATTTCACAAAATTTGGTAGGTAAGTCACTTGTGTGTGACCCTGGTGCTGATTAGTTTTGGGTACAATTCGGAATAAACCAACCAGCCTTTTTTTGCGAAATGTCCCTCAAAACTGCCTGTATCCACTGTAACTGAAAAACTAATTGATCAAATTTTACAAAAGTTGGTACATAAGTCATTTGTAGGTCACCCTGGTTCTGGTGAAGTTTTGATACGATTCGGAAAAGAACAACCTGCTTTTTTTTACGAAATGGCCTGCAAAAATTGTATATTTCCACTCTAACTTAACTAATCGACTAAATTTCATAAATGTTGATAGATAAGTCACTTATGGTCGACCCTGGTGCTGATTAGATTTTGGTGCGATTCGGAAAAGCACAACCTGCCTTTTTTTACGAAATGGCCCGCAAAAATCATGTATCCCCACTAGCTAGAATACTAATTGACCCAATTTCACAAAAATTGGTAGATGAGTTACTTGTGGGATACTCTGGCGCTGATTAGATTTTGGTACAATTCGGAGAAGAACAGCCTGCCTTTTTTTACGAAATGGCCCGCAAAAATCGCAAAAATCGAAAAAAAAGACTATATATACTATATATGCTCAAATATATCAAATGAATTTTTGTTTTATACTTAATTTTTGACGAGGAAAAGAGTATAACACACTCCATTATACTTTAGGACTAACCGTTCTCAAGATATTTGAGATTTCTTGCATTTTTGTTACGCGGATTTTGGGAAAATGTTCAATTACCAAATAAAAACAAGAATTGAATTAAAAATGCAAATTTAGTGTTATTTGGTGTAATAAAACTAAATCTAACGAATTATTAAAGAAATAAAGAAAATATGAATTTGAGTCTGCAGGGGAAGTCATGTGCTGCCCACATCAGATTTTTGCTTTCCCTGCAATACATGGTAATGTATAGGGAAAGTATTGGAATCATGCCGAAAATCGCAACTCGAGTTTTCGACGGATCTACACGTTTTGAGACCTCTAGAGTATGAAAAAACCATTTTTAGCGTGACATCTGTGTGTGTGTGTGTCTGTCTGTCTGTCTGTGTGTCTGTGCAATGTATGTATCCACTATAACTCAAAAAGTAATAGACCGAATTTCATAAAATTTGATAGGTAAAACTCTTGAGCGTGCCTCTGGTGTTGATTAGTTTTTGGTAAAATTCGGAAAAAAGGAAGCCGCCTTTTTTTCGCGAAATGGTCCGCAAAAATCTCATGCATCCACTCTAGCTGAAATTCTAATTGACCAAATTTCGCAAAATTTGGTAGATAAATCACTTGTGGGATACTCTGGTGCTAATTAGATTTTGGTATGATTCGGAAAAGAAGAACCTGCCCTTTTTTACAAAATGGTCCGCAAAAATCGCCAATATCTAGTAAAAAGACTACTAAAGTATGTTCAAATGTATCAATTGAATGCTTGTTTTATATGTTGGTTTTTGACTAGGAAAAGAATAAGAACAAATCTATTACTCTAGGACTAGCCGTTCTCGAGATATTTGAGGTTTTTTGCACTTTTGTTATGCCGCCTTTTGAAAACTGTCCAATTACCAAATAAAAGCAGAAAATGAATCAAAAATGAAAATTTTGTGTTATTTTGTACAATTAAACTCTATTTAATGAGTTCTTAAAGAAATATAGAAAGAATGAATTCGAGTCTACAGGGAAACTCATGTGCTGCTCACATCAGATTTTTTTTTATGTTTATGTGGTTACTGTAAATAAAATTCATCTGTAGTTGCCACGTAAATTGAATAAATACATAAATAAATAAATACATAATAAAAGAAGATGCTTGTCTGTGTGTCTTCTGTAGCAGAAAGTCGAAGCTTGGGACATCCGCGAAATTTTATACTGGAATAGCTAAATCCCAAAGAAATATAGACCTAATCAAGGGTTTTCAAGCCGAAAATCCGTCGAAATTTTGGCTTCAAAATATTTTTTCCCCAGCAGACGATTTTCCGAATACATCAGATGCGGAATTCGGGTGTTCTGCGAACGGTCGTCGACCCAGACATTTGTCGCGTCGCAAACTGTAGTTTAAAATGCACAACTCTAAATTTCTGAATTTTAGAGATATCATTTTAATTTAGGCTTTACTCATAATAAGCATAGCATTCTGTGAAAAATGTGCTTCAATCGGACGTAAACTTTGGAAGATAGCATTCAAAATTTTAATCTTGTTTCCTGGTTCAAAGTTCATTTTTACTTTTTCGAAAATTACGTCGCATCTTTCGAATTCACACGTCGAGTTATTTTTTTCACAGCTCACTTCACAACGATGAGTCTCCTCGCAAAGCAGAAACCTTGCTTAACATGGAATCACAATGTTTTAGGGCGTATAACGCAAGGGATTTATATCTCAAATTATATCCAGGTTGTCTTTAAAATATTTGAAAGAATGTATTCCATAGTTCCGTACTTTCTTCTTCTTCTTCAGTGGCCTGACAGCCCAGGATGGGCCCTTGCCTTCCGCAGTATAGAACTCCAGGCTCCCCTATCCCTGGCCAAAGACCTCCAGTTCAAAACTTTTAAAATTTTAAAGTCCTTTTCCACACAGTCAAGCCTCCGGCCGACTAATCGGTTGCTCATGTCCTTGCTGACGAGCCGGTCGGTCTGGGTCTTCAACACAGTCAAGCCATCTGAGTTTAGGTCTTCCTCTTTTACGGGTGCCGAATGGTCTGTCCGAAAAGATATTTTTTGTTGTACGGCTTTCGGCCATCCTGCACAGGTGACCCACCCATTTAATTCTCTGAATCGTGATGTAATTGACTATATCTGGTTCATTAAAAGACTTCAGAGTTAGTTCTTCTTCTCCAGATGTTGTTACAATTTAAGCCACCAAAAATACCTCTCAAGATTTTTCTCTCAAAAACAGAAATGATGTCTTTAACTTTTTCTGTCATTGCCTAAGTCTCAGCAGAGTAGGTAAGAATGGGTCTGATTAAACTTTTGTAGATTATAATCTTCGTTTTTCTGCTGATGAAGTCAAACTTTAAGTACCTTTTAAGGCCGAAAGAACATCGGTTAGCAGCTGTAACTCTACCACGAATTTCGGGCATAATGTCATTGAGAGTATTAACTTCAGATCCTAAATATCTGAAGTTGCTTACAGTTTCAAACTTGTAAACCCTAATTTCGAAATAAGGACAGTCATAATTACCACAGGGCATATACTTAGTTTTATTTTTATTAATAGTTAGATGCATTTTACTGGCTGCGGCCTCTAAAGATGTGAAGGCTTCCTTAAGTACCGTACTTTAACTCCAGTGAAATACATTTCCCAGTTCTTTAATAATTCCATACTTCCTGAAGCAGCCTGGTTACTTAACATAACTTTCATTATCACACATTCAAAAATTAAAATCTGATGTGAATAGCACATGACTTTCGCTAGAGATTAAAATTCATTTTATCTTTCTTGCTTTCATCATTTCATAATTCATTAAAATGGGTTTCATTGAACAAAATAGCAGAGATACAATTATTTGAAATGACTTTGAGTTTGCAGTTTTGTTTTTCAATTTTCGTTTTCATTTGGAAACCGGGCATATTTTCAAAGGCGCCATGTGGCCAGGGCTGTAATTAGAGACGAAATTGAAGAAGAGCTGGAGGGAAATTTAAGGGGGGGGGGGGGGCTCAACAGTCTTAAAGAAGGGCCTCACCCAAAACATAATTCATTATTAGCATTTATAAACCATAATAGTTACTATTATATATTTCATTCCATATAAATTATTAACCAATAATTGCATATTTATATCTGCAGCTTAAGAGCTGATTATTGATTTCCATATAGCTACTATACACCAATATTAATATATAATAATTATAATTGATTTTAATGTAAGCATCGACTAGTAATAAAACTGCTAATAATTTGTAAAAACATTCTGAAAGTTAATACAAGTTATTGCTTAATATTAACTCTTACCTACTGATCAGTTGATTTTGACTTTATAGTGTACAACAGTGAACCTCATAATAGTAAAACAAAAGTATCCTCAATACTATTGTCATAATTTTAAAATATTTTTAAATTAAATATGTCAATAAATAGATCATTAGTATAATCACATGTTCAGTTAAATTAAAAAAATCTTTAAAACGAAGTAATTTATAAAAAAATATCGAAGAAATTTTTTATGCAAAATTTGAATGGCATTTTATATGAAATTTCATATCACTACTAAAAATTTAATAATTTTATCAGAGAGAGCTGAGTATACCTCTTGGAGGACTTAGCCCCTCTTTGGCCCCATCCTGACTACGACCCCAGCCATGGCAAAAATGCGAAAAAACTAAAATATCTCGGGAACCGTTAGTCCTAAAGTAATGGGTTGGTCTTATTCTTTTCATCGTTAAATATTAAGTGTAAAAACAAGCGTTTAATGGATACATTTGAGTATATGTAGTCCTTTATTTTAGATTTTGACGGTTTTTGCGGGCCATATCGCAAAAAAAAGCAGGTTCTTTTTTTCCAAATCCTACCAAAATCTACTCAGCAAAAGGGTCACTCACAAGTGACTTAATTTTGTGAAATTTGTAAATATTTTTTTCGTCTAAGAGGGACACATGCATGCCAGACACACAGATAACCACAGAGACACACACACACACAAACATTACGCTAAAAATAGTTTTTTCGGGTTCTAGCGTGCTCGAAACGTGTAGATGCGACTGTAACTCGAGTTGCGATTTTCGACACGATTCCAATTACTTTTTTCTATACTTTACCATGTAATGTAGAGAAAGAAAAATGGATATGTCCCCCACGTGACTTCCCCTACAGTTTAACAAATTTTAATATTTGTTAAAAAAAAAACCATAACACACAAATTAATGATTTCTTACAAATAAATCACTCCGAAAATCGATAATGCTTCTGTTGTTACCAATTAAAGGAAGCACATAGAATTTCATGTCATTCGCCTGATTATTTTAAAGTAATATCGCCCTGTCTGTAGAAAAGCAGAATTTTTAATTCCTCGAGAACTGTTCTCGGTAGCTTTTAAACAATGGTGCCCATTTATTTTTTGTAAGAGTACTTACTAAATTTTCACCTTTATGACAATAAAGGTTGTGTAAAATTCACATAACTCCGTTAAAAGCAGCTATTTGAATAAAAAAATTTGAAAGTATTGACCAGTTTCGAAAGCAATAACAGCCTTCTTCGTCAAAACATACAAGAAGCGTAACCTACACTCGACGGTAAAAAGTCGGCGACTGATGCCAGAATAGCAAACGTAACAGAAGGCGGTAAATAGTGTTGTCAACAGCGAGAGAAGAATAGGGGTAAAAAAACCCAGGAGGCAGGAATCAGGCGCGATAGCCCAGTGGTTAGCGCGCGGGGATTGAACCAGGACGACCCGAGTTCGATACCCGCAAATGCCCAAACTGTCGCCGTGTTTATACGGAGTACAATCCCTTTAAATAAGTGGTTTCGTAAGTCCTTCCGAAAGATTGGTGGTAAGGGGAGGATACCTTGTGTATCCCCCCCTGAATTCCGGTCTAAATTGGGTGGCGACACTTCCCGGCCGTCCAAACAGATACCTTACTTTTCAAGTAGGTCGGACGGCCTAGGTCGAAGAAGGAGAAGGCAGGAACTGGAGGTGGCACATAATGAATGAACAATAAAATATCAAAAGAAAAGTGAAAGCCAAACAAAGGTATTCAAATCACTTGTTCGTAAAATAACAATTAAATTAAAAAAAAAAAAAAAAACAGGAAAAGGATGAAAATTACCGAAATAAGAACGTAGCGAACGGAATCGAAAAATTAAACGAGAAATTACCAAACAGAAGAGAGGAAAGGATAATTATCATTCACCATCATTCACCATCATTCACCAGCAAAGTTCGCTAGGCCTATAATACCTCAAACTTTTTATCTCAAGTCAACTCCCCCTCCAAGAAATTCTTAAGATGGTGCCCCTGCCTTCGCAATGGATGATTTTATCAGGGCCTTTTTGACAGAGAAAGTGTTTCTCAAAGTAAATGACTTACATTCCCTGACCTTATCAATGGCATTTACGTCAAACATGCCATCCCTTAACATGCCTCCACGGCAAGGAATGCAGAGCAGGAGAAAACTGCCACTCTTAATGTCTACAGAATTAAAAATCTGATGTGGACATTGCCTGACTTTCCCCGAAGACTCAAATTCAATTTCTTATTTATTTCTTTTAATAATTCATTGAGTTTAATGGCACAAAATAACGCGCATAATTATTTGAAATAACTCGGAATTTGCAGTTTTAATTCAAATTTCGTTTTCATTTGATAAGTGGGCATATTTTTAACGGCGGCATAGTAAAAGTGCGAAAAAACTAAAATATTTCAAGTACAGTTGCTCCTAGAGTAATGGGGTTGGTCTTATTCTTTACACCAAGCATACGTATAGTGTTTTATTTTAGATTTTGACGATTTATGCGGAAAATTTCGTAAAATACTTCTTTCCCGAATCGTACCAAAATCTAATCAGAATCAATGTATCCCACAAATGACTTATAAAATTTTATGAAATTTGGTTTTTGAATTTGAGCGGATATTTACATTGCACGGACAGACACACACACACGCAGAGAGGGTTAAACGAACTTCACGCTAAAAATATTTTTTTTGCATGTTCTAGAAGTCCCAAAACGTGTAGATCCCTCAAAAACCCCAGTTGGGATTTTCGACATGATCCCAATATTTTCCCTATACATTAATATGTATGGTAAGAAAGTAATAAGGGAACTCTGGAAGTAACTATCAACATCAAAACTTTTAAAATATTGCTCCATACATTTTTAATACTTTACAACATAGTTGAAAAGTGTTTTTGACTCTGGTCATTCTGTCTGTCTGTCTGTTCGCACGATAACTGCCGTAAAAATGAAATTTTAGTATGTTGTTGAGACGATCTGTGGGACATATGAGAATATAAATGAACAATATCACTCAATTAGTTTTGGATTGAACCCGGGTTGAAAAAATGATATACATTGAACCGTATGAGACCTTATTTTTCAAACATGTTTAAGTGAAGTTAAAATTCACAAATTGTTTTGAAAATTTTAGAAAATATCCAAATTATCCCATAAAATATATATAAAAAAAAAATTCAGCAAAATGTGTTTCAAAATAAAATAGGGCATCCATATTTTTTCCCAGTGTAAAAATTATGATTTTTAAAGTTCTTTTAAATTTATATCTAGACATATTTTCCGTGCGTCTATATTCTGCGCCAACG
This sequence comes from Amaurobius ferox, assembly GCA_951213105.1. Classification (NCBI taxonomy): domain Eukaryota; kingdom Metazoa; phylum Arthropoda; class Arachnida; order Araneae; family Amaurobiidae; genus Amaurobius; species Amaurobius ferox. The sequence goes on from OX578151.1 coordinate 18,866,034, forward strand.
CAATTACAATATATTTGAGTTTAAATGATTATCAAACTTTGCTTATTTCTACAGCGAACCCTAAATTTAATGGATGCAAAATGTAAACAAGTGATTGTGAGATGAGTTAAATAAGAATTGCTAAATTTCCTTCACGCAAAATTATTTAGCTCTGGAGTCTGGAATAAAAGTGATATGCACGAAATATTCACGTCTTTTACATAGAGAGCCAGACAATTTATATTTCGATGACGTCATTTGAATAAAGTTAATTTTTTTTTATGAAGTTTTGAGTTCCCAAGTAAAATAAATTATTGTAGCTCTGTGATAATTAAAAAAATATCACCGCTGAATGTATCGCATTTTAGAGATGCGATGCAAAGTGTTTCATAAGCAATGCTTTATGCATGATAGATCTATTTTGTTACTTCCTTATATTTATGTTTATTTATTTCTTACTAGAAAATGTTCCCTGCGTTACCGTTGATTTAAGAGGACGGTAGACGTTGAAATTTTTTTTATTTATTTATTGACTTTGAAACATGAAAATTTGTACAAATATTCCTCTTAACATTACCATATAAAATACCATTAACTTTTTCAATTTTGCTATAATTTTGTATTTTTTTTTTTTTTTTTTAAACAAAAATTTGAAAATGCTCCTTGCGTGCCATTTGTTCACATTTTTGATTCATTTTGCATTATGATCACTCAAAAACACATTATGAACACATTTGAGTATTTATATTTAAATCCCTTAGAAATCAATTTTTTTTAAATATTTTTCTGCATTGAAACTTAATTTTCATCATTTAATTAGGTTCTTATTCACTTTTAATTACCTTAATGAAGTCCAATCATAAAATGCATACCCAGTTTCATTACAAAGTATAAGAGGTGTCTTCTTGCCAAATGTCATGCATCTCAGACAAAAATTAAGACGCATGGAGATTTTTAAAAATGTAAAACCTTTGAAAATACCGTTTCGAAAAAAATGTATTTAACATTTCGCTTGTGGGTGGAATAGCGTCTATCCCAAACGAAGAACCTCCCAAAAAGACAGATATTTGACATACCCTATCCCAAGCAGTTCGATCTCCCTTTTCAGGTATTGACGTCCACGGAAATCGCCGACAAAAACATTGCACCTGCTGCAGCAGGTGCAATGTTTCTGTCGGCGAACTAGTGTTGCTATTACGCAGTGAGATTTCATTAATGATTCCGATTTCGTCGACACTCACTGGGAACGGGGGTACTGTAGCGAACGCTCATAAGTGCCTTGAGCTGGAGACGTCTTTAGCTCAAGACATTTATTTCTGCCTTATGAGCGTTCGCTACAGAATCGTATCGAAAATTGCAACTCGGGTTTTTGATTGAACTACACGTTTCAAGCCCTCTAGAACACGGAAAAACTATCGTTTTTAACGTGTGTGTGTGTGTGTGTGTGTGTGTGTGTGTGTGTGTGTGTGTGTGTGTGTGTGTGTGTGTGTGTGTCGGACTATATAATGTATATATTCACTCTAGATGAAAAACCAATGGGCCCAATTTCAAAAATATCTACTGTGGGCAGCACATGACTTTCTTTAAATAATTCAATGAATTTACTACTTTTACAGTAAAAAAATAGATTATTCTTATAGTAGATATTTATATTCCTTCCAAGATATTGAATTGTCGTCAATGAGTCGTCATTTTCATTGATTTAGCATCATTTTTATCCATTTGGCGAGTATTTCGTTAATTTAACATTTAAAAAAGTCGCCCAGTTGGCGACATTCCACCAAATTTGTCGCCAAAATCTCGTCAAGCGTTATGGACGGAGAAATAAGTTATTCTTACAGCAGATAAATGACTATTGGCGTTCAAATACAAAAGTATTAATCAAATTATCTTTTTTCATGGATGGAACGACCTAGATCCACGGAAATGATGTCACCCAATTTATCGCATGATATTACATATGAAAAGTGAACATATTTCTCAATAGGATTTTTTTTTTTTTTTAATATGATTTTTTGATAATTTTTTTTGAAAAATGTACAATATCTCGAGAACGATTCATGCTAGAGTTCTAAAGCTCATGTCAATCATTTTCTAATGAAAAATTACATGAGAAATGTCTATTTGCTTAACTTTAATAAAGGTTTTGATTTTTTGACGATTTTTCAAAATTTCACTCGAAAATTTAGGGGGGTTTTGAACATTCGATTGCGTTTAAAAGCAATAAGCTTCTAGTATTCACGGATTGTGATGTTTGTACCAAATTTCGTTCGAATCGGTCCATTCATTCGTCAGTTATTGTTTCCACACGCTCACTGACACACACACACACACACACACACACACACATACTTTCACACACACACACAGAGAGAGAGAGAGAGGGATACTTTCACACACACACACAAATACTTTCACACACACACACAAATACATTCACACACACATATACACATACTTTCACACACACACGCACACACACACAGACATCACTTCAAAAATGTTCGATTCGTAATCAGGGATGCGCGAATTTTCGAAGCCGTCACAATACTTTCCTTATACATTATATGTATATAAAGAAAGTAAAAATTGGTCGATAAGTCAGTTGTGGGATACCCTGGTGCTGATTAGATCTTGGTATAATTTGGAAAAACAGAACCTGCCTTTTTCTGTGAAAAAGTATGCATCCACTCCAGCTAAAAAACTAATTGACTCAATTTCATAAATTTGGTATATAAGTCACCTGCTGTGTATTTTAGTGCTCATTAGATTTTGATACGATCCCGAAAGGAATAACCTGTTTTTTTGTTTTTTTTCCCGTTTGACAACACAAAAACTAAAACCAACCCCATAACTCTAGGACTAATCTGCAGAATCCATTTCAACGATAAGAGCATGCAATTTCGTCCCAGTAACTCAACGATAGAGCGTCGTCTGGCCAGTTCGGAAATCCAGGGTTCGATTCCCAGGTGAGGCAGCAAGATTCTTTACAAAACTTTCTCAAGATTTGGATTTTTGTTTGAAGATCGGATTTTTGTTCATTTCTATTTTCAGGATTTCGGAATCAATATATAGTCCCGGAATTACCATCTCTAGGTACAGTAACGGCGACTCGCAGGCAGCCATTAAATCTGAAATTGTAGGGGAAAAAAAAAACTTTTGAAACCGTTGAAGAGTGAAAGTTCTGAATGAATGGGCCTTGTTGCGGATAAATGACCGGGGAATTCCCAGCGAAAATCTGACTCCATTGCGTTACTCTCTCTAAAGTAGGTCGAACTTTCTACGCAGGAAGTTCAATGTTGCCACCGACTCTGGAAATTCTGGTCATTAAGCTCCTTAGGGGCCACTTTCCCTTAATGAATTTGCAAGAGGACCTCGTGGGGGAAATCGTATGCGCTTATCATGTGATTTTTCCCACACACCGGGATGAGTCTTCGAAATTTAGAGGAAATCATTTATTTCCATTCTTTATATCCACATTTACTACGGAGCTATAGATGTCAAATAACTCTGATGTGGACACCACATAACTTTCTCTGCGCACTCAAATTTATTACTTTCTCTATATACGTAGTATAATATATAGAGATGGCCCCAACCACCACCAGTAGGCCAAACCCCGCACCGACGAAAAGTAAAACTAACCAGAACCCCCTCACACACCCAGGCTTTATTTCAGAATTTAATAATCCACAAGATCCATCCCTTTTTAGGGGAGAAAATCCCTTAGATTATACGTAATAGAGTTTATTTTTAACACAAAAGTAGGGAGTGATCATCAAAAGTACATGAGTAATACAATCACAAATAAACACTAAAAAAAAAAAACACGAATATTACATTATCTATTCATATATATATATATATATATATATATATATATATATATATATATATATATATATATATATGTATTGCATATAAAAAGAGCAGTGTGCTACCAAAAACGCTTAAAAATATTCTTTATCTTGTGTTCAAAAAGCACTTATTGATCTCATGTTCCAATTCTATTAGTTGAGCTCTTAAAGTGGAAGAACCCTGTTTTTAACGTTCTTGTGTTCCAAAGTACTTTTAAACATTCAATAAAGTTCATAAAAGTATTAAGAGGCCTATCCTTCCAACGATTTTGGGTGCTTGAGGAATTTCTTATGGACTATGTACACTTTATACTATGTTGGAAAAGTAAAAAAGCTGATGTGAGCAGCACAAGACTTTCCCTGCAGACTCATATTCACGTTCTCTTTATTTCTTCAATAATTCATTATATTGATTTTGATTGCATAAAATAACACCCATAATTATTTAAAATGACACTAAATGTACACTTTTAATTTAATTTTCGTTCTCATTTGGTAACTGGACTTATTTTCGCAAAAAATTTAGCCATTTCGCAAAAAAGGCAATGTTTTTTTTTCCGAATCGTATCAAAATCTAATCAGCAACAGGTCTATAAGTGATTTATCTACCAAATTTTGTGAAATTTGGTCTGTTAGTTTTTCAGCTAGGGTGGATACAGACAATTTTTGTGGGCCATTTCACAAGAAAAGGCAGATGGGTTCTTTTCTTACCGAAATCTAACCAGCACTAGGGTCACCCACAAGGAACTTACCTGCCAAATTTTATGAAAATTCGATCAATTATTTTTTCAGTTAGGGTTGATATAAAATCTGCACAGGCGTCACTCTAAAAATAGTGTTTTCTTGTTTTAGAGGTCCCAAAACACGTGTAGATCCGTTGATAACTCGAATTGAGATTTTTGGCACAACTCCAAAACTTTTCCTATACATTACCATGTATTGCAGGGAAAGTAAAAAGGTATATTGAGTACGGAAGATGGGACACCAGAGGACCACCCGAATGTGCTTGCTCTGTCTATAGTCAAAAACGGCCTTGCTGCTTCCGTATCAATCCGGCCAACGGTCGAACTGTTTCACCCTAAAAACATATCGAATTAAGAAGTCGGATAGGAAAATATCTTTTGATGTAACAACCGGTGTTGTGGCTTGCACGCCAAAGTTCTTTCTCTCTTAATTATAATGTCCATGTACTGAAAGATTTTCACCTGCATTGTTTCTCGCTCCTATGTTTATTTCCATTTATGTCCTATTTCCATTTAATTACATTTCTTTCCAGTCATAATGATGAGTAATTCGGCTTTGAAGAATCTAGTTGTTTGTTCGACCCAGACCGTCCGACCAACCCAAAGGTGTAAGGTATCTCTTTGGACGGTCGGGCATTACCACCCAATTTAGACCGGAACCCAGCGGGGGCGGCATCCACGGAAACCGTACCCTCCTTCCCCTACCACCAATCTCTCGAAAGAATGACAGACCCACATATTTAACGTACCCGTACTCTGCATAAACACGGAGACAGTTTGGACAGAATCGGGAATCGAACTCAGGTCGTCCGAGTGCAACACCCGTACGTTAACTACTGAGCTGTCCCACCCCTAAAAACACTGGATAATATTTTTTGTTGTAGGTCAGGAAAGCATTTGAGACAGGGAAATGATTAGCAATATTGTTGTAAGGTTGGTCAGTATTGCCAGAAACCAGATATTGAGTTTTCCAGGGCTGCATCGTCAGTCATCCGCTGCATACTACCCATTTTTATTAACTTTCCACTTGAATCAAACGAGAACCATATTCCCCCCGTCTTTCTCCATTGTTTCTTTTTCGCCTAAGAAAGTGAACACGGCGCCCATCATAAAGAAACAAAAATCGAAATAAAACAAATCACCACGTCGTAGTTCCTATGCCAATACAACAATGGGGGCCTCCCACTTTTCCTTTTTAGACGTTTTCTCTGACGTCAATGCCTGGTGATCCGGGTCCGAGCGAGATCAGCAACCGGATGTGCCTGACCCAGATCCTCAGCGGGCCATAGACAAGGCGTAGAACTATTTTTACCACCCGTTGTTCATCTGCAAAGGATATGCTCCGATGGCTGGAGAAAAATGGCGAGAAAGCGGGCAATTAATTGGTATATTCTGTTTGACCTTTAAATCCGGACGGGTAATGAAATAGATACGGCTGCAGAACAATTAAAGTTGGCGATATCTCGATCTCTGTGAATTTTGTAGATATTGTTTGTGACAGTGGCTTTAAAAAGGGAACTTGGGTTAATAGGTCACTCTGATTTATTAATTAATTTTATAACTCAGCCAAGAACAAAATGGTTCTGTCTCAACTTTTGTTACAACCTCCAGGAGACTAACTTTAGTACTGTGTGCAAAGTATATTGCTCAGCAGGGTTGCAAATCTTGGCGGGAAATGTTTAATGCAGGTTTTCCATAGCAGTGGAATTTGCTAATTTGATTCTCAAGAAATTGCACAAAGATGCGGAGCAAGAGTGCTTTTTACTTTCCCTGCAATACATGGTAACGTATGGGGAAAGTATTGGAATCATGCCGAAAATCACAACTCGAATTTTCGACGGATCTACGCGTTTTGGGACCTCTAGAATACGAAAAAACTACTTTTAGCGTGACGTCTGTGTATGTGTCTGTGTGCCTCTTTGTGCAATGTATGTATGCACTCTAACTAAAAATCTAATTGACCAAATTTCATAAAATTTGGTAGGTAAGTCACCTGTGGGTTACCTTGGTGTTGATTAAGTTTTGAAACGATTCGGGATAAAAGAATCTGCCTTTTTTTTGTGAAATGACCCGCAATAACCTGTATCCACTCTAGCTAAAGATTTAATAGACCCAATTTTACAAAATTTGGTAGATAACTCACTTATAGGTTACCCTAGATTAGATTTTGGTAAGATTCGAAAAAAGCAAACCTACATTTTTTTTTACAAAACAATCCTCAAAAATTGTCAAAATCTGAAATAAAAGACTACGTATGCTCAAATCAAATAAATGCTTGTTTCATACGTAATTTTTGCGATAAAAATAATAAGACCAGCCTCATTACTCTAAGATTAGCCCTTCTCGAGATATTTTAGTTGTTTCTTATTTTCGCTACGTCACCTTTGAAAATAACTCCAGTTCCAAAAGGAAAACGAAAATTGAATTAAAAGTGCAAATTCAGTGCAATTTAAAATAATTATGGCTGTTATTTTGTGCAATTAAACTCAATGTAATGCATTATTGAAGAAATAAAGAGAACGTGAATATGAATCTGCAGGGAAAGTCATGTGCTGCCCACATGAGATTTTTCCTTTTCTGCCGCCTGTCTGAAATTTCATAAATGAGCTCTGTAAAAAATAGAAATCCCATAAAACTGACCATTTGATTATTCGCTCAGAAATTTATTCCATTATGGCTGTGGAGTGTCATTTCAATCATCGCTAATTTAGATACATGTGCTATAAAAATGTTTACATAAGTATATATATATTTTCATAAATATGTTATATGTTTTAAAGTGCAAATTCGGTGTAAATGCAAATTAATGCAAATTCAGTGTCATTTAAAATACTTATGGGTGTTATTCTGCAACATTAAATTCCATTGAATGAATTATTGAAGAAATAAAGAGAACGTGAATATGAGTCTTTAGGGAAAGACATATACTACCCACATCAGATTTTTTGGTTTACTATATTCGTTCGATCATATTCTGGTCATATGACCAGAATATGATCCCTTTTTACCAGTAAGTAGAAATCAGTTTGATTCAAGGAACTGACGAAATTTTCTGCCACACTGGCCCCATTCATTTTAATCCACCAATGTACAAGGTTCCTAGAAAAATCCTCAAACACCTCAATTAATTTGTAAGGGCAGATCCATGAGTGTATACGCCAAGTATTAATATACACTCTAGTGTACTCTAGTACCAAACGTGTGTCAGGTATTAGTCAATCAGGTTTTAAGTCAATCTGTAAATTCACGCCCAAGAACTTAACGTCAGACGAAAAAATCTGATGTGTGCAGAACATGACTTTTCCTGCTGACTCAAATTCATTTCTTCCTTATTTTTTTAATAATTCATTAAATTGAGTTTAATTGCGCAAAATAACACTAAATTTGCATTTTTTATTCAATTTTTTCCTTCATTTGTTAATTGGGCATTTTTCCGAAAGCGGCGTAATGAAAATGCAAGAAATCTCAAATATCTTGAGAGCGGTTAGTCCTAAAGCAATGGAGTTGGTCTTATTCTTTTCCTCATCAAAAATTACGTATAAAACAAGCATTTAATGGATGCATTTAAGCATTTGTAGTCTTTTTCTTTATTATTATTATTTAGATTTTGGAGATTTTTGCGGGCCATTTAGTAAAAAAGGCAGGTTGTTCTTTTACGAATCACACCAAAATCAAATCAGCACCAGAGTATCTCACAAGTAACTTATCTACCAAATTTTGTGAAATTTAGTCAATTAATATTTTAGCTAGAGCGGATAAATGAAATATTTGCGGGCCATTTCGCAAAAAAAGGCGGGTTCTATTTTTCCGAATCTTACCAAAAATTAATCAGCACCAGGGTCACACTCAAGTGACTTACCTACCAAATTTTATGAAATTCAGTCCACTAGTTTTAGAGTTACAGAGGATACATACATTGCACAGACAGACACACAGACAGACAGACACATACAGACGTCACGCTAAAAATAGTTTTTTCTTATTCTAGAGGTCTCAAAACGTGTAAATCCGTCGAAAACTCGAGTTGCGATTTTCGGCATGATTCCAATATTTTCCCTATACATTACCATGTATTGCAAAGAAAGTAATAAGCTCGTATCATCAGCAAAACTTATTTTGGAAACACAAGAGAGAACTTAGAAGATATAATTTATATATATCAGAAGCAGAATCGGGTTGAGATTTCAGGGACAATAGATTTTCGATCAGATCAGGTGCGATTTAGATCAGGTAGAGACATATTAGTATCTGTGCTTACTTGTATCAATTTCTCCGTTAAATTTAAATATATTTCATAGGTTCTCGGGTACGTGAACGGGCTGGCTGAGTGGTATAGTAATCACAGCCATACAAATGCTAGAGGCAGTGGGTTCGAATCCGTCCTTAGCATTGATTATAGCAAGTTCAATCTTTTTGGTTTCTGTGCTTTTTCTAATCAGTCTCTCCGTTAAGTTTAAATAACTTAATTAGTATCTTCAGTATGTAAGCTGGTTGGTTTAGTGGACATGATGTCTGTCATCAGCACTGTAACCTGTGAGTTCGTCCATTTGATTTTGTTATAGCGAATTCGGTCTTTTTAGTTTCTGTACTTTTTCTAATCTGTCTCTCCGTTAAGTTTAAATAACTTAATTAGTATCATCAGTATATAGACTGGTAAGTTTAAATATATTAAATAGGATCTATTTTATTTGAGCTGCCTGGCTCAGTGGTCATGTTGCCTGGTTTCAGTTCCGGAGACTGTGGGTTTGAACCCATCCATTCGTTTTAAGTTGAGCAGTTTTTGTATATATACTTTTTCTGATCAGTCTCTCCGTTAAGTTTAAATGGATTAATTAGGACCTGTTTAATGTGAGCTGGCTGGCTTAGTGGTCATGTTGTCTGATTTCAATTTTAGAGGCTGTGGGTTCGAGTCCATCCATTGGTATTGAGTTGAACCGTTTTGGTATCTATACCTTTTCTGATCAGTCTCTTCGTTAAGTTTAAATACATTAATTAGAATCTCTTTTACGTGAGCTGGCTGGCTAAGTGGTCATGTTGTCCGGTTTCAGTTCCGGAGACTGTGGGTTCGAACCCGTCAATTCGTTTTGAGGTGAGCAGTTTTTGTATCTATACTTTTTCTGATCAGTCTCTCCGTTAAGTTTAAATGGATTAATTAGGACCTGTTTAATGTGAGCTGGCTGGCTTAGTGGTCATGTTGTCTGATTTCAATTTTAGAGGCTGTGGGTTCGAGTCCATCCATTGGTATTGAGTTGAACCGTTTTGGTATCTATACCTTTTCTGATCAGTCTCTTCGTTAAGTTTAAATACATTAATTAGAATCTCTTTTACGTGAGCTGGCTGGCTAAGTGGTCATGTTGTCCGGTTTCAGTTCCGGAGACTGTGGGTTCGAACCCCTCAATTCGTTTTGAGGTGAGCAGTTTTTGTATCTATACTTTTTCTGATCAGTCTCTCCGTTAAGTTTAAATGGATTAATTAGGACCTGTTTAATGTGAGCTGGCTGGCTTAGTGGTCATGTTGTCTGATTTCAATTTTAGAGGCTGTGGGTTCAAGTCCATCCATTGGTATTGAGTTGAACAGTTTTGGTATCTATACCTTTTCTGATCAGTCTCTTCGTTAAGTTTAAATAGATGAATTAGGATCTCTTTTATGTGAGCTGGCTGGCTGAGTGGTCATGTTGTCTGATTTCAATTTCAGTGGCTGTGAGTTCGAGTCCATCCACCTGCATTGAGACATTTGTTCATGTCTTAAGAACACCTTTTTCTAAATGTTACATGCCATTATTAAGCTGTATTTCATTATTCATATTATTTGGCAGGAAATGACGTACAGGAAGTGACATGCCGGAAATGACGTCACTTCCGGAACTTCAATTCCTTTTTGTCTCGAAAGAGATTAAAAAAGAGATGCGCTGATTTGGAAAGTGCATAAAATTTTGGGACTTCGTTAACGGGAGACACGTGATGCAAAACAAGCCCTGCACGAACTTTGGACGAGGAAGGGTGGGAGAGCGACACCGAAGCCGGCAGGCCCGAAGAGAAACCCCACCAGCAACGGTGGAGCTCAACCACCGCTCGTCCTCCATCTCGTGCAGATAAGTTAGTAAGAAATATAAGAAAGTTAGAGGGTAAGTAGGATAGAACTAAAACGACCGACCTAATTAAGAACAATCGACCCCTTAATTTCTCCTCCACCTGACCCAGTTCCAACAACATCTGAACGCGCTAACACTTTTTACCCAGCGGGATTCGAACCGCAAACCTAAGCCCCGCAACTTGACGCCCCAAGCCTCTCGGCCAACAGGGCGACTACCGAAGCATCGATTTCGGTGTATTTAAATTTAACATCTTAACATGTCTGTTTAAATATTTTAAGTAAACGAGGCTAAAATTTGCGGTGGACAGAACCCTCGACAAAAGCTTTCGCTTCACGCTGTTACCGCGGAACTTTACCACTGCGCTACGAAAGGCGTTGCAATGGTATATTATTTTAACGCTATAAAGCTTTCATTGGATTGACGATTAGAAAAAGTTTGTGGGGAGAACTCATAAAATCTATTACATTGACGACAGTGATTATTTACTTTTTAAAAGTAACCGAAAAAAGCCTGGAGTTTGAGATGAGGACAGAACTCGCTATCAACAGTTCCGCTGCCTAACTCTTTAACCAGTAGACTGCTTGAATAACGAGGAGCAATCAAACTTGGAACTATTTAAGTTTTCATTATGAAAAATTAGAAAAATGTGATGTGGGCAGCACATGATTTTCCTTATATAATGCAATGAATTTACTACTTTTACAGTTAAAAAAATCTTATTCTTATAGTAGATACTTATATTCTTTCCCAGATATTGAATTTTTGTCAATGAGTCGTCATTTTCATTGATTTAGCGTCATTTTTATCCATTTGGCGAGTTTTTCGTTAATTTCGCAACATTTAAAAAAGTCGCCAAATTGGTGACGTTCCACCCTATTCGTCGCCAAAATCTCGCCAAGAATTATGGACGGAGAAATAAGTTATTCTTACAGCAGATAAATGATTATTGGTGTTCAAATACGAAAGTATTACTCAAAGTATCTTTTTTCATAAATGGAACGAGCTAGATCCACGAGAATGATGTCATCAAATTTATCGCATGGTATTACATATGAAAAGCGGACATGTTTCTTAATAGGAAATATTTTTTTTTTATTTTATATGATTTTTTTAATATATTTTTTTTAAAATATGCAATATCTCGAGAACGGTTCGTGTTAGCGTTCTAAAATTTATGTCAATCGTTTTCTAATTAAAATTTACATAAGAAATGTCTATTTGCGTAACTTTATTATATATTTTGATTTTTTGACAATTTTTTCAAAATTTTACTCGAAAATTTAGGGGTGTTCTGAACATTCGATTGCCTATAAAAAATATAGGCTTCCAGTGTTTACAGATTGTAATTTTTGTACCAAATTTCGTTTGAATCGGTCCATTCGTTCGTCAGTTATCGTCTCCACAGTCTCACTGACACACACGCACACACACACACACAGACATCACTTTAAAAATGTTCGATTCTTGATCAGGGATGCTTGAAACGTGCTCTCCCGTCGAAAACTCGAATTCGAATTTTCGACCCCGTCACAACACTTTCCTTACACATTATTGTACATAAGGAAAGTAAAAAGAGTGACGCGGCCGGGCTCCATCGAATCACTGGATTTGGCCGGGTTGGCTAAAAATTGGGGGACTCTAGCCCTCTTGCAGGTGTCCATTTTATTTAAAAATAACATAGCGTCCTTTGCCACTTTCTCACGACTGCAGCTGGTCTCCTGCTCAGAGCAATGGAATGTCAACAGTTTCCAAAGAGAGAGGGGGGGGGGGGCGTAATACTTTCTAGAAGTGAAGTGGCAACAGGAAAATTCCAATACTGTCCCACGACAGTCATGTTGTCTGATTTCGATTTTAGAGGCTGTGGGTTCGAGTCCATCCATTGGTATTGAGTTGAACCGTTTTGGTATCTATACCTTTTCTGATCAGTCTCTTCGTTAAGTTTAAATACATTAATTAGAATCTCTTTTACGTGAGCTGGCTGGCTAAGTGGTCATGTTGTCCGGTTTCAGTTCCGGAGACTGTGGGTTCGAACCCCTCAATTCGTTTTGAGGTGAGCAGTTTTTGTATCTATACTTTTTCTGATCAGTCTCTCCGTTAAGTTTAAATGGATTAATTAGGACCTGTTTAATGTGAGCTGGCTGGCTTAGTGGTCATGTTGTCTGATTTCAATTTTAGAGACTGTGGGTTCGAGTCCATCCATTGGTATTGAGTTGAACCGTTTTGGTATCTATACCTTTTCTGATCAGTCTCTTCGTTAAGTTTAAATACATTAATTAGAATCTCTTTTACGTGAGGTGGCTGGCTAAGTGGTCATGTTGTCCGGTTTCAGTTCCGGAGACTGTGGGTTCGAACCCATCAATTCGTTTTGAGGTGAGCAGTTTTTGTATCTATACCTTTTCTGATCAGTCTCTTCGTTAAGTTTAAATAGATGAATAAGGATCACTTTTATGTGAGCCGGCTGGCTGAGTGGTCATGTTGTCTGATTTCAATTCCAGAGGCTGTGAGTTCGAGTGCATCCACCTGCATTGAGACATTTGTTCATGTCTTAAGAACACCTTTTTCTAAATGTTACATGCCATTATTAAGCTGTATTTCATTATTCATATTATTTGACAGGAAATGACGTACAGGAAGTGACATGCCGGAAATGACGTACAGGAAGTGACATGCCGGAAATGACGTCACTTCCGGAACTTCAATTCCTTTTTGTCTCGAAAGAGATTAAAAAAGAGATGCGCTGATTTGGAAAGTGCATAAAATTTTGGGACTTCGTTAACGGGAGACACGTGATGCAAAACAAGCCCTGCACGAACTTTGGACGAGGAAGGGTGGGAGAGCGACACCGAAGCCGGCAGGCCCGAAGAGAAACCCCACCAGCAACGGTGGAGCTCAACCACCGCTCGTCCTCCATCTCGTGCAGATAAGTTAGTAAGAAATATAAGAAAGTTAGAGAGTAAGTAGGATAGAACTAAAACGACCGACCTAATTAAGACCCCTTAATTTCTCCTCCACCTGACCCAGTCCCAACAACATCTGAACGCGCTAACACTTTTTACCCAGCGGGATTCGAACCGCAAACCTAAGCCCCGCAACTTGACGCCCCAAACCTCTCGGCCAACAGGGCGACGACCGAAGCATCGATTTCGGTGTATTTAAATTTAACATCTTAACATGTCTGTTTAAATATTTTAAGTAAACGAGGCTAAAATTTGCGGTGGACAGAACCCTCGACAAAAGCTTTCGCTTCACGCTGTTACCGCGGAACTTTACCACTGCGCTACGAAAGGCGTTGCAATGGTATATTATTTTAACGCTATAAAGCTTTCATTGGATTGACGATTAGAAAAAATTTGTGGGGAGAACTCATAAAATCTATTACATTGACGACAGTGATTATTTACTTTTTAAAAGTAACCGAAAAAAGTCTGGAGTTTGAGGTGAGGACAGAACTCGCTATCAAAAGTTCCGCTGCCTAACTCTTTAACCGATAGACTGCTTGAATAACGAGGAGCAATCAAACTTGGAACTATTTAAGTTTTCATTATGAAAATATAGAAAAATCTGATGTGGGCAGCACATGATTTTCCTTATATAATGCAATAAATTTACTACTTTTACAGTTAAAAAAATGTTATTCTTATAGTAGATATTTATATTCTTTCCCAGATATTGAATTTTTGTCAATGAGTCGTCATTTTCATTGATTTAGCGTCATTTTTATCCATTTGGCGAGATTTCCGTTAATTTAGCAACATTTAAAAAAGTCGCCAAGTTAGTTACGTTCCACCCAATTCGTCGCCAAAATCTCGCCAAGAATTATGGGCGGAGAAATAAGTTATTCTTACACCAGATAAATGATTATTGGTGTTCAAATACGAAAGTATTACTCAAAGTATCTTTTTTCATAAATGGAACGAGCTAGATCCACGAGAATGATGTCATCAAATTTATCGCATGGTATTACATATGAAAAGCGGACATGTTTCTCAATAGGAAATATTTTTTAACACTTTACAACAAAGTTGAAAAGTGTTTATGACTTTGTTCATTCTGTCTGTCTGTCTGTCTGTCTGTCTGTCCGTTAGCACGATAACTGCCGTAAAAATGACTTAATCAAAATGAAATTTTAGTATGTTGTTCAGACGGTCTGTAGGACCTATGGGAATATAAATGAATAATATCACACAATTAGTTTTGGATTGAACTCGGGTTGAAAAAATGAAATACATTGAGCCCTATGGGACCTAATTTTTCTAACATTTTTTAAGCGGATTTAAAATTCACAAATTGCTTCGAAAATTTTAGGTAATAGTCAAATTGTTCCATAAAATATATAAAAAAAAATTCAGCTAAATATATTCAGTAGTTTTTTAAATAAAAATTAAAATAATAATTACACATCTTATATGAAACGATCACGTGACCATGATATGAAACGATCACATGACCCACTTCAAAATGAGATATGGCATCCATCTTGTTTCAAATTCGTGATTTTTTAAAGTTCTTTTTAATTCATATTGAGTGTTGTATCCATCCTAAAACTACTTTATTTCTGCTTAAATTCTGTGCATCTACATACTAAAACAACACAATGACAATATATTTGAGTTTAAATTCTCATTCAAATTTGATTATTTCTACAATTAAGCCTATTTTTCACCTATGTAAAATGTAAACAGCAAAATATGTAGAATGAGTTGTATTAGAATTACTGTATTTCTTTAACTCAAAATAATTCAGTCCATGGAGTCTGCATGGCTGATATGAATGAAATATTAATTGATTTTATAAACAGAAGGACAACATTTTTCGATGAAGTTTTAAGCATAAAGTTTATGAATTGTAGCTCCATGGTCTTAATTTTTAAATAAAATAAATTATTATAGTATTGTGATGAATGAAATGGAGAAAGTTATGAATGAAATCCTGCTTTTATAGAGAGATCCAGGCGTGTTATTTTTTCTATGACGTCATTTGAATGAATTTCAGTTGTTTTCGATGAAGTTTTCAAATATAATAAATTATCGTAGTATTATGATAGATTTAAAAATATTACCGTGGAATGTATTGCATTTTAGAGATATTTAAACCACGCAATTTATATTTCAATGCCGTCTTTTGAATGAAGTTCATTTTTTTCAATGAAGGTTTAAGTTTTCAAATATAATAAATCAATGTAGTATCGTGATATGTTTTAAAATATTACTGAGGAATGCATTGCATTTTCGACTTTTTTAAATAAAATTGCATTGAAGTTGGAAAGTGTTTCATAATCAATGCTTTAAGCATGATTGATCTTTCTTGTTTTTATTTTATATGATTTTTTTGATATATTTTTTTTAAAATATGCAATATCTCGAGAACGGTTCGTGTTAGCGTTCTGAAATTTATGTCAATCGTTTTCTAATGAAAATTTACATAAGAAATGTCTATTTGCGTAACTTTATTAGAGATTGTGATTTTTTGACAATTTTTTCAAAATTTTACTCGAAAATTTAGGGGTGTTCTGAACATTCGATTGCCTATAAAAAATATAGGCTTCCAGTGTTTACAGATTGTAATTTTTGTACCAAATTTCGTTTGAATCGGTCCATGCGTTCGCCAGTTATCGTCTCCACAGTCTCACTGACACACACACACACACACACAGACATCACTTTAAAAATGTTCGATTCTTGATCAGGGATGCTTAAAACGTGCTCTCCCGTCGAAAACTCGAATTCGAATTTTCGACCCCGTCACAACACTTTCCTTACACATTATTATACATAAGGAAAGTAAAAAGAGCCAGGAAGTCCTTGAATGTTATATTTTCATTTAGGATTGTATGAAGAGGATAAATTCAGATGTTATATCCAATTTTCATTATACTTTATAATAGAAAATTGCAAAGATTATATCAGATTTTGACCTCTTACATATAAAATTCTAAGATGAAATATAGCATTCAATTACTTCCTGGCTCATTTATTACTTTCCTTATATACATAATGTATAAGGAAAGTATTGTGACGGGGTTGAAAATTCGAATTCGAGTACAAAAATCACAATCCGTAAACACTGGAAGCCTATTGTTTTTATACGCAATCGAATGTTCAGAACCCCCTAAATTTTCGAGTAAAGTTTTGAAAAAATCGTCAAAAAATTAAAACCGCTAATAAAGTTACGAAAATAGACATTTCTTATGTAATTTTTCATTAGAAAACGATTGGCATAAATTTTAGAACGCTAACATGAACCGTTCACGAGATATTGCATATTTAAAAAAAATTATCAAAAAGTCATATAAAATAAAAAAAAAATATTTCCTATTGAGAAACATGTTCACTTTTCATATGTATACCATGGGATAAATTGAGTGACATCATTCTCGTGGATCTAGCTCGTTCTATTCATGAAAAATATACTTTGAGTAATACTTTTGTACTTGAACGCCAATAGTCATTTATTTGCTGTAAGAAAAACTTATTTCTCAGTCCATAACGCTTGGCGAGATTTTGGCGACGAATTTGGTGGAATGTCGCCAACTTGACGACATTTTTAATTGTTGCGAAATTGACAAAAATCTCGCCAAATGGATAAAAATGACACTAAATCAATGAAAATGACGACTAATTGTAGAAAATTCAATATCTTGGAAAGAATATAAGTATCTACTATAAGAATAACATTTTTTTTTAACTGTAAAAGTAGTAAATTCATTGCATTATATAAGGAAAGTCATGTGTTGCCCACATGAGATTTTTAAAATTAATATTTAGTTTGATAGCTGAAACTTTTCGGATGAGCAGAAGATACAGAATTACCTCCAAAACCCCAAATTTTTAAATAGGGCTCAATTACATTCTTTAAATTATTTTATCGTTATGTAATGGATAATCGGTATGGTTTCTGTCGCACAGTCGGAAAATTGTTCGGCGCTCTCTTGAAGTACATTTACATTTTTCAAAGTAAAATTAATAAAGATTTTAAATTTGGCTCTTCCATCTATTGTTAAAACAATCTAATGTGGGCAGCACATGACTTTCCTTATATAATGCAATGAATTTAGTACTTTTGCAGTTAAAAAAATGTTATTGTTATAGTAGATACTTATATTCTTTCCAAGATATTAAATTTTCTTCAATTAGTCGTCATTTTTATTAATTTAGCGTCATTTTAATCCATTTGGCGAGATTTTCGTTAATTTGACAACATTTCAAAAGTCGCCAAGTTGGCGACATTCCGCCAAATTCGTCGCCAAAATCTCGCCAAGCTTTATGGACGGAGAAATAAGTTATTCTTACAGCAGATAAATGACTATTAGCCGCCAAATACAAAAGTATTACTCAAAGTATCTTTTCTCG
Source organism: Amaurobius ferox (assembly GCA_951213105.1). Taxonomy (NCBI): domain Eukaryota; kingdom Metazoa; phylum Arthropoda; class Arachnida; order Araneae; family Amaurobiidae; genus Amaurobius; species Amaurobius ferox. Next base: position 18,884,056 of record OX578151.1, read on the forward strand.
TGAATGGAACGAGTTAGATCCACGAGAATGATATCACCAAATGCATCGCATGATATAACATATGAAAAGTGAACATGTTTCTTAAGAGTTAATATGTTTTTTATTTTACTTGATTTTTTGATAAATTTATTTGAAAAATGTGCAATATCTCGAGAACGGTTAATGCTAGCGTCCTACAATTTGTGTCAATCGTTTTCTAAGCAAAAATTACATAAGAAATGTCTATTAAACGTTATTAAAGATTTTGATTTTTTGATGATTTTTTCAAAATTTCACTCGAAAATTTAGGGGGGTTCTGAACATTCGATTGTGTTTAAGAATAATAGGCTTCCAGTATTCACGGGTTGTGATTTTTGTACCAAATTTCATTCGAATCGTTCCATTCGTTCGTGAGATATCGTCTCCACAGACTCACTGACACATACATACTTTCACACTCACACACCACACACAGACATCACCTCAAAAATGTTTGATTCGTGATCAGGTATGCTTGAAATGTGCTCTCCCGTCGAAAACTCGAATTCGAATTTTCGACGCCGGCACAATACTTTCCTTATACATTATGTATATAATTAAAGCTGTTTCTTTAAATAAAAGCTGTAATAAAAGCTTTAATAAAAGCTGTTTCTTTAACTCTCAATTTTTGAAGATCTATCGACTTTTTTTGTTAAACAATTGTTATTTTCTTTCTTTTTGTTAGCCAGCTGATGTTTTCTGGATGAGTTAAAAGTCGATAACATATTGACCTTCAAAAATGACCTTTAATTGGTCAATAACATACTGACCAATGTATTGAAGCAATTTTAAGGGTTTTCAGAAACCGTGGTCATGCCGTAGGTATCCTGTATAATTGATGCCACAGGCCTCAGAAACGTCACAAAGACGTTTTTATGTGGGTCTGGCCTAAACAGTAGGGGATTTTTAGGATGATTCCTTGTGGTTGTAGATTAGGCTGTAAAATATAAAGAATTATGATTTCTTACAAACCAAACAAAGGGCCCAGACTGGTAGTGCCAACTTACAGCAGCCTTGATCTGAGAGGTTAGGAAAGCCATAAAAAGGGGGGGGGGGGCAAAGATGAAACCATGGGATTGGTTAATGATTTAACCAATGAGAAAGTTGTGCCGTATCTCCCAGAGGTCAACCAGTGATCGCCGAAAAAACGTATCCGGACCTCAGGCAAAAATAGGTGGCAACCGCCAGAAGGTTTTTTAGACAGATTAGAATAATTGAGAATATTCATTAAGTTGCACACAGATGCATAGAGTGACGATGCAGTGAGCAAACAGACAAGATTAAATATTCACGAGTTACGTACACACAGTGATGATGCAGTCAGCATCCAGGCAAGAGTCAATAGTGTGCTTCATAAAATTGAGGCAATGTGGAAAATAACAAGTTTTTGTTGAGTGCGTATAACAAAAGGCAATACTGTGTGTCAATGTCCAAAGACAAGAAAGAGGTTATGTGCCTGTTAACATACATAAAAGGTCATAATCAGTTTTAGAAATGAATATGCCTGGTCTCACACACCCAATCTCCTCCTTAAATATATGTAATAATTAATTTAATTTAATTATGATTATAATGTTCTTAATAAATGTTTATTTTCAAGTTAAAATGGGTGAAGTTGATTGTGTAGTACTATGTTGATATACTTTATTCCAGAAACTCGCACAAAGAAATAATGGTGGGTTTTTATAAGGCACAATGCAATATTTACAACTTGCGATTTACGACCCTGTTTATTATGTTTAATTTTAAAAAATCTGATGTGGGCAACACATGACTTTCCTTATATAATGTAATGAATTGACTACTTTTACAGTAAAAAAATAGGTTTTTCTTATAGTAGATACTAATATTCTTTCCAAGACATTAAATTTTCAACAATTATTCGTCATTTTCATTGATTTAGCGTTATTTTTATCCATTTGGCGAGATTTTCGTTAATTTGGCAACATTTTAAAAAGTCGCCAAGTTGGCGACATTCCGCCAAATTCGTCGCCAAAATCTCGCCAAGCGTTATGCACTAAGAAATAAGTTATTCTTACAGCAGATAAGTGACTATTGGCGTTCAAATACAAAAGTGTTACTCAGAGTATCTTTTATCATGAATGGAACGAGCTAGATCCACGAGAATGATGTCACCCAATTTATCGCATGGTATTACATATGAAAAGTGAACATGTTTATCAATAGGAAATATTTTTTTTTATTTTATATAACTTTTTTATATATATTTTTTTTAATGTACAATATCTCGAGAACAGCTCGTGTTAGCGTTCTAAAATTTATGTCAATCGTTTTCTAATGAAAAATCACATAAGAAATGTCTATTTGCGTAACTTTATTAGTGGTTTTGATTTTTTGACGATTTTTTCAAAATTTCATTCGAAAATTTAGGGGGGTTCTGAACATTCGATTGCGTATAAAAACAATAGGCTTCCAGTGTTTACGGATTGTGATTTTTGTACCAAATTTGGTTCAAATCGGTCCATTCGTTCGTCAGTTATCGTCTCCACAGGCCCACTGACACACACACACACAGACATCACTTCAAAAATGTTTGATTCGTGATCAGGGATGCTTGAAACGTGCTCTCCCGTCGAAAACTCGAATTCGAATTTTCGACCCCGTCACAATACTTTCCTTATACATTATGTATATAAGGAAAGTAATATGCTTTTTAATCTTTTTCATTCTACCACCACACCCCTATTTCCCAAGTCTTTAAGAAAGGGTTTTGGCACTAAGGATCCCCACGGGTGGTCAATATTCAAATCCCATTAACGTGCAAAAAGAAAGTATGGACATAAAGTTATTAACAGTTGCAGAGCAGAATGTCGGAAAAAAAGTAGGCAATCAAGAGAAGATTTTTGACACGTTCTCGTCGAAACCACAAGGTCAAAGTGAGAGTTCAGAGTGAGGTGTTACTCCCGGATAGTATTGAGAAAGATAGGAAGACTCCATCTACTCCTTATGATATCTACGGGACACGCAATAAGTAGCTTGGCAATACGTGAAGAGAGAAAGAAGGTGGTCAAGCAAAATTGTTATGTTGCTCATTTGCGATGTGTCTGTTATGAAAAAATAAATGTGTGAGAAATATAGAGCTTTCTCCCTGAATTTGTTATTATGGTTTCTTTCAAATATCTAAATAAATATTCTAAATTAAAAATTTTTTGAATAGCATCTATGGTGGGGGTATCTCTGGCTGAAATCGGAGCGATGCTAAGAATGTAAATGTTTTGGGAGCTTAAATCTCCGAAAACTAGTCAATATAAATGCAGTACCATGTACGAATATGCAAAAATAATTTTAATATTTAAAACTTTTTTTTTTTCTTCAAAAAGCACTAAAAAAATTTTATTTGAGCGAGTTTTTGCTTCATTGCTTACTTTCACGCGAAATATATTTTAAACTATAAAGAAATAGATATAAGCAGCATACAATAAAAAATGTTTAGCAGGAAGTCCAGTTTCTAGGTGAATCCATTTTTTCCACAAATCGTCTGGTCAAGATCGGACATTTTCCGTTTTTAAAGTTTATAATATTTATGTCTTATTAACTAAAAGTGTTAACTATAAACAGTATACAGTAATTTAAAATTGCTGCTGAATATATAATTGGACTATAGTTGCTACAATTTCGATATTTTAATATTTTGACATGTTAAAAGTTCTCCAATGGGAGTGATGGCCGTAATGTTTAAATGTCAACGAATGTTGCAGCTGAATGTATTTCCACCTAGTGAAATATGGGTGCACAAACACGAGATATTTTAAATAAAATTGTATGGAAACACGTTAAAATAATTAATACTTTAAAAAAAATAATTAATACTTTAAAAATAAAGACAACTAGAAAATGAGCTATAATTAAGTCTTTTATTAAAATCTCCATAAATTACACAACCATAGAGCTTTCGGACATTACCATGCCCTTCATCATTGACGAAGTAAAAATACGAGTAAATGGCGAACATGTGCTTACATACAGGCCATAATTTACATATTAATCATTTAACATTTTTAATATTTAAAAATTGAATATTACATAGCCCATGGCTATGTCCTTTAGATGTATTAAAATAAAGGAAATGTGAATTTAAAGTGAGGAGTTAAAATAAAATAAAATGTGCGTTTAAAATTTGATATAAAGTTTTAAAAATAATTGACATATTTAGAATTAGGCAAAATGTCATATTCACTATGACACAGAGGTTTGCATGTTAGGGATAATGTAGAACAAACAGTTGAAATTCTAATCATGATTGGAAGTAGATTTGAAACTTCTAGAACTCATGCTTTAAACACTTTTCAAATGTAAAGTTTCTCATGATCATCATCCACAAAGCGTGGGCGCATGAAGCCACACGGGTCATTTTGCCCTTACGTTTCTAAAACAAAATACTCGTCTGCTTAGCAGTATGGACATTTTCATTAATTCTGTATTATAAATGACGACTTTAGAAATTTATTATCATTTAACTTCTCATTTTAGTAGGATATATCAAAACTTATCTCTTTTGATGGATATTTTTAATTTACCGGAAACTAAAATATTCACACTAAAATATCAGCAGTTTCCAGGGCAAAAAGGCCTCCTTTAGATCTTTAGTGGTTATGGCTATAATATCGATGTCATCAATATATATGTTTCCTTTAGTGTTGATACACTCGTCAAACCATGCTATGTTCATTCGTACATAAGAAACGCAAGAAAATAAAGTTTTCTTACGTATCGGGTCACGTGACACCCAGTTTCAGGTCGTTAACGGCTGGGGAACGAGACCGTGTCCTGGAGCTGTGTGACGTGGGTTTGTTGATACATGCAATTGCTACAAGTGTCGGGCACAATGTGAGTACCTTCCAACAATGGATGCAGGAACATCAGAGAACACGCCGAAGAGGGAGTGGATTGAACAGGCGCATGACAAAAAGCACAGACCAACAGATTCGTCGAACAGCTCGTCGAGACCTGTTAACAGTGGCATGTGACATCCGAAACAACCTGCCACCATCAATGGTTTCACCTGGGTGCACCCAAGCCATTTACAACAAGTTGCATGAAGAACAGCTGTGTGCACGGCGGTCAGCCGCTGGGGTGCCATTAAGCGCTCGACACAAGGATGTACGTCTGATATGGTGCCATCATCATCGTAACTCTACCAATGAATGGTATCAGATTTTGCTTATAGATGAATCTACATATGAATTACAGACAAAATACGGATGAATCTGCCTGTGGAGGAATGATAGCTTCCCGGGAAAGGCCACTTGCTAGCCCACATCACCGAGTCATCATTTGTGGCGGTATCATGTTCAATCAGAGGACAGCTCTGGTGAACATTGCACATAATCTGACAGTGGATCGGTATGTCATACAAATTGTGATGCCTATGGTTCGGTCACTGGTGCTGTCCGTCCCCGGCACGGTGTTCCAGCAAGACAATGCCACATCACACACCTCCAGTGTTTCTTTCATGACTTTTTGGCTGAGTGGGATGAAATTTTAGGGGGGGACAAGTTTTCTATTTGCCCCATATAAATATATCTAATAGCTGTGTAACATAAAATTCAAAATTAAGTTCAATTTAAATCAACCCATTTCTCCGCCAGTCAGTACCACTTGATAAAAATTTTTGCAACAAATTTAGAGAGATATCACCAACTTAGAAACTTTTTAAAATGTTAACAAATCAACGCAAATGGCATCATATCTATAAAAATATCACCAAATTAATAACAATGACTATAAATCAATAAAATTAATGGTGTTTTGTTAGGGGATAGAATTATAATATTTTGGTACAAAATTCATGTCATATGTATCCCAATGATGTCAGATTTTAAGAATTATACTGCTTATTTCAATTTATATCACAGTATGAAGGAACACATTCTAACAGATAGCAAGATCGCTGTATCTCCTAATACTTTTTATAATAATTTATATTGTATTCATATAATGAAAGTAAAAAAAAAACACTTTAAAAGTAGGCAATCTTTAATGAAGATCCTTTGGTACAAAATCTATAGCAACATATAAATGAGTATGTACAAAAATAAATATAAAAATATACAACAAACAACAGCATTTACATTTTCAACCACACACAAGTATGAGAAAGTACATTTGAAACAAATCTAATCAACAAAAAATTTGCCCTAACTTTTAAATTCACATGAAAAAAGAATGAAAAAAGAAAAAATATATATCTTATTATCCCTGAGTTTTGATGTGAATATCTATGCTTAAGGTATCAGTGGCAAAAATTGGAGCATTACGAAAAATGTAAATACTTTGGATGCTTATATTACTAAACCTAACAGATAAAAATGTAAATAATTTTTCTTGTTTAATTGGAAATAGTATTAAATTTATAAATATATAAAAATAATCTCAATATTTTAGATTTTTTTTTTAAACTTTAAAAAAAAAACTGACAGATATTTTTTAATGTTTCTTACTTTCACTCGAAATATCTTTAAAACTATAAAATATAGATATCAATAATAAGTGCCAAATATATGTATAGGGAAATCTAGTTTCTACGCATATTTTTTTTTTTAATAAAAAGATCTTAAAATTTTTGAATATATATGTTTTGTCAAGTAGAAGAAGATTGAAAATTTTCTGTTTTTCAAGTTTGTAATACCTATATCTAAATAACTAAAAGTGTTAGCTACGAATAATAAGCAAAAATTTGTAGCTCTTTGAAAGCCCTACTGGTATATATAATTGGATTTCGCATCGAGCTCTTAGTTTTCAAAGTATAGTAATTATAATTTCGATTTTTTATTATTTTAACCTGGGTTTCCAATAAGTGGGAAAGCTATAATACTTAAAATATTATGATTGTTACAGTTTAATCTGTTTACTTATTAATAAAATATTGGTCCGCACAAAATATTTTTTGTTTTAAAAAATTAGGAGGTTCAATGAACTTAAGGATTCGAAAAAATGTTTAATAATGGTTGAGGTTTGAACAGAAGAGATGAAAATATACACATTCAAGTACCTATTTTGGTGCCATCAGCAAGTTTATAAATAAACTAATTATAGTTTATAGATTCCAATGGGTGGGAAAGCAGTAATATTTTAAATGTCACAAATGTTGCAGCTCAATATGTTTACTTACTACGCAGTGAAATATTGGTGCACAAGCATGGGTTATTTTGCCTTGTTTTAAACATTTTTGGAAGTAAAATAAACTTGGAAATTCTAAATATATTTAATGATGGATGAGGTTTGAGGTTTGAACAAAACAGTTGGAAATACACATATTTAAGCACGTATTTAGGTGCCACCAGGCAAGTTTATAGATTAACTTTAATCCAAAATCTCATCAGATATATAAGTTTTATTTATATTCCGGAAAGAAAGTTAGTAAAATAATTTAATATCTTGGCATGAAGTCTATGGTTGGAGTATCCAGATGAAATCAGAGGGGGTGAAAACTAAAATGCTAGCTAGCTATAAGCAGTTAGCGAGTAAATAAAACAAATGAGTTTGAAAAATTAAACAAACATGTTAAACTTTAATAGAGTTTTTTTGTTTGTTTCTTTACAAAATGTTATTCATGCAAAATCATTTCAGTTCCATAGGACTGGAGCCACCACCCATTTTTTCATATTCATTTCTATTTGTATTCAGCATTTCAATTTTAATAGTTTTTAAAATCGTGGAGATACACAAGTTAATATTATGCGTACATAAGATGATTATTTAAAATGTGCTATTTATTATTTTATATTTTTAATAATGAGTTTCAAAAGTCTCAAAATTAGTACTTTCTTAACAAAATGAAAATTTAAAAAAAAAAACATTAATTTTAATTACTTTAAATTAAAAAAAAGTGAACAAACAGCCCCCTATTTTTGTATATAAATTAATAATGGAACAGTTTGAATAAATTTTTAACAATCATAAAAAGGGTCAACATTTAGAAATTTATAACTGATTTGACAGTTAACTTTTTTACCAATAAAATACATAAATTTAAACATACAATAAATATCTAAAGTTACATCTTCTCCCCCAGCTTTTAGAACACTACCAGACAAAATGTGACTTCTTGTTATTATTTAAGAAAGAAATAGAAAATTTAACAGTCTGCTCATGCAAACAGAAATGAAAAGACTATGGTCAATTTCTGATTCTCGCATGCACAAGCGAGTAAAAACAAAATAGTAAAGAAAATAATGCATTTATACATTGGATAGGAACATTATCTTATTAGTAATAAACACAATATCTTTCATAACAGAAAATGTCTGTATGCATCATCTGTAATGGAAAATCAAAGCTTTGGACAGCAGCGAAATTCGGTACAAAGATACTTCAGGACACTGGATGAGACAGCTCAGAAAACATTTTTTAAAATTTGAATTAGTTTAAAAGTTATAAACATTTAAAGTCAAAATTCGGCCGAATATTCACCATTTTTAATCATTTTATTGAAGGAATGATATTCTGCTTGAATGTGATAACTTTATTACACGTGTTTGCTATACAAATGATGTCTCAGACATTTAGTCTAGGTCTTGAGTGCTATTAAATTTCCAATTTCACAGGGTTTTAAAGATAAATTTTCAATCTTTGTAATATAGAATTATTTGTGAAGAAGTATTATTTGTATAGAATTGTTATAGAAGCGTGTCCTGAAAACTTGGCTTAAATTGTGCATAAACTTTTTAAAATAGCATATAAAAAAATCTACTTGTACTTTTGGCTTTAAAATCACTTTATTTATCGAGACTGATGATAATTCATTAAGAATGTCTGCAGCTAGAGACTGTAGCTTTGACATTTTAACCTAGATTTTGACCGACAGCTATCACAACAATAACTAGAATTTAAAATGCAAAATTCTAACTATAGGTTTAAAAAACTTTATTCAATTTATTATTATTATTATTATTTGGCACAATTTGCCATTATGAGTATTGTGGTAAAAATTGTAAAATTTGTACATTTATTTAGAGCATATTAAAAATAAAGCCTATTTATGGCTTATTACACCCTTGTTTGTACAATTAGCATGATTGTGCATGGATAAAATAAAGAGCAGAAATTATTTTGAAATGATTTGGAAATCAATAGGTGTTTTCTGTACCTGCATTATTTATGCAGGAGGTGCTTATTTAGGACCCAGTAAGTACCAAGCAATTCATTCTAGTTATTTTACAACTTAAGATTGGAAATTAGAGTAAAGAAATAGAATCAACAATTAAGTGCAACACAAGACTGCCATTTTATAGTTATGAAATTAAAGTATCACATAGAAAAATATGATTTAGAAATACCTAAAAATGTACAAATCAATATATGGATTCCGCTGATAAAAAAATATTTTTAAATCATATTATCTAAATTCCTCTTTCAGATACCAAAAACCCTCTCCACCAGATCTAAAGAAATCGCACACTTTGCTTAACAAAGCTTTAAAAACTGCAGTCTGTTTAACTGGAAGTTTCTGCTGAAAGGCATCAATAAGTTCTTTAGTGGAAGCCTGACCGTCTACAGCAGCACCAAATGCTATATAGTTCCTAATATCCACAAGAAGTTCATCATATTCTGTTGCAGGTGGCAGAGTGCTGGAAGGTGGCATTGGGATTTCATCATCGCTTTCATCGCTTCTTGCATCAGTTCCAAACACTGTTTTCCTTTTCTTTATTGCTGACAATAGATCATCCGATGAAAGTCTGTTTGCTGTTGCACTCTTGCCATCAAATTTTATACCTGATGAAGATGGCTGGTCAGGAGGGTTGCTGCTTGGTGTCTGGCTGAATGGTAGAGATTTTTTCTTTTGACCAAATCTGGGCCTGCAGAAACAAACAAAAAAAACCTTTTAGATACAGGACATTTTATATGAACATAGAAAGGAAACAAGAAAGATCAATGATGCATAAAACATTGATTATGAAACACTTTCCAACTGAAATGCAATTTTATTTAAACTTCTCTAAAATGTGATACATTCAGCGGTGATATTTTTTTAATTATCACAGAACTATGATAATTTATTTTATTTGAAAACTTCACAAAAAAAATGAACTTCATTCAAATGACATCATCGAAATATAAATTGCCTGGTTCTCTATACAAAAGCAGTGAATATTTCATTCATACACTTTTATTCCAGACTCTAGAGTGAAATAATTTTGCGTGAAAAAAATTCAGCAATTCTTATACAACTCATCTTTACAATCACTTGTTTACATTCTGCATCCATTAAATTAGGCTTTGTTGTAGAAATAATCAAAGTTTGATGATCATTTAAACTCAAAAATATTGTAATTGCGTTAGCACAGAATATAGATATGTAAAAATTACGCAAAAATAAAGCAGTTTTAGGACAGATGCAACACAAAATATAAATTTAAAAAAACTTTAAAAATCACAAATTTTACTCTGGAAAAATAGATGGATGTCATATTTTATTTTGAAGTGGGTCACGTGATCTCTTCATATTACATGAGTGTAACTATTTTAATTTTTATTTAAAAACTACTGAACATATTTTGCTGAAATTTTTGTTATATATTTTACGGGTTCATTTTAATATTTTCTAAAACTTTCAAAGCAATTTGTGAATTTTAAATTAACTTGAAAAATGTTTGAAAAATTAGGTCCCATAGGGTGCAATGCATTTCATTTTTTCAACCCAGATTCAATACAAAACCAATTGGGTGATATTATTCATTTACATTTCCATATGTCCCACAGACCGTCTAAACAACATACTAAAATTTCATTTTGATAAAGTCATTTTTACAGCAGTTATTGTGCAAATGGACAGACAGACAGAACGACCAAAGTCATAAACACTTTTCAACTGGGTTGTAAAGTGTTAAAAATGTGATATGTCCAACCACAATACTTTCCCAAGAAATTATTAAAAACGTTTAAATATAATCTTAAATAACTTCACTATATGGCTGAATACATGATAAATGTCAATTTTGTGTGAGCTTTAAAAAAATAATAAATAAGATAGATACTTTTGCAGTCATTTATTTAGAATACAATCTGTTTTACATTTTTGCAGAAACAAACAAACAAAAAAATGTTAGATACAGGATATTTTAAATGAACATAAAAAGGGAAAAATGTGATATGTACACAAAACTTTCCCAAGAGATTATTAAAAAGATTTAGCGTGAACAGCTTCAGTGTATAGCTGAATATAAGATAATTGTCAATTTGGTGTCCCTTGAGCTTTAAAAAAATAATAAATAAGAGATAGATTGTTTTGCAATATTTATTTAGAATACAATCTATTTTACATAGTTTTGAACAAAAAAGCAAATTTAAATAATATTAAATACAGTTTTGACTTCATAAAAATGCAAATTTGTCATTTTTATATAGCTGTTTCTAAGTGATAAGTTGAATTTTCATCTCCTAATTACATCAGTAACAAACAAATAATGAAAACAAATGAGTGAAATTTAGAAAATTATGAATTAAACTTGTAAAAAAAATTAATTTTTATATGCAACAGAAACAAATTTCTACCACAACGTCATCTTCAACCTTGAATGTCAATGACCAATCGCGGCAGAAGTATGTTTCTAGGTGATCTACAACAGAGATTAAGAGTATGAAATTTATCTTATGGCTTGCATGCATGTTGAACTCAGCTTGCATGTTTCCTGAGTTGTTTCCAGTTTCCCACTACATTGATATCAACATTTGGTGCATTTAAACTCACATTTTTGAACGAAAGACTATGCCTTTTTTTAAAGCGGTCTATCCGGATATTACTGTCATTAACATTTTCAACATTGAGTTCATGGTTCATTCACAATTTCCATGGCTTTTTCTCTAATAATTATAGCAGAAATGCGTACATATTTAGATCCGACAAATTTCAACCACCTCAGTAAGGGGTTCAACTGTTCTAGTGGTCACGTGTTAGTGTGACTCATTTTAGAATTATTTTTTATCTTGTGTCATTTCGTACTTTTTCACAGCAACGAGTATACGAGAGTTTAATTACACCGTCATCTATGAGAGCCAGGTGGAATTCATGAAAAATAATGACTTATCCGGAGTGCAGAGATAAGGAGGGAGGGAGAAAAAGAATGCATATGCGAGTGTATCTATGGAATTATATCTCACAAGCAATTAGAGCATTTTTAGAAATAATCAGTATGATTATTACAGACAGTGAATACTGGAATTCTATTGATTTTAAACGCAATCAAATATTTAAAAAGCCCCCAAAATTTTTGAAGGATTTTTTTTTTTTTTTAAATAATAAAAAAATATATACCACCAATAAGAATAAATAGATTATCATTTTATGCATAATTTTTTTATTAGAAAACAAATGACAAGCTTCAGAATGCTAGCTAGCATCAACGGTTCTGAGATATTGCACATTTTTCAAATAAATTTATCAGACAAAATTACATAAAATTATATTAATAATAAGTATTATTAAATGTGTTCATTTTCTATAGACAATATTATGAAACAAACTAGTTAACATTATTCTCGTGGATCTAGTCTGTTCCATTCATGAGAGAAGATACTTTTTATAACAGTATTGTATTCGATATCACAAAATTCGAAAATAGTCATTCATTTACTGGGATATTAATTAAATGTCAGTTGCCTTTTGATGAAAGTTTTCATAAGTCTTTCTGTTTGAACTAGTAAGTCACCAAAAGTGCCTAACTTCGATTTAAGTTATGCTATTTCAGTCCCTATAACATTGTGCCATGGATTTTGTATACTATTATTTCACTGCATTATGTACAGGTAGTTATGTGCTGCCCACATCAGGTGTTCATATTTGATAACCACACAAGCAGTCAAATTGCAGTTATGTTTTTCAGTGTATTTCTCCTCACCAGTTTTACAATTTTCTGCATCATATGCAGAGCTTACATATCTTATTTAATAAATGAAGATATCTGTCTGTGCAGTCTGTAGCGGGAAATCCAAGTGTCGTATGGCCACGAAATTTGGTACACAATCACTCCAGGACGTGAGAAGTTAAGTGCCATATGGCCATGAAATTCGGTAAACAGTCACTTCAGGACCCAAGAAGCTAAGTATCGTGTGGCCATGAAGTTTGGTACACAATCACTTCAGGGCCTGAGAAGCAAAGCATCATATAGCCATGAAATTTGGTACATAGTCACTTTGGGACCCGGTGTTGGGTTGCTTTAGAATTTAGGTAATTTGGGGATTTGAAAATTTACTTTTATTTCTTTTTCCCTGGCTCAATATTCTTAATTTGGTAATATTTAAGTAATATATATTGGTTTTTTCGTTTATTCTTTAATTAGAATATTTTTAATCTTTTAAATTAATTTTCTTTATAATATTCTTAATTAAAAATGTTCCATTCCCTAAATTAATATTACTTTTGATTTGTAAATTTCAAAAATTATTTATTTATTTGATTCCCCTTAAAATTCCCTTTAATTTGATGTCCCATTTTCCCATTTTGGTCAGAAATTCCGTTTGTTCTTCAGTTTCAAGTTATTTCCATGTTTCAGTGATTTAAAAAAATTTCAGTTGTGGCCATTTTCGGAATCCTGTTTAGCGGGCTTTTTACCGCAATTGATGCGCCACCTAAGCGTTTTTCACGCCTCTTTGTAATTCGTGAATTATTTTAATTGGTTCGCGTTTTTACGGATCGTCTGCTCTCAGAATTATGAGTATTATTTTGGCAATTCTAATTTTGGTAAGCGAATTTTAATTGCTGCCGTTTGTCTAAACTCCGCCCCCCTTTTTCCCGCACGTATAAATACGCGCGCAGAATTTTTCGGTTTGAGTTTTTTGTTGAAATCCTTCATCGTGTGCTAGCGCGAGAAGCGCGTTGTTGATTTTCGAATGGAACTTATGTTCCACGCAAGCTTTTCTATGGAACGTTAAGTTCCTCGCATTATTTTTTTTAACATTGTTGTTTTAATTTAAATAATGTTTTTTTTTAGCTTTTATCGTGTAATTCACGAAGTAACTCTCCAGAAAAGTGTGTATTGAAATTCATTATGTGAGTTATGTGGAAGGAGCGTCTGACGATGACGGCTCAGTTTTAAGAAGATCCTAGTTATCCAGAAGTAGTTGTTAGGCCTCTGCTGATGAATTTTCTCCTGATTAAAGTTTGTTGATCTTATCCCAAGAAAACCAGTTTTTCCAAAATTTGTCTCCAACCTGTGCAGCTCTAATGATTGGAACTTTCCCCCCCCTGTCTGATGGCCCATCCTGGTGAATACAAATGTTTTATTTAAACTCTTAATTTCTTTAATTCTGAATATGATTTCTCAATATTTTTTTAAATGTATGATTTAAATTTTATACTGTAAATTTAAAATTCTAAAACTTCATTCTGAGAGCAAATTTTTAAACCTTCATAAATTTCAAGAGCCTGGGAAAATTCTAAAATTCTTTAAATTTAATGATTTTCTGATGGAATTTAAAAATGGATTTTTTTGAGTAAAGTTTTTATGCTAATTCTTTAATTCTAACTAAGTTGGTAAAATTCTAAAATTCTAATGTCTAAAATTCTAATGTTAATTCTTCCTGAGTTGCCTGCCTGTGAGCAGTGTTTTTGTATTTGTTAATTTGAATTAATTTGAAGTTACAATTTAATAAACTAATTTTCTTTAAACTAAATATTATGTCTTCCTTTATCTCTTTTAAACACAGCAGGTTTTATTCTACCTTTTCAAACACAACACCGGTAAGGTAGCCCTCGGCACCTACACATACCAAAAGCAAGCCGATAGGATTTTTTTATACTGATCTGCTGAAAAACATATAACTGGGGTTTCGTCATACTTTGTATTTTAAAGTAAAAGAAAATCCTCTTTTTAAGAAACTTACTTTGCTCCTCCATGGTGTCCGGTCCAGGTGGGTATCCCTTCCTCCGCCCTCGCACACATACGGCGAGATTCTTTCAAAGCCCTGATGGCTTCCTTCGCAACTCGACTAGCCTCACCCTCCACAATCATATAATCGGGGTCTGATGATTCCACTATCTTGTCATGTTTCAGTGCAGTGTGTACTCCTAAAGAAAAAATGTTTCATTGCCAAAACAGAAAACATGCTAGAAAATAGTGCTATACAAATATGTACAGTTCGTATACATATTATTTTCCTTTCTAGAATGAATTGAATATATCTTTGTAAATGCATGAGAGAGTGAAGCTTAGTCTTTCATTCTAGAAAAATATCTAGAGTAAAAGACTAAACTTCACTTTCTCATGCATTTATAATATGTGATTTACTTGTATCCTAAGTGGGTTTACTATAAATCCTGTTTTAACCTGAATAGCCCCGGTAAGAAGATATATCCCACAAGTCCCATTCAGTTTGTCATTTTGACCCAGTTTGTAATTTAGTACACATATATCGTTTAACTTGCTGGGAAATTGACAGATAGAAATTATGGTTTCTGAAATGTTATGCATTGAAAATTATGAAAATAAACTGTGAAAAAAAATGAATTCAACTTTTCATGAATTTTAAGGATAAAAATATTTTAATCGAAACTGAGTTATGGATTATATTTTCTGTTTATCTGGCACTCCTGCTCCTGTCAAAAGAATTTTATCCATTATGAACAATATTTGGTCAATATTTGAACAATATAAGAAGTAGAATGGCTGAATTAACAGTTAAAAGTTTGTTAAAATCGTTTTATCCTTTCAAATGACACTCAAAACAAGCTAATCTATCAAAAACTAAAATCCAACCTTGTAGGGAAAGTAACAAATATAAAAAAATCATGTTGATTGTTCAGTTTTTCAGCAATATTTCCCTATTCTGAACATAAGATGAATGCGTGTCAAATTAGCAAGTGTCCATTTAACATGTAGTTAATAAGGTTTTTCTGCCATAACACAACAATCAAGACAGCCAAAATTTAAAGAAAAGAGAAATATTTGAGTTACACATCATTTATATATAATATAAAATAGTTTTAAAAAGTTTTAGGAACAGGTTCCAGGTCCAAGAATTAAATAAGTATAATGTGTTACCTATGAATTCTGGCATGTATGGCTCCCTGTTATTACAAAAATAAAATCAAAGGTTCCAGGAAAAGGTTCCAAGTCCAAGAAATAAATAAGTATAACGTATTACCTATGAATTCTGGTATGTATGACTCCCATATTATATTATAAAAATAGAATCAAAGGTTTCAGATCCAAGAATTAAATAAGTGTTAAGTGCTGCCTATGAATTCTGGCATGTAAGACTCCCTTTTATTATAATAATAAAATCGTCCAACACATGATCACAGGATGAATGCCGCAGATACTGGGGAACTGCACTTTTCATCCATTCAGTAAAAAGATTCGGAGTGAAAAGATGCTACAATTTAAGCAATGAGCTAACATCAAATTATGTTAATTTTTAGATAAATCTGCTACTGAAACTTTAGAAATTATAAAAGTTTGCATTTTCACAATCAAAAGTGTTTGAGTGGTTTAAAGCAGGGGTCGGCAACCTGCGGCTCGCGAGCCGCATGTGGCTCTTTTGGTGTAAAGTTGCGGCTCTCCAGTTCCATACGAAAAAATTAATATTTTATTATCAAAACCCTTAAAAAATAAGAAAATATATTTTTAAGTACCTAATTTCTCAATAGCTTCTATTTTCATAATCGTTAATTACAAATCGCTACGCTTAACATGACCGTAATGAGATAAATTTGAACTATTGTTTTGTTCTTAGAGATGAGACTCCGTGACCATGTTTATCTTTCAGCCAATTGAATTTCATTTTCGTTTCACCCAAACAGCCACCGTCTAGAGTCTAGACAACACGTCTAGGCTCTAGACGTGTTGTCAGTCAGTCATCCTCGGATATCGCGGTCGACGTTACGTTGCATGTGTGTTAATTTAATCGCTTGCGGTTTCTGCGTGTCTATTCGCTTGTTGTTTCAAGAAGAATACGATTTAGATGCGAATTATCTTCTTAAATATATGTACGCGTATAATATAATAAAATCAGTAACATAATTGAATTACATATCTGAGGATCGTGCTAACGAAGTAATAATGGTAAATAAATTGTTTCCCGTTTTAGATAGCTAAGTAAAATTTTAAAAAGTCATTTTTTCAGCTCCGCGCCATCATGGTAAAGGAAAGAGAAGAACTGAAGAAGAAAACCGAGAATTCAATCAGGATTGGACGGAGTTGTTTGCATTCATATGCAACACAGATGGCCTTCCGACTTGTCTCATTTGCCGACGAAAAACTCACACACAATAAGAAGTCAAATTTGGAGAGACACTTCACTACAAAACATACCCAGTTTGCTGGTAAATATCCAACCGGTGACGCACGAAAAAAAGCTGTTGAAGAGCTCCAAAAAACAACAGTCAAGTTCCATACTAAGTAACTGGGCGCAATCTTCCAATAATGTAAATCTGGCAAACTTTGCAGTATCATTAGAAATTGCAAAAAGAGGAAAACCATTCACAGATGGTGAGTATGTCAAAGATTGTTTTATACGTGCATCTGGCAAACTGTTTCGTGATTTTAAAACAAAGCAGAAATCATGAAAAAAATCAAAGATTTGCCATTATCTGCTAAAACAGTACAAGATAGAACTGCTAAAATGTCTTCAAATGTAACACATATGCAAGTGGAAGACATTCAACTGGCTTCTGCCATATCACTTGCTATAGATGAGTCTTGCGACATAAAAGACACGGCACAAGTTACCCTTTGCGTCAGGTATATGTCGTCACAAGATCCAAAAGAAGAACTGCTAGGATTGCTACCGCTCTCAGGGCAAACTCGTGGAGAAGATACAGCAAATGCTGTGCAAAAATGCCTGGAAGACAATGGAATCGATATAAATAAAATCGTTTCTATAGCAACTAATGGAGCCAGAAGTATGACAGGAATACATAGAGGGGTAACATCAATTCTTCAGAAAAAATAAACCACTAAATTCTAACGTTTCACTGCACAATTCATCAAGAAGCGCTTTGTGCCCAAACATTTCCGGCCGAAATAGTTGAGGTCATGAACTTGGTAATTAAGATTATTAACAGCATCTTGGCAAAAGCACTCTTCCATCGCCAGTTTAAAGATTTCCTTGCAGAAATAGATAGCCAGTTTTCTGACCTACTTCTGCACAATAAAGTACGATGGCTTTCCAGAGGTAACGTATTGCAACGTTTTGCTTTGTGCTTGAGTGAAATAAAAATATTCCTCAATGAAAAAAGCATTGACCATCCCGAATTGGAAGAAGACAAATGGCTGCAAAAATTCAACTTCATGGTAGATACCACAATGAAATTAAATGAACTAAATCTAAAACTGCAAAGAAAGGGCAACCCAGCCTACGCCTTGCTTGAAGAAGTAGTTTGTTTCGAAAAAAAAATTACTTCTTTTTGTTGAAGACATGGGAAGCGGTAAATTACTTCATTTTAAAAATCTGAAGCAATATCGCGATGAGACCAATGCAACTATTGACACGAATTACTTCAGCCTAGCTTTAAAAAACATGAAGGATGGATTCGCTGAGAGATTGGAGCAATTCAAAACAAACAAAAGTTCTCTCGCGTTCATAGTAAATCCTCTCAACACAAATGCAAATGAGATCAACATTGAGCCATTTGGAATTGATGCTGGATCGCTCCAAACGCAATTGCTAGATTTGAAAAGGAAAGACTTGTGGAGTGGCAAGTTCACAGAACTCAAGAGCCAGTTGGAAGAGTTGGGGATCCAGAAATGCATGCATATCGCGCAGCACAAGTGGACAGCTCTAAAAGAAATTCCTAGAGTTGAGGCCCACATATTCGGCGCATGGAATAGTCTTCCAGAATGCTACAGTGAGGTGAAGAAGTTGGCATATGGAGTGCTGGCGATCTTCGAGTCGACATATTCGTGCGAGCAAGCGTTCTCTTGCATGAATATAATAAAAAGTAAAGTTAGAAGTCAACTAACAAATAAAAATCTAGAGTCGCGCTTGAAACTTAAAATAACAAGTTATAAGCCAGATTTAATCAAACTTTCAAAAGGCATGCAAAGCCAATGCTCTCATTGATGTAACTATCTATATTTGTGTTTTTATATGAATAAATATTATTCCGTATTTAAAGCCGTTTATTTTAAATCAAAAATCAAATATATATAAGCAAATACTGTAATATTGAAACGAAAATTTTTAGTGGCTCTTTAAAAACTGGTAAATATTGTAAAGTGTAACTTTTGGCTCTTCCGTTTCAATAGGTTGCCGACCCCTGGTTTAAAGGGTTCAAAAAAGGCTAAGAATCACTTGATGACAATCTTGAAATAAGAAGAATGTTAAAAATGTGCAAAAAATTGAGGTAACAGATCAGAATCAAACACATTAACAATTACAGGAGTGTTGAATAGTTAATACTGTGAAAGGAGCAACATTTCTACAATTAAAATGCTGTGAAAGCAACTTTGAAGAATGCTATAGAACACGTCATCAACAAAGGGTTACAGAAATGTTTTGAACAGTGTTGTACGAGCATTGGCAAAAGTGTGTTACTGCGGAAAGACAGAATGTTGAAGGTGGTTGTGTTTAAAACATTTTTATGTCAGTACATTTAGAAATACAACCCCAGTCACAGAACTTTTTTAATGCACATTGTAAACATACAATACAAACTGCATGCTAAGCTTACCTGATGTTTTGAATAGCTTACTAAGTACATAGTCATCATCTCGAGCATTTTTTTCACTCTCATCTTGTGGGGCCTTGTACACATCTTTCTTAACTATAAAATCTACTTTCTCTCCATCGACCACTGAAACAACAGCTTTATTAAAATCACATTTGATAGAGTATATTACTAAACTAATACAAAATCTTTAGATTAGAGGTACAAAATCTGAGTAAAACTGAATAAGATAGAAATAAGTATAATATGAAAACATTTTACTGTCAAAAAGTATGGAAACATGTCTAAAAATATTAAATTAAAAACAGTAAAGACTACATTTTCAGTAAAAAGTATTTTTAATATTACATCATATAAGACATTCAAATAAATTATAATTAGGCCAGAACGCTTTCGGACATCACAATGGCTTTCATCAGTCGCAATGCAAATAAAAGGTGAAAAACATGAGCTTTTATATATCACCAGAAAACTGCAAAAACAAAAATTTGCATTTACTATACCAAAATTTTAGATATGAATTTTCACATTAAGGGCACCAAGACGTGATAAACATTAAAAAAATTGGCTTATCGTTTAGTAGCTTACAAAATGAAATTAGTTCTGTTGATTACAAAAATATATAATTTATGTGCATTTTATCTCATTAAAAGTAAAAATTTTAAACTTATGCAAACAGCAAGCTCTATGCTTATTTAAATAACCATTCAAAGATCTACTCAAAATGTGTTTTCCTTCTTTGATACACGTTATGTAATTTCTATAGCATCTGCTTTCTTGAAATTTTGCAAAAGCATAAAATTTATGATTGTGCATCTAGTGAACATAAACTTTTTTACTTAAATTGCTTAACCTTTTGCTTACAGGTGGGACAGAATCAATCTAGAGTCATCCTTGGATGCCAATGTCTGCAAAGGGGCGTCGAACTGTTTGGGATAGGGTATGTCAAATACCTGTCTTTTTCAGAGGTTCTTTGTTTGGGATTGAAGCTATCCCACCCGTAAGCAAGAGGTTAATATTATAAAAAGTCTATATGAGTTTGGAAATAATTACATTATTTCATATCAATAATAAGTATATTTTCCAAACTACTTTTAAAAATACAAAGCAATTTAAGTAGAAAAGTTTAAGTTCACTATATGCTGTTGAAAAATTTCTTGAATCGCGTAGATGCTATAGAATTTACATAAAGTGTACCAAAGAAGGAAAAACATATATTGAGAGGGTTTTTGAACGGCCTTAAGAATGGGCATGGAGCTTGTTGTTTACATTTATAAGCTTACAATTTTTAACACTTTACATAGTTGAAAAGTGTTTATGACTTTTATTATTCTGTCTGTCTGTCTGTCCATTTGCACGATAACTGCAGCAAAAATGACTTTAACAAAATGAAATTTTAGTATGTTGTTGAGACGGTCTGTGGAACCTATGGGAATATAAATGTAATAACACCCAATTAGTTTTGAATTGAACCCGGGTTGAAAAAATGAAATACATTGAACCCTATGGGACCTAATTTTTCAAACATTTTTTAAGCAAATTTAAAATTTACAAATTGCTTCAAATGTTACAAAATATTCAAACTATCCCTTAAAAAATATGAAAAAAATTTCAGCAAGATATATTTGGTAGTTTTTTAAATAAAAATTAAAATAATAATTACATCCATATTATAGGATGAGATCACGTAATCCACTTCAAAATAAAATATGGCATCCATCTTGTGTCAAAATCGTGATTTTTAAAATTCTTTTTAATTTATATTCAATGTTGTATTCCTCTTAAAACCACTTTATTTTTCATTTTTCTCTGTACATCTATATAATGTGCCAACGTAATTACAATATTTTAGAGTTTAAATGATCATCAAACTTTGATTATTTCTACAACAAAGCCTAATTTTCAAATTTTCACGTATGAAGAATGTAAACACATTAAACTATAGGATGAGTTGTATAAGAATTGCTGAAATTCTTTAACACAAAATTATTTAGCTCTGAAGTTTGCAATATAGCTGATATGAATGAAACATTCATTGATTTTACATAGAGAAGCAGACGATTCTATTGCGTTTCAAAGTTTTTAGCATGGAGTTAGACAGTTCTTTTACCTCCATGGTTAAGTTTTTAAGTAAAATAAATTATTGTAGTATTGTTATAATTTTAAAAATATCGCCAATGAATGAAAGGAATGGAAAAAAATTTTATGAATAAAATATTCAATAATTTTATATAGAGAGTCAGGCGATTTATATTTCAATGACGTTATTTGAATAAAGTTCATTTGTTTTCGTTGAAGTTTTTAAATATAATAAATTATTGAAGTACTGTTGTTGTTGTTACCCAGACCGTCCGACCTACCAGAAAGGTGTAAGGTAACTGTTTGGACGGCCGGGAAGTGCCACCCAATTTAGACCGGAGCCCAGTGGGGGAGGCATCCACAGGGACCGTACCCTCCTTCCCCTACCACCAACCTCTCGGAAGGACTTACGGACCCACATGTTTAACGTGATCGTACTCCGCGTGAACACGGCGGCAGTTTTGGCAGTGATAATTTTGAAAAAATATCACCGCTGAATGTATCAAATTTTAGAGATGTTTAAATAAAATTGCATTTCAGTTGGAGTGTTCCATAATCAATGCTTTGGGCACGATTGATCTTTCTTGTTATTTTTAATGAGATTAAATGTACATAAATTATATATTTTCATAATAAGCAGAACTTGTTTTATTGAGCTACAAAACAAAACAAAAAATTTTGATCGTTTATCACATCTTGGTCTTGACTTGGCTTTAAAAAATTGGCATAAATTTCTATACAAATAAAGATAAATAGTATATGTCCATTTCAGAAATTAATGAATTCCCTTCTTTAGTGCAACAAGCCTGGACCATAACACCCATATGAGAGTAGACAAAGCTGGCCAAACAGAAAATGGCTAAATGACAGGTCCCAATACAGTGGCACCATCTAATGCAATGAAAAGGAAGTAAAACTAGTAACAAATAGAAAACAAGGAAATATGAATATAAAAAGTGAATAGGAAAAAATAAATAAAATACAGAATATATGAAATCAACATGCAAAGGAAAGAACAAAATGGAAGGGGAAAAAATTAGATAATGGTTATGCCAAACATCGTAGAAATATTATTTACACTGCATTTTACATTGTAATCTAGTCTATTATTGTTTGTGCACAAAGTCACATTCATCACTTACCTTGAGCTTTTCTTTTCCCTTTCTTACTAACATGCTTTGAGCGCACATCTGGTAATTTCCCATCCTTCTTAGGTTTGACTATGTTTTTTCTTTCAGACTTTATTTCTTTTACCTTAGAACTGTTTTCTGTCAAACAATTTTTTTCCGAAACAGCACTTTTATTAATCAACTCAGCACTAAGCTTCTTGGCTAACAATCGCATTTGTTCTAATTTTTCTGCACTGAACGTCACACCATCCTTCTTCGGTTGGATTGCAGAATCTCTTTCGGCCTGCGATGGTCTATCACTGTGATACTGCCTTTTCTTTAATTTTACTTCTGATCCAGTACCAGCAAATATAGCACTTGTCTCTGTGCCCTGAGCACCCAGTTCCTGGAATGTGAAGAGCTCATAAAGGTCATTGCTCTTAAAGAAACGGCGCTGTTTGGGGTCTTTTAAAACTCTGTTCGTCACAAACTGCTTGAAAATTTGCCTGGAAATGTACAATAAATAATTAACATCAAATTATTTAAAAAAAAAAAAAAACCTGTAATATTAACCATGAACTTATTGATGTGGAAGCTGTTAAGACTTAACAGATATTTCACTATAATTTCATTTTCTAAATAGCGTACACCTCTAAGTAGAGAATGAAATCAGTGTTGTGTTCCATGGCTTCAGAAGCTGTTAAGACTTAACAGATATTTCACTATAATTTCATTTTCTAAATAGCGTACACCTCTAAGTAGAGAATGAAATCAGTGTTGTTTTCCATGGCTTCAACTGTATAAAGATTATAATACATGGTAATTGAAAAGTCATGAGCACATCAAATTTTAAAATAATATACATCAAAAAATTTAAATAGAATTTTTTTCAGTTAGGTGCCACTAACATACTCCTAAAAATATATCAAAAATATCATCTTCTGTTTAAAATACATTAGACAATCATTACTAACCCTTTTTTCATCAATCAAAGAATATGATGTGTTCCAAGTGTGAAAAACTTTTTATTTTAGTTCTTATATTTCTCTAGCCATTTTTATTAGAATGCCAGAGTTTCAGAAGAGTTCACTAAAGACTTTCAGCACAGTCTCTATTTCAGACAATTTATTCCAAGTTAAACTAGAAGGTCCACCTGATCTAACTTACAACAGATCGAGTTATTCAAAGAGACTTAACTAACCTCGCAATTGTCGAAGTGCTAGGTGCTTCGTCTTAGTGCATGAGTATTCCCTCTGAAACTCTGCAATGACACTGTCATAAGAATAATTACAGAAATACTGCACTGAAATAAACATTCTTTCAGTCTGGGAAAATGCAATGTTCTTCAATTGATAAAAAAGTGATCTGTAATTATAATATAATGCATAAAAATGACAGATATTTCTAATCTATCTGAAGGTATATATATATTAGTGCCACCTAACAGAAAAAAGAATACTATTTCAATTCCTTGGTACATTGAATGATATTGAAATTTGATGCACACTTTTCAATCAGTAACTATATATGTTGTACACATACAAGTTGTACATGACTGCACAAGTTGTACACAGCATACTGTACAAGTTGTACAGGACTTTTCAGTAGTAACTGTGCAAGTTGTACATGACTGTACAAGTTGTACATACTGCATAAGTTGTAGAGGACTTTTCAGTAGTAACTGTAGAAGTTGTACATAATGATGAAATATCCTGGCATGTAAATGTGTAACTCATTCATTCCTCAGAGGCATAACATTTACAAAAATAATTGGGACAGCACTACAAGAAAATTACAAATATTTTAAAACACTGAAGAATCACTTCAAATAATAACACTTTTTTATAATAAAAGCTCTTTATTTGGTCACATTAATAAGATGTTAAAAATACAATAAAACCAGAGCACTTCTGGATGTCAGACATCCATCATCAATGGCAATTGCATCAGTGGCAATGTACACAGGTGCATCTATACCTGTTTTTCGCAAATTTACCTCAGCTAATTCCTATATTCCAGCTAATTCTTCCTACCCTGTTTTTTCTAAAGAAGCTTAGTTTCATTGCCTATTTTAATTGTGCTTTTAATGTATGTTCTTCTACTGATGATTTACATAACAAAATTAAATTTATATTTAACCTTGGTTATAAAGTTTCTTATCCTTTTTGAGTTTATTTATCAAATTTTCTCCACTATCTGTTCTAAATTCATTTATCCTAAAACTAAATTTGCCTCATCTTCTGACCATTTGCCTAACAAATTGTGTCTTCCCTACCATGTTATGATTTTCCGTCCTCTGGTAGAGTTTTATCGCCAATTTAAATTTAAACCTGCCTATTCTACTGTTAACACCTGTGTTTAGTCGTATTCAGACCGATAAGTTTAAAAATAATACCTTGAATTAGGCTGGGGTGTATATTGACCCCATCCGTTTCACTGAAAATAGTTATACATTTTATATTTGCAGAACTAAACATAATGTTAGGTAATCCAAACATGCATGTAATAATAAAAATAACAAACTTTCCACTACTTACTCCCACATTGTTATTAATAATAACTATCTCCTGGTTTTAGATAAAACTTTTGTTAACTAATTGTAATAATCCATGCAACATTTTGTTTTTCAAATACCTCTTTATTCATATTTATCGTGACTCCATCTGTAATTTAGACCCAGTTCATAATCTCAATTTCAGGTGGCATCTCATTCCCGACTCCCTGAGAGTTAAATCTTATGAATTTTTAGACATCTAATTCTATTTTGACTTCCAAAGCTGTTATTTATATTTTACTCCTACTGTGTGAATTCTATAATTAAATGCTTTTCATTCAAATTTTTCCTTGTGTAATCTGACAATTCGTCTGCAAATTTTGTTCCCAGTTCTTGATCTACGCATTCCCCCCTTTTTACTACAATTGCCACCGATGGACATCTGATGTCCAAAAGAGCTCTAGTTTTAATGTGATTTCAACATCTTATTAATCTGATAAAATAATGAGCTTTTATTATAAAAAAAAGAGTTATTCTTAAATTTAATGTTTCAGACATGTCATCATATATTTTAGTACTGAAGAATCAGCTTATAAAGAAAATTTCATTTCGTGAGAATCCAGAATCAACAAAAAAATTGAGCTTTTCACTGGCATAATGTGAAGTCTAATTCACTCATTTTTAATAAGCTAAAGTTTAATTATTTGATAAAACTTTTCTTTTAATTAGCTGCAATAACACCCATAATATTTTACTTTATGAATCCCTTTTTATTAACACTTTACAACAAAGTTGAAAAGTGTTTATGACTTTGCTCATTCTGTCTGTCTGTCTGTCTGTCTGTCTGTCTGTCCGTTAGCACGATAACTGCCGTAAAAATGACTTAATCAAAATGAAATTTTAGTATGTTGTTCAGACGGTCTATAGGACCTATGGGAATATAAATGAATAATATCACCCAATTAGTTTTGGATTGAACCCGGGTTGAAAAAATGGAATACATTGAGCCCTATGGGACCTAATTTTTCAAGCATTTTTTAAGCGGATTTAAAATTCACAAATTACTTCGAAAATTTTAGGCAATATTCAAATTGTTCCATAAAATATATAAAAAAAAATTCAGCGAAATATATTCAGTTGTTTTTTAAATAAAAATTAAAATAATAATAACACCTCTTATATGAAGCGATCACGTGTCCATGATATGAAACGATCACATGACCCACTTCAAAATGATATATGGCATCCATCTTGTGTCAAAATCGTGATTTTTAAAGTTCTTTTTAATTCATATTGAGTGTTGTATCCGTCCTAAAACTACTTTATTTTTGCCTAAATTCTGTGCATCTACATACTGAAACAATGCAATGACAATATATTTCAGTTTAAATGCTCTTCCAAATTTCATTATTTCTACTATTAAGCCTATTTTTCACCTATGTAAAATGTAAACAGCAAAATATGTAGAATGAGTTGTATTAGAATCGCTGTAATTCTTTAACACAAAATCATTTAGTCCATGGAGTCTGCTTAGCTGATATGAATGAAATATTCATTGATTTTAGAAAGAGAAGGACGATATTTTTCGATGAAGTTTTACGCATTGAGTTTACTTACTTGTAGCTCAATGGTCTTAATTTTTAAATAAAATAAATTATTATAGTATTGTGATGAATGACATGAATGGGGGAATTATTTATGAATGAAATGTTGCTTTTATAGAGAGAGCCAGGCGTGTTATTTTTTTATGACGTCATTTGAATGGATTTCAGTTGTTTTCGATGAAGTTTTCAAATATAATAAATTATCGTAGTATTATGATAATTCTAAAATTATTACCAAGGAATGTATCGCATTTTAGAGATGTTTAAACCAGGCAATTTATACTTTAATGCCGTCATTTGAATGAAGTTAATTTTTTTCGATGAAGGTTTAAGGTTTCAAATATAATAAATTAATGTAGTATTGTGATAAGTTTTAAAATATTACCGAGGAATGTATTGCATTTTAGACATGTTTAAATAAAATTGCATTGAAGTTGGAAAGTGTTTCATAATCAATGCTTTAAGCATGATTGATCTTTCTTGTAATTTATATTTGGTGTTATATCCGTTCTAAAACCGCTTTATTTTTGTTTAATTTCTGTGCATCGTTGTTCTGAAACAATGCAATTACAATATATTTGAGTTTAAATGATCATCAAACTTTGATTATTTCTGCAACGAAGCCTAATTTCCACTTATGGAGAATGTAAACACATCAAGCTGTAAGATGAGTTGTATAAGAATTCCTGAATTTCTTTAACGCAAAATTATTTAGCGCTGGTGTCTGCAATATAGTTGATATGAATGAAACAGTAATTGATTTTACAGAGAACAGACGATTTTATAATAGACTTTTTCGGTGAAGTTTTAAGCACAGAGTTAAATTACTTTCACCTCCATGGTTTTAAGTTTTAAAGTACAATAAATTATTGTAGTTTGTGATGAATGAAAGGAATAGAATAAATATTTATGAATGGAATTTTTACTGCTCTTTCATAGACAACCAGGCAATTTATATTTCAATGAGTCATTTGAATAAAGTTCATTTTTTTTTATGAAGTTTTCAAATATAATAAATTATTGTAGTATTGTGATAATTTTAAAAATATTACGGCTGAATGTATCGCATTTTAGAGATGTTTAAATAAAATTGCATAGCAGTTGGAAAGTGTTTTATAATCAATGCTTTATGTATGATTGATCTTTCTTGTTTATCTTTACTGTGAATCTATTTGCAATTTTGATTCCATTCAGACCCTGTTATGCTTGGTGTCTCATTCTCGGTTCACTACATGTCAAACCTTTATATGATTTTCTGAAAATTTAGTACATGCTTTATTTCGTTTTTTGACAACATTCCTATCCGTTACTATTTAATTTAAGAACCTTTTTCCTTTTATTGTATTTTGTATTTTATAATTAAATGATATTTTAAATGCCTTGTATTTAAAAATGTAAAATGATTAATATGTAAATTTTGTCTGGCAGTTACGCCCTGCATTTAAGCACATTTTTGCCACTTATTTTCACTTCAAGGGCATAGTAATGCCTAAAAGTGCCATGGCCAAGTAATTTTAGTACGTCGTAAAAGGAGATTTGAATAAAAGACTTTTAATTATGGGCAATTTTTTGGGTTGTCTTTATTTTTAAAGTATAAAGTTTAGTTTCCCGGACTTCACGAGCAAAATAAATAATAAAACTGAATGAAACATCAAAATATAAAATAAAAATCTAGAACTAAATGAACTAGCTAGAGATTAGAGCCTATTTTCCATAGGTTAACATTGAAAAAACTCTTAATGTATGAGAATGTCAAACAAAGACTCCTCCAAATATCTATTTACTGTAGAAGGTACATAAAATGATTACCTGTGATAAATCTTTTCTTCTATTGTCCCTGCAGTCAAAAGTCTATAAATTGTGACTTGCTTCTCTTGTCCAATCCTCCAAGCCCTTTCTCGAGCTTGGGCATCTGTACTAGGGTTCCAATCCGGGTCGTAAATTATCACCCGATCAGCACCCGTCAAGTTTACACCGAGACCTCCCACACGAGTAGTGAGTAAGAAAATAAAGATGTTCTTGTCCTATAGGGAGAACATTTCACTTCAAATATCTTAAAGTGCATTACATGACTAGTATATTTGAGCCTGTCAAAGCCAGGAAAACTAAAACTATTAAAAAATAAAATTGCAACTTTCTTAAAATTGTTTATTTTTTGTTTAACATATGTATAACATTTAGAATCAAACATAATCTTCTTAATTGAAAATTGGCTCAGTAAGATTCCACACTGTGGTCAATACTCTATTGCACATTTATGTATGCAACATTACAGGCTTCTAAGTCTCTGAGGGGCTTCTGAAGGGTCTGTAAAGATTCCCCCTCCCCATTCTGATATATCTCCCAGAGGATACATAAGAAAATTCTGTACATTAGGTTCTGCAAAATTATTGATACTGTAAATGTGCAAAGATTTAGCTTTCTAAGTCTCTGGAAAGTCTTTTTCAACCCCCTATTTTGCCTGCCCTCCAGGCATAACATTGAAAAATTGGCTCTATTACACTCTGCCCCATGGTTGATACTATAGGTGTGCAAAAATCCAGTCTTCTAAGTCATCAGGGAGCTTCTGGTGGCTCTGAAAAGACATTTGAAAAAAAATAACTATTTTCTCAACTGCCAGAAGATAAATCAAAATTTCAAACCTGTTAGGTTTTGTTTTGTAGATGATACTATAAGTGCAGAAAGATTCAACTTTTTAGGTCACCGGGGGGACTTCAGCAGGGTCGGAAAAGACAAAAATGTGTTAGGCAATTATTATATAGATATTAGAAGAAACCTACCCCCAAGGCAGCTTGCTCACTGTATATTAATCTTGCAAGACTGCAAAATCGATACTTCAAACTTTTGACTGCGAGTCTTATTTTTTTTCCTACTGTCTAGCTCAGACTCCTCTTGTTTTCTACTGACTGACTCTGATACCAACATAAATAGCAAATGTATTAATTGGTAGATATTGTGAGATTTTTCGATTTTTACGATTCATTTGACAGAAAACCTTCATCTACTTGGGAAATGCTGCACCTATCATGATCATTGCTATAAAATATAAAATTTCCAACCAAATTTTCTAACTCGACAAAGAAAAAAATGGCTGAAATTGGCAAACTTCGTGCAATTTAGGCAAAATTCTGTATTGTGTTCTAAGACTAATTGTCTGATTAAAGTCCCATACACAAGGTGAGTACACTTTCCTTAAAAAAAATTTCAAGCACTTTTCAAGGACTTGAAGTACCATACCATTATTTTTCAAGGACATCATTTCTTCCATATTATGAAGTTGTATGTGTTTCTGAGAGGAAAACTCATAATAAACTAACATTATTGTTTAATGTTGAAGCCATTAAGGAAATTTTTGGGAAAAAACAATGGTTAGAAAAATTTTAGCAACGGCGTACCTGCTAGGAAATTTCCAGAGAAAGCAGAACTTTTGAGTAAAAACACAATACTGTTAATCTGCAGAACACTTTCAACGTTTCAACCCCGCTTTTTTTAAGCACTTTCATTTTGAGATAAATTAGTAAAATGAATGAAGTTGATATTGACTCGATCTAGTTGAAAATCAATAAAAATATTATAATCAGTCTTTTCAAGTTACACTGCTTTAGTAAAATGCCCTAAAAAATATGGTTGGTCAATAGAACAGCTTCTTTGTTGCGAAGCACTGGGTTTGAAGGACTTTACCAAGAAAATGGGAATTTTCAAGTACTTTCAAAGCCTTGAAAATATTAATCTAAAATGCAAGTACTTTCCTAATATGCACCCATATGCACCCTGCATACAGTACTATGAATTTAGAAACATCCCTTTCATCCATATTTAATTACAATTTTATTTTAATTTTAGACGTGTTTAACTTATTTCATCAAAATATGTTTATGTTGTTATTTTATTTCAATATTAATTTTTCATATCAATAGTTTTTTAATTTGTAAACATATGATGTTCTTTTTCATTTATTGCCTAAAAACTGCTTTAAAAACTATTAAAAAATTAAATAGTCTCCCCAAAAATTTTTTAAATAATTTTATTTTCCTATGAGTTCTGGTATGATTGTAATCAAAGTTTTGCATCTTAAATACCAAGCAATGTCGGGTACATTTCCTAGAACATTCTGGCATTGCCCAGAATTTAAGATGCAAATCTCTGATAAAAAGTACACTAGAACTCACAGCAAATTCCCGAAAACCAAAGAACATTTTAACAATAAACTTGCTTATAATAAAAATAACATAAAATAACTGTTGACTAGATGCATACGTGGCTATGCCAAGACCGCTCATCTTATATCGCAGGCAATGCCACCGGGTACATTTTGTAATTGAATAATAAGAACAAAATAAATAAAAGTGGTCTAATTACTTACTGAATTGAATTTGGCAATGGCAGGTTGTCTTGAGCCAATAGAAGTACTTCCGTCCATTTTCATGTATGTATAGTCTTTACTCTTAATAAAAATCTCCAAAATTTCCATCATCTGTAAATTAATCCAGAATAAGTTCTGTATTTTTACATTTTAGAATAAATCATAATCAATAAATTAAAAAATGAGAAATACACAAATTTATATATTTTTTAAACAATCAAATTTCCTTATACATCATGTTTAGATTAAAATGTCTGTCATCTGAACTCATGATTAATATTGTGTTTCCACATAAAAATAACTGTGTACAGAAAATGATATAAAAATACAATGCAATATTTTTAATTTGCATCTTGTGGACTCTATACCTATTAATTCTATCTCACCAAAGCCTTAAAGCAGCATTTCTGTAGAACTATGGGATTCAACTACAGTATTTCAGGGTTCTGTGACATGATAATTTTCTGTAATTTATTTTTTAATTAAAAAACACATAAAATTTTGAATGCATAATTTAGACCACAATGGAGTGTTTCTCATTTAAAGGGTTCGGTGACCACAAAAGTTTGAAAAGTACCACTGCCCTAGAGCTTTGAATGAAGAATACAAGAAACCTAAAAATCAGGGATAATTTTGTAAATACAGGAAGTGCATACTACAAACTAATACACAAACAACAAAAATTCATTTTCATAGAAAGAAATTTCCCAAAATACAGCATGATATATGTTGTCATTTTAAACAGCTTACCTGCCTACTTTGAGTAAACAGTAGAACTCTGTGACCTTGCTTGTGCCAGATGCGTAGCAAGGCTTCAACCACAAACATTTTTCCTGCTCTTTTATAATAACCATAGCGGTCTTCTTCAGATAACGTACTGACATCGGTATTCTTAAATATCTTGGGGCCACCATCAAATAAGTCTGGATGATTACATATTTTTCGCAAATTGATTAGGCCAACAAATATCTGAAAATATAAGAACTAGTTTTTACAACTTTTGATATAACACCCCTCGATAAAGTGCTACCCTTGTATATTGCCACTGTTAAGGTCAAAACAGACATATCCTATGTTAAACAAAACATTGGAATAAGGGGTATCCTATCACAAATTGCAATGTAAATTATGCATGAATGCTATACAAAATCAATCTTATGTCACTATTATAGTAAAACATCCATCAATTGTCCAGATTTTAGTAAAATTTGAAACATTCTACTGCTCTCCATCCATCCATCTTTATCTTCAGCCACTCTGGAACACTGCACATCAATGGTTTGCTTTCGTGTGCTATTTTGTAGTTTAATCCAGAACATAAATGATTGATAAAAAAAAAAATCGATGATAGCTCCTGTCCAATGTAGCTTAAATTGTTTTACATAAATAACATAGATTGTAAAATAAAATATACAATATCAAAAATTTAACCACTCTATTTTGAAAACAGAGAACCTCATCCAAAATCCATTTGCATATCCTTGTAGCAATTTCAAAAGGATGCAAATTTACTTTACTGCTTATAGGTAGCACTTTTATTTTTAAGATATAAGCATTAAGAATTTTAAAAATGGAATATTTTCAATCTGCTTAAATTTGGAAAGATAATTTCTCAAAAGCTATAAAGGCTTTGTAAAAACAAATTATTGATCTAGAAACTGGAGTTTTCACTAAAAATTTTTATCACTTACTATTTATATATATATATATCTTTTACAGTTTAGAAGATATTTTGAGTGAAAGAAGTAGAAAGTAAAGTGATGCAACAACGCATTCAAATATAATCTTTATATATATATATATATATATAATAATAGAAGTTTGAAAATCCAATGAACGAAAAGTAAAAAGATGTAACACGATAAACCTAACTTTTTAAAAACACCCACAGAATAAAATATAATACAGCAAATCATCAATCATATGGATTAAAAATACAAAACACAAGCTATCAAGTTACAGAAAATCAACCAAATTAAAAGGTATGGAAACAAAAAAAGAAAAACTTAAACTAAATTCAACTATCTAACTGGCTTACAAAACAAAAGTAAAAATCATCTAATCCTCAAGCATATGGAAAAAATAAATAAAATAAATATCGAATCAACAAGTCAATGAAAAATATATAATACAAAGGTATGGAATCGAAATAAGTATAACAAACGAAATCAAGCACAAACGCCTTACACGTGGACGAGGCTCTAAGCCTAAATCATGAATTGTTAACCTCTACAAAAATCTAATCATGTCCAAATTTTTTGTAGAAGCAAACACAAAAATGTATGTTTCTGAAGAAATAGATAGATTAAATCTATAAACTATTTCTACTATATATATATATATATATATATATATATATATATATATATATATATATATATATATATATATATATATATATATATATTATAAATATATATATATATATATATATATATATATATATTAAAAAAAACAGCTTATAATAAAATAATTTTTGTATATTCATAAGTGGTAATATATTTCTAACCAAACAAGTATTACTTATTTATATTTTTATCTATTAGGCCCAGAGATATAAACACTCAAAAATGTTAACATTTTTCATGACTCTCCGACTTTAGCCGCCAGACACCTTGTCCACAGACATTATTCATGTCAAAAGTTTTGATCAGCTATAGAGCAAAAATGTTTGAAAATTAACATTTTTGCTCCAGATTCCTGCTTATGGTTCAATGAATGCAATGTTTTGCTTAGGCATGTTTGAACTTGAAGTATTACATATATTTTGCAATAAAGTGGCAAATATGAAGTAATTTAATCAAGGTTAAAGTTAAGTAATAGAATTTACCTGTAATCTTGCATTCAATATGCTGTCTACTTCTTTGGAATTAATATACCCTTTATACAAGTTGGCTTGCTCCTCAGTCAGTTGACAAAACAAAACCTATAAGTATCAAACAAAATGTAACCTTCGCATCATAGCTAGTGCAAATGCTGAACAATAATTACAACTTTTCTGGCTGCACACAGGTGGTACAAAATACACTTATTATAAAACTCTTGCTTTATATACAGAAGCAACTTCATATCTATGGGGAAGAATTAACATCAAAGTTTTCTTAATTTTTTCAGGTTGGTCACATCAAATTCCCTGATATTCTCCTGATATTTTCCTGATAATTCACTGAAACATTCCTCCTCAAAGGATGTTTATCAAGGTCACGTCACCTGCTGATAAACGCTCCTTCAGACATATATTTAAAAGAGATGAATGATGGGTTTTGTGACACGAGATGAAAAATGTGACATCATGGAATGAATAAGGATTGTTCATTCTGTTAAAAGAAAGGTATGTCAAAAAATGAAAAAAAATTGCAAAACTTCGCAATTTTTCTTGACTTTAAACGGAAATCCCTGATTTTTCCCTAATATTTCCAGAAGCATAAAATTCCCTGATAATTCCAGGATTTCCAGGTCTGTGGTCAGCCTGTAACATCAAAGTTTTCTCAATTTTTTACACATACACAAACAAAAAATTCAACCTTGAGTGGACTATAGTTTTTAATCTTGGAGCATAAATTAGTTTTTTAGTTGTAATTGATTTTCCATTTTTCAGAAGTATAGTAGGTTTCCGAATATCAGAGTCTCTGTTATTCTGCTATCCAAGGTTCAGTGTTATCCGAGCTAGCTTTTTTTTTTCCACTGACTCATCACTTTTACTGATGAAGTTAAAACATCTACTGTTGTGGGGGCAAAAAAAATTTTTTTCAGCGAAATCAAGGAAGATGATGATGAAGAAAACCTTTCTCTCATAGAGTTAGTTAAAAATCTACTAGTTTCAGGACTTTATTATGGCAGAAGACATTCAAGATAGGATGAAAGAGGATGAGGAATAGGAGAGATGACCAATGACAAAAATATATCACTGATCCACATTCTCTAAATTTATTATTATGAATATATTATTTATGAATCTTTCTCTCTTCACTCACAAATATTATAATTTTATAAATTTGGTGACCAAGGAAAGACAAAAGAGTGAAGAGGAGAATGATGATATGTGTCCAAAAGAACATTCAAGAATTTCACATGTGGAAGGCCAACTGCAATGCATAGAACCACATCGAAATACATCGAACAACAGGATGAAAGTACACCAAATATATACAGTATATAATAAACACATAATTACATATGTATTATATACATTTGTTTTCTTACAGTATACATTTCCTTAATGGCAGGAAAAAAAGAGCAACATTGTAGCAAAGTCAACACTACATTGCACAGTGCAGCTCAGGATGTTTTCAACACTTTACAACATAGTTGAAAAGTGTTTAAGACTTCATTCTGTCTGTCTGTCTGTCCATTCGCATGATAACTGCCGTAAAAATGATTTTATCAAAATGAAATTTTAGTATGTTGTTGAGACGGTCTGTGGAACATATGGGAATGTAAAAGAATAATATCACCAATTAGTTTTGGATGGAACCCAGGTTGAAAAAATGAAATACACTGAACCCTATGGGAGCTCGTTTTTCAAACATTTTTTAAGCGAAGTTAAAATCCATAAATTGCTTCAAAAATTTTAGGGAATATTCAGATTATCCCATGAAATATATAAAAAAATTTCAGCAAAATATATTTGATAGTTTTATAAATAAAAATTAAAATAATTATTACATCCATATTATATGAAGACATCACATAATTCACTTCAAAGTAAAAGATGGATGACATCCATCTTTTTTCCTAGAGTAAAAATAGTGATCTGATCTTTAAACTTCTTTTAAATTTATATTTAGTGTTGCATCTTTCCTAAAACCACTTTATTTTTATGTACTATCTGCTTATCTATATTCTGTGTCAACGCAATTACAATATATGTGATTTTAAATAATCACTAAACTTTATTTCTACAACAAAGCCTAATTTTAACTTATGCAGAATGTAAACAAGTGATTGTAAGATGAGTTGTATAAGAATTGCTGAATTTTTTTCATGCAAAATTATTGAACTACAGTCTGGAATAAAAATGTATGAATTAAATATTCACTGATTTTACATAGAAAGCCTGACAATTTACATATCAATGATGTCATTTGAATAAAGTTCATTTTTTTCCAATGAAGTTTGAAGTTTTCAAGTAAAATAAATTATTGCAGTTCTTTGATAATTAAAACATATCACAGCTGAATGTATCGCATTTTAGAGATGTTTAAATAGAATTGCATTTCAGTTGGAAAGTGTTTCATAATCAATGCTTTATGCACGATTGATCTTTCTTGTTCCATATTAACCAAGTTTGGGTGTATCTGAGCTGTTCTTATTCCACATTAGCTTGGATGATCAGGACTCTGTTGTATATTATATGATCAATTATATACAATGTCCTGTTATAAGGCAAAAGTCACTTCATTGTAATCCTACGAGCTTAGAAATTTTTATTGAAGGGCAGGGCTAAAATATTGCTTTGCATCACTGCTCATTTGAAGTAAATACTTCTACCAGAAAAATATCCTTTAATATCCCTACTTTAAGAGCTGTATTACTTGGTGGCCATCTCATGGTCTGGCCAGTGATTGGAAATGATTGGGAAAGCATGGTCTGCAAGTTCTGGAGGGATGACCAGTAGAACATGTTTTTGCTTGTATATGATACAGAGTTCCTACTAAGTTGGAATTAGAATCCAAGTTTTTGAGAAGAATTTATGCAAACTTCCAAAATCTCAATCACAACATTGTGTAGTATACAATCATCTCATTTGGTATAATAAATTCAAACTAGTAAACTTAATAAGAAAAATTAGCCAATTTTATGATAAATGCACTGTAAAATTTAATTAAAAAAATTAAAAACTTTGTTTCAAGTACAAAAAAAAAAAAAAAAAAAAGTTTGAACTTTTCAAGATGGCAAAACAAAAGTTTTTCAAGATTCTAAATGAGATTTTCCAGGCTTCTGATTTTTAAAACATTAAATTCTCCATGAGTTTCCATTAAATTTTAAGTTGCATTAAAATTCTTGGAGAACTCCAGTTTTTACTTTGCATGCATTGTGCAAATCCTTGAGTGAAAATGCTTCCCCATAAGCAAAAGTTATCTGAGCCAGCTTTATCTGAAAACTGATCACAAGCAGATAAGTTTGAACCAATTCATTCTTACCTGCTCACTCTTATTGGGCAAATTTATGCTCATC
Source organism: Amaurobius ferox (assembly GCA_951213105.1). Lineage (NCBI taxonomy): Eukaryota > Metazoa > Arthropoda > Arachnida > Araneae > Amaurobiidae > Amaurobius > Amaurobius ferox. The sequence continues at coordinate 18,921,527 of OX578151.1, forward strand.
TTCACATCACTTTTCATTCTTCGCAGCAAGTAGGGTTTTATAGTGTCCCGCAAAACGGTTGCACATTTGTATGCTGTTTGAACCTAAAATACAGGAAACTTTATTTTATAAAAAAAAAAAAGATAATGATTACAAATATCAGGGTGAGTACACGCGCTCTTAAAAACATTTCAAGCACTTTTCAAGTACTATATAATTTTTTTTTTCAAGGACATCAATCAACCCATCATTATGAAGTCGTATGCACTTCTGTAAGGAAAAATTAATAGCAAAATAATTTTATTGTGGAAGAAATTTTTGGGGAAAAAAAGATGTTGCTTTGGAAATTTTGGGGAACAGCAGAACAACTAAGGAAATTTCCAGGAAAAACAAAATGTCTTGGAAAAAAACACAATGCTGTGGATACACGGAACATTTTCAATCCTCCCTTTTACAAGCATTTCCAAGGACTTAACTAAGAAAATTGGAAATTTCAAGTACTTTCAAGGCCTTGAAAATGATCATCTGAAATTCAAGTACTTTACTAATTTTCAAGCACCTGTATGCACCCTGAAGTATACACTTAAACACTGCTTGATACTGGGGATATGGTCCTTGGAGTTTGAGAGTTAAATAAATCAGTATTATCATTATAAAATTACATAAAAATAGATGAGCCAGATAAAAAAGTGTTAACCCAAAAATATATTATTTTATGTACGAACAATTCTCGATTTAAAAACATTTTCTAAAAGTCGGCATTAAATTGTTGTTCAAACCTATAGTTAACATATATATAAGATTTAAAAATAAATTACACAAAAATTCCAATAGGAACATGTCATAATATACAGGGTGATTTAAAAAGATTGCATGACTAAATATCTTTTGGACAATAAATAGATCACAGACCCATTGTTTCAATTTAAGAAATGCTTCCAATAAGAAACTTTAACTACAACAGTTTGGGTCATGTGATATAGATAGGTAAATAAGTACATAATTTAATTTTCATATAGGCCCTCTACAAAGGAAGTTCCAATTAGCAAATTATTCCTTATTCAGTTAAAGGTATTAAAAAAAGTTCTTTCATATTCAAAATCGACTACAAAAAAAATTATCACGTCATAGGTCTTAAATCACTTTAACACAATCAAAAGAAACAGCGAAAACATAGATTTCAAGGGTTGTACAAAAATTGGACAAAATTTTCATCTAAAAACTTATATGCATACCTATCTTTAGCAAAATTTTTATACAGTCCCCAAATTATCATTCAAAAATTTTAATCAATGATATCTCGAGTAATTTTGATCGTATGACAATAGAACTTTTTTTTTCTGTCATTAGTCTTAAACATCATGCGACTTTCTTTTAACCCTTTGACAGTCATGCAGCATTTGGAGTTAAAACTCCAGTGACTTATAATGACATATATACACCAAGATGCCACCTAACTTCTCTTCAGACAAAGGATAACATAATTCATTAAAGTAAAAAGGGGGGAAAAAAGGGATGTACACACTCAGTTTACTCATTATCTTACATAATAGAGGAATATCTGTGTACCTGTGCAGTCTGTAGCGTAAAATATAAATGCCATACGGCCGTGAAATTTCATACAGAGGTAATACAGAACCCGGGAAGGCACAAGTCGGTGTTATTTTCTATTTTAATTTGAATTAGTTTTATATTATTTTATGTTATTTAGTTATTTTAGTTATATAATTATTTTATGTTATTTTAGTTAATTTTAATTATTTTATGTTTCCAATTAGTTTTTTTATTTTAATTTTTTATGTATTTTTTATGTTATTTATTTTATTTTTATATATATTATTTATGTTATTTTTTTATTTTATGGTTTAGTACAATTTAGCCCAATTTTGAGTAATATTCACACAATTCAGTTCCTTAGTAACTGAAAATATTACCACAGAGTTTTTATCTTAACACCAATGGAATGATCGAAAAATTTCCTTTCAAACAAACTGTGAATGGAATCCATATGATTAATAGACGTATTTTTGTAAATTAAAAAAAAATATATATTTTTTTTTTATATGTTTAAAACTTTTCTGATTTTTATATCGCGATATAAAAAATTGACTAGCAATGACATTTATAATTTAACAGGAACTCTTTCAAATATTACACTGCTCCAAAATAAAACATAATTTCCAGAAGAGACCCATTCATTAATTAGACATTTTTTAAGCAAGTAAACTGTTAACATTTCTGAATAATTTTCTTCCATGTGGACTGTGCCGATTTATTATTTTTGTTGATTAAAATTAATATTGTCAAAAATGCATTTTACATTAAATTAATTATTTATTAGTATATTAATTATACATGTAATCTGTTCTAACTTACTGCTGTGTACATTGCGTTGGTGGCCGCAAAACCCACCTATTTCTGTGCTTAACGGGATACTAAGTTAACAAAGTAAAAATTAAGGTTAATAGTAAAGGAACAAATATTTATTTATAACATACTCAATTTACACTCTTTAGTTTTACAAATTAAATAAATATCATACATAGTGGAATACATCTCAATGGTAGTTCGGGGGGTGTAATGCCAGATGAATTGATATTTGGTTGGAGCACGTGGTGGGATGCATTAATTAGCTTTTCCTTAAAAACACAAATTTAGACAAAGAGGTTATCCTCATATAGTTTAATTGTACGGTACCTGATCTTCTATCATATAACTTGGGTAACACCGATGCTTTTTCACACTTTACACTTGCAATACCAGATGAACATGAGCTCTCCTTCGAATTCCTATATCAGAGACGCACACACAACTCTTAACTCTGCTACCGTCGCTTCTTCTTGCCTAGTCTAACTCCAACAGCCTGCCTTGACCAATTCTGACTCCCACTTCGAGCAACTCTCACTTATATCCCTTTTTCGGTCCGCGGTCCACGTGCTGAAATCTAGAGCTGAGGGCTAATCCGTAGACATGGCGTCGCCGTCTCGGTTGCCGCCAAACGGCTTAACGTGGTATGTAAGATATGGGGCCACCTGTATATTATCGCCCATCTGCTTAGCGTGGGGATAATCCGCCCGCATTCCTGGTTCCATTATTTTTTAATCCTTCCAAATATTTATTACTTTACATTTCTGGCATTACATTCTCACCCCCCCGCGAAAAAAAAAAGTCCAAAAGTTACTCTCCCACAGTTTCACCCCAGTGGTAAGAAATTAAGTTCACAATGGTTCCTCGCAAACACATAAGTTCATCCATCGTGAGAAAGGCTGAGTTCCACTTTTTAGCCTCGTACAACTCATAGCTTTGATAGTTCTTTGTAGTTTCTTGATAGTTCCCTGTCAAGTTAGTCCATTATTCATAATTGACATAATGTACCATAAATTACATGAGGATTACCAACATTCACATTATTATTAAATTGTAAATTTTGATACATATTATTTGCAATGCATAATTTTCATTTCTCCTTTTACATAATTATTTACATACGACATATCATTACATAACAGCATTCATTACTTTATTATTATTATACATTTTCTTGTTATCATTTCATTTTGTAACATATTGTAGTAGTGCAACTATCAACTTCCGATTCTTGGTTATGGTTGAATTCCATACCACCATATTATTTATAAATTACTTTGTTATTTCACTTTTTTTTTTTTTTTTTTTTTTTTTTTTAACTTGCCATATATGTAATGTCAGAAATACATAACATACTTTTTGAAATATACTTATATCCACAATTTAAAACATATACATATACACTCAATTATCACTTTCTATTTATGACATTAATTACAAACTTTTTACATATTTTTCATATTCTTTGTTTTATGAAATTACTATTTACAACAATTCGAGGGCGAAAATTATACCCTCTGGCATTATAACAAACCTCATCATCATTTCTATTATTTTCACAGTTTAATTGCTTTTCTTTAGTGACCTTCCCTTCCTTAATCTGACTTTGATCATTATTTCTAATCACTTTCTCATTTTGATTTTTTTCTTTGTCCTGTGTGTGTGTGTGGTTTGATTCGCTTTCGTCACTATCTTTCAAATATTGTTTTCGCTCCGCTGCCATGTATAGTTTATTTATGTGCACTTTATAAGTTTTATTTTCATCACTTTTAAGACATATTATAACATTATTATTTCGGACTAATTTCGTAATTCTAAATGGTCCATCATATCGATCCTCTAATACCCTTGGTTTTAGGAACTTTTTTAGGTACACTGTCGCTCCTATAAATATATCGTTTTTTCTCACTATTTTATATTTCTTTATTTGTTTGTCATTTATCAGCTTTTGTTGTTCCGATGCGTCTTTCACGACTTTATCTATATTTTTTAAATGCTGTGCCACATAATTTTTATAATTATTTACATCACTATACATTATATCTATTTCTTCCTTACTTGGTATGTTTGTTTGTTTAATATTTTCAAATGGCAATGATAAATCTCTAAGATAGAACAGGAATGAAGGCTCAAATCCTGTATTACTGTTAATAGTGTTATTCACATAAAACTTAAACCATTTTAAAGATTCATCCCATTCAAACGTAGTCTTTGACAAACACATTATACATTGTTTCATGTCTCTGTGTATTCTTTCACAACGACCTAAAGAACTTGGGAAATAAACCGAACTGTATCGCCTTTCAATATTTAATGCATTTGTAAAATCTATGTATTCTTTACTTTTAAAAATTTGAGCATTATCGCTTTGAATAATAATTGGAACTCCATAAGTTGTCACGAAGTTTGTTAGCTTATTCACTATTGTTTTAGCAGTAATGTCTCTGACTGCATAGGCCTCAAAGTATCGTGAAAACATGTCTACAATTGTAATTACAAAATTATTTCCTCCATTACTGCGCGGTAGTTTTCCTACGCAATCCAGTTGTAAATATATTCCTGGTTTTAATATTTCTGGCATGGCCTGAAGTCTGGCTGGTGGTATATTTTTGTGTTTTACTAATAAGCATTGATTACAAGACTTACAAAAATTTTCCACGTCTTGGAAAGCCCCTATCCAAAAATATTTTCTTGAAAGTAATTGGTATGTCTTTTTTACTCCGAAATGAGGGAAATGTGCTATCTCTATTATCTTTCCCTTTAGCGAGTGCGGTATTACAATCTTATTCTCATTTATTTTCCTATACGTTTGTCTTTTATTTTCCTTCTTTACCATTAACAGTTTATTTTGGCTATCAATATAGTATACCTTGTTATTGTGATATCGGTTTCTTCCTTTTTGTAATTCCTCTCTAATTTTACTTAATTTTTCATCTACCATTTGTTGCTCTAATATTTTCTCCACATTTATCTCATCATTTTTAATTAAAGTATTTACATATTTGATTTGGTTATCATTGTCAAATACATATCTCGAGCAATAATCACTTGCGTTATTTTCACCTTTTTGATATTTGAATTTAAAATCATACTGACTTATGTCAATTAGCCACCTCGATATGATATTTGGCATTTTATCTAATTTTATGTGGTACATAAGGGATTTTGCGTCACTCAGCAAGGTGAAACTCCTTCCGAACAGATATTCTCTGAAGTGTTGTAAGGATGCGTGTATAGCTAGCAATTCTAGCTTTATTGCAGGATAACGCTTCTCTGCCGGGTTCACAGGTCTTGAATAAAATTCGATAACATGATCGACTCCATTTACCCTTTGCATCAAAATACTACTAATTCCCTTACCTGAGCCATCCGTAGTTAAGACAAACGGGTTTACTTCATCAGGCTGTCTTACAACTGGTTCTTTAAAAATTGCATTTTTTAATTTTTCAAAAGCTTTTCTACATTCATTATTCCACTCGAACCTAACATTCTTTTTTGTCAAATTTACCAACGGTTCTGCAATTTGTGCATAATTTTTTATCAGACCTCTAAAATAGTTTGTTGTCCCAAGAAAGCTTTTTACTTGTTTAACCGTTTGGGGTTGTTTGAAATTTTGCACTTTTGCACAGTTTTTTATTGATGGGCTTATACCATTCGCATTTACTTTATATCCTAAAAATTCAATTTGCGATTTGCATATCTGTAACTTCGCCGGGTCGAGTGTTAAATTATTTTCTTTCAATCTTTGGAAAACAATTTTGATTTTCTCTAACATTTCGTCGTTATTTTGTGCGCATATGACTAAGTCATCTAAGTAAAAGTATATTTTTAACTCTGATAGATCTCCTAACACTTTGTTCATTAAAAGTTGAAAATATGCTCCTGAGTTTTTAAGACCAAACGGAATTCTTTTAGGATTAAAATTTCCCATAAAAGTTGTGAACGTTAAGGCCTTTCTATCTTGTTTTCTTAGTTCGATCTGAAAAAACGCCGCCTTCAAATCCATAACTGTATAAATTTTACTACCAGCGATATTTTGTAATATATCCTTCACCTTTGGTAAGTTTATTGGCAAAAGTGGTAAATACGCGTTTATGGCCCTATAATCAATAGCAAGTCTATATTTAGGTTCTTCATTTGGTTTACTTGGTTTCTTTACAAGAATAATGGGACTAGCGTACGTGCTTTGTGAACTTTCAATAATGTCATTTTCCAATAATTCCCTAATTTCTTTTTGCGCAATTTCTCGTACTGCTCTCGGAATTGGGTATGGTCGACTCTGAATAGGATAATTGTGCATAAGTTCGATTTTCGGTACTATTGCTGATGTTTTACCTAGGGTAGCATATGACTTTGAAAAAACCTCTGTATTGGTCATCATTAATGCAATAACTTTATTTCTATCTTCCTTATTTAAGTGCTGTACTTGAAAATCGTCTGGAGATATTTCTTTCTTTCTTAATTCCCGAATTTGTTGATAATCTGTTTTATTTAAATTTTGAATATTATTAATTTCCAACGTGGGTTTACTGCTTTTATTTTTCGTATCAACAATTTCGATTTGTTCTGTTATTATACCCACGTTCATATTTTTATTAAGTGTAATTTGGCAATTTTTTTCATTGTATAACAACATTCTAATCTTATTTTTATTTTCTATACTTTGGATCGCTTCATCCGTGATTAATGTTCTTGCCATTTTTATTGGAGAAAATAAAACATCCTGTCCCTCATTTAATTCCTGTGACAAAATCAATTGGACTATTTCTGACTCCCCTGGCTTTAATGTTATTTTTCTTTTCAATTTAGCGAAAATCTGCTTTTCCTCTTTCTTTTTAACATTCTTATTCTTATTACTTTCATTAGAACTTGGTAACCATTTTTCATCATTTACATTTTCGCGAGTGCTACAATTTTGCATATTAGCGTTTTTTCTATCGTTATCGCTTTCATTACCCTCGCTTATTCTACCTTCATTCTCATTATTGAATTCATTACAACAATTATTTATTTCCTCATATTCGTCGTCATCATTATCATCGCTTATTCTATCTTCATTCTCATTATTGGATTCATTATAACAACTATTTATTTCCTCATATTCGTCGTCATCAGTATTATAATTTTCATAATTACTATTATATCTATTTTCATCGCAAATTCCCTGGCTTTGTGGTTTTTGTTTTGAATTCTGTATTGGGTTTGTATTTTCACTTTTATACAATTTAATCGCAGTATTCCCAAATTGTACTTCGTTATCTTTTGTATTTAAAATTGCTTTATGTGAGGATAAAAAGTCGTAGCCTAAAAGCATTTTATATTGCCCCTGAAAGTTCTGTTTTGTCACGAAAAAATAATTTTTGCATGCCTTTTCCCCAATTCTAAATGAAAATTGAATGCAATTTAAAAATTCTATATTTTCTTTAGTAAACGTCTGAAGTATTACTCTTCTGGTTATGTATTTTATTTTTACATTTCTATTCTGTTTTAGTTTTTGAAATGTTTCCAAATCTATAATACTAACTTGAGTCCCACTATCAATTACACTTATTATTTTTATTCCTTTGCAATCTATTTCTACCATCGGTAATTGTGGGCTAGATACGTTCTCACATTCGCTTGAAAGGATACTTTTGGTATCATATTTTGCTTTATCATTATTTTCATAATATTGTCCTCTCTCCAAATTTGTATAGTTTTGCCAGTCATCTCCATTTTTGTTATTTCTATATGTTTGTGAACCGAATTTATTTATTTCTCTGGAATTTGTACGATTCGTTCCTTGGTCCCAAATTCCAGCTCTTAGTTTAAATTACTATTATTATTGTTTCTCTCATATGTGTTTGATCTTATATTTCTTCCGTTGCGCCCCCTAAAATTTCCTCTTATACTTTGCCTCTCTCTATTTTCTACGTTGGTTTCTAATTGATCGTAATAATTTCTTTGATCATTATTATTTCCTTGATATTCCCTATTATTTCCTCCTCGTTCAAAATTTCTGAGATTTTCGTTTCTGTTTCCTCTGATATAATTTGTTTGCTCCAACCCATATTGCTGATAATTCATTCGTTTGGGATTCCTTGCAATTGCAGTATAACACTCATTGTACCAGCAATCTGAGAAATAATGTCCATTTTTTCCGCACCCTATGCAAAAAACAGCTCGTTCCATGGATTGATTTGGTATATTTTGCAATTTTAATTTATTAATTTCTAAAGTCAAATCTTGAACCTGTGTTGTAAGTAACATTTCTTTCAGTTCGTTATGTGATTCTTCTGGAGTCCTATCATTAAGAATTATTTCAAACAGTTCGGCATCTTTTATGGCATCTTCAAACCGCTGCGGATCTTTTTTCTTCACTTCAATTGCCAAATCAGGGCGTAATGCGCTAATGAATTTTCCCAACATTATTTTATTGGTTATTTTCTCTACCTCTCCATCTGTTGTATCCTTAAGGTTCAAAAATTTACGCGCTGCGTTTTTTATTTTTAGCACAAGCTCGTCCACTGACATATCAGGCGTTTGTTTTATTTTATTGAAAGCGTCCTGTTCTTGCGTTATCGTTATTCTGTTTGAAAATTTTTTTATTAGTAATATTTTTATTTTATCAAACTCCTTTTCGTTTTGTAATTCAGGGTTTTGAATTAAAAACTGCATAGCCTTATCTTTTAATCTGGTTTTAATGATAGCCACTTTATGCTCTTCCTTCCAACTTGCTAACTCCGCTAATTCATCAAATTGTTTTATAAAGAAATTTATATCTTCCTCCTTACTCCCACTAAATAATGGCAGGATCTGCATTACTGGAATATCCATATTTTTATTATTTCTATCCAATTTACTATAATTTTTATTTGATATTTTTGAATCTTCTTTCAAACTTGAACTCCTTGTTATAATTGAACTTTTCACCACTTTTTTAACTGGTCCCATTCCTATATCCCATTTTTCTAATTATACCTTCGATCTCATTTAGAAGAACCATTTTTTCCATTTCATTGATAAAACTTTACATAATCATACATATAACATAAGGAGAAATGAGAATTGTGCACAATATTTTCACAATCATCTATGTCGCCACCAGTTGTCCAACCTTATCAATATTTATTTTTTATTATTATTATTCCTTTTATTTTTATTAATTTCATAAATTGTTATTTTATTCCCGTTACTGCTAAAGTCACGAGCACCAAATGTGCCGATTTATTATTTTTGTTGATTAAAATTAATATTGTCAAAAATGCATTTTACATTAAATTAATTATTTATTAGTATATTAATTATACATGTAATCTGTTCTAACTTACTGCTGTGTACATTGCGTTGGTGGCCGCAAAACCCACCTATTTCTGTGCTTAACGGGATACTAAGTTAACAAAGTAAAAATTAAGGTTAATAGTAAAGGAACAAACATTTATTTATAACATACTCAATTTACACTCTTTAGTTTTACAAATTAAATAAATATCATACATAGTGGAATACATCTCAATGGTAGTTCGGGGGGTGTAATGCCAGATGAATTGATATTTGGTTGGAGCACGTGGTGGGATGCATTAATTAGCTTTTCCTTAAAAACACAAATTTAGACAAAGAGGTTATCCTCATATAGTTTAATTGTACGGTACCTGATCTTCTATCATATAACTTGGGTAACACCGATGCTTTTTCACACTTTACACTTGCAATACCAGATGAACATGAGCTCTCCTTCGAATTCCTATATCAGAGACGCACACACAACTCTTAACTCTGCTACCGTCGCTTCTTCTTGCCTAGTCTAACTCCAACAGCCTGCCTTGACCAATTCTGACTCCCACTTCGAGCAACTCTCACTTATATCCCTTTTTCGGTCCGCGGTCCACGTGCTGAAATCTAGAGCTGAGGGCTAATCCGTAGACATGGCGTCGCCGTCTCGGTTGCCGCCAAACGGCTTAACGTGGTATGTAAGATATGGGGCCACCTGTATATTATCGCCCATCTGCTTAGCGTGGGGATAATCCGCCCGCATTCCTGGTTCCATTATTTTTTAATCCTTCCAAATATTTATTACTTTACATTTCTGGCATTACATGGACCATTTCCCGATTGAAGTTTATCGACCTACTGAAGCCACACCTACAGAAGAGGGAATCACTGTCCATTCATAAATATGCATAATGGATTTGTACGTCCTGATGTGTGATCATTGGTTGCAAGAGGTTTGAAGCCATTTAGTTCTTTTCACGTTTTCAAAAGTGACCAAAATGGAGTATTCAAAACAAATGATTTGGAAATTGAGTTTGATATTATCTGTATTATTTAAGTAGCAGGCACTGATCTTACAAGGTGAGTGCACGTTCCCATAAAAAATTTCAAGGACTTTCAAGTACCATGTAATTTTTTACAAGGATGTCAATCAATCCTTTATTATGAAGTTGTATGCAGTTAAGGGAGGAAAAATAAATCACAAATAATGTTATTGTTTATTGAAACCAGGGGAAATTTTTGGAAAAAAAGGATGTTGCTTAGGAAACTTTTGGCAACAGCAGAACGCTAGGGAAATTTCCAGGAAAAACCAAACTTCTTGGAAAAAACAGAATGCTGAGGAATCATACAACACTTTGATCCCTGCCTTTTTCAAGCACTTTCAAGGACAAAAATGCAAATGTTCAAGTACTTTCAAGGCCTTGAAAATGACAAATTAAAATTCACGTACTTTCCCAATTTTCAAGCACCTGTATGCACTCTGGATCTAGGACCCAGGCAGTACTGGGTGATTCGTTCTAGTCTAACATTAAAATTGAATATTTTTTCATAAAAAAATATGGACCTAAACTTTACAAGAGAACCCAAATGTATGAAAATAAGAAAAACTACAAAAATGGAAATTAAGATATCTGGATTGGGGAAACTAATTGATGTATCGAATACACCAATCGACTGCATCCTTAACAAAACGCCACATAACTGTCAAAGTGTTAAAAATAAAAATAATACATAGCACATTTCAATCAAATTGTTCAGAACTTGATTAAAGCTTTGATAGCTACCTGTACTTGAGAAGCATTGGCATATCCTCCTTGAACAATGGGAACAGAAAACTGCTGCATGAAGACAGGAAGGGTTCCAAGCTTTCCAGGAAAGATAAAGTCAAAAAGAGACCACAACTCCTTCAGGTTGTTTTGAACAGGGGATCCAGATAAAATAATTCGATGGGGAGTTCGAAACTGAAACAAAATTTCTTTTTCAATATAAATTGTGCTAAAAATATCTCTCAGGGAAAGAACATTTTGAAATTCCCTGATATTTTCCTGAAATGTTCCAGTAATTTTTCATTAGAAAACAATGTCACAAACTTTAGAAGGCTAGCATGGACAGAGAAACTGCATGTTTTCAAATAAATTTATCAAAAAAATTACATAACATAAAAAAAAGTAAGTATTGTCAGATAAGTTCACTTTCCATATGCAATATTATGGAATAAATCTGTAAGCACCTTTCGGTGGATCAGTTCAGTCTATTCACAAGAGAAGATACATTTTATACTAGTTTTGTATTTTAACACCAAGAATTCCCCAAAAGTAATTTATTTTATAATAAAATAACAACTAAAATATAAATTTTAAAAAAATCATTACTTTATAGTGCAACATATTGAAATATAATATACATTTATAAAAAAAATAAAATATATAGCATTTAAAGCAATATTATATGCATCTACAATTACCATTATTTTTTTGGTGATTTCAATGGCCCTTACCTTAGCAAGTATTATTTAGCTACTCGTTTGGATACAATCAAGGAGATACTATAATCGATACTATAAGGAGTTATTATAATAAGAGCTCCATGGATAAAAAGTTTTCCTCTGAGTTTAGAAGAGTACACACTAGTTTCTGACATATTTCTGAAGGTATATTAATGCCACACCTAACTGAAAATAGTCTACTATTTTAATTTCTTTAACATATGATTTTAAAATTGAATGTGCACAACTTTTCAATTGCCCTGTATAAGTGTGGAAACCCCAGGCCGTCCGACTCATCCAGAGGACTTGAGTAACAATTTGGACGACCGGGGCCCTGTATAAGTGTTGTTGTTGTTGAAACCCAGACCGTCCGACCTACCAGAAAGGTGTAAGGTAACTGTTTGGACGGTTGGGAAGTGCCACCCAATTTAGACCGGAACCCAGTGGGGGAGGCATCCACAGGGACCGTACCCTCCTTCCCCTACCACCAACCTCTCGGAAGGACTTTCGGACCCACATGTTTAACGTGATCGTACTCCGCATGAACACGGAATAATGTGCCAACTGCACGCGGTGTTCCCAGGTGGTCACCCTCCCAAGTACTAACCGCGCCCGATGCTGCTTGACTTCGGTGATCGGACGAGAACCGGTATTTTCAGCATGGTATGGCCGTTGGCACCCTGTATAAGTGTTGAAGTGTTGAAAACCCAGACCACACGACAGACCCGAAGGTTTACTGTTGCAAAGTGTGTGGCCGGGAACTCCTGTATAAGTGTGAAAGCCCCAGGCCGTCCGGCTCGTCCAGAGGACTTGGAGCAACAAAATGGACGACCGGGAAGTCCTGTATAAGTGTGTAAAGTTACAGCATTTTACGTTACCAGGAGGGGATGCTTCTTCTTGAGAGTACTTTGAATACACACACACATATACAATTGCACATTAGAAAAATATTATATAAATTTATTATACATACTTGTTTAACAACTAGAGTTGCCTGAGCATCTGGATTTCGAATCTTATGACCTTCATCCAGAAAAACGTAATGCCACTCCCTCTCCAGAAGGCATGTTTGATGTTGAACTACACCAGCATACGAAGTAATCAGCACACTGTTGCTTTTGTTGATTTGCCGCACAAGAAAATCCTAATCAAATATTAAATCAAACTTTTAAAAAAAAATTACAGATTTAACAAACATGAGACCATTTAAATAAAATATTAAAAAAAAAAAGTTTTAAACACTGAATCTTTTAATATTTTAAAGTAAAAAAAAATATATTGTAATCATTTGAAACAAAAGAATGTAAGCCATTTGTAAGCCTTACAATTTTTTAAATGAAAGTTTTGTGCTTGGCATTTTTAGCACTGAATATTATTTAACACCAAATTTGAAAAAAAAAATATGCAAATGATCAAATATATCAACTAATTTAACAGAGCATATCTATTAATAAAAATGAAAATCTGTTTATTGCATATACAAATTCACAGGTTTTGACAAGGGGGGTAAAAATTTGGCAAGTTTATTCTCTTTACTCCACTGCAGGTAACTCTGTTTATATTTTGAGTTTTTGAGCTTAGGGGTTGTCAAGAAATATAATCCATAAAAAACCAAAATTAAACCTTCCATAGAAATATCATTGTGCCGGCCATTTTTCTACAAAACTTCATTTGAAGAAAATTATCATGTTGCTTAACAATAGAATTAAATCAAATGTTTTTATAAGGCATGTGATTGTCACTTAATTTATCCAAATTAAATAATAAAGAAATTGATATAAAAATTCATTTTATAAATGAAAGGTACTATATTTTTAATTGATTTATATCTGTTACAGTCTTGGAATATAATATCACAGGAATTGATATTTTCAACTTCTGAAGTTACTGGGTTTTATTTCAGCAAAGATTTTTCAAAATTCTTATACTTTTTATTGTGTTTAAACCAATTATTGCAACAGGATAGAAATAATACAAGTATATCTTTTGCTACCATTTTGGTATCAATCAGGGTATTTTAATGTTCAGATTTGCCCGTGCAGATAATTTTGTATATTGAGAACATAAATTGTTATACTTCTTTTGAGGTGAATTAAATTAAATCTTTTAAAGAACAATATAATTTACAACTAAAATTTGCATTTTCAATCAAGAGCAATGCCAAGCATATATGACAGTAGCTCATAAAAGTTGATTACTCAGTAGCTCCAAATAATTCCTGCTTAAGAAAAATAATATATTTGAACATAATATAATAGAATATAAAGAAAATAGATAATATACTAGAACATAATTGATGAAATGATTATAATTTTCAACAGATATAAAATATTAAATCTTTTTAATATTTTGAAACAACAAAAATCAGAACTTTCTTATGGCTTGACTTTGCCGAAAATCAATAGGTTTATTGATGTTAGAAATTTAAATAATCACGCCAAATTTCATGGAACCACGTGTTTCTCTCTAGAGGAAAATAAATTTTCTAATATCTCAAGAATGGCTTGTTATAACTCATAAAAACATTTTTAATTAATCTGGGACTAAAATTAATTACAAAGCATCCACTCATTTCATACTAATGAGTGTAGTTCCTTTCTCATGATTTTTTCCATGTGCAAAGTTTCAAAGGCATATATTAGCATCCAATGAATTGTTATTCACTTTTAAATTACGAAACCCATAAAATAAATATTTCCATAAATTCTTTTAACATGATTTCCTTTTCATAATGTTTTATTTATTTTTTTTTTTTCAATATTAGAAAAAGTTGTTCATAAAATGTTTTCTAGAAGCCCCTTAATAAATTGCACACATATAGTATTAACCATTGGACAGAACCTAACATAGTCAATGTTTTGACCACCTCGCCCTGGGCCGGAGCTTATGGTGTTTCTTTAAAGTATTTTCAAACCCTTAAGAGACCCAAAAAGTTTTCTAGTCTTTCCAAACACTCAATAGTCCCTCAAAATCTTCCAGTCCTTTCTAGCCCTCAAGTGACTTCAAGGGTGAATCTTTGCACACATAGTATTAACCACTGGACCTAACCTAGCAGACCTTTCAATCTTTCTCCCAAAGGAGAAAATATGAGGGGAAGAAGGGTAAAGTATCTTTAAACCCTGCCAAAGCTTCTCACTAGAGACTTACAGGATGAATCTTGATCACATAGGCAGAACCTATCTGGGCCAATTTATAATTGAGACAATGATATAGGATGCTAATCACCATACATTGTTAAAAGGAATAAAACATGTAAAAAAAAAGTTACAGCTTAATTTTTTAAGGGTATTACTTTCCCTATCTTTGACAGACTTAATAAATACAAAAAATTTAAATAATTTGCATATAAATACAAAACTGAGTAAGCAACAGGTCATAACTCCCATAGTGTATTTAAGTTAGCTTTGCCCAAAATTATAGTATTGTTGTGAACATGCAATATTCCCTTTGGTGCCTCTTCTCTCATCTATCTCGAAGGACAGGTGAAGAAAATATAGTCCATGGCATCAGCATGATGTAAGCCCACGGTTGCCAGGATTTTACAGTTAGAATAAGGGTTGTCAGATTTAGCAATTTATTGCCAATTTGGAGACTTCTGGAATGTTCCAGAAACTTCTCGATAGAACGATTATTCTTTGAGATATAGAGATTTCCAGAAGTTTCTATAGAGACTATAAAAAGGACTCATCCCTGCGTTGGAGGGGAGTTGGCATGACACGAGCTACATTAGACTGTCATTTTTGTAAATGTTTTGAGAATAGTGGCTGCTGCTTTGTGAAATGACTTTTGTCAACATTCTATGAATAATATCAATTATTCTGTGAAATTAGTGGAGCATTTAAATGTTATTTGATTGTATATTATTCCTGTTTATTTTGAGCTTGTGAATAAATGTAAGTTATCCAGAAACTTGGACTCCAGGGTGGCCACTCTTCGGACATATTGAAATTCCCTGACTTTTCCAGGTTTTCCAGGTGAATTGAAAAGAAATTCCAGACCAGTAATTTTAACATAAACGTGCTTACGTCGCTATTTAGTTACAAATTTGATTAAAGAATCTTAACAATTTAACTCCACTATCCAAAAGAAGTTATATTAAATCAGGAGAAAAAAATACACATTTTTTTGTTTTACAAATAAATGTTGACATTTTTAATAAAAAATACATGTAAATGCAGTAAAATTGGACTACTGAAATATTTAAAATAATTTAATGGTTTTCATTGAAGACAATAAAAAGAAATAGTTCAAAATGATGTCCTTAAATATGGGCATTGCAAATTGCTCACAATGACAGAGATCATTAAAGATATGCAATAACTACACTATAACAAATCACAGCCATTGAATAATTAATGTCAATTCAGCAATGTCAAAAGAATGTCATTAAAATAGAAAAAATATAGCAAAATGTATATAATATGTATACAGAGATGCCAACCTCTGAAAAGGGTCATCAGTAAGAAAAATCAGGCGTATTCAGTAAAACAGCATCGACCATCAGTAAGATTTTACGTATATTGACAATATATATTTTAAAACCTTAGAATAAGTTCAAAATGTAGTTTTGCTAACTTAACTGAGTTAATTACAACTAAATGGCAATATTTATGTGAAAATAATTAGGAAATTAACCAAAATATGAAAATAAGCTAGTTTAGTCAAGTTAATGTGCAACAATAGGGAGATGGAGATCCATGGCAAAGGATAATTTCGTACCCTCGGCAACGCCCGAGGGGGGAAAAACTGAATTTCACGATCGTACTATTTATATGAAAATAATTAAAAGATTAGACTTTATAATTAACCAAAATATCAAAATATGTTAGTTTAGTCAAGTTAATGTGCAAAAATAGGGAAATGGAGATCGATGGAAAAGGATAACTGCGTACTCTCGGCAACGCCCGCGAAAAAAAAACTGAATTTCACGATCGTACTATTTATGTGAAAATAATTAAAAAATTAGCCTTTATAATCAACCAAAATATGAAAATAATCTTGTTTAGTCAAGTTAATGTGCTGCAATAGGGAGATGGAGATCGATGGAAAAGGATAGTTGCGTACTCTCGGCAACGCCCGTGAAAAAAATAAAAAACTGAATTTCACGATCGGACTATTTATGTGAAAATAATTAAAAAATTAGCCTTTATAATCAACCAAAATATGAAAATAAGCTAGTTTAGTTAAGCTAATGTACGATAATAAGGGGATGGAGATGGATGGAAAAGACAATTGTGCACTCTCAGCAAAGCCCGAAAAGAAGGACTGAATTGCGCAATCTTATAATTTAAGCAAAATATAATTTGTTTAGCAAAATATTTCTTTATTTTTACGCGCACTATAAAAATAAATTAGGTCTATTGTTCTGATATCAAATCATTAGAAGAAGAAAATGGATGCAAACTGATCATTTTGGACTCTAAGCAAAGCAGGGAATATGAACTGAATGGCAGGATGCATGGATTTCACGGGATTTTCCGTAGTTTTGGGAGTAATGTCCGTAAAACGGTAAGGTGAAGTAAAAATCCGCACAAACTACGGAAAATACGTAAAAGTTGGCATCTCTGTACTTGGCGACATTTGTCCAAAATGGCGCACAAACTCCGCATTTTTGCTTTTATACGGAATCAAATGGATACAGGCAACCTTTATTTAGCGGTTACGAATACAGCGTAATACTTGGCGAAATTTTTCGAAAATGGCATACAAACTGGGCAGTTCTGTTTTTATATGGACTAGTGAAAAGAAAAAAAAATTCCAGACTTTTCACAAAATTCCCTGACTTTTCCCAGTTTTCCCTGACCATTCTAAAATTCCCTGACTTTTCCCGGTTCTCCCGGTTTCCAGGTTGAGTGGCCACCCTGGACTCATTCTTGTATCCTGTGTGTACACCCACAATTCTAGAGGACACATTTTGTTACAGTATCTACAGTGAAAGCATGATTTTAGCTTTAGAAATATCCTCTTTAGGTGGGTTCTGTGAGTATACAGGGTGCTTCATAATGAATGCAAAGCTTAATATTTCTTGAAAAATGAGTCACAAACTCACCTTTCCAATTTAAGAAAGGCTTCAAATAAGATAGACTTTTAGACGATGACAGTTTTGGTCACATGACTATGACAAGCTAAGTCTAATGCTATGACAAGCTAAGCCTATGCTTGACAAGTTAAGTCTGTCAAGTCTTTGGGTAGAAATGTTAATATAAAATATGAGTATGACTATGACAAATTCAAGTAAAAAGCACAAATTTTAACTTTTTACACTGGGCCCTCTATAAAGGAAATTTCAATTAGCAAATTTTTCCTTATTTATTTAACGATCTTTTGAAAACAAAAAACTGGTTTCCTAACATGCAAAATTGGCCATAAAGAAATTGTCAAAGTTATAAGAACTAAACTAAACCATTTTAACACGATCAAAAGAAATGGCAAAAAAATTTAATGTCTTTAGATGAAATTTCAACTTAAAAACCTATATAAATATCTATCTTTCTTAAAAGTTTTATACAGTCCTCAACTATATGTCGAAAACTTTAATTAATGATATCTTGTGCAATTTTGATCATATGCCACAGAACTTTTTTTAACTAATTGGTGTCGGAAAATATTTTTTAAATTGCAAATTCTTTATAAGGTTCTCGTATAAAAAATACAACATTTTGTACTTTTACTAAAAAATGACACATGATTAAAATTTTCATATGATGATAGTCTACCTTAATTAAGACTTTTTTTTTTTAATTGAAACCATGTGTTCACAACCAATCATTCAAGAGATATTTAGTCGTTCAATTTTTAAAACACGCTATATGATGCCATTATATGTAATGAAATAATAACAATAGTTTAAGCATAACAAATTGACACAAATTTCCAGTACAAACATACTTAAATTACTTTTTTGCCAACATAGGATCCACTTTCATGCAGAACTGCCACTCGAAATGGAGGCCACCAAGTGTGGAACTCTTTCACCCACTGGTGCATCACAGTGGCAGGGCAAACCAATAACACAGGGCCTAGACCTTTAAAACTGTAAAAATAAATAAAATACAGATATTGAACTATATGCACTAAATTGCAAATAAATGGAATTGCTAAACACAATAAAACCTGATTAAGAAATATTTCATGGGCTCACCAAATTTTGTTAATCTTAAAAAAGCAAATTGCATTAGTAGCATGGCAGAGTTATAAAATGTAGACATATACCAATGATGGTAAATTGAAAAAGAAAAAAAATTCCCGTTTTGATTCAAATTCCATTAAAAAAAGGGGGGGGGGGGAATCTAGAAAAGGAAATATTAAACAACTTTAAAATAAGACAAAAAATTATTAAATTAAATTGCAACCAGAGGTTGTGCGAATTATAGAATTTTGCGGTTTATTGGTCATTGTTGCATTAACTAATGTGTAAAAACGAGACATTGGTACACCCTGAGATATTTAATTAAATATCTCTCTACAAAAAAAAAAATAAATAAAGCAAAATTAGCTAATTTTATAAATTTTGATGCTTGTTTTTAAAATTTTCAAATATAGATTTAATTGTTGTTTAAGAATTTTTGTTTTAATTTTTTTTTTTTTTTCAGTCTATTAACAGTCATTATTTCTTGATCTGTAATAAAACTCTGTTTCTGTATAAAGTCAAGATATTTATATCCCAGAGATAAGCCCTGCTCAAAAGTAACTTTTCTCCTTTATCATCAGAATCAGCATCAGAATAAACTTTTACAGAATTTAATACACTATTGCAATTTATTGTAAATTTAACGGTTTACATCCAAAATGTGTTGCAGATTATAGGGTTACGGATTAACAAGAGTCGACTGTATTGGTATTTACTAAATAATATGAGAAAGGTTAGGAAGGACCAACTGACAACCCTATTGTAAAACTATTGTAATTTATTGTAAATTCAATTGTTTGCATTCAAAATGTATTCCAGATTATAGGCACTTGCGGATGATAGGGTTACAGATCAACAAGAATCGACTGTACTGGTGTTTACTAAATAATATGAGAAAGATTGGGAAGGACTAACAAAGCCCTAGTGCTGTAAAAAAAAAATTCTAATAAGTCAATAATTCATTGAGCAACTTACTTGTCCCCAATGGTATGGCGTTGGCTAAATTTTAGTCCTACTAAAAAAGCAATCACTTGAATGGTCTTTCCTAATCCCATCTCATCACCAATGATGCCCCCACAATTTTGCTGATGAAGTTCCCACAACCAACGTACTCCTGTTTGTTGGTACCTGATAAGATAAAAAATGCAATTATATAAATAATATTATATACAGCCACAAATTTGAATTAAACTAACGATTATAAACAATATGTAATTATATTCACAGAACCCACTCATAGGAAATCATCATCAAATTTCATAAAATATCAATTCAAGCTACAACAACTAAGTTCACAGAACCACATACAAAGAGGAGAGGAATTCTGTGAATTTAGCTGTCGCAGCGAGGCTGTGTTCCCAAAGTGAGGATTGTACTCCCTTTGCAACAGCATTCATGGATAAGTTTTGCATATTTTATGTGCTTTTCAGTGCATAATACCTTTAAAAGAAATTATTTAAAATTTTTCTGGTAATGACAACCACGATTCCTAATAAGTTTTTGGAGTAGGATGGGAGCAAATTCTATTTGGAAATAATTTGGAACATGCAGAATAATTTGAAGCAATGGAACACTGCTAATAACACAGAGACAGAACAATGGACAGTATTAGCATGTCATTGCAGGTATCAAAGGTAAATGAGAACTGCATCGCAACCATTATTTGAAAAATTATAATTTTTGAAACAGAGTGCAAAAATTGTCCCATTCACCAAGAAGTACAGTAAACTTCTATTAATCCAACATCCAATGATTTGACATGTCTGATAATATGGAAAGTCTCTCAAATGGCGCTCGGGTCAGTTTGGCAGTACATGTACTATAATACACTAAATGATTTTAAATGCAAATTTCTGTTCAGTGAAGTTCACCTTAAAATTAATTTAAATGTTTATTTTTTTTCACATACTGTATGGTATAATGCAATCTAAATAATATTTCAAGCAAATAAATATCATAGTTATTACTCATGATTCTGTTAAAAAGTTATTTTTATCATTTTTACCTCATTTTAGTTTAACATCTGATAATTTAGCAAATTTGGTAATCTAACACTGCTGAAATACCAAACGTGCCAGATTATAAGAAGTTTACTATATTCAGTTGACTATATTACCAATTAACTGGACTGAATATCTTCAGTATGCAGTATTAAGACAGACAATAAAGGTCTACATAATTGAAAGTCTGCTTGCAATGTTCTTCCTAGAATAACTTAGCCAACTGGTTAGACACAATTACTAGGTGGGTTAAACAAGTAGACGATATACATTTCCCATATTCATCAACAATACTTAGGGGGGAAATTTTTTGAAGATGTGGGTGTGATTCATTTGGTAGGGATTGATGATAAAAAATCATCCAGAAGTTATTTCTAGATTGCATTCATTAGCCGCTAATTATTTTTTCTCATCATTTTAACAAAGGTAATCCAAATTAATTTCAGGGGACTACTTTTGACGTTCAGTAACAAAATTTTAGCACAAAGAATTTATGTCCCACAAATGCGAGGACGAAGCACTTGTAATTCCTGTCACAAATATCTGTGTAAATTATGCACTACAGCACATAAGCACAATCCCAATTCTTACACAGTTAAAAAAATTCTATAACTAGCCATTTTGTTACTGAGCAATTGAAAATTTTACTTGGTGACCTGGCTAAAATGGCTTGGAGAGAACACTAGCTTGTTGATCTGTTCTAGAGTACAAATTTAGTTAGGGTTAGATTTTTTTAAGTTTGGTATGGGAGAGGTGGGACAGCCCAGTGGTTAAAGCATGGGGATTGCACTTGGAGGACCCAGTTTGATTCCTGGCTCTGCCCAAACTGTCCCCTGTTCACACGGAGTGTGGACATGTTAAATATATGGGTTGAAAAGTCCTTCTGGGAGGTTGTTAGTAAAGGAAGGCAGGTACAGTCCCTCTGGATGTCACTCCTGTTGAGTTATGGCCTAAATTGAGTGGCACTGTCCTGGCCATCCAAACAGATGCCTTGCAAGTATTACTTACAAATAATATATAGGCAAAGCTATTAAAAGCATAAGGGACGCTAAAATTACAAAAATCAACTGAAGTATTGAATGAAAAAGTGCTCAAAAAGATGTTCATGAAATATCTTTAACCATACTGTATACATGCATTTTAAAATCTGTATTCATTAAATAATAAAAAAAATAAACTAGATTAATTATATGCAAACTTTTATGAAAAATTATATAATATCCAGGATGGTTTTTTTTTTCTTTTTAACTAACCTGAAGATTGATTCAACTATTGCACATATTTGTTTCCGGGCGCGGTAGCCCATTGGTTAGCGCGCTGGAGTTGCACTCGGTAGGCCCGGGTTCGATTCCAGCCGCTGCCAAAACTGTCGCCGTGTTCATGCGGAGTACGATCATGTTAAACATGTGGGTCTGAAAGTCCTTCCGAGAGGTTGGTGGTAGGGGAAGGAGGATACAGTCCCTGTAGATGTCTCCCCCACTGGGTTCCGGTCTAAATTGGGTGGCACTTCCCGACCGTCCAAACAGTTACCTTACACCTTTCTGGTAGGTCGGACGGTCTGGGTTTCAACAACAACAACAACAGCATATTTGTTTCCATTATGTGTGCTTAATTAAAACATTGAAACAGACAATCAAAATTCAAATGTACTTAACATTTCGAAATTTTTTGCTAAAAATTTAAAGTCATGTTAAAATATTTTTCTATTATATATAGTAAACTTAAATTCTGAATTTAGTATAAATGTAAAACTTTACAGCAATAGAATCATAAATGAAAAAATTGGATTTGAATGGCCTTTTCACTTTAAGAAAATATTTTTTCTCCAGTCACTTATTTCATTTTCCCCATATTAACGTATGGAAAATAGTCCCTAACCTCTAATTCGTTTATTTTTTAGAATTTTTTCCCTTACACCTAAGAGGATATATTTCCTCTAGGTATTTGCTCCATTTTCCCTATATTGACCTATGGAAATAGTCCCTAACCTCTAGTTCATTTATTTTTCAGAATTTTTTCCTGATGATTTTATCTGAACATAGATGCCAAAAATAGGAAGGTTTGTACTTTTTTAAAAATCAATAAAATAATTAGAAGTATTTCTAATATTTTTGTAAACTTAATGCATTTCTTTTCAATATTTAAAAAATATTTTGAACCATTTCACTAATTTTTTAAAAAAGCGACAATCCTTTTTTCAGCATGTATGTCTGGCAAAAAAAAATAGGAAAAAATACTAAAAACTAAACGAGCATTATCCATAGGAAACACATGGGAAGATGCAACGAGTAGCTGGATGAGAAGAATATCCTGTGAGAGAGAATGAATTTTTAAATACTTAATTTAATGCAGAAAAGCATTTTATAAATATTTAACATTTTTAATAAAATATATGAACAAAGAAAAACTTATCTAGATGAAAACTACTTAAGATATCTGAAATTATTTTTCAACTCTATTTATTGAACAAACCCTTGAAGAAAACACATCAAAATATTGCAATTGTTTAAAGATATTCAAAAAATAAAATTATTTAATCAATAACTAAAACAGAAAATTTTAAATGCTTAAACAATATGTAAACACTGGAAATATTTTGCTAATTTTTATGTTCTCCAGTGGGGGAAACATGAAATTCACACCTTAAATATTAGTAACAGTTTCTAAGCATTCTATTTTTAATTATACACAAAATCACAAATATATGACTATCACAGGTCTTCTTACTTGTATAACTTATTCCACACACTGTTAGGGATTTTGAAATCCTCATCAAATTCAGTATAGTCATCCTCATCATCATCAACAATACCATCTTCGCTCTCTAATATTTTCTGGTGCTTTTTAATCAGCTCAGATTTTTCATAAGCCCTATTTTGGTAAATATATAAAAGTCAATAAAATATGCTCTCAATAGCACAACTTAATATCCTAAACTGGCAAAAAGTAATTTGAGTAAAAATTGCTTCAACATAATATGCAAATATAAAAATTAAAGAGTGGACCAAGACCAGTGATTTTATAATTAGACAAGCAAAATTACAATTTCATTAGCAAAGTGAACTTAAAAAAGGGTTTCTGGGAGAGAAAAAACATTTAATCCATATTTGCCAATTTATCTACATATTAATCATATAGCAGCAAACACTCTCTAAACAATTTTTTCTTACACAGTGCAAATAACTTACTCAAGTGTTACTCAAGCATCACAATGTCCTCTGTTGGTCAAAACTATTCTCTGCAGACCACTAAATCTCAATTGTCAGTGGTCCACAGAACAAACAACTTATTGTCCAAATTATATCACCAATATATTTATTTTCTAAATTATACCAAAAAAATTATTTTCTAAAATATATCACCGATATAGTCCACAAAACCAACAACTTATTTTCTAAATTGTATCACAGATATATTTATTCAATCACCATTCACCAATTTATCTATATACATTCTAATCATATATAGAAGCAAACACCCTCAGAACAAATTCTTATTACACTGTGCGAATAACTAAAACTAAGATATTACTCAAGCACTAAACTTCGCCTTTAGTTCATCACAGGGATAACTGGATACTTATATTTTAAAAAACATCTGCTCTTCTTAAATAATAAAAGGCAATGTCTGTGTGTCTGTCTGTTTTATACACTATACGTTCAGCGACCGCGCATCGGAGAGCTACAAAATTTGGCAATCAGAGACCCGAGGGGGTGGGAAGGGGACACGTGAAAACAAATTTTTAAAATTTTAATTATTTTTTTAGTTATTTAATGTTTTATGCGATTTCGACCGTTTTTTGCCCTTTTTGCACTTTTTTTTCCACGATCCGGACGTCATAGAAAAAAACAAATCACACCAGCGGAAAGAGCAGACAATTGCGAGTAAAAATATATCAATTTCAAATGTCAATTTCGATTTCTAATATTTTAAAGATTTTAAAACAAAAGTCACTTTCGGTTAAAAAAAACCAACTTTCGTTTTTAAATCCTTCCATCGTAAAAACTACTCATAATTTTGACTAATAATTTACATTTTTAGAAAGGCCAAAGATCTGGCATTCTTACAAGTTCAATCTGGTCAAGAAATAGCGAAAATTGCCTGCAGGATCGCAATTTTAAAGACGTCATGATTTTATATTTCTTGCCCAATACTCGGCGAAAAACCGATTCTTCCCCGACATTTCCTCCCCGCAGTAGTTTTTCCCCCGTCTCCATGTGGAGACCACGCTTCGGGTTTTAAATGTATTAAGAGCTTAGCATATGTATTGGATACATCGGGTGAAATTATTATATTTATATGATATTTTAAATGGATATTTTAATTTATGGATATTTTAAATTATTTAAATGATTGAATTATGGTGGATTGAATTCTGGTGATATATTTGAAATTATTATATTTATGGATTGGTGGAACGATATGCATGATTCATAGAATGATATGGATTTTTTAAATAGATATTTTAATTTATGGTTATTTTAAATGAATATTTGAATTTATGGATATTTTAAATGGATATTTCAATTTTATGGATATTTTAAATGATGGAACAATGGATATTTTAATTTTATGGATATTTTAAATAGCATATGGTCATTATAAAATTTAAATTAGCGCGCGGGAAGTTAGCGCACGGGAATCGCACTCGGCAGCTTCGAGTTCGATTCCCGCCACTGCCTAAACTGCCTCCGTGTTCAGGCGATGTACGATCACATTAAACATGTGGGTCCGTAAGTTATTCCGAGAGGTTGTTGGTAGGGGAGGGAGGGTACGGTTCCTGTGGATGTCTCCCCCACTGGGTTCCGGTCTAAATTGGGTGAATAAAAAGAAAGTTATGAAGATTGTCGAGGAGGGCGCGGTAGCCCAGTGGTAGGCGTGCGGGAATTTCACTCGGTAGGCCCGTGTTCAATTCCCGCCACTGCCAAAACTGCTGCCGTGTTCACGCGGAGTACGATCACGTTAAACATGTGGGTCCGTAAGTCCTTCCGAAAGGTTGGTGGTATGGGAAGGAGGGTACGGTCCCTGTGGATGCCTCTCCCACTGGGTTCCGGTCTAAATTGGGTGAATAAAAAGAAAGTTGTGGAGAATGTCGCAGAGGGCAAAGTACCCCAGTGGTTAGCGTGCGGGATTTGCACTTGGTAGGCCCAGGTTCGATTCCCAAAATTGCCACCATGTTCACATCCGGAAGGACCAAAACAAATTTACATTGGACTGAAAAAAAAGAAAGATATGGAGATTGTTGCGGAGGGTGCGGTAGCCCAGTGGTTAGCGATTCCCGCCACTGCCTAAACTGCCGCCGTGTTCAGGCGGAGTACGATTACGTTAAACATGTGGGTCCGTAAGTCTTTCCGAGAGGTTGGTGGTAAGGGAAGGAGGGTACGGTCCCTGTGGATGCCTCCCCCTATGGGTTCCGGTCCAAATTGGGTGAATAAAAAAAAAGGTATGAAGATTGTCGCGAAGGGCGCGGTACCCAAGTGGTTACGCGCAGAAATTGCGCACACTCGGTAAGCCCGGGTTCGATTCCCGCCACTGCCGAAACTGCCGCCGTGTTCACGCGGAGTACGATCACATTAAACATGTGGGACTGTAAGTCCTTCCGAGGGGTTGGTGGTAGGGGAAGGAGGGCACGATCCCAGTGGATACCTCCCCCACTAAGTTCCGGTCTAAATTGGGTGGTATGGTGGTACTTCCTGGCCGTCCAAACAGTTACCTTACACCTTTCTGGTAGGTCGCGCCAGCGAGTTTGCAACGATCAGAATTTGCCATGGTCAGAATTTTCAAGGGTAGCGAACAGGCTGGTCGCCAAAGGCGGCTAGTATATAATATGACTAAGGGGAATACAGAATGTAAACATACATATATGGCAAAATATCTGATAATTGCCAATATTGTGTCCCTTAAGCCTTAAATAATATTATATAAGATGGATATATTTTGCAGTATTTGTTTAGAATACAATCTGTTCTACATACTTATATCTACAAAACATATATCAACAAAAAAGCATTTTACATTAGTTATAAAATGTAGTTTTAACTTCATAAAATTGTGAATGTAGTTTTAACTTCATAAAATTTGTCATTTCTGTCACTGTTCCCCAGTGATGAGTTGAGTTTTCATTTCCTAATTACATCAGTAAAAAACATAAATAATGAAATTAAATATGTGAAACTTAAGAAATTGCGATTTTTACATACAAAAAAAAAACCTTATTTATAAATATTTTAATGACATTATTTTGAGAAATTGCTGATATGTGTTTGTCTCTGAAAATCTACAACATTGCCATATCCAAAAAATCAACCTTTTAATCCACTAGATAGATGGCAACAGCAGTGATTTTAAGTCAGTCGAAGAACACTTGTTTTGTACAACACATATTTGAAGTTGTGGAACTGTGCTGTTAACAGTTAAGTGAAAATCAGAAATTTATTTCTCATTTTGGATGAGCTTATTTATTACCTTCCATGATTTTAATTATTATATGAATAAAAATTTAGAAATATGGTGCCGCCTGTTAGTGCATAAAAGCGAGGTGTATATCTAGAGCTGGTGGGAAAAAGCACATGCATCAAAAACAAGGATTTTGTAATATCGAGGAAAGAAAATTTTGATGCTTTCAGGAGAACTTTTTTTTTAATTTCATTTTTTTGTTTTCGGAATACAAATTTAATTTTTATGGAGTTTGTTACATTTATGAACTAAATAAATAAAATATTTTCTTAATTTAAATTTTTTACCCCACTGCTATCCGTACAAATTTAATAAGTGTTCACAGTTTTTCTTTTTTTTAACATCTTAGAAGCTTAACTGACTTATGTGCCACAACAAAGATTATAAGTTTCTTAAATCAAATATGTTATAAAAAAAAATTGGAATTTTTGACTTATGTGCTTTTTTCCAAAACCTCTAGATATATTGCTTAAGAAAGTTGTTTTGATTTCTGTGCAGAACAAAAACAAACCCATATATCATTTCTATCACAGTCATTTCTGACACAAGAAAATGAATATGCATTAAAATTCCATTTATAACATTAAACAGTTCTGTCATCCATTAAAAATCTTAATAGACATTCCTGAGGACTTATTCCAAATAAAAGTTTATAGAAATTATATATATATTTTTTTTAATCTGAAATTCGACAATTATCATATATTCAGCCACATAACAAAAACCCTCAGAACAAATTCTAATTACACTGTGCGAATAACTAAGATATTACTCAAGCACTAAACTTCGCCTTTAGTTCATCACAGGGAAAACTGGATACATATATTTAAAAAAAAAAAACAGCTCTTATATTATATAACAGGAAGAACTACAGAATGTAAACATACATATATAATATATATTCCAAAATCACAAGAATCCACCAGAAAGGGGCATCCCCCAAAACAAAAAAGACACCCCCATTGCAGATAACAGCATCCATGAAGCGGGTTCACATTTATTATGCACCCAACAGCATGGAATAACTGTTATTCTATGCTGATGAGAGCAAAAGGGTGAAACTGATCCATGTATACTGTTATCTGCAATGGGAGTGTTTTCCATATTTTGGGGAATGCACTCTTTCTGGCAGGTTCTTATGACTTGATATCTTTGCAGTTTTGTGTAATCCGAGTTAACTAGTATATGAATTTTATGCTGGCTACATGGAAAGACTAAAATTGTCAGTTCACATAGAAGTTTGCAAAATTGCAGCAAATAGAAAGTTTTCTTGTTGCCATTATGGTTAAGGATTATTCCCTGCTGATCACAAGTGGCACCAGGCTTTCACAACTGGGGGTGCTATGTATGGAACATAGGATCATACTTTTCTGGCATGTAGCCCAAAACAACTTTTTTGGGGGGGAGGGGGGGGGGAATGGTCCAGTACGCTCACAGCTATGTTCCTGTCATAAATTATATCATTTTGGTATTATGCTAAAAATCATCAATAAAGAAAAAGGACTATTATGTAAAAAATTTTAAGTAAAAAGGAGTGTTTAAGCAATTTGTAATGAGGGTGCTTAAGCACCCCTAGCGTCTGCGGTGGCACCACCTATGATGCTGATGAGTGCATAAGTGTGAAACCAGTTCATAGATACTGTTATCTGCAATGGAAGTGCCTATATGTGTATATATATATATAGTATTTGAGGATAGTTTTCAAATTTGATAATTCTGAAGTATTTTGTGGTGAAAGGGGAAAATGCAAATCTAATCCTTTCATTGTTGCACATATATTCACAAGATACTTATTTTGTCATCCATGAATGAAATAAGTAATGCTCAAATTAGGGATGGTCAAGCTTAGTGCATTGATATGGTGATATTAAGATCATCAATATTCTGACCAAGATATTTCAATTTCCTTTATCTTGCATGTTACAAGGATTAAATCAGAAATGAATTAAAATTTTTATTCTACCAATCTATGTGAAAATTGTATTAGGATAACTCAAGAGCACAATGATTATAGCATGCTTAGATTACAGTTTTATAGAAAATCTTTGTATAACTACAGCATAAAGATAAAAATACGGGGTCAACCAGTTTTGAAGGCAAAAAATAATCTTATTCACCAGAACAAGCAAGATGTGCAACTTCACTTAGTTAGTTGGGCATCTGCGGTAGAACTGCACATGTAGCTAAAGGTAAGAGAAAAGTTGCCATGACAGCAAAGAGAAATGAAAAGAGGTAAAACCCAAAAGTCAGTGTACCAGTGAAAGAATATTACGAATACACAGTACAAATGTTGGAAAAAAAGACAGAATAGCAAAAAACAAATAATGAGTGTAAAGAAGCACCAAAGCGGTATGAGAACAGTGAACAAAACAATTAGAAACAACTGAATAGTGAGCACATCTACTGAAATGATAATGGAAATAACATGAGATATTAAACTAACTATAGAAAATGCAACCACAAAACATAAATAGGAAATAACATGAGATATTTAAACCAACTATAGAAAACGCGACCAAGAAAAATAAGTGGGATATAACATGAGATAGTTAAACCAACTATAGAAAATGCAACCAAGTAACATAAGTAAGAAATAACCTGAGATATTTATACCAACTATAGAAAATGCAGCCAAAAATGTAACTAGAAAATGACATGAGATATTTAAACCAGCTATAGAAAACATAACCAAGAAACGTAAATAGAAAATAACAGAAAAAGTTGTTATAAAACACTAACTTAATTCTTTTTACATATGACTCTTGATCACCATCATCTATAACCTTCTTAATCCTCTTCCTAGGACTTGCACCATCATGATCAGTATCACTTTCAGCTTCACCATCTAACTTCTTAGGAGATTTTGTGAATCGCTTCTTTTTCGATTTTGTTGCTGCAATTCATAAAAAAAAATCTTTTTCAATATTACAACTCCAAATTCTTAATAGCTAGTTAACAAATTCGTGTGTGATATGCTTGAAAGAATTCAATAAGTTTTCTGAATCTTTTGAAAGATTTTTGAAAAAATTTCCAGATGAGCTAAAATTTTACTTTGTCACACAAATTTGAATCCCATTTAGCATTTTAAACCCCAAATTTTATTTTTGAAATTATTTTTAATAACCCCATTTTCCTAAATATAACATGACCTCAAAATTAACATAGCTCATTAATTTTTCATTAAAGAATTTAAAAACGAAAAAATGAAACGACTATTTATAAAATATAAATATTTTTTAAAAAATTTACATGAAATTTTTCAAATAGTTATTCTGTTTACTCAGAATCACTTAACCTTTCATAATGCATGCCAAGTATTATCACATGAATACTTGTGCTTAGTCATTTTTCAACACATAAAGACCACATTTTCTATTTTATTTATATTTCTATTTAATGCAAGACATTTTTATTTAGTTTCCTTGATTATTTATAAGTTTAGTGGACATATTTTCAATATAATTATCTTAAAAGGTAATTATAATGAAATAGAATAAATATTCTAAGTATATAAAACATGAAACACGCGAGTTACAATAGAACAAAAAACTACTTCCAAGACAAACATTTTATAACTTGAATGCTATAACAAATAGAATCGATATATTAATGCTAATATGAAACAAATACTAATGCAATCTATTATCTAACGCTCCAAAAGTTTACAGCAAATTTGTTTCAACATTTACAAACATAGATTTTTTCTTTTTTTGGTCTACCCTGTTTTCTGAGTTTGCAGAT
Organism: Amaurobius ferox; assembly: GCA_951213105.1. NCBI lineage: Eukaryota > Metazoa > Arthropoda > Arachnida > Araneae > Amaurobiidae > Amaurobius > Amaurobius ferox. The sequence goes on from OX578151.1 coordinate 18,952,935, forward strand.
ACATTTGTTTTGGCAATTGTGCACAGATCCCAATATAGTAGCACCCCCTAGTGTTATGGCAATGGGGAAATAAAACTATGAAAATAGAAAATAAACAAGAAAATATGAACATGAGAAGCAAACAAGAAAAAAATAAAATGTAGAGAACACAAACTCAAAGAAACAAAAAATGAGACGTGATTTGTCAATGATTCCATATTTCTCAAGGTTTTCCTATGAATTAATAAAAGTAATTTTTTGTTACTTTGAGTTTGTATTTGCATTTTATTTTTTCTTGTTTGCTTCTCATGCTCGTATTTTCTTGGATTTTTTTCTATTTTTTTACTTCCTTTTAGTTACATTACGAGGTGCTATTATATTGGGATATGTAGTTTGGCCCTCATAGTCTTACAATTATTTTGGCATTCGGATCTAGACTTATTGCACTGAAGAAAAAAATCCAAATAATTTCTGAAATGTACATATGCTTATTTATCTTTATTTGTGCTGCATTTTGCATTGTGGACCAGTTCAGTAAGTCTAAACTGCCTTAATTTTAACCAGTAAAGTGGCAGAAACTGAATTGCACTTGTTTGAAATATATGTACATAAACCAAAGATATAAAGGGAATGAACAATTTTCCTGACTTATTATTTACTGCACAGAAAATTATTCACATCGATTTTTCACTTGATTTCTTTTTCTCCCAATTTCCCATGAAATTCTATACCAATGAATATGAGAAGTGAAAAGAATTGGTTTAGGTTACACATAAAATGGGGAAATATAAAATTAGGGTTTCATTGTAAGGCTTAATTGTGGTTATCGAGGGCCCTGCAAAGGAATCAAAATGGGAGCCCTCATAACATTGAATTCTAGTGACGCGGTAAAAATGTGTCTAAGGATAATGTTACACTGATATTACCAAGTGTTTAAACACTAACATTTATGGAAAATTTCTTTTCATGTGCTATGTACTATTAGCCAGTCGCGGCCATTAAGGGGCGTCGCAGGTACGCGCGACACCATTGAGTAAACATCTCAAATTATTTTTGTAGTTATACAGATTTATTACAATTTCTATTGAAAAAATCTGAATTTTTGTTCAATTAAACCGAGAATTATTAAAAATAAGTTATGAAATATGTTACTAGATGGCATCACTACAGCTTTCTTCAAAAAAGGAGACTCGCGAAAGCTGTAATGCGTAGAATTTTCAACAAATAAGGGGAAAATTCAGGTATATTTGATAAAGCCGCGTCCCTAACATTGGCATCTCGAGAGTGAACGAACGGTATAGGAACAATATTAGAAATTTGGCGTGACAAAAAAACCAGACATTGCAGATTTACTAGCAGATTGTGTCGCGGGTCTTTGAGCGCCCTTAGCCAAAAAGAAATAGAAGAGTAGAAAAACATGAAGAGGGACCTCTCAAATTGGCTCAGTTTCGCTAATTTGGCTTCAATTTTCTACATTTAAGAATGTGTTTGTTCTGATTCACGTCTTTGTTATAAATTTGGAAGTTTGAATAAATGAGTGGATTAAGTGTACGTGTGTGGTGATGGGAAGGGGGGGGGGGGTTATGATATTTTAGGGGTTGCTGGCCATCGTGAACAAAATATATTGTTTAGGACACACACTTTGAGGGATCACTTGACCCACCCAGCTGTCTTACTTATTGAAGTGGTTTCGCATTTCGTCATTTCTGATGTAGTGTGGCTCTGTCCTATGGGAAGAGGGTTATTTCTGATTTGGTGCAGATCTGTGCTCTGGTTGATCTGCTGGTGACGAATTCCAATATGTTTAACTCCAAATTAATTCTTTAAATGTCTGGAGTTTCCTATTTTTAGCATACCCGTAATCGATAGGCTATTTTTAGTGACGCTTCAGAAATATGTTGTTTCGGATATTTAGTTTGAGGGGTTACTTGATCTACCCAGCTGTCTTACTTTTTCAGCTATTTAACATTAAAAAATACCTAAAAATTAAAGAAATTTTAAATATTTAGTAAAAAACTTTAATATTAAATTTTCATTGTGTTTCTTTTATCTGCGTCGTTTCCCTCGAAGTTTTGACCCCGAGCTGGCAACTATATTGCTTAGATACTCCCTGGGCGAAAAATTTTGCTTGAAGTAGCCCCCAAATTTCTTATCTCGGCTTCTAATTTAGCGATTTTGATTTTAATGATGGTTATAGTCTCTGAACCTCTGTTCGTGTCATCTGAATATACATATTTTGTGTCAGTCCCCTGAGCGTAACTTTTAGTTTAACTAGCCCCATAATTATACATTTTTAGCGAGCATTTTTCCTAATTGAGCGAATTTAATTTTGCTAATGGCTATAGTTTCTGCACTATTTGTACATATCATCTGGTTATGCATCTTTGTTGTGACAGCTCTCTGAGGATACCTTTTACTTCAATTAGCCCCCCTTCCCAAATTTCCTATCTCACCCCCTAATTGAACGATTTTGCTTATGCTGATGGTTGTATCTACACCATCCGTACGTCTCAGTTTGATACATACATTTGATGGATGACTCCCCAACAATTCTTGAGGGAGGAGAAGGCATGAAAAATGCACAAAAGAGAAAAATTAAATATGAAGAGTAACCCACGAATTTGTATGGGCGGCCCTGATCTAACCACTACGCATTATATACAATATAATGAAAACTCCGCTCCATGCAATAATGATACGCCGACATATTTAATTCGCGTAGCGGATTTACTCCCAATGCAGGTCATACAATAGCTATTGGCTATGTATCTGACCATGGCTGCCCATAAGGAGGGTAGACACCACTCAAGTGATGGGGCCCCCAATAATTTTTTGAGGGGGGAGAAGACATGAAGAATGCACAAAAGAGGAAAACGAAATATGAAGGGTAACCCAGAAATTTGTATGAGCGGTCCTGTCCTGACTACTATGCAGACGGATGCAATACGTGTTATATATAATATAATGATAACTCTGCTCCATGCAATAACGATTCGACATATTTAATTCGCATAGCAGATTTACAAAATTAAATGCTTTCTTTTAACGAGTGTATGTAATCCACATGCAATAACGATATATACCTTGTGCAGATGCGTGCAAATCGCGTGACATTGTGTTATGAACACGCGCACTATGCGGGCTTATGGATTAACAGATTAGCCCGTTGCACGACATCCGCATAGCAGATTTGAAACACAAAATAACCCCCCTCATATTAGCGGACTCGTCTTTGACCCGCTCCGCGGACGCATGCAATAATAATAATAATCAAGCTCATTTAATAATGATGCGCCAGCTTTAGGGACGTATGCAGTAGTTGTCGTTCGCGTATTCGCCCGCTATGCGAGTTTACGGCTAAAGATACGGGTGCTGCACAGACACATGAACGTACGTTGCTTGCACTATTAATAACTCTACTCCATGGAATAATGATTAACTTAGCAGCTAAACATTTGCTAATCCATAGTTCAAAACTGTATACAGTGATTTTATGGAGCTTTCTGGAATTTTATTTAGTTATTTGAATCAGGGTTTGTTTTGTTTTTTTAATCAATATATAACAACAAACAATGAACAAATATTTTCATGGTTTAAATATATCTTATCTCTTAAAATCATCAAACCTCATTGACTAATGAAAAAATACTAAAAATCAAAATTTAATATTCTCCTTTTTAAATTTAATGAACTCTACATTTATATAAATTCAATAATTGTAATTGCTAATAAACCCAATTGCTCAAGACTAAAATTGCATTTGATTGAATAAATGCTATTTTTACAATGATAAATTTGTTCTCAACAAAAGAAACATTTTCATACCTTAGTGATGGTGGCTCCAGTCCAATGAAGCCAAAATGGTTAGGAATGAATAACAGTTTGTAAAATAAAACTTCAGTAAAGTTCAATAAAGCTATTCGATTTTTTCAGATTCATTTATATTGTTTACAGGATTTCAAAGTGCTACAAATGACACTCTGTTTATAGCTAGCTTATAGCTAGTTAGTACTGTTTATAGCTAGTTAGTACTTTAGTTTTCAGAACGATTTTATCTGGATGCTTCAACCATAGACTTCAGGTTAAAATATAGAATTATTTTACGAACTTGTTTTTCAGTATATAAATTAAACTTCTCAGACCTGAAATCAACCTGACCTATAATCTATAAACTTGCCTGGTGGCACATAAATATGTACTTGAATATGTATATTTTAATTTCTTTTGTTCAAACCTAACCGATCATTACACATTTTTAGAATCTCCAAATTCATTTAATCCCCTAATTTTTTAAACAAAATAAGATTATCTCATACTTATGCACAAATATTTCACCAAGGAGTAAGTAACAGATTCAGCTGAAACAATAGTAACATTTTAAGTAAATTAAAGCTTTCCCACACATTGAAAAACCCAAGTTAAAATACTAAAATATCGAAATTTTAACCACTATACTTTGCAAACAAAGAGCTTATCCAAAATCCAATTATATACACTTGTAAAGATTTCAAGAGCTATATTCTTGTATAATTGTTTACCGGTTTAGTTTTTGAGATAGCATTACAAACTTGAAAAGTGGGCAATTTTCACTCTTCTTCAACTCAACAAAATGATTACTCGAAAACTATAAGCACATTTTTAAAATATAAATATAGATTTAGCAACTAAATTTCCTAATACATATTTTTATTCCTTACTATTTATATCTGTCTCTTATGGTTTCAAAGATATTTCGAGTGAAAATAAGCAAAATGAAAAAAAATACTTGCTCGGACAGATACTTTTTTAAATTTTTCAAAAAACAAGTTCAAAATATTAAAAAATTGAAATTAATTTTATATATTCACAATCTTGACCCTATTTCCTACAAAACAAGAAAATATATTTACATTTTTGTCTATTAGATTTGAAGGTATATGCGACAAAAGTTTTTAATTTTTTTGCAATGCTCTGATTTTCGTCATAAAAATCCCAAGCATAAATGTTATTCAAACATAAAAAATGTGTGCCCTTTTTTTCTAAGTGCCCTTTTTCTGGTAACAGCACCCTGCCCTTTTTTAATCCTGGGGGAAACTCTGTGGTAGTGAGTAACGGACTAAAAGACATTGCCAAAATTTCAAATCAAATTTTTTACTTAAATAAATTATACTTACTTTAAAGTGAATTATATAGCTTAATACATAAACTGAACTCTAGATGTATATAAACTATTGTTTATACTGAACACTAAAAGTAATTACGTCATAAATATATTTAATTTCTATCATTTCACCCAAAAAACTTATTTTGAAATACATTTCTATTCATTTTTACTCCATTTACTCATCCATTTGTCTTTTCTATTTAATATGTTTACATTAAAAATATTTTGGACATTTGTTACATATAATTTTTAAAATGCTATTAAATAAAAATATGATTTATTGTAAAAATGGTTTTAATATAGTACATTTCAGAGGCCCCTAAAGGTGTGGAGCTCAGAGCAAATGCCCTGTGAACCCTCCTGGTAATCAGGCCCTGTTTTACTGCAGCAAAAAAATTACCTTTAGCAGCATTTACATCTTCCCATCCATCAGAAATATCTTGATCAGGCAAATACTCTCCATCAGAACCGCTAATGCTATCTTCTTCCATTCCAAAGTCACTCACCTCGGAATCACTTTTATAATTTTTAACCAAACTCCTGTTACAATTCTGTCTTTTAGAATATCCTTTAGCATACTTTGATCCTAACTTAACCTTAGGCTTTGCCTTCTTTCTCGGACTAGCCTTGACATCTGTAAAAGTTGTAAAGACAGATGGTTTTGTAGGTTCAGAAGCAGGTAGTGGTGGTGGTTTAGATGTGGCAGGTGGAACCTTTTTCTCAGGAGTCTTGGTGGCTTTTCTCTTGGCATGAGCTGCAGCTTCACCTACTAAAAATTTATCAAAATCTGTCAACTCATTTTCAGGGATAACAATTTGTCTCGCTGTTTTAGCACTCTGCTTCGCCATATTCGTTCCAAAGGGAGTCATTTCACCAAGGCGAATCAGTCGCTCCTCTTCAGTTTCATTAGATGCAAATGCTCTTTGTAAATGATACTTTGTCTCTTCATCCAGATCTTCGTCTAAATAAAGAAAGACAAATTAATTTTATATTTTAAATATTAAAACTTGTTGCAAAAATTTCACATCTGGGAATAAGCAAATAATTTGTGAAATGACTTTCTATGTACAATATTCAGCATTCCTTTAGGTGCCATTTCAATTTTTAAATGACCTAACATATACCACAACATGGCAAAACACAAACTCTTTGTTTAAAAATAAAATAATAAAAACCAACTTAACGTATTTAGAGAAGAAGCTTAATTCATTTAGCTGATAATTCAAGCATATTCAATAAATTGGTATACAAATTTAAATATTTTCTCTATTTAGTCAAATTTATTAGCCAAATCTGCAGGTTGAGACATTCTGTTTAAAAATAAAATCATGAAAACGGACAGAATAGATTTCAAAAACACGTTGAGTATAGATATAGTAGATTCAATAAGTGATCATAATTCACATTTGAATGTGTTCTTGATTTAAGAATAGTTTAGAACTTATCTGCAAGTTGAGACCTTTTGTCTTACATAATAAAAGATGTCAGTGTGTGTCGTATGTAGCGAAAAATCTAAGCTACTGACAGCCATGAAATTTATCACAGGGGTGGTTGAACCACTGAAAAGATGTACCTCTGCAAAATGTTTCTCAAATTTTAGTTTTTAGTTATTTTGTGTTGAAGTGCAATTTTAAGTAATTTTCACATGAATTAGTTCTTTAGCGATCAGAAATTTTTATCCCAGTAGGTCCTGAGCATCTGTTTACAAATTGTAGAGGTATGAAATGATTAAAAAAGTTTAATTGATTAAGCAACCAATTAACCAGATTTTTAATAGGTCGTTTGAAAAGCTTTTAAATTAAACACACGACTATATTGTCCTAAAAATTACTCAAATGTAAACATTATTAAAGTGAAAAAAACTATATTTTTATAAACAAATGCCTTAAAAAGTCCATTGATAGTTTAAAAAAAAATCAATTTTATATTATGCAAACCATTTCACCCATGCTTTTGTGCTTTTTGTGATTGACATAAAAATTACTCAAATGTAAACATTATTAAAGTGAAAAAAATTATATTTTTATAAACATAAATGCCTTAAAAAGTCCATTGATAGTTTTTTTTAAAAATCAATTTCATATTATGCAAACCATTTCACCCATGCTTTTGTGAATTCTCATTGGCTGGTGGTCACTAAATGTGACACCTGCACACATAATAAAAGTTTTGAATATCAAAATTTTTTTCAAATTTAACCATAAAAATGGAATAGTGCACATTGAAAGTTAAAGTTGTGCAAGTATTTGAAAAATCCTTTTACATCATCATCTCTAATTTACATTTTCAAAATTTTCAATTATTTTGTTGATCCAGAAGCTGAGACAGATAGAATGAGATCACAACAGAGATTCTAACTCAAGGGGAAATGCATAATCATTTTAAAAAATGATTTTTTTTTTTTTTTTTTAATCGTCACCCCCAATTCAAAGTTTTGGAATTTTAGATTTTTTTTCTATACTTTCTCGATACTGAGATGGATGAACCAAAACCAAAATTCTAACTACAGTGGAAGTACTCGATAATTTTGATACATCAATCCCTCACTCACTCAGACAGTTCGGTGTATATTATATAGATACATATCTTGGCATAAATTTCAAAGAACCAAAATTCAATTAACAAAAAAAATTTAAAAATTAATGAAAAATAAAAATAAAATTTGCGTGTATATTTTATTATGATGTTACACATTTTAGGAATTTATAATTTTTGTTAACTAGTTTTGTAAACAAGCAAACAAGTTTACATTTTTTAATTTTAAATTTGATCTAAATTTAATGACTTAAATTTTGTATTGGTGAATACTCGCTCTAATAATGTTAAAATAGCAAGACAAACATAAGATTAATTTTGCTAGTTAAGTAAAACAAGGGGACTGATTAAATAAATAAGGGGATTGATAAGACTTGCTTACCTTAATTCAATTTATATAATTAAAGAGTCGAACCTCGATATGTTGAATTTAAAGGGAGTAGAAAAAAATTCGAGATATCGAAAATTTGAAAATTTTTAAGGAATTCATAAAAGACTGTATACATACTAGTTCTATACTTTACACATTTAAAAAAAATCACTTACTTTATCTTGCCAACAGAGAATTGGGTATTACCCAAGAAAATGCTGACAACAAATAAAGTGAAGCTTGAAATGATTGGATACACATTTAATGTAATACTATGTACATACATACATTATTAAAATTTAATCTTGCATTTTTTTACTTTACAAAATTGTCATCTATGACAGTTTGGTTACAGCCTACTGAATCCTTCAAAATCTATCACATTTTCCAAATAAGCTAGGCGGATCCAAATGAGCTTAATTTTGTGGTGATAGTTTACTTTAAAACTCTGTATAATACCTTGGTCCAAAGGCTGTAACTTAGAAGTTGTGTTTGGTGGCATGAAATGAACTTTCACGGATTTTAATTTCAGCACTCTATTATGAGTTGTACAGTTGTCCGAGAACAATATTGCGATTTTCACGGGACATTTTTCTGTCTAGTTCCTTCAACCAATTAGTAAAAATTTCGGCAGTCATCCAAGCTTTATTGTTAGCAAAATAGCCATTGGAAAAAGTTTTCATTCCTGAAAAACATTGGGGTTTAGCAGATTTATCTATAATAAGAGGTTTGAGTCTTTCTGAATAATCCATATTAGTTCAAAACAGCACAGTTAATCTTTCTTTGTTCCTTTCCCGGTCATGACATGCTTCACCTTTAATGGCCATAATTTTATCAGGCATACACTTAAAAAATAGTCCTGTTTCATCTGCATTAAACACATTTTTTAGACCGTATTTTTCCAAATGAAAAGATGAAAATGGTAAGATGATCCAAATGGTAAGATGAAAAAATTCGAGATATCGAAAGTTTGATCAGAAAAATTTCAAGTTAAAGAGTTTATTTTACATTAGTTTTATACCGTGCGTGAAGGGAGATGAAAATATTTCGAGATATCGAAAATTTCAAGATACAGAGGTTCGACATATCGAGGTTCACCTGTATTATTATATATTCAATTAGTTTTGTGTTAAACATAATTAATATGAAACAAGAATCTCCAGAAAATTCCTAAAGAATGTAAAATTATGTATCATTCACATGCTATTTTGAAAACATTTTTACATTCATGAAAAAACTGAAACATTAAGATGTGAATTTTGTCTCATAACTCTCTAGTTTCCCCTACATTTATTTTGGGAATTTATATAACTGTTAATATTATTTATTTGTATTCTTAAAGGCTTATATGATGTCATATCTCCCATTTCTATTCATTTAAAGACTTTATTTTTTAATAAATTTACAGTTCTGTTGAGCTGGAAATTACGATAAGCCTTGCCTTTCATGCTATAAGTATGGGTGATTAAAATTTAGGGTGGGCCAGCCCAGTAGTTAGAGCACAGATATTGCACTCTAAGGACCAGAGTTCTTCAATTCCCAACTTTACCCAAACTGTGTCTGTGTTTACACAGAGTACGGACATGTTAAATATGTGAGTCTGAAAGCCCTTCTAAGAGGTTGGTGATAGGAAAGGAGCGTATGGTCCCTGTGAATGTCACCCCCACTGAATTCTGGTCAAAATTGTCTCTGGTGACATTGTCTCAGCCATTCAAACAGATACTGTACACCTTATGGGTTTGACGGACAGTCTGGGTTGAAAGAAAAAAATAATATGCCTTGCCTTTCACACTATCAGTATAGATTATTAAAATTTGACATAATTTAGTAATTTTAAGTGTGTACATGGTTAAAATAAAAAAATTAATAGATAATTTGCAGCATATTAAAACCATTTTGATTATTACCATCAACATTGTCCGGCAGCGAGATAGAAATGCCATCTAAATTTCCTGAAATGCAGGCAAGAAGAGTCTTCTGTTTTGCCTCAAGTTTTTTCAAGTGCTTGAGCTGAAATTAGACAAATATAATATAAATTTCACAAATATAAACAATACGTAACTATAAGAAAATTATGACTAATCTCAATTAAATTGGATATAAATTATTACATGGTATACTTTCAATGCAGAAAAAACAGCTAAACTAATTTCATTCTTATTAGGGTGCATTTGGAAATATCAGGTTGGACCAGCATATAAACTGCTAAATATATATATATTTAGCATTTCAACTAAAATCTTTAAAAGTATTTTAGCTTTTTCAGATTTCCTTTAGCTAAAATGCCAGCCTTAAACTTATTTTTAATATGAAATGAATAAACTGCAAGATAATACATTCGAACCCGCCTTAAATACAATTTCAGAGAACTGGAAAATTTTTCCATCTGGACCGAAAAGATTTCTGTTTCATGCAAGTCATTTCAGGAAAAGCAAAGTTTAAGGTTCAGCTGGAAATGCAGATAGCCCATATGTAACTGCTTGCCTATACATCAGATTAATACTATATTATACCATAATAGCTAATTATTTTAAATATGTATATACATACATTTTTGCATACTACAATCAGAGGAGTATTTAATATATACCCTTGTAAATTACAGTGTACCCCATGTTCTTAACTATTTACTTATTATCATACCTTAAAACCCATGAATTGAATTACAGACAAAATATTACTACTTACCATGAAACAAAACAATAAATTTAAAAACCCATGAAATGAACTTTTAAAATAATCCAACATGGATCCTTGGACATGTGTTACTAATGCTGAGACTTTCAGTTAAAATTGTCATTGATTAGTATTTCTAGCAATCAAAACCACCCTGATTAACTGAAAATTCTTTCAGCTTTTTCAGAAAAGTTTTGAAACAGCTTTCCAAAAATCATGATATAATTTAATAGAAAGTTGTGTAAAAAATGGTTCCCTTGGAAATAAAAGGTGAAAATAATTGGATAATTTTTCAATTCATTGTTCGTTGCAACAGGTGCTTTTATTAACAAAATATTTTAAACTAGCCGCCTTTGGCGACCAGCCTGTTCGCTACCCTTGAAAATTCTGACGGTGGCAAATTCTGATCGTTGCAAACTCGCTGGCGCGACCTACCAGAAAGGTGTAAGGTAACTGTTTGGACGGCCAGGAAGTGCCACCCAATTTAGACCGGAACTCAGTGGGGAAGGCATCCACAGGGACCGTACACTCCTTCCCCTACCACCAACCTCTCGGAAGGACTTACGGTCCCACATGTTTAACGTGATCGTACTCCACTGGGCTACTGCGCCTTCGCGACAATCTCCATAACTTTCTTTTTATTCACCCAATTTAGACCGGGACCCAGTGGGGGAGGCATCCACAGGGACCGTACCATCCTTCCCCTACCAACAACCTCTCGGAACGTCTTACGGACCCACATGTTTAATGTGATCGTACACCGCCTGAACACGGAGGCAGTTTAGGCACTGGCGGGAATCGAACCCGGGCCTACCGAGTGCATTTCCCGTGCGCTAACTTCCCGCGCGCTAATTTAAATTTTATAATGACCATATGCTAAGCTCTAATTCCATCATCCTCATTCCATCGTTCCATCATTTAAAATATCCATAAATTAAAACGTTCCATCAATCATCAATATCGTTCCACAAATACATAAATATAATAATTTCAAATACATCACCACAATTCAATCCACCATAATGCAATCATTTAAATTATTTAAAATATCCATTTAAAATATCCATAAATTAAAATATCCATTTAAAATATCATATAAATATAATCATTTCACCCGTTGTATACAACACATATCTTAATTCATTTAAAACCGGAAGGGCGGTGGTCTCCATGGAGACGGGGAGAAAATTCAACGGGTGAAAATGCGGTTCGCCGAGAAATTGGAAATCCTTAGGTCATTAAAATCGCGATCCTGTGAATATTTATAATTATTTCTTGACCAGAGTGGACTTCTAAGAATGCCAGATATTTGACCTTTCTAAAAATGTAAATTATTAGTCGAAATTCTGAGTACTTTTTACTATGCGAGAATTTAAAAACCAAAAATCGTTTTTTTGAGTCAAAAGTGACTTTTGCTTTAAAATCATAAAAAAATATTAGAATTTATCTCTGAGATTTGAAATTGATATATTTTTACTCGAAATTATCTGCTCTTTCCGATGGTGTGATTTGTTTTTTTCTACAATGTCTGGATCGAGGAGAAAAAGGGGCAAAAAGGTCAAAAAACGGTCGAAATCGCATAAAACATTAAATAACAAAAAAAATAATTAAAATTTTAAAAATCGGTTTTCACGTGTCCCCTTCCCACCCTCCCGGGTCTCCGATTGCCAAATTTCGTAGCTCTCCGACGCGCGGTCGCTGAACGTATAGTGTATAAGACAGACAGACGCACAGACAGACATTGCCTTTTATTATATAGATCTGCCATATGTTTCCACGTTGTACAGGTTCTGTTTCACACAGGGAAAAATAACAAATTTCCTATATTTTTGGACAAGGCTAAAAATATTTTCCACTTATTAAAGTATTCTATTTTCTACAGGTTCTGCTCCTAATAGGTTTGATTGCAATAGTAATAATAAATCAAAAGAATCACATTGAATCAACCAAACTTTTTCTGCAATTCCTTTGAGCAAAGATTGTCATTTATTGCATTTTCTACATATTTTTGATTAACCAATTTTCCTTTTTAATGGTATTTTAAATACAATTTGTAGCAAAATTTCAATTGCAATAATTGTATAAATGTAGTGAATTCATTCCAATCACATTCACCCTCTCACTATTTTTAAGAAATCAATTAAAAGAAATCGCAAGTTGAAAATAATAAGCATAAATTTTTCACGTTTTTTATGGATAATTTAAATTACTTTTGCTGGAAATGCACACATTGTCAGGAATCCTAGTGATTAACATAACTGTGGTTGGTTTAAGGTTCAAAATGGCATTTGCTTTTTATCTAAAATAGTAGAAAATATTTTAGCTAAATGAAATTTCGTTCAACAAAATGCTAAAAAGGCTAACACAGTTTAAACCCTGGGCTGATTCAAATAGTGGCTAGACTGCATGTGGCTTACAACACCAGATTTTGTGGTATGTGAAGGCAAAAATAATGAAGAAAAAATAAGTAAACTCAGAAATAAACAATTGCAGGAACTGTATGGTTCATAACCTTTCAATACTAGAGGGAAACTGGAAGAATAAATACTCTGTTACTCAAAGGCATAAAAAGGATTAATTAAGATATCAATCAGTTTTAAAAGCAAGAGCCGTTTTTGTCGACAAATCAGACAAAAGAACCAGTACTAATGACAGTGTGAGTACACTTCCCTTACATTACAAAAATTATCAAGCTATAGGCAGGATGACTACACTTTCCTAAAAAAAAAATGTCAAGCACTTTTCAAGGACTTTCAAATTCCATGCAATTATTTTTCAAGGGCATCATTTCTTCCATATTATGAAGTTGTATGCCTTTCTGGGAGGAAAAGTCATAACAAACTAACATTATTGTTTAATATTGAAGCCGTTGAGGAAATTTTGGGGAAAAAACAATGTTGTTTAGAAAAATTTCAGCGACAGCGTAACTGCCAGGGAAATTTCCAGAGAAAGTAAAACTTCTCAGAAAAAATATAATGCTGTGAATCTGCAAATACTTTCAACCCTGCCTTTTTCAAGCACTTTCAAGGACTTAAAGAAAAAAATGGGAATTTTCAAGGCCTTGAAAATGTTTAATCTAAAATTAAAGTATGTTCCCAATTTTCAAGCACTTGTATGCACCCTGTAATGATGACATGCATGTGTATATCCTATTGAAACAGACAGGTAAAAAACAAGCGCAAGTAGGAGCTCTTGGTTGCATAACATTGAGACAAAGTACAACAAATACATAGGTTAACATCCCTGCTTTGGAGGAGTCAGACTGTCCTCAAAACCATCACTGATTTTAATTGCAATTTATGAATGAACACATTTTTCTTTTATTCATATGTAGTGTTAGTATTTGTAGCAATGCTATTATTTACAAAAGCGTAAGTCTTAATAACATTAATCCATTAGAGACTGACATTGCGTTTTCGCAACATTAATTTAAATATTTGTAAATTATTTTCTAAGTTGTGTTCTAAAATAATATTTTTGTATGTTGTGGAAAAAGCTTCAGTGTTTTTGGAAAAAAATAGATTTTTGTCTCATATTGTAAATATTTAGAGAAATTAATAACTGTATTGCAAAATTTTATTTGTTGACTTTGAGTTGCTCTCACATATGGCAGAACATGTCCTGTTGAATTATGAAGCAATTCTTATTTTCTGCAGAAATTAGTTTACGAAATGATGTCAAATGGTAAGGACATTCTTTTGTTTTTATTATTGTAGATAACAGTTATTTGAAATGTTGCAAAAACGCAACGTCAGTACGTAACAGTGTATGAATGAACATAAACTGATATTTTATTTGCAATTGGATTTGCTTTTCAGATAAGTCTAGATCTCGAAAATAACAATTTCTAACGTTGAATGAAGCCGTGGACTACCTGCAAAAATTAGATGATGATGATTCAGATTTTCATCAGATGAAAATTGTGAAGATAAAACTGATTTAGTTATAATCCCACTGGACCCCGATGTTTTGAAAGATGAAGAATGCATTGATGACAACATATTAGAAGATAAATTGCCAATACCAAAAGACATAACAGTTGAGGTTGAAATTTTTTCATCTATAAAACATATTAAAACATCCAACTCATCTAAGAAAAAGAAAGGAGAAATTTCTTGGTCAAAGTATTCGCCTACATATGCGATGGTGCCTGATGACAAGGAATCTACAAAAATCTGATGTGGTCAGCACATGACTTTCCCTGCAAACTTATATCCACGTTCTATTTATTTCTATTAAATGTAATTCACTTTTAATTCAATTTTCGTTCTCATTCGGTAACCGGGCTTATTTTCAAAGGTGGCGTAGGGAAAGTACGAAAAACTAAAATATCTCGAGAACGGCTAGTCCTAGTGTAATGGGGTTGGTCTTATTCTTTTCGTCGTTAAACATTACGTATTAAACGGGCATTTAATGGATATATCTCAGTATACCAAGTTCTTTAGTTTAGATTTTGAAGATTTTTGCGGGCCGTTTTGCAAAAAAAGGCAGGTTATTTTTTTCCGAATAGTACCAAAATCTAATCAGCACCAGAGTGACCTATACGTGAGTCATCTACCGAATTTTGTGAAATTCGGTTCATTAGTTTTTCAGCTAGAGTGGATACAAGCTTTTGCGGGCCATTTCGCAAAAAAAGGCGGGTTCTTTTATTCCGAATCGTACCCAAAACTAATCAGCCCTAGCCCCGCCCACAAGTGACTTACCTACCAAATTTTGTGAAATTCGGTCGATTAGTTTTTTAGTTACAGTGGATACAAAATCTGCACAGACAGACAGACAGACACACAGACAGACACACAGACAGACAGACAGACAGACAGACAGACACACAGACACACGCACAGACGTCACGCTAAAAATGGTTTTTTCGTATTCTAGAGGTCTTGAAACGTGTAGATCCGTCGAAAACTCGAGTTGTGATTTTCGGCATGATTCCAATACTTTCCCTATACATTACCATGTATTGCAGGGAAAGTAAAAAAGGCAAAGAAAGATTTAATTATGGAAAAAATGCACAATCTCGAGCCCATGAATGTATTTTTAAAGAATCTCTTGGAGCATATCTCTCAAGAATCTGAAATATATGCACATCAGAATAACATTCAAAATTTTTCTCTGTTCCAATGTTGACGTGCTTTGTATACTTTCTCCTTTACACTGGATATGTATGTCTTCCTCAAGAAAAAGTACACTGGTCAATTCCTGACAATGTCAGTTGCCCAATAGTATACGCAACAATGTCGCGTGCGATATATACTAGTATAAAGCAGAATCTTCATATGGCAGATAACAATGCTTTGGATAAAACCGATAAATTGGCAAAGGTTCGGCCATATATAAATATCTTAAATACCAATTTATGACATATGATGTTTTTTCAACACATCTTTATATCGATGAAAAATGACACCATACTATGGTCGACATTTTTGTAAAATATTTATGAAGGGAAAGTCTGTTCATTCCGGGTAAAGTTTAGTGCTTATGTTCATCAGAAGGCTACTTGTATAATTTTGATATTTACACAGGCAAATTCGCAAAAAAATTGGCAGATCTTGGTCTTGGCGGAGATGTTGTTGTTGTTGAGACCCAGAACGTCCGACCTACCAGAAAGGTGTAAGGTAACTGTATGGACGGCCGGGAAGTGCCACCCAATTTAGACCGGAACCCAGTGGGGGAGGCATCCACAGGGACCGTACCCTCCTTCCCCTACCACCAACCTCTCGGAAGGACTTACGGACCCACATGTTTAACGTCATCGTACTCCGCATGAACACGGCGGCATTTGTGGCAGTGTGCAAATCTAGCGCGCAAACCACGGGGATACCGCACCCGAGATGGCCAACAGCACGCGGCGTTCCGAGGTGGTCACCCACCAAGTACTAACCGCGCCCGATGCTGCTTCACTTCGGTGATCTAACGAGAACCGGTGTTTTCAGCACGGTACGGCCGTTGGCCCGGCGGAGATGTTGTAACACGCCTTTTAAGTTTGGTGGAAATTCCAACAAATCACTATGTATATTTTGATAATTTTTTACATCTCACTTTTTGTTGACAGAATTGAATAGGGCAGGATTCTATGCTACAGGCACAATTCGCGATAACAGGTTAGGAAAATGCCCCATAATACCGGTGAATAAAATGAAAAAGGAGAAACATGGAACATTTGAATCCGCCTTCGATAAGAAACACAACATTGCAGTAGTTCGTTGGAATGATAATTCTGTCGTCTCAATGGCTACTAACTGGGATACAATTGAACCAGCAATGACCAAAAGGTACTCAAGAAAAGAGAAAAATCTATATCCATAAAGCAATCCAAACTCATCGGAAATTACAACAAATATATGGGTGACGTGGACCTACTTGATAATTTTATAGCTATGTATAGAGTGCAAATAAAGGTGCAAGAAATGATGGTGGCCGATTTTCACAAACTTTATTGACGTCGCTAAAGCAAATTCATGGAAACTCTATAACATTGCTATAGAGCCAAAAATTTATCTTTTAGATTTTCGACGAAGTGTTGCTTTGTCATTACTGAAAACAAAAGATGAAGCTTCTCAAGATATGCAACCTTCATCTTCATTCACACAATTGGTGGGCCATCTGTATTTCAGAATTTAGCTTTCAACGAAACTAGAAAAGATCCCGCAAATCATATTATTGAAATAAATCAGACAAACAAAAGAAAAAGATGCAAACATTGTAGCAGTTAGACAGTAACTGTTTGTAAAAAATGTAATGTGCCTCCGCATAGTAAATGCTTCAAAGATTTTCATGTATTCACAAAGTAATCGCATTGTACTGACATTGCGTTTTCGCAACGTTTTGTATTTCATTAACCAATAAATATTTTTTTTCATCAGACACTTTTTTTTCTTAATTAGTCACTAATATATGTAAAAACTTACTTTAATTCATTTTCGTCCAGTGAAAGGTAGTGTGGTCCTTAATGGGTTAACATTTTTTTATTGAATTTTAACCCTGTTACCATTGTACCCATTAATTTTTATTGAAACTGACTATAATCTTGACATATTTGTGATTTTTAAGTAACACAAATCAATATAAATCAATGATTTTAATAAATATGTAAGCGGCCCTTGATTAGCCTTGTCTAGGAACCATGCCTCTTCTGCCAACACCAAAACCATTCTTCACTTGATAAAAATTTGTAATCTATATCATTTCTTAATTTTTTGGCTATAGCTTTAATTACCAGATCAGATAATGGTGTTCATACTGTGCCCCATTCCGAAAACCACATAAATAAAGCTTTGTAAATTTTTTCTTCACTTCTAAGCTGCAACAGCTTCCTTTCTAAACCACTGGTTTCACCAATAGGAGCTTTGTTTTCGCTTTCATCCATCCACAAACAGCTGAAGATCCAACACCCCAGTCATTTGCTACAACAGCTAACTTAATACATTTCTTTACCTTTTAAACTGCTTCTAATCTCTTGTTTACTGAAATAATTATATGTTTATCAGCTATATTGCTCTATCAATTTACAGAAACAAATGAGCAAGATGAAGGTGCAAGAGCATGAATGTTGTGTTAAACTTCCTCTTCCCCCAACCCATTTGGACAGGACCATTATCCAGTTGGTTTAAGTAGCCAATCACCAAAGCAATGTTCAGTATAATCTCAACCTCATAGTACCATACCACCATAAATGTTCAATAATTCCGACGCTTTCTCCCAATGCTTTATCTTATGTCAGCTTATATGCCCTTAAGGGTGAGCGTCAGTAAATTTTCTGCCCTATCCGCGCTTTGTTAACTTTCGCGGCACACATATTTCGCCGAAATTCTGCTCAAACAGTTGCGAAATATTTTCTGAAAGATAAAATGCAATGCTTAGATTATATTAAAACTAAATTTAATGCCCCAAAAAACATAGAATATATTTTTTATTTTAATCCAAAATATTTTTGGTGCTGCCATCTGTTGTCGTAATTTAATTGATACCGATTATTTTTATTTTTTAATGAACATTTTAAAATATCTATTCCTTCTAATACAGTGTTAAATACAACAACAGATCATATATAATAATTCCACAATCACGGAAAGGTAATTTATTCTATAAATTTGATAAGGGATGTGAATGTACATCACTGAGGACTGCAGTTTTGTCTTCAAGTTCCTTTGTCTTGAAGTCCAAGTTCAATTACATTTCCGTGATTATGGCATTATATATGATCTGTTGTTGTATTTAATAGCGTATTAGAAGGAATAGACATTTAAAGATATTCATTAAAAAATAAAAATAGTCGGTATGAATTAAATTACGACAACAGATGGCAGCACCAAAAATATTTTAAATTAAAATAAAACATATATTCTATGTTTTATTGGGTATTAAATTTAGTTTTAATATAATCTAAGCATAGCATTTTATCTGTAAGAAAATATTTCGCAACTGTTTGAGCAGAATTTCAGCGAAATATGTGTGCCGCGAAAGTTAAAGCGCGGATAGGGCAGAAAATTTACTGACGCTCACCCTTAAGTGATTGACAACCAGAAATCACCATAAAAAAATTTTTGAAGGGTAATTTTACCTAAAATATGAAGTAGGGAATTTTATTATTTTTTTTTAAATAATGGTAATAGTATAATATATATTCCCATATTTTTCCAGACATTACAATACTTATTTTTAAAAATATTAAAAATTTGTCTACAGATGTTTTTCTGCTTTTATAGAGTGCTCTGTTTCTTTTATTTTTAAGAACACTCACTTGTTTTGTGTCTAAAACCAGTTGATATTCTTATATTTTTTTTTTGCTATATTTATCAATAAAATACATTTATACTGTCTGCAAAAGTAGTAAGAATTAATTTTATTAAAGAACAATAAGACTGCATATGCATTATTTATTAACAAGAAAGTGTTAGTAAGAATTAATTTTATTAAAGAACAATAAGACTGCATATGCATTATTTATTAGCAAGAAAGTGTTGTTATAATATAGTATATAACCAAGAAATAGCATATGGTAGGGGTGAAAATGAAGAAAATTATATGTACAGCAATTAACATATAAGAAAAGAAAAAGTGTACATTTTATTGATACAAATATATTAATTACTTTTACGAACACTTATAAAATTCCAAAGAATAAATAGGTGCATACTACATACATAACATAATTGCACATTTTGGTAATCTACTGGCAACACATGTTCATAAAAATGCAATACAGTGCAGTTCATAAAAATCTGCATATATTCATAACTGAAAATAAGAATAAAAACATTTCAAATCCCTGACAAATTAAAAAATACAGTATTATGCAGAAATACCTTGTTTTCTTGGTCTTTTTTTATAGCAGCAACTTGCTTCTTAGCAAGATTTGTCATAACACTTGAATCTTTAGGTGCCATAGCTAGAGCTTTCTCAATATGATTTAATCTTTTCTTCACAGATCTGTAACATATATTGAATTCTATGTTACTTATTTATACAATTTTAAAATATATTACTAAATAATCTAATGTGCCCAGCACATGTCCTTTACAAATGCAAAAATTTCAATATTCTGGAATAACAAAATTACATTTCTTATGGCTCAATCTTACTGAAAATAAATAGTATTAACAAGGTTCCCACAGTTTTTCATAAATAAAAATCAAGCATTTTTCATAAACTTGTATCTCATTTGTTTTTGTTACAATTATGCAACAAAAGAATTAAAAAAGATTTTAGATATGCAATTAAAAAAAAAAATAATAATAACAAGTACTAAATTAGTTCTATGGAAAAGCAAAAGAAAAATTAGCGAAAGTGACAGTAGCCAAACTACTTGGATGATCGAAGCCTGAAATAAAACTGCATGAAAAAACTAAAATTTTTTGATAGAATAAAAATCAAAGCCTTTCAAAGATCTATTGTCAAATTCCAACACATTCAAGGGCCCTTAAAACCCAAATCAAGAACTTGCAAGGGCTGTAAAAAATCCTCTTACAGTCATTACTGATTAGTATAATAAACATATCAAATTTTGCGGAAATCAATTGATTTTTTCACGAGATATTTTCTGCAGCTGAAGTAAAATTTAAATTATTTCATTTATTTTTTAAATATTTTTGTTACAATATACCTGGAGCTAAATCTCTCTTAGTTTTTTTTTACTGTTCTACAAAACTCTAAACCTTAAATAGTAATTATTAAATAGGATTTTTTAAATAAAAACTGCAATTTATTGTAGAATTTTAAGAAAAACATAAGTGCTGTAGGAGCAGCAGAAAACACATTATAAGACTGAAATTTCAGAAAAATAAATGACACAGAAGCATGAAAAATGCTTTATGTATACATGCAGTGATAATAAGTATATTCAAACAAATATAATATGTGTAACAAATTTGTACGCCAACTGCATGCTGAAGGCACAAATACTTGTCAATTTATTTATGGTTCAATGGTAATGCTGACTTAGGCTAAACTGGTAAATGATATTTATTAACTGAAATGAGGTACTATACAGCTTTTTTTTATTTTTCAGATTTCAAAACTTAATTTTCAATACATTTGCAAACTTTTCTTTATAAAACTGTCGGTTGAATCCATAGTACACCTTTTATCGATCAATTATGCTTTTTTCACTATTTTGATCATATCTAACCTTCTAATCATGTTAGAGCTTAACTTTTACTTAGCGAATGCACAATCTGCTCACATACTTTGGACACCTGATGAAGAAGAAACCTGCTTAGTGCGAAATCAGTGTTTTAGGGCATATTACACTAAAGATTCAATTCTTCAATAACAGCCAGTCAGCTTTTAAAAATGTAAATGAATTAATTAAATTATTCCCTACTTTTCTAATATCAAATGCAGTTTTGACTTATTAAAATGCAAATTTGTCAATGAATTGAACTTTCATCTCCAAACGAAGTATATCAGTAAAAACACAATACAAATAAATTAGTGAAATTATGTTTTTCCTCTCTTTAGATTCCAAATTTCAGTCACAAGTAATTAGTGATATACCAAAATTAGCATTGTTACCAAGTGGACGGTCTGGAAGGCCATGTGTTCATTGTAACAAGTTTGGTCAACAATACTACATGTTACCAGCAAAGTGTGAAATTAGGCATTGTGTAAAATGTATAAAAAGCCTATCTATACAATAGGCACATATATAGGTACACGCTACCTATATATAGACACATTCTACACAATGTCAAAAGTACAACATAAAAGTATGAAATGCTTAAATTTCACCCATTTCCTAGGCATTCTATTGAATGCCAAAAAGCAAATCGGCAAAGTACAAAATACTCCCAGCAGTGATGTTTAATGTCATAAGGCAAATCACGTGACTTTCAACATTTGCCCCAATGTCAGTGCATTTTCACTATCTGTACTGCTGGCTTTATTCGGCGGTAAGAAAAATGAGATTCTAATTTGGCCCTGCTGCACAAAAAATGACTGAGCAAGCTATATTGTCCGGGCAGGAATCAAGGCAAGTTGATAAGCAATACTGCTAAAACCTGTTTCTTTAAACCATTTTTTCACATTTGGTCAAAATAGTATTTGTCATTCTATATAATGCCTAGGTATTCTATACAATTATGCCTAGGGAAAGTATGTAAAACATTAAAATAAAATACACTTCATAATCTACCTAAAATGTCATGCATTCTATATAATGCCTGCTATTCACATTTTGCCCGTAACATATGTATTTACTAAAACAAATATTTCTATGTCCTATAAAATGATTCTATAACTATAATCTGCAAGTTTTTGTAATCTTTTTATGAATTTTAAAAATTGTTCATTCTAACCATAACAATTAAAACAAAATACGTATGTAAAGCACATATTTCATAATCCTAACAAAAATATTCATTTTAACAAAATTTGTTGAAATAGATATAAAATAAATATTTAAATGTCCTAGTAAAAATCTTCATTATAATCAAAATGTTAACCAGAATGCTATTTTAAATACGAGGCATGTTTTTTATGTAAGTACCGTTTTGCGATTCCGCCGCCGCAGCGCTACGGTCGGCGTTCCACGCATGCGCGCTGGTTACCTACATCTCTTGTCTACGCACTGACGCCATTACAGTCTGATTCTTCATTGTATACGTTGTTTACTGAGTGTTTAAGATGCCTCCGACAATCGTGAGTCCCGCCGATTGTGAAGTACGGGCTGTTATACGATTTCTTAGTGCTAAAGGCGTAAAACCGATCGATATTCATCGTGAGATCTGTGAAGTTTACGGACAAAACATTATGAGTGATGGAATGGTAAGGAAATGGGTGAGAGCATTTAAGGATGGCCGCACAAATGTGCATGATGAAGAACGGAGTGGGCGTCCTTCGGTCTTTAATGAAGATTTGGTGCAGAAAGTGGAAGAAAAGGTGAGAGAAAACAGACGCTTTACAATTTCATCAATGTGCGACTGGTTTCCTCAATATTCTCGTAGTGTTTTGTATCGCATTGTGACCGAGAACTTGAATTACCGGAAATTGTGTTCACGTTGGGTTCCAAAAATGTTGACGGATTTGCACAAAACCCAACGTTTAGGCAGCTTTCCTTGAGCGGTACCACAATGAAGGTGAAGATTTTTTAGACCAAATTGTTACTGGTGACGAAACATGGGTGGCCTACGTCACACCAGAATCAAAACAACAATCCATGGAATGGCGACATTCATCATCACCCAAAAGAGTGAAGTTTAAGCAAACAATTTCTGCCCGGAAAATCATGTGCACAGTTTTTTGGGACAAAAAAGGAGTATTGCTAGTGGAGTTTCTGCCTCGTAATGAGACAATCAATGCAGCAGCGTCTTATTGTGAGACATTGAACAATCTGCGTCGTGCAATCCAGAACAAAAGACGTGGCAAGTTGAGTAAGGGTATTGTTTTGCTGCATGACAATGCCCGTCCACATGTGGCTAATCGGACCAAAGATCTCATCAAATCTTTTAAATGGGAAACTCTAGATCATCCTCCATACAGCCCTGATCTGGCGCCCAGCGACTACCATTTGTTCCTGCACTTGAAGAAACACCTGGGTGGTCAGCGTCTTCAAGACGATAACGAAGTCAAAACAGTTGTGATACAGTGGTTAACAAGTCAGGCGGCAGAATTTTATGAGGAGGGTATTCAAAAACTGGTGCCACGTTATGACAAGTGCCTCAATATTCACGGAAATTATGTAGAAAAGTAGATTAAGGTACAGGCTTTCATGTAGAAATAAAATTATTGCGATATCTTTGCACGTCTTTTTTAAATTCCAAAACGGTACTTACTTAAAAAACATGCCTCGTATATCATTGTACGAGTATAACAAAACGTTACACATATTTTTTTTTTATCCTTAAAACTAATATTGTATATATATCACGTTATTGCAAGTATCAAACTTATCAAAAAATCGCCATGCTGACAATGATTGCCAATAAAATTGTCCTTAGATGATGTCACATTGAAAATTGTGACTATCATTCTTGGCAAGAAATGACAATAAACTGCAATTTAGGAAGATCAGGCTTTAACTCTTAAGAATCTGAAATAATGGCATTTTTAAAGAGCATCAGTTGATATATATAATTCTGGATGCTGGCAACTTCTTATATAGCATTTTAAATTGCGAGTAGAAGGGATATAAAACTAGTACCGAATTTTACACTATATAATTCTTACAAGCACATTTATGTGAACAGATAAAAAAACACTAAAAGTCCGATAATTTATTACCGTATATCTTCATCTACTGTCTTTAACTTTCTTTCAACATCATTTCTCAGAGTTTTTTCTTCTTGAGCTTTCATAGCTTTATCCACCTGATTCATAACTTCATTTTCAAATTGAGTTTGATCATAAACACTGACACCCAGATCCAACAATTCTTCACCTTGCTCATCCTTAGGCACACACTGTATGGTATCTTTACAAACTTGGAAATCATTATACTTGCTTGTACTTGGTCCTTCAAAAGTTGTAGAAGTGCTTAACATTGTGTCACTGCATGCCAAATTTATAGATAAGTCTTCGTCATCGGATAAAAAATTGCTGCATTTTGCCAATTGATCATTCAATGGTATTAAGGTTGCTATATCACAGTCAACGTCATTCTCTTCTTCAGAATCCATGATTTAGCACAAAAATCCCAAATATGTTTAAAAAAGAGGCAAATTAAGAAATTCAATTCAATGAGGCAAGTATATGATATTGTTTATACACTAGAACTCTGTTTAAGAAAACAAAGTAAACATTTTATCACAATTCATACTAGTTTACATCTCTGTAAAAAAAATAAAGAGGGGGGGGGGAGGATTTATTACGTTCTGGTGCCTTTTATTACAAGTTTCTAATTACAAAAACTCCCACTAAAACTCAAAAAGTCTCTTGAACAGACACCTTCCATAAAATAGTAAATCCAAACAAAAGTATATGTATGCAGGATCACAGTCACAGATTAACGATTTCAAAAACAATGAATCATCTGAACGACTAGTTTGACTAAAGATTGTGCGGATCACGCTACATTTCCTCTTTCGTTCTTAGACGCATGCGCGTAGACTTAGTGGGAAAATCCAAAATAGACCCCGCCCTCATGCATATTATGTACTCAAATACGAATCGTAGGTTGAATGAGTTTCGATAATTATACATACGTAAATAGAAAAAGTTATCCATCCGTAATACGATGAAGACAAAAAAAATTAAATCTCCCTGTTTTATAACACATAAATGGCAAATTGATGAAAACCCTCTTTCTAAAATACATCAAATAACTTTAAATTGTTTAAAAAAATTATATCCAGGTAAATAATAACGTGAATGAATCCTTCTTGATTGACATATTTTCCTACATATATGTAAGGCTCCTCTATATACGAGCTGACTCATCAAGCATATTGAAGCCCACCGTAGCTGGAAACGCAATCCATTAGCATTAGCTCTATTCGTATTTCCACTTTAGGAAGTATTATTGAAATAATTATGGATGGTTGTTCTGCACCGAACTGCTCTAATCATTTTAGAAATGATTTTAGGCTATTTCGTTTTTCTAGAAACGAAGAAAGAAGAAAACAATGGCTAATAAATAATCGGCGCGATAATTGGATACCCGGTACTGGAGCATACTTATGCAAGGTAAGTTCTATAATATTCTAATTGAAACTTCTTTTTTATATAAATTATTTATTTTAAACACTTATTTTATAATTTCTGTAACTGTAATATGAATTATTAATAATTTTTAGTCGTTATAGTTTTATCTTAAGACACTTGGTTTGTAATGTAAACATCACTTTGAATGTAATATACTGTCTTCCAAACCTAGAAGAAAATAGCTTCAAATTACATATATATATATAATTTGAAGCTATATATATATATTAAAGATGTATTGCTGTTACACCAACATCTTTCAAGTTTTATACACTTTGTTGTATTTTTAGATCATAATGAATCACAGAATTGGTGAATTCTACTATCAACAAACTGTAGCCAAGTGGAAAACTTGCCATTTTATAGTAATTATGCAAACATAAGCTAAAATGGTAAATAAATCGAAATATGTTTATCATAATAGCTACTTAATGAACAATTATTGTTTGAAAATCTTTGATGAAAAAAAGTCGAGCACAGTAGGGTTATTAATAGTATTTTCCTCTTTAAATACAAAGTAGTTAACAAACTTTCAAATGTGTGAGGCAAACATTCATATATGCTATTAAAAAAACCTTTTATGATAAACGTATTTCGATTTATTTACCATTTTAGTTTATGTTTGCATAATTACTATAACATGGCAAGTTTTCCACTTGGCGACAGTTTGTTGATAGTAGAATTCACCAATTCTGTGATTCATTAAGATCTAAAAATACAACAAAGTGTATAAAACTTAATGAAAACTTAACTTAAGATATTGGTGTAACAGGAATAAATTTTTAATATATATATGTATAATTTGAAGCTATTTATTTCTAGGTTTTGAAGAGAGTATAATGCATTCAAGGTGATGTTTACATTACAAACCAAGTGTCCTAAGATAAAACTATAACAACTAAAATTATTAATAATCCATATTACAGTTACAGAAATTATAAAATAAGTGTTTAAAATAAATATTTTATATAAAAAAAGAAGTTTCAATTAGAATATTGTAGAATTTACCTCGCACAAGTATGCTTCAGTACCGGGTATCCAATTATCGCGCCGATTATTTATTAGCCATTGTTTTCTTCTTTCTTCGTTTCTAGAAAAACGAAATAGCCTAAAATCATTTCTAAAATGATTAGAGCAGTTCGGTGCAGAACAACCACCCATAATTATTTCAATAATACTTCCTAAAGTGGAAATACGAATAGAGCTAATGCTAATGGATTGCGTTTCCAGCTACGGTGGGCTTCAATATGCTTGATGAGTCAGCTCGTATATAGAGGAGCCTTACATATATGTGTTACGTCACAATGGCTAGGTCATTAAGATTTCCGCCTCCGCTGCCCAGTATGGGCGGGATCAGAGGCGGAGCCCGTAGTAAGTATTAATTTGAACACCCCGTCTCAATATATGACGCCCTCGTAGCTAAGGGTATCTGCGAATAGCCTTTTTAGAACTTGTTCAGCTAGTTTCCTCACCACCCCTAGAGGTACAGCTGTCAGTGCGTTTTTTTTATAGTGGTATCCCCAAGAGGCCTAATCCACTTTTTCTAAACAAACAATCTTAAAAAACGAGGTAAATAACAATAAAACAAAACGTAAAATTTCTGGATACATAAAGACCGAAAGAAAATTGATCAAATCAAGAAATGCCTTCATGGAGGACTTTGTAAAGAAAACTGCACCGCATTTGCGTCACGTACTAAGGAAACCATGAAAAACTTGGCACATGCAGTTAGTCGTTCTCATCTGGATGGAGCGTTCCCAATACTGTTGCAGATGAACACTTGTATGCTCCGGAGTCAAGGTATCGTAATTGGTAGTCGTGATCTAGTAGACTGTTACAGAAGAAATATACTTTGGTAATAATCAGGATTTTTCTCTTTGTAGGTGAATCAAAACCTGCAAACAAAATTATATATATATATTTACAGTATTTGGCACGATAATGACTTAAACTTTATGAAATTGGGTCGGAATACTTTAAGCTTAAGTGGATGCATGCATTGCACAGAGTCTCATATTTCAAAATTAAAATCTCTATTTTAAAACTCGTGATTTTAAATTTCTGAATTTTAAGTCCTACAATGAAGCGCCCTCCAATTTCCGATTTTGGGAGGAATTCCCGATTTCATGAGCGAGACGCTTGTCTACAATCTTGCCGCCGTGCCTCGAATGCAATTCGAGCTGTATTTTTCTCAATGTGTTTCATAATGATTTTAGAGGTCGCAAAAAGAAATTCGAACCTAAAAATAACTAAAAAATTAAATCGAAATTAAAAAAAAATAACGGCGAGGTGCACCTATTTGGATCCTGAATATCTGTGTACAAAATTTCATGGTCGTACGATGCTTATATTTCCCGCTACACACTGCACAGACAAACTCAAACACATCTTCCTTTATCAAATAAGATAAGTCATTTCAGGGCAGAGCTCATTCTTCCATATTGAATTCGAGGTCTCTGCTAACAAAGTGGAA
Source organism: Amaurobius ferox (assembly GCA_951213105.1). Lineage (NCBI taxonomy): Eukaryota > Metazoa > Arthropoda > Arachnida > Araneae > Amaurobiidae > Amaurobius > Amaurobius ferox. The sequence continues at coordinate 18,981,255 of OX578151.1, forward strand.
GACCACTACTAAATACCTTATCTGAACATAAAAAGTTAAAAGGTACATGATTTTGAGAAACAAAAATGGCGGAATTAAAGACCACTGCTCCAACATATATACAAGGAAATTGCAATGCTAGCTTCTAACTTAAGCACCTTTTGAATCGTGTAATATCTTTTTATGAATTTATTTAGGCAATGAGGCTGAGTTCAAAAAATATTCTGAGCTGAGTTTTATCACCCTACAGTGAAGTGCGTAATGAAGAGAATTACAATCGTGTTTCTGTTTGCTTGCACAGCCGCTTATAACTCCAGAACGGCTTAACGGATTTTCATACATTTTTACTTTCCTTATATACATAATGTATAAGGAAAGTATTGTGACGGGGTCGAAAATTCGAATTTGAGTTTTCGACGGGAGAGCACGTTTCAAGCATCCCTGATCACGAATAAAACATTTTTGGAGTGATGTCTGTGTGTGTGTGTGTGTGAAAGTATGGGTGTGTGTGTCAGTGAGACTGTGGAGACGATAACTGACGAGCGAATGGACCGATTTGAACCAAATTTGGTACAAAAATCACAATTCGTAAACACTAGAAGACTGTTGTTTTTATACGCAATCCAATGTTCAGAACCCCCCTAAATTTTCGAATGAAAATTTGAAAAAATCGTCAAAAAATCAAAACCGCTAATAAAGTTACGCAAATAGACATTTCTTATGTAATTTTTCATTAGAAAACGATTGGCATAAATTTTAGAACGCTAATATGAACCGTTCCCGAGATATTGCATATTTTTCAAAAAAATTATCAAAAAGTCATATAAAATGAAAAAAAAATATTTCCTATTGAGAAACATGTTCACTTTTCATATGTAATACCATACGATAAATTGGGTGACATCATTCTCGTGGATCTAGCTCATTCCATTCATGAAAAAAGGTACTTTGAGTAATACGTTTGTATTTGAACGCCAATAATCATTTGTCTGCTGTAAGAATAACATATTTCTTCGTCCATAACGCTTGGTGAGATTTTGGCGACGAATTTAGCGGAATGTCGCCAACTTGGCGACTTTTTGAAATGTTGCCAAATTAACGAACATCTCGCCAAATGGATAAAAATGACGCTAAATCAATGAAAATGACGATTAATTGTCGAAAACTCAATATCTTGGAAGGAATATTAGTATCTACTATAAGAAAAACCTATTTTTACTTTCCTTATATACATAATGTATAAGGAAAGTATTGTGACGGAGTCGAAAATTCGAATTCGAGTTTTCGACGGAGAGCACGTTTCAAGCATCCCTGATCACGAATCAAACATTTTTGAAGTGATGTCTGTGTGTGTGTGTGAAAGTGTGTGTGTGTGTGTGTGTGTGTGTGTATCAGTGAGTCTGTGGAGACGATAACTGACGAACGAATGGACCGATTCGAAACAAATTTGGTACAAAAATCACAATCCGTAAACACTGGAAGCCTATTGTTTTTATACGCAATCGAATGTTCAGAACTACCCTAAATTTTCGAATGAAATTTTGAAAAAATCGTCAAGAAATCAAAACCACTAATAAAGTTACGCAAATAGACATTTCTTATGTACTTTTTCATTACAAAACGATTGGCATGAATTTTAGAACGCTAACATGAACCGTTCTTGAGATATTGTACATTTTTCAAAAAAATTATCAAAAAATCATAAAATAAAAAAAAAATATTTCCTATTGAGAAACATGTTCACTTTTCTGTAATACCATGCGATAAATTGGATGACGTCATTCTCGTGGATCTAACTCGTTCCATTCATGAAAAAAGATAATTTGAGTAATACATTTGTATTTGAACGCCAATAGTCATTTATCTGCTGTAAGTATAACTTATTTCTTAGTGCATAACGCTTGGCGACGAATTTGGCGGAATGTCTGCTTTTACAGTAAAAAAATAGGTTTTTCTTATAGTAGATACTAATATTCTTTCCAAGATATTGAATTTTCGACAATTAGTCGTCATTTTCATTGATTTAGCGTCATTTTTTCCATTTGGCGAGATTTTCGTTAATTTGGCAACATTTCAAAAAGTCGCCAAGTTGGCGATATTTCGCCAAATTCGTCGCCAAAATCTCGCCAAGCGTTATGCACTAAGAAAAAAGTTATTCTTACAGCAAATAAATGACTATTGGCGTTCAAATACAAAAGTATTACTCAAAGTATCTTTTTTCATGAATGGAACGAGCTAGATCCACGAGAATAATGTCACCCCATTTATCGCATGGTATTACGTATGAAAAGTGAACATGTTTCTCAATAGGAAATATTTTGATTTTTATATGACTTTTTGGTAATTTTTTTGAAAAATGTACAATATCTCGAGAACAGTTCATGTTAGCGTTCTAAAATTTATGTCAATTGTCATGGACCTGCATTGGACCTGTCATTCATGTCAATTATACGGGTATACCGTAGTCATTTAGCATACTTATTCTGAATAGTTAAAATTTACTGATTCCCAAATACACTGATTTATTGTATCGCGTTACTCGCTACACTACTTATTTTTAAAAGTAGCGCGTTACACTACAACCTATGAGAAAAAGTAGTGACTACTGTAGTTTCGCAATTTGTAGCGCGTTATTTCCGACCACTGGCAAAGTCTATTGCTGACACTAAACTAGTTTCACTTACTTTTAGATTAGTCATCCGTAGTCGTTGAGCCACAAGTGCAGAAGCGAGTCCACACTCTGTGAAACCATTGACGAACTCTCTTCCGCCGGCTCACTTTTCCGTTTTGGACAATATCTGCAAAGACAAGGACAACAAATGTAATGCTTACTGAACACCAGTGTTCTCTGATTAAACTGAAAAACAAATTTTGACCTTTGCGTGTCTCCGAGATTAAACAAAGTTACAAAAGTGGACGTTAAAATACCCAATTTAGCTCTAGCTTTTGAGATACAAGTATCTATAAAACAAGTTTTACACATTTACAAATACTTAACCTTTCTGGTAGGTCGGACGGTCTGGGTCTCAACAACAACAACAAAAGCAAATACTTAACCTATTATAATCCTCACACAGGAAACCTGTTGATCATAATGAGTTTCCTTGATCATCTCTCACAAGTGTGCGACAATAGTCTGCTAGCATTGCTACATTTTACTTCCCTTGGTACCTGTTTTCGGGGGTGATTATGTCACTATGAAATCGTTTGGCCTCTCATCCCTGACAGCACTGCCAGTAATCAGAGTGTGAAAGGTGTATTTCCAACGACTCGTAGTCTCCATAATTTCGCCCTAGCCGCTGGCAGCGCTGCAAGAGGTTTTATACAAGCAATGCCGACCATTCCTTTCCACCAAACTCCTTTCACGCTATCTTGAAAACTAGAGATAATCCAAGATTTTTACTTTCCCTGCAATACATGGTAATGTATTGCAGGGTAAGTATTGGAATCATACCGAAAATCGCAACTCGAGTTTTCGACGGATCTACACGTTTCGAGACCTCTAGAATACGAAAAAACCATTTTTAGCGTGACGTCTGTGTGTGTGTCTGTCTGTCTGTCTGTGTGCCTGTGTGTCTGTCTGTGTGTCTGTCTGTGTGTCTGTGTGTGTGTCTGTCTGCAGATTTTGTATCCACTCTAACTAAAAAACTAATGGACCGAATTTCACAAAATTTTGTAGATAAGTCACTTGTGGGCGGAGCTGGTGCTGATTAGTTTTGGGTACGATTCGGAATAAAAGAACCCGCCTTTTTTGTGAAATGGCCCGCAAAAGCTTGTATCCACTGTAGCTGAAAAACTAATGGACCGAATTTCATAAAATTCGGTAGATGAGTCACGTATAGGTCACCCTGGTGCTGATTAGATTTTGGTACGATTCAGAAAAAAATAACCTGCCTTTTTTTGCAAAATGGCCCGCAAAAATTACCAAAATCTAAAATAAAAAACTGGGTATACTCAAATATATCCATTAAATGCTGATTTAATACGTAATTTTTAACGACGAAAAGAATAAGACCAACCCCATTACACTAGGACTAGCCGTTCTCGAGATATTTTAGTTTTTCGTACTTTCCCCACGCCACCTTTGAAAATAAATCCGGTTATCGAATGAGAACGAAAATTGAATTAAAAGTGAAATAAATTTAATTAAAATAAAATGAACGTTAATATAAGTCTGCAGGGAAAGTCATGTGCTGCCCACATCAGATTTTTAAGTTTATATTCATGATCAGCCTGTCCAAATTAGAGAAAAATTGCTATTTTTATTTTAGGAGACATTTTAACGGTTGACCAGTAATCAACCGAAACATGATGTTATGCAGCAGGGAATATTAAACTACTTGATCTAGATTAAATAATTCTGGAAATATTATCTCTTACCACGAGGGGGATCTATGACGCCAGGAGGTAATGGATCCTCCATGTTCTCTTCTTTCCTCGGTTTTCCATGATTAGAATCGTCAAAGGTGTCACGATGATTGGACGACTTGGAGTTTGTCACATCTTTTGGTAAATCTGCAAAGACACGTCCACACAATTCAGGGTTATTTTCGAATTTATATTGAAGTATAGATTGAAGCGACACCAACGATAAAAATGTCATAAAATTTTAGCCTTCATTTGACATCACCTAGATACAGTAGTTTTAACAATGCAACTGTAAGTAATAAGCATATTCTTAATTCCTCTACAATCCATAATACACCGTAGAATTCCATCAATCCGTCCTCCCCGGGAAAATGTCCACTTTTTATCTCAATTTGAAATCTGAAAAATCCCGTGATACAGACACACCTCCCCCAAATATAAAAAAAATAAATAAAAATGTCGTTGTCGAATCATTACATTTATTGATAAATGTATGCATTATTTCTTTTAGTTGAAAATTCCGAGTAAGCCCCCCTTCCCCACATTGTCCATGTTATTCCCGTCGCATTTAAGGAGGGGATAGACATAATTCTACGGTATTCAAAGTGAAGGTAGCATGATGCGGGTCAAAAATCGGATTTTGATGCTTTTACGTGTATTACAATCAATGAACTTCAGAGATCAGGCCTATTGGTTTTCGGTTCAAAACGACCAAAGGAAGACTCTCGGTTTCACATTTTATTTCGAAAACTTATTAAACGCTCTATAAAAGTAGTTGTGTGAAAATATGTTACCGAAAGAACTGGCTTATGCATTTTCTGTTAATCTGATTAACATTATCTATTTATGCTGCGATGCGTCGTTCTTAAGATATTACACATTTTGTATCTGAAAGAGAAAGAATCACAAAATGGTTTAAGGGGACGGTAGACGTTGAAATGAGCAAAAATCGACTAAAAAAAGTTTTTTTTTAATATATAACATTGTTTACACATTTAACCTTTTGCTTACGGGTGGGACAGCGTCCATCCCAAGCGAAGAACCTCCCAAAAAGACAGGTAGTTGACATACCGTATCCCAAACAGTTCGATCCCCCTTTGTAGTCATTGGCGTCCATGGAAATCGCCGACAGAAACATTGCACCTGCTGCAGCAGATATGCTGGTGGAACAGGATGGACGCTGTTTCACCCGCAAGCAAAAGGTTAAATGTGTAAAATAATGTTATATATTAAAAAAAAAAACTTTTTTTAGTCGATTTTTGTTCATTTTAACGTCCGCGCAATGCCCCGTCCGCGTTTTAAAATCGGAGATAAAATTGTCTACTGTTCAAATGGGTGGGCATATTGAACATACTTTACATCAAACTGTACATTAGATAAATAGCTTTTTTAAATGAAATAACATTTCCTACTAATTTGGTGATGATCTACTTTATGACTTTATTAAGGTAATTAAAAGAGAATAATAACCCAATTAAATGATGAAAATTAAGTTTTAATGCAGAAAAATGTTTTTAAAAAATTAACTTTCTAAGGGATTTAAAAATGAATACCCAAATTTGTTCATAATGTGTTTTTAAGTGATCATAATGTAAAATGAATCAAAAATGTGAACAAATGGCACGCAAGGAGCAATTTCAAATTTTCGTAAAAAAAATTAAATTAAAAAAAAAAATACAAAATTATAACAAAATTGAAAAACATTGAATAGTATTTTATATAGTAATGTTAAGAAGAATATTTATACAAATTTTTATGTTTCTAAGTCAATACATAAGTAAAAAAAAATTCATATTATCAAATAAGTGATTTATTGTTAAGGCTCATTGCAACCGAAGTTTCAACGAACCTTAATTTTACTTTCCATAGGAAGCGTGCAGGGCCCGATTAAGTCAAAAAGGGGCCCAGGGCCAGCTGGTATTTTGAGACCCCCATACACACTGATCACGCAAACATATATTGAATTTGGGGGCACGGAACCGCAGCGCTGAAGGTCCTTTTGCACATGTAGACTTCCATATTTTTTACTTCAAAACAACTTATTACAAATTAAAAAATCTGATGTGAGCAGCACATGACTTTCCCTGCAGACTTATATTAGCGTTCTCTTTATTTTAATTAAATTTATTTCACTTTTAATTCAATTTCGTTCTCATTCGATAACCGGCCTTATTTTCAAAGGTGGCGTAGAGAAAGTACGAAAAACTAAAATATCTCGAGAACGGCTAGTCCTAGTGTAATGAGGTTGGTCTTATTCTTTTCGTCGTTAAAAATTACGTATTAAATCAGCATTTAATGGATATATTTGAGTATACCCAGTTTTTTATTTTAGATTTTGGTAATTTTTGGAAGCATTTTGCAAAAAAAGGCAGGTTATTTTTTTCTGAATCGTACCAAAAACTAATCAGCACCAGGGTGACCTATACGTGACTCATCTACCGAATTTTGTGAAATTCGGTCCATTAGTTTTTCAGCTACAGTGGATACAAGCTTTTGCGGGCCATTTCACAAAAAAGGCGGGTTCTTTTATTCCGAATCGTACCCAAAACTAATCAGCACCAGCCCCGCCCACAAGTGACTTACCTACAAAATTTTGTGAAATTCGATCCATTAGTTTTTTAGTTAGAGTGGATACAAAATCTGCACAGACAGACACACAGACACACAGACAGACAGACACATACACAGACGTCACGCTAAAAATGGTTTTTTCGTATTCTAGAGGTCTTGAAACGTGTAGATCCGTCGAAAACTCGAGTTGCGGTTTTCGACATGATTCCAATACTTTTCCTATACATTACCATGTATTGCAGGGAATGTAAAAATCTGATGTGGGCAGCACATGACTTTCCCTGCAGACTTGTATCCATGTTCTCTTTATTTTAATTAAATTTATTTCACTTTTAATTCAATTTTTGTTCTCATTCGGTAACCGGACTTATTTTCAAAGGTGGCGTAGAGAAAATACGAAAAACTAAAATATCTCGAGAACGGCTAGTCCTACTGTAATGGGGTTGGTCTTATTCTTTTCTTCGCTAAAAATTACGTATTAAACAAGCATTTAATGGATATATTTGAGCATACGTAGTTCTCTAGTTTAGATTTGGACGATTTTTGCGGGCCATTCTGCAAAAAAAGGCAGGTTATTTTTTTCTGAATCGTACCAAAATCTAATCAGCACCAGGGTCACCTATACGTGACTCATCTACCGAATTTTGTGAAATTCGGTCCATTAGTTTTTCAGCTACAGTGGATACAAGATTTTGCGGGCCATTTCACAAAAAAAGGCGGGTTCTTTTATTCCGAATCGTACCCAAAACTAATCAGCACCAGCCTCGCCCACAAGTGACTTACCTACAAAATTTTGTGAAATTCGGTCCATTAGTTTTTTAGTTAGAGTGGATACAAAATCTGCACAGACAGACACACAGACACACAGACACACAGACAGACACACAGACAGACACACAGACAGACACACACACAGACGTCACGCTAAAAATGGTTTTTTCGTATTCTAGAGGTCTCGAAACGTGTAGATCCGTCGAAAACTCGAGTTGTGATTTTCGGCATGATTCCAATACTTTCCCTATACATTACCATGTATTGCAGGGAAAGTAAAAAATTTATAATATTTAAAATATTGACATCTTTGTAGGGATGCAAAATGCCTACATTCCAAAATTTTAGAAAAAAAAATTTTTTTTTTTTCGATGAATTATTTTCGTAATTTTAATTTTATATTTTAATTTTAGGAAGATTACTTCATGAATATTATTATCATGAATATTATTATCATATATATTATCATGAATATTACTTCCTTATATACAATAATGTATAAGGAAAGTATTGTGACGAGGTCGAAAATTCGAATTCGAGTTTTCGACGGGAGAGCACGTTTCAAGCATCCCTGATCACGAATAGAAAATTTTTGAGTGTGCGTGTGCGTGTGCGTGTGTGTGTGTGTGGAGACGATAACTGGCGAACGAATGGATCGATTCGAATGAAATTTGGTACAAAAATTACAATCCGTGAATACTGGAAACCTATTGCTTTTATACGCAATCGAATGTTCAGAACCCCCTAAATTTTCGAGTGAAATTTTGAAAAAATCATCAAAAATCAAAATCTCTAATAAAGTTACGCAAATAGACATTTCTTATGTAATTTTTCATTAGAAAAAGATTAACATAAATTTTAGAACGCCTGCATGAACCGTTCTCGAGATATTGCACATTTTTCAAAAAAAATTATATAAAATAAAAAAAGTATTTCCTATTGAGAAACATATTCACTTTTCATATATGTAATATCATGCGATAAATTGGGTGACATCATTCTCTTGTATCCTAGCTCGTTCCATTCATGAAAAAAAGATACTTTGAATAATACTTTTGTATTTGAACGCCAATAGTCATTTATCTACTATAAGAATAAATTATTTCTCCGTCCATAACGCATGGTGAGATTTTGGCGACGAATTTGACGGAATGTCGTAAACTTGCTGACTTTTTTAAATGTTATCAAATCAAAGAAAATCTCGTTAAATGGATAAAAATGACACTAAATCAATGAAAATAACGACTATTTGACGAAAATTCAATATCTTGGAAAAAATATAAGTATCTATTATAAGAACAACCTATTTTGTTTTTACTGTAAAAGTAGCAAATACATTGCATTATATAAGGAAAGTCATGTGCTGCTCACATCAGATTTTTTTTTCTTAAAAATTAAAAATTATTTTTGCTTAAAATTTATCACATACAAAATATAGGGGCCATAAAATTGTGGGGTCCGGGGCCCCCGGTCCTGGAGACTCGTGCATTAATCAGGCACTAGAAGCGTGATAGTCCTCAAAAGAATCAATTGATTGACATGAAATTGGATGTGTTCAGATGAATCATCGATAAAAAAAACCTATTGGTTTTCAGTGAGATTGGTGCTTAAAACTCTATCTTTTGTTGTTCAAATTATAGAAATATGTTCATTTGTATGTCGTGTGTTGGGCCCATCGGATATTTCGCTACATGGAATAATAAAATAATCATTTTAGGGTCACGAAGCAAATGTTTAATTTCATTTAACAGGAATGATTTGATTGAGTTGATAGATCAGTGCTGTGAAAGTATGGAGTAAGATGCACAGTAAGAGGAAGTTCTAACTTACTGTCAAAAAGGGGTTGTGTGGTTTCATCTCCTGCTTCTAAAAGAGGGAGTTCTTCAGACGAGAACGTTTTATCACCTCCAACAGGAGTATTCACCCGAGGTTTATCCAAAATAACATCATCCACAATGGCTTCATCGGTAACGGGACGTTCCATTGGATGAAAAGTATCACAGGCAGTGAAAAACATCTCTGCATCGCAAGATGAGTGCTTTGATAATTTTGGAGATAAGTCATCTTCACATGTGATGAATACATCTGGTACCTCTTCAGAAGATGCTGCTTCTGGCTGATCGCATGAGGGATCCGCTACTTTCACCCTCACACTGTTTGCCTCGAGTTTGCTTTCTGAATTGGGAGCAGATGGCAGCATGCTATAGGAAAATTCTGTAAAAATAAAAATAAATTAAGCATCTCAGATCACTACCATTTTTATTTCTATAATAATTGCGTAACAAGTTTTTGTCTTTCCAGACCAACGAAAACCTTCCCCGGTGATCTAGAAGACTGAAACTTTGCGCACCCAATTTTTAACGCCCTCCCCCCCTGGTGGGAACGTAAAAATATACGAAAAGTATTTGTTGACCCTTCAGAAGCTCCTTATACCATAGAAGGTAATTTGTTTGCACACTTTTAGTATCGGTAACCAGACAGAATTTAACGGAATTGAATTTTTGATTCCTCGCCTAGGAGAGGAGAATTACCAAAAAAATTTTCCAGACCCTCCAGAAGATCTGTGGTGACCTTGAAGCCTGAAACTTTGCACACTTTATGAACCACGGGACAAAACCTAATTTAGCCAATTTTTGATTAAAACGACTTCGACGATTAAAACGATTAAACGATTTGATTAAAACGATTTTCGACACTGAACGAAATATATTGTTAAACAAAATACAACTCATTATAAAAAAAAAAGTTTCACTAAATTTTTCAAAGGAAAGTTTCCTGTCTTTAGGAGGCTTCAATACAAGTTATGGAATATTTGAGGGGGAGGAAAAATGAGTCTGTAATTAACGCCATGTGAGTTGAAAGTATGACAAATTTGTCGATGCGTGCAATTGCCACGCTTGTTGGGCAAGGCGTGAGTACCATCCAGCCATGCGTGGTACGAAGGACGCAGGAACATCATAGAACACGCCGAAGAGGGAGTGGATCGAGCAGGCGCACGACAAAGCGCACAGACGGGCAGCCTCACCGGATCTCTCTCCCATTTAACACATGTGAGCTCTCATCGAACGTCAGGGGGACCGCATAATTTACTGAATTTAAACAGATTTCATTTACATATTTTTGTTTGTTCTTTTAATCATTTGCATATGACTCTTTCTTCTACCGGTACTGTGATTTTCATATGGCTACGTGCATTTCTTCATGGTGTTGCAATTTCACTTCTGACGAGTGTATCAAACTAACTGACGAGGTATTTTAATTTTAGATTATTAGGGACAGAAATTTAAGCGAAGTTTTATATGTAGCGATATAAGTTTAAAAAAATGGGGCAAACTCCTAGGTCTCGATAATTTTGAAACTTTTTCTAGTATTTGAAGTTTTGCATCCATTTTAGAGTGATAACATGTTTCCACAATCTATAATTACAGTTTCGATTTTTTTACGAAAAGCAGCATGTAGTGGTGGCATTGTAATCGACATAATTGCCTTGAACTTATCAGTGGTGTCAAAAAGACGTACACTCATGGTTATAGCTGCGAGGTAATGATGCCAATCAATTTATTGATCAATTACATGAAGCAAAACCACTCTACAGCTGAACAAAGTTTACCTTTTCTTATCCAGACCTCATCTCTTTTACCAAGAACCACCGGACCACCGAAGAAAGCGTGATTCAGGGCTTCGCTCGCTGATGGTCTATCTGCCGATGTCACTCGCAGAAGGAATTTGAGAAAATTGAGAGCTTTTGCTACTTCATTGGATGGTATATATGAGTAAGGGAAAGCCACTTTGGTCAACAACGTTTCGAATTCATTAGCCTGGAAGAATAAGGCACGCGTGAAACAGAAGGAACAACAAATGAACAAAACAAAAAAAAATGAGGTACCACGAAATCTTATTACTTTCCTTCCTTATATACATAATGTATAAGGAAAGTATTGTGACGGGGTCGAAAATTCGAAATCGAGTTTTCGACGGGAGAGCACTTTCAAGTATATCTGATCACGAATCAAACATTTTTGAAGTGATGTCTGTGTGTGTGTGTCAGTGAGTCTGTGGAGACGATAGCTAACGAACGAATAGACCGATTCGAACCAAATTTGGTACATACAAAAATCACAATCGTAAACACTGGAAGCCTATTGTTTTTATATGCAATCGAATGTTCAAACCCCCTAAATTTTCGAGTGAAATTTTGAAAAAATCGTCAAAAAATCAAAACCGCTAATAAAGTTACGCAAATAGGCATTTCTTATGTAATTTTTCATTAGAAAACGATTGACATAAATTTTAGAACGCTAACATGAACCGTTCTCGAGATATTGCACATTTTTCAAAAAAATTATCAAAAAGTCATATAAAATACAAAAAAATATTTCCTATTGAGAAACATGTTCACTTTTCATATGCAATACCATGCGATAAATTTGGTGATGTCATTCTCGTGGATCTAGCTCGTTCCATTCATGAAAAGAGATACTTTGAGTAATATTTTTGTATTTGAACGCCAATAGTCATTTATCTGCTGTAAGAATAACTTATTTCTTCGTCCATAACGCTTGGCGAGATTTTGGCGACGAATTTGGCGGAATGTCGCCAACTTGGCGAGTTTTTGAAATGTTGCCACATTAACGAAAATCTCGCCAAATGGATAAAAATGACGCTAAATCAATGAAAATGACGACTCATTGTCAAAAATTCAATATCGTGGAAAGAATATTAGTGTCTACTATAAGAAAAACCTACTTTTTTTACAGAGTAAAAGTAGTAAATTCATTACATTATATAAGGAAAGTCATGTGTTGCCCACATCAGATTTTTTTTGCATTATAATGCAATCTTCACACAAGATGCATGTCCTTGCGCGTGTTATGATTAAATTAGTAACCACCTCGACGTTTTTACAAACATAGCGGTAATAAATAAATGATTAAATGTCTAAATCGATACAAGTGGCATTTAATTACCTGTATTCCGTCAAAAAGAATAGGATAAATATCCACTCTCCAGCTCCGCATTTGCTTGAGCTGTTTTCTCATTACGCAACCTGTTAGGGAATTAAAGGCAAGAATTCCGAAGCACCACATATCAAACCGAGACCCATCCACAGGCGTAAAGTAGCCCAGGGTTCGGCATGCCTCAGGTGGAAGAAGTGCAACGGGTGCACCATATCTGAAAATAAAGTGGAGAAAGTTTAGAATGTCATGGAGTTCCGTGAAAAGTATTCAAGGGAAATGCGATAAATAATTATGCGAGATATTGTAAAATATGAGATGCAGTTGGGAAAAAAAAAATCATCGAACAAAATTGAATAGAATGAGAGATAAACCCTTTTACCCTGATCCCCGATGGCTATGATAAGCTAAATATGATAAGCTAAATGTAGAATATTACCTTCAGCATTTTTGCCTACATTTCTTTTTATGCTGAAGGGGTTTGAATGAAATACTCTTAACCAAAACCGACTTTGTAGGTAATCTATAAATCAGAATAAAACTATTAATATGAAAATTTTACCTCCTGACGGGTTGCAGCGTCGAATTTAGGAATGTAAAATCACATAGAACAGCTCGGTTTTGGAAGTCAATCATGACATTATCAGCTTTAATATCCAAATGGCAGAGCTTCTGCTCATGTAGATAATCCAGACCACTGAGAACATCTTTCAACCACGATCTGACCTGAGTAAAACCTGACGAACTATGATGTACGACGTCCAGTTTACTCTCAAGATCTAAATCCATCTGTGGCATAATGAAGATATCTGTATAAGGTAAACGTATAGTATCCAAAAGAGGCATAACGTTGGGGTGATCAAAGGTAGGCCAATCACTCAATTCCTTATCCCAAGTCAGGTCCCTTCTAGTTATCTTAATAGCGACGTTGCTGTTGCTGACAGGGCTGACGGCTGAAATGACATCGCCATAGCTTCCTGACCCTAGAGACTTCGATATCTTATAATTCATTTTCTCCAGAACTTTAGTGGCGTGCTCTACAATTTTACTCCGGAATTGTTCCTGATTTATCTTGCTTTCATCCAGCAGTTTCTTTAAACGTTCCATGGCCGTAGTCATGTTAACCTTTAGGTATTGATAATGTCTTAAAATTGAAATCTTTAAAACAGTTTCAAAGTTCTTAAATATATTCCTGGCTAATGCCCGAATTTTTCAGCGAAATTCCTCAAAAAGTAGATGTCCAAATAACTGTAGTCAACTTTGACAGAGAAGGTCTTTCCGATGGAGAAAACCACAAATTTTATGGTATCTCAAATTAAATTCAGTTGGCAAAATACAACCAAATCAACAAGGTTAAACGTTAAATAACAGTAAATTCAACAAAATAGGTATAACTCAAGATTTTATCCAGCTTTCAGATCGCAGAGTAAAAACACAAACATAGCATTTAACTCCAAAATTGAAAAGAAAGAAATTTACAAAATTGTTGCATAGGTACTATTGCTTTACATTGTTGTCCAAATCAGCATTATTAAATTCAATTCAAAATTTTCAATTGTTTAAATTTTCTTTATTGCCCAAATGTGTAACCATTGTAGAAAATGTACTTAGACGATCATGAGATATGTCATCTTTAAACACCGTCCATTTTCGATGCCAAAATTAAATTCAACTCATAGAGATTTTTAATAGAGTATATGGCGCTATTTGTGCTACTATCTAAATAAAAGATTTTAGATTTATTATTGCCTTAATATTTAAATCAAAAGAAAATCATTTCAGGGAATTTATTTTATTTATTTAAAATTAATACAAATATTTAAACTAATGCTTGAATTACTTAACTATTTATTTCATTCAAAGGTAAAATGTTATTCTCGTTTAAAGAGTTTTGTATTAAACAAAAATCTTTTAGTTTACAAATGCCTTAATTCTCAAAAATAAATATAATAAATATAATAATAAATATATATAAGATAATAATTAATAAAAAATCTGATGTGGGCAACACATGACTTTCCTTATATATTGTAATGAATTTACTATTTTACAGTAAAAAATAGGTCTTTCTAATAGTAGATACTAATATTCTTTCCAAGATATTGAATTTTCGACAATGAGTCGTCACTTTCATTGATTTAGAGTTATTTTTATCCATTTGGCGATATTTTCGTTAATTTGGCAATATTTCAAAAAGTCGCCAAGTTGGCGACATTCCGTCAAATTCGTCGCCAAAATCTCGCCAAGCGTTATGCACTAAGAAATAAGTTATTCTTACAGCAGTTAAATGACTATTGGCGTTCAAATACAAAAGTATTACTCAAAGTATCCTTTTTCATGAATGGAACGAGCTAGATCCACGAGAATGATGTCACCCAATTTATCGCATAGTATTACATATGAAAAGTGAACATGTTTCTCAATAGGAAATATTTTTTTTATTTTATATAACTTTTTGATAATTTTTTTGAAAAATGTACAATATCTCGAGAACAGTTCATATTAGCGTTCTTAAATTAATGTCAATCGTTTTCTAATGAAAAATTACATAAGAAATGTCTATTTGCGTAACTTTAATAGTGGTTTTGATTTTTTGACGATTTTTTCAAAATTTCATTCGAAAATTTAGAGGGGCTTCTGAACATTCGATTGCGTATAAAAACAATAGGCTTCCAGTGTTTATGGATTGGGATTTTTGTACCAAATTTGGTTCGAATCGGTCCATTCGTTCGTCAGTTATCGTCTCCAAAGTCTCTCTCACACACACACACACACACACACACACACACATACTTTCACACACACACACACACATACTTTCACACACACACACACACATACTTTCACACACACACACACACACACACACAGAGACATCACTTCAAAAATGTTTGATTCGTGATCAGGGATGCTTGAAACGTGCTCTCCCGTCGAAAACTCGAATTCGAATTTTCGACCCCGTCACAATACTTTCCTTATACATTATGTATATAAAGAAAGTAAAAATGATAAATAAATAATAAAATTTATATAAGATATTAAAATTCCATGAAAGTATTTAAATTAAAATATCTTGAAAATTAAAAAAAGGGTAATTTAATATTTTAACTTTTTTAAAAGTAATAAGAAAAGCTTTTTCTTAATATAAATAATTAAATTACTTATAGCCAGACAAAATACTGACTATTATAGTCTGAGTTCTGAGAATTGAAATGCATTAAGCTTTACATAAGTAAAAAATAAATTTTACATACCTACGAAACGTTATTCCACAAATCCAATTCCTACGAAGTACGTTTTTCTGCGAGAAGAATCTAATGTGGGAATAGCACGTGACTTTCCTTATATAATGCAATGACTATACATAATGCATATACTAATACTTCCCTACATAATGCATATACTAATACTTCCCCACATAATCTATCTATCTATGTATCTATCTATTATTATATATACTAATTGCCAAGTGTCCGTCCGTCTGTCTGTCTGTCCGTCTATCTGTCTGTCTGTCACGCTTTTTTTAGGCACTTCCCGAATAGATAGAGACTTGCAATTTGGTACACGGCTCGGTCGTTCGATAAAACACCCTGGAAAAATCGAATTTTTCGAAAACGTTCTCTAGAGGGGGTGCTCCACACCAAAACGTTCGAAAAGTGAAATGACGGGAAAGCATGCTTTGCGATGAGATAGAGACTTCAAATTTGGTATATGGGTAAATCACTCGAAAGGAAAAAAGTGTGCAATTTCAGATTTCCAATATTTTCTACTTAAGGGGGGGTGCAGCACACCAAAACGTTATAAAAGTGAAATGATAGGAGAGCATGCTTTGTGATGAGATAGAGACTTCAAGTTTGGTGTATGGGTAAATCGTTTGAAACAAAGAAAGTGTGGAATTTCAGATTTCCAATATTTTCTACTTAAGGGGGTGCCGCACACTAAAACGTTCGAAAAGTGAAATGATAGGAAAGCATGCTTTGCGATGAGATAGAGACTTCAAATTTGGTGTATTGGTAAATCGTTCGAAAGGAAGAAAGCGTGCAATTTCAGATTTCCAATATTTTCTACTTAAGGGGGTGCCGCACACCAAAATATTCGATTTCCGGAATAAATGAGAAAACGCTCCTTTAAAATTTGATAGAGGCTCGAAATTCGGTATATGGGCTAATCATTTTATGGAAACACCCAAGACAAATATAGTTTTTCAAAAATGTTCGTTTAAGGGGATGCTCCAGAGTAAAACGTTCGAAAAGTGAATTGATAAAAAACCATGCTTCGGATTGAGATAGAGATATCAAATTTGGTATAAGGGTAGATAGTTTGAAAGGAAGAAAGTGTAAAATTTCAGTTTACCAATATTTTCTACTTTAGGGAGTGCCTCACACCAAAATGTTCGATTTTCGGAATAAAGGAGAAACGCCCCTTTTAAACCGTGATAGAGGCTTGATATTTGATATATGGGAAAATAATCTGACAGAAATCACAAAAAGAATAGAGTTTTTCAAAAATGTATAGTTAAGGGGATGGGTACTCCACACAAAAGCATTCGCAAGATGAAATGCTAGAAAAGTATGCTTCGCGATGAGATAGAGACTTCAAATTTAGTGTACGGGTAAAAAGTTGGAAAGGAAGAAAGTGTGCAATTTCAGTTTTCCAACATTTGTTATAGTAGGGGGTTCCGCTCACTAAAATGTTTGATTTACCGAACAAATGAAAAACGCCTCCTTTACAATGTGATAGAGACTTGAAATTTAGTATATGGGCTAACCATTTGACAAAAAAAACCAAAGATGAATACAGTTTGACAAAAATGTTCTTTAACGGGGTGCTACACAGAAAAGCGTTCGAAAGGTGAAGAGATAGAAAAACATGCTTCTCGATAGGATGGCGACTTCAAATTTGATGTACGGGTAGATAGTTTGAAAGGAAGAGAGTGTGAAATTTTAGATTTCCAATATTTGCTACTTTAAGGGGTGCACACACTAATATGTTCGATTTGCCTAATAAATGAGGCACGCTTCCTTTTACATGTGATAGAGGCTTGATATTTAGTATTAGGGCCAATCATCTGAGGAAAAACACAAGACAGAGTTTTTCAAAAATGTTTATTTATGGATGTGCTTCACAGAAAAAAGTTCCAAAGGAGAAATAATAATATAGGAGTGCCTCGGGATGAGATAGACTTTAATGTAGTGTAAGGGTAGATAATTCGTAAGAAAGAAATGCTCGAATTTAGTTTCCAATATTTTCTTCTTTAGAGGGTTCTGCACACCAAAATATTCGATTTGTCGAATAAATGTGAAACGCGAATTATTAAAAAATGTACATTATTCAAGGGTTGCTTATTGCAAGACCGTTGATTTTCAACAGGTCTCTCGGCTAGTATATACTAATTGCCAAGTGTCCGTCTGTCCGTCTGTCTGTCTGTCTGTCTGTCTGTCACGCTTTTTCAGGCACTTCCCGAATAGATAGAGACTTGCAATTTGGTACACGGCTCGGTCGTTCGATAAAACCCCCTGGAGAAATCGAATTTTCTGAAAACGTTCTATAGAGGGGGTGCCCCACATCAAAACGTTCGAAAAGTGAAAAGATGGGAAAGCATACTTTGCGATGAGATAGAGACTTCAAATTTGGTGCATAGGTAAATCATTCGAAAGGAAGAAAGTGTGCAATTTCAGATTTCCAATATTTTCTACTTAAGGGGGTGCCGCACACCAAAACGTTCGAAAAGTGAAATGATAGGAAAGCATGCTTTGCAATAAGATAGAGACTTCAAATTCGGTGTATGGGTAAATCGTTCGAAAGGAAGAAAGTCTGCAATTTCAGATTTCCAATATTATCTACTTAAGGGGGTGTCGCACACCAAAACGTTCGATTTACCGAATAGATGAGAAAAGGCGCCTTTAAAATTTGATAGAGGCTTAAAATTTGGTATATGGGCTAATAATTTGACGAAAACATCCAAGACGAATACAGTTTTTCAAACATGTTCGTTTAAGGGGGTGCTCCAGAGTAAAACGTTCGAAAAGTCAATTGATAAAAAAACCATGCTTTGGAATGAGATAGAGATATCAAATTTGGTGTAAGGGTAGATAGTTTGAAAGGAAGAAAGTGTTCAATTCCAGTTTACCAATATTTTCTAATTTAGGGGGTGCCGCACACCAAAATGTTCGATTTTCGGAATAAAGGAGAAACGCTCCTTTAAAAACGTGATAGAGGCTTTATATTTGGTATATGGGTGAATCATCTCATAGAAATCACAAAAAGAATGGAGTTTTTCCAAAATGTATGCTGAAAGGGGTGGGTACTCCACACAAAAGCATTCGAAAGATGAAATGCTAGAAAAGCATGCTTCACGATGAGATAGAGACTTCAAATTTGGTGTACGGGTAAAAAGTTGGAAAGGAAGAAAGTGTGCAATTTCAGTCTTCCAACATTTGCTATTGTAGGGGCTGCCGATTACTAAAATGTTCGATTTACCGAACAAATGAAAAACGCCTCCTTTACAATGTGATAGAAGTTTGAAATTTTGTATATGGGCTAACCATTTGACAAAAAAACCAAACATAAATACAGTTTGACAAAAATGTTCCTAAACACACAAAAACGTTCGAAAGGTGAAGTGATAGAAAAAACATGCTTCTCGATAGGATAGAGACTTCAAATTTGGTGTACGGGTAGATAGTTTGAAAGGAAGAAAGCGTGAAATTTCATATTCCCAATATTTGCTACATTAAGGGGTGCCGCACACTAATATGTTCGGTTTTTTCGAATAAATGAAGCAAGCTTCTTTTTAAATGTGATAGAGGCTTGATATTCAGTATATGGGTCAATCATCTGATAAAAAACCCAAGACAAAGAGAGTTTTTCAAAAATGTTCATTTATGGGTGTGCTTCACAGAAAAAAGTTCCGAAGGAAAAACACTAATATAGGGGTGCCTCGGGATGAGATGGACTTTAATGTGGTGTACGGGTAAATAATTCGAAAGGAAGAAATGCGGAAATTTAGTTTCCCAATATTTTCTTCTTTAGGGGGTTCTGCACACCAAAATATTCGATTTGTCGAATAAATGTTAAACGCGAATTATTAAAAAATTTACATTATTCGGGGATTGCTTGTTGCGAGACCGTTGATTTTCAACGGGTATTCGGATAGTATATAATAATTGCCAAGTGTCCGTCTGTCTGTCTGTCACGCTTTTTTCAGGCACTTCCCGAATAGATAGAGACTTGCAATTTGGTACACACCTCGGTCGTTCGATAAAATCCCCTGGAAAAAATCGAATTTTCCGAAAACGTTCTATGAAGGGGGTGCCCCACACCAAAACGTTCGAAAAGTGAAATGATGGGAAAGCATACTTTGCAATGAGATAGAAACTTCAAATTTGGTATATGGGTTAATCACTCGAAAGGAAGAAAGTGTGCAATTTCAGATTTCCAATATTTTCTACTTAAGGGGGTGCCGCACACCAAAACGTTCGAAAAGTGAAATGATAGGAAAACATGCTTTGCGATGAGATAGAGACTTCAAATTTCGTGTATGGGTAAATCGTTTGAAAAGGAGAAAGTGTGCAATTTCAGATTTCCAATATTTTCTACTTAAGGGAGTGCCACACCCTAAAACGTTCGAAAAGTGAAAGGATAGGAAAGTATGCTTTGCAGTGAGGTAAAGACTTCAAATTTGGTGTCTGGGTAAATTGTTCGAAAGGAAGAAAGTGTGCATTTTCAGATTTCCAATATTTTCTATTTAAGGGGGTGCTGCACACCAAAATGTTCGATTTACAAAATAAATGAAAAAACGCTCCTTTAAAATTTATTAGAGGCTTGAAATTTGGTATACGGGCTAATCATTTGACGGAAACACGCAAGACGAATATATTTTTTCGAAAATGTTTGTCGAAAAGCGGATTGATAAAAAAAACATGCTTCAGAATGAGATAGAGATATCAGATTTGGTGTAATGGTAGATAGTTTGAAAGGAAGAAAGTGTGAAATTTCAGATTTCCAATATTTGCTACTTTAAAGGGTGCGCACACTAATATGTTCGATTTTTCGAATAAATAAGAAACACGAATTATTTAAAAATTTGCCTTATTCGGTGGTTGCTTAATGTGGGACCGTTGATTTTCAACGGGTATTCGGCTAATATATACTAATTGCCAAGTGTCCGTCTGCCTGTCTGTCTGTCCGTCCGTCTGTATGTCTGTCTGTCACGCTTTTTTTAGGCACTTCCCGAATAGATAGAGACTTACAATTTCGTACACGGTTCATTCGTTCGATAAAACCCCCTGGAAAAATCGAATTTTTCGAAAATGTTCTTTAGAGGGGATGCCCCACACCAAAACGTTCGAAAAGTGAAATGACGGGAAAGCATGCTTTGCGATGAGATAGAGACTTCCAATTTGGGGTATGGGTAAATCATTTGAAAAGGAGAAAGTGTGCAATTTTAGATTTCCAATATTTTGCACTTAAAGGGTGCCGCACACCAAAATGTTCGATTTACAGAATAAATAAGAAAACGCTCCTTTAAAATTTAATAGAGTCTTGAAATTTGGTATATATGCTAATCATTTGACGGAAACACGCAAGACGAATATAGTTTTCCAAAAATGTTCGTCGAAAAGTGAATTGATAAAAATCCATGCTTCGGAATGAGATAGAGATATCAAATTTGGTGTAAGGGTAGATAGTTTGAAGGGAAGAAAATGTGAAATTTCAGGTTTCCAATATTTGCTAAGGGGTGCGCACACTAATATGTTCGATTTTTCGAATAAATAAGAAACACGAATTATTTAAAAATTTGCCTTATTCGGTGGATGTTTAATGTGGGACCGTTGATTTTCAACGGGTATTCGGCTAGTGCATATACTAATACTTCTCCACATAATGCATATACTAATACTTCCCCACATAATGCATATACTAATACTTCCCCACATAATGCATATACTAATACTTCTCCACATAATGCATATACTAATACTTCCCCACATAATGCATATACTAATACTACCCTACATAATGCATATACTAATACTTCCCTATATAATGCATATACTAATATTTCCCTACATAATGTATATACTAATACTTCCCTACATAATATATATATACTAATTGCCAAGTGTCCGTCTGTCTGTCTGTGTGTCACGCTTTTTTTAGGCACTTCCCGAATAGATAGAGACTTGCGATTTGGTACACGGCTCGGACGTACGACAAAAAACCCTTGAAAAATCGAATTTTTTGAAAACGTTTTTTAGAGGGAGTGCTTCACACCAAAACGCTCGAAAAGTGAAATGATAGGAAAGCATGCTTTGCGATAAGATAGAAACATCAAATTTGGTGTACGGGTAAATCGTTCGAAAGGAAGAAAATGTGCAATTTCAGATTTCCAATATTTTCTACTTAAGGGGGTGCCGCAGAACCAAAACGTTCGAAAAGTGAAATGATAGGAATGTATGCTTTGCGATGAGATAGAAACTTCAAATTTGGTGCACGAGTAAACCGTTTGAAAGGATGAAAGTGTGCAATTCTGATTTCTAATATTTTCTACTTAAGGGGGTACCGCACACCAAAACATTCGAAAAGTGAAATGATAAGAAAGTATGCTTTGCAGTGAGGTAAAGACCTCAAATTTGGTGTATGGGTAAACCGTTCGAAAAGAAGAAAGTGTGCAATTTCAGATTTCCAATATTTTCTACTTAAGGAAGGGGATGCCGCACACCAAAATGTTCGATTTACCGAATAAATGAGAAAAGGCTACTTTAAAATTTGATAGAGGCTTGAAATTTGATATATGGGCTAACCATTTGACGAAAACATCCAAGAAGAATATAGTTTTTCAGAAATGTTCGTTTGAGGGGGTGCTCCAGAGTAAAACGTTCGAAAACTGAATTGATAAAAAACATGCTTCGGAATGAGATAGAGATATCAAATTTGGTGCAAAGGTAGATAGCTTGGAAGGAAGAAAGTGTACAATTTCAGTTTACCAATATTTTCTACTTTAGGGGGTGGGGGCTCACACCAAAATGTTCGATTTTCGGAAGAAAGGAGAAACGTCCCTTTTAAAACGTGATAGAGGCTTGATATTTGGTATATGGGTGAATCATTTGACAGAAAATACAAAAAGAATGGAGTTTTTCCAAAATGTATACTTAAAGGGGTGGGTATTCCACATAAAAACATTCGAAAGGTGAAATGATAGAAAAAGCATGTTTCTCGATGAGATGGAGATTTCAAATTTGGTATATGGGTAAATGGTTGGAAAGGAAGAAAGTGTGCAATTTCAGTTTTCCAAGGTTTGTTATTATAGGGGGTGTCGCACACTAAAATATTCGATTTGACGAACTAATGAAAAACGCCTGCTTTACAATGTGATAGAGGCTGAAATTTATATATATGGGATAATCATTTGATAAAAAACCCAAGATTATTAAGGTTTCTCAAAAATGTTCATTTAAAGGGGGTGCTGCACAGAAAAACGTTCGAAAGGTGAAGTGATAGAAAAACATGTTTCGCGATAAGATAGAGACATCAAATTTGGTGTACGGGTAGATAGTTTGAAAGGAAGAAAGTGTGAAACTTTAGATTTCCAATATTTGCTACTTTAAGAGGTGCCGCACGCTAATAAGCTCAATTTTTCGAAAAAATGAGGCACGCTTCCTTTTAAATGTGACAGAGGCTTGATATTTGGTATATGAGCCAATCATCTGATAAAAAACCCAAGACAACCAGAGTTTTTCAAAAATGTTCATTTATGGGTGTGCATCACCGACAAAAGTTCGAAAAGAGAAATAATAAAATAGGGATGCCTCGCGATGAGATAGACTTTAATGTGGTGTAAGGGTAGATAATTCGAAAGGAAGAAATGCGGAAATTAAGTTTCCCAATATTTTCTTCTTTAGGGGATTCTGCACACCAAAATATTCGATTTGTTGAATAAATGTGAAATGCGAATTATTAAAAAATGTACATTATTCAAGGGTTGCTTATTGCAAGACCGTTAATTTTCAACGGGTACTCGGCTAGTATATACTAAATGCCAAGTGTCCGTCTGTCTGTCACGCTTTTTTCAGATACTTCCCGAATAGATAGAGACTTGCAATTTAGTACACGGCTCGGTTGCTCGATAAAATCCACTGGAAAATTCGAATTTTTCGAAAACGTTCTGTAGAGGGGGTGCCCCACACCAAAACGTTCGAAAAGTGAAATGATAGGAAAGCATACTTTGCGATGAGATAGAGACTTCAAATTTGGTGTATGGGTAAATCATTCGAAAGGAAGAAAGTGTGCAATTTCAGATTTCCAATATTTTCTACTTAAGGGGGTGCCGCATACCAAAACGTTCGAAAAGTGAAATGATAGGAAAGCATGCTTTGCGATGAGATAGAGACTCCAAATTTGGTGCATGGGTAAATCATTCGAAAGGAAGAAAGTGTGCAATTTCAGATTACCAATATGTTCTATACTTAAGGGGGTGCCGCACACCAAAATGTTCGATGTACCGAATAAATGAGAAACGGCTCCTTTAAAATTTGATAGAGGCTTGAAATTAGGTATATGGACTAATCATTTGATGAAAACACCCAATTCGAATAAAGTTTTTCAAAAACGTTCAATTAAGGGGGTACTCTAGAGGAAAATGTTCGGAAGATGAATTGATAAGAAAACATACTGTGGGATGAGATAGAGATTTGAAATTTGGTGTACGGATAGATATTTTGGAAGGAAGAAAGTGTACAATTTCAGTTTTCCAATATTTTATACTTTAGGGGGTGTTGTACACAAAAATATTCGATTTTCGGAATGAAGTAGAAATATCCCTCTTCGAACGTGATAGCGGCTTGATATTTGGTATATGGGCGAATCATCTGATAGAAATCACAAGAAGAATAGAGTTTTTCAAAAATGTATATTTAAGGGGGTGGACCATGAGATACAGACTTCAAATTTGGTGTACGGGCAAAAAGTTGGAAAGGAAGAAAGTATGAAATTTCAGTTTTCCAACATTTGCTATTGTAGGGGGTGCCGCTCACTAAAATGTTAGATTTGCCGAACAAATGAAAAACACCTCTTTTACAATGTGATATAGAGACTTGAAATTTAGTATATGGGCTAACTATTTGAGAAAAGAACCAAAGATGAATACGGTTTGACAAAAATGTTCATTAACAGGATGCTACACTGAAAAACGTTCGAAAGGTGATGTGATAGAAAAAACATACTTTGCGACAGTATAGAGGCTTCAAATTTGGTAAACTGGTAGTTTGAAAGGAAGAAAGTGTGAAATTTCAGATTTCCAATATTTGCTACTTTAAGGGGTGCCGCACACTAATATGTTCGATTTTCCGAATAAATGAGGCACGCTTCCTTTTAAATGTGATAGAGGCTTGATATTTAGTATATGAGCCAATCATCAGATAAAAAACCCAAGACAAACAGAGTTTTTAAAAATGTTCATTTATGGGTGTACTTTACAGAAAAACGTTCGAAAGGAGAAATAATAAAATAGTATGCTTCGGGATGAGATAGAACGTTCTGCAGAAGAAAATAGTCGATTTGCCGAATAAATGTGAAACGCAAATTATTCAAAAATGTACATTATTCAGGGGTTGCTTATTGCTAGACCGTTGATTTCAACGGGTGTTCGGCTAGTGCATATACTAATTGCCTTGATACGCGGGTCAATCATTGGAGAAAACCCTCTGGAAAAATTGAATTTTTTTTAAATGTTCAGTAGTAGAGGTTCACACTAAAACGTTCGAAAGGTGAAATGATAGAAAAGATGTCTCATACTTCGATGATATCTCATACTTTGCAATGAGATAAACCCTTTCAAATTTGTGTATGGATAGATAGTTCATAAGGAAGAAATAGTGCAATTTCAGTTTTTCAATATTTACTACATTATAGGGGATGCCGCATACCAAAATGTTCGATTTGCCCAATAAATGAGAACTGCATCCTTTGAAAAGTGATAGAAGCCTGAAATTTGGTGTATGGGCTAATCCTTTAATAAAAAAACTTAAAAAAATTATGTTTGTCAGAAATGTTTCCCTAGTAGCATTTAATATTGGTTCAATGTTGGACCAATATTGTAGATCTTGGCATTACATTGGAAATATTTCCAATGTAATCCACATATTGAGCAAATATTGGGGTTATATTGGTCTCCAATATTGGCTAATATTTTCATTACAATATTACGCCAATATTGGCGCAATATTCTCTCAATATTTTAAGCCAATATTGGTCAATTCCGTCAAAATGTCCACCTTCTCATATTGGTCAAATATTGGGCCAATATTGGATTGCCACTAGAGTCATTTAGTGGGGTGGGGTGCTCCACACCAAAACGTTTGAAAAGTGAATTGATAGAAATGCATAGTTTACGAAGAGTTAGAGGCGCTAAATTTGGTATATAAATAGATATTTGAAAGCAATAAAGTGTACAATTTCAGGTTTCATATATTTGCTACTTTAAAGATGAGAGGTGCCGGAAACAAAAATATTGATTTGACAAAAAAACAAAATGAGAAACGCTTTCTTTGAAATGAAATAGAAACTTGCTATTTGTTATACAGGTTAATCATTTGACAAAACACCCAGAAAAAGTCAAATATTTTTACAGTAATGATCATAAAAAGGAGAGAGGTGTTTAACCAAGGCTATAGGCCAAGGCTTATTCTAGGTGGCCTTGGTTTAACACCAAAGCGTTTTCCCGGCCGTCCAAACGGTTGCTCAAGTCCTCGGACGAGTTGGACGGTCTAGGTCTTCAACACCAAAGAGTTCGAAAAACGGAATTATCACTTGATAGAAAAGCATACTTTGCGATGAAATAGAGACTTCAAATTTGAGTTGATAGTTTGAAAGGGAAAAGTGTGCAATTTCAGTTTTCCAATGTTTTCTACCTAAGGGGATTTTGTAAACGGTCTTTTAAACGATCCACCGATTGAACTTTAGGGCTGCCTTGTCGTTAGGAGTACCCAGTTTTAGAAGGAAAATCGATACAATCCCTAATGCCTATTGGTATGACCTCTTAAGTGTGAATTAGGCTTTTCATCACTGGTTTTCCTAAAAAATAAATATAGAAACAGATTGGAAGTTGAACCGGATCTAAGAATAAAGCAGCTTTTATCTTCAAGCCTGGAGTTTCTAGTTAACAAAAAATGGCATCCCATTTCTCATTAATAAATTATTTGGCTCCTAAAATATAAATATAGAAACAGATTGGAAGTGGAACCGGATCTGAGAATACAGTTGTTTCTATCTCCAAGCTTGAAGTTTCTAGTTAACATAAAATGGCATCCCACCTCACATTAATAAATTATTTGGTTTTAGTTTGATTTCTTTACATTTTTGTAAGAGTAAATGCTTCTTTGTAAAAACTGTATGTACATGTAAATCTGTTTTATTTTACCTATGGGCGATAAAAATATGAATGGATCACGAAAACGAAATATAAAAAATAACCGGGCCCCAGAAGAAAATGCTTGGGAAGCGCTGCTGTACACCAAAACGTTCGAGAAGTGAAATGATAGAACAAGAAAGATCAATCATGCATATAGCATTGATTATGAAACACTTTCCAACTTCAATGCAATTTCATATAAACATCTCTAAAATGCGATACACTCTTCGGTAATATTTTTAAAATTACCGCAATACTACATTAATTTATTATATTTGAAAACTTAAAACTTCATAAAAAAAGATGAACTTCATTCAAATGAAGGCATTGAAATATAACTTGCCTGGTTTAAACATCTCTAAAATGCAATACATTCCTCGGTAATATTTTAAAAACTATCATAATACTATAATAATTTATTATATTTGAAAACTTCATCAAAAACAAATGAACTTTATTCAAATGACGTCATCGAAATATAAATCGCCTCTATATAAAAGCAGCATTTCATTCATTAACATTTTTCATTTCCTTTCATTCATATCCCAATACTATGATAATTTATTTTATTTAAAAAATTGAAACCATGGAGGTACAAGTAATTTAACTCTATACTTAAAACTTCATCGAAAAAATCGTCTGGGTTATCTGTGTAAAATCAATTAATGTTTCATTCACATCAGCTATATTGCAGACTCCATGAGCAAAATAATTTTGCTTAAAGAAATGCAACAATTCTTATACAACTCATTCTACATCTTTTGGTATTTACATTCTCCATAAGTGAAAATTAGGCTTCGTTGTAGAAATAATCAAAATTGGATGATCCTTTAAACTCAAATATATTGTAATTGCGTTGTTTCAGTATGTAGATGCACAGAATTTAAGCAAAAATAAAGCGGTTTTAGGACGGGTACAACACTAAATATGAATTAAAAAGAACTTTAAAAATCGCGATTTTGACACAAGATGGATGCCATATTTTATTTTGAAGTGGGTCACGTGATCTCTTCGTATGAAGGGTGTAATTATTATTTTAATTTTTATTTTAAAAACTACTGAATATATTTTGCTGAAATTTTTTTTATATATTTTATGGGATAATTTGAATATTTCCTAAAACTTTCGAAGCAATTTGCGAATTTTAAATTCGCTTAAAAAATGTTTGAAAAATTAGGTCCCATAGAATTCAATGTATTTCAATTTTTCAATCCGGGTTCAATCCAAAACTAATTGGGTGATATTATTCATTTATATTCCCATAGGACCCACAGACCGTCTGAACAACATACTAAAATTTCATTTTGATAAAGTCATTTTTACGGCAGTTATCGTGCTGACAGACAGACAGACAGAATGAACAAAGCCATAAACACTTTTCAACTATGTTGTAAAGTGTTAAAAAACTTACATTGCAATGAGATAGAGACTTTGAATTTGGTGTGAGGGTAGGTTGTTTGAAAGGAAGAAAGTGTATCCTTTCAGTTTTCCAATATTTGCCACTGTAGGAGTTCCGCATACCAAAATGTTCTATTTGTCGAATAAATGAGAAGCGCATTTGTTAAAGTAAGATAGAGACAAAATTTGGCGGAAGGGTGAACAACAGTTCGAAAAAGCACGCTGGAAAAAATAAATTATTTTAAAATTTAAATTGAACAGGGGTGCTTCATACCAGAACATTCAAAATATGGAATGTTTGGAAAAGGCATCCTTGAGACAGAAACTTAAGTTTGGTAATAGTAATTAATGATCGTATGATTGAAAAAACGGAGAAAATTACTGTGTGGTAATATTTGGTATTTTGGTGGTGCACACCGAAATATTAGATTGGCCGGAAAAATGGGAAATATACCCTGTTTTGGGTGAGATAGAAATTTTGAATGTGGGGCACGGGTGAAAAAACAGCTCTCTCTATAAGGCCCACTGGAAAATACGAATTACTTAAACATGCACATTGTTCGGGATTTACTTTGTGAGACCATTGATTTTAAACGGGTATTCGTCTAGTAATGTACAAATTCCACAGCACATTATTTTTGGCGTTAAATTGCAAGTTACAATTTGGTGCTTTATAAATACAATATTGAATAAACTTACTTTTCGCAAAAATTTATCTTGACTATGAGAAAAATTGCTATCGTCAACTAAGAATTAGGATCCATATATTAAACGGTTTTTGTTAATTAGAAACTAGTATTTTATCATATAAAGCCGATGTTTAAAGTTCCAATCAAAAATGCATAAAACTCAAAACTTAATTCCAATTATTTTTTCATATGTCTATGTGCATTTCACATTTTCGTTATTTAATTTGGAAAGACGAAACTTGCTACTATGACAACCGCCATACGTAAAGTCATCAAATATGCGTATAAATACATAAAGACCCGAACTCGTGTACTTGATTCTTAAAGTGGCACAACTAAGAACTTCTGGAATAACTCAAAATTGCCTTAACGACCAAGGAAAAAACATAGAGATCTAAGGATTTAGGTCGAACTTCCTTATTAACAGAAAATAAGGCATATAGAGGCTGGCTGTAGAAACAAAGAGGTCTATATATATACAGAGGTCTCTATATACAGAGGTCTATATATACAGAGGTCTCTATATACTGAAAGCAGAAATACTATTTCACAGATCTGTTCAGTTGAATGAACTTAAAACATACAAACTCTGATATTACTTATAGATAAACAATACTGCCGGATAATTTTTACCAACTTCCCTCAGATGATGCCGATAGACCTCAGGAATATCCACTGTTGTACAGGGTCTTTATAACTAAAGTTCCACTTTGAAATGGCCATAAAAGGAAAACTACTGGACAGAATGTTATCAAACTTGGTAATAGTTTACAGGAGGTCATGAGATTTTATTTTCCGAAAAAAAAAAGTTCAAAAACTCTCAGTCAGCGGGGAATGACGCTGCATGCAATATTGTTAAATGAAATAAGACATGAAGACATCGGTTTAAAAAGTTTTTAATCATTTCTGAACCGTGTTACAAATCATGTTCAATGTAGCTTCTGCCATTTTCTGAAAGCAAGTTAAATCGCATTACTGCTTTCTCAACAATAGCTCTTAGCATATCGGAAGGAATGTTACGAACATGTCGGCGTATCGCATTTTTTAATTCCGTCAAATTGTTTATGTTATCACCATAAACAGTGGTTTTGAGGTAACCCCATAGCCATGGCCCCCACAAGGGGGTGGCTAGCACAGCTAGGCTACACCCAGGGGGCCCGGGACAAACGGATGTGAAAAGGGGCCCGGAGGAGCTGGGCGCCTTTCAGGGGTATTTTCGAACTGACTAATTGACAGCTGCTAAAAAAAAAAGTTTTTTAGTAATAATAAGTTCTGAGAAAAGGGGCCTCAGTGCATGCAGAAGAGCGACAATAGTTAAAACTATTGTTCTGCATGCAATACAACTATTGTTGTATACACTGCATATAAACAGAGAAGAATAAGCTTTTAATTTCAGCCTTACAGAGCTTTTCCATTGAGTAAACCAAGCCTTTTAGTTCTGCAGCTGTTATAATGTGAAACCAAGATTGAATTATTGTGTTTCATTGCTGTTGTGTTTCATTGCTGTTGTGTTTCATTGCTGGGTTGCTTCCGACTAACAAGTTTCTTTAGTCAGCTTCATAGATTTTCGATGGGGTTAAGGTCTGAGCTATTCCCAGACCATTCCTATAGTTGAATATGATAATCTTGAAGCCACTTTTTGCACACACGAGCAACATGACATGGAGCTGAATCCTGTTGAAATATAAATGCTTCATTATCTTGGAAAAGATCAGATGCAAAAGGCTGGAGTTTGGGCTCAAGTATTTCATTTATGTATCTTTGGGCATTTATATTCCCATTGATCACGCAAATTCTGCTCACACCGCTTGATGTCATACAACCCCAGATCATAACACTAAATGGATGTTTCACGGTAGGTGTAATGCAATCATGATGTAAATCTTCTCTGATTCTTCTCCTTGCGTATTTTACGCCATTAGTACCAAACAGGGAGATTTGGGCCTCATCACTCCAAATTACACTGTCCCATTGTTCAGTTAGCATGGGTTTTAGTCCAGTTAAAGACTGAGTCTCCTTATACTTCTTCAAAAATTTAGAAATGCCACCTTTGGCTACGTTTCTCCCAGTATTTCTTCTAATTTCTTCATAACTGTAGCTTTATTCACTTAATAGTACTATTTTACATCACTTTCTGGGTGACCAGTCAACTCTGCACCATTTCTTTAATTTTATTACGTTTTACAAGCTCACTAAATCAAAGAACACAAGAAAAACAACCAACTTGATAGCAATCACATAACACATTGATAAATGTCCTGTGACCTGTTGGCTCATTGCCAAAACAAGATGACATCTGATTGGCTCTCTAAACACTCATGCTCATTGGCTACATACAAATGAAGGAAAGTTACTTCATATAAACCTAAGCAAATTGTGCTTCTTTTTTCTGATTATTTAGCTATAACTTTTGATAGAATACAGATAATTGAACAAATATTATTGAATTACAAGCTTGATTAAATTATCTTTCCAGTGATATATAATTTTATGGTACTAGTACAAAAAAAAGGTAGTGTTACGAGCCATCAAACCTCAAAAATACACTTTTTCCAAAAGGTTTCCACAATTTTGGCCTCTACTGTAATTAGCTAGAATGAAATTTAGCTAATTATATAAATAATGAAAATTAATTAATAATGAAAATTAGCTATATGATTTTGATTAACAGTTTTGCTAATAATTTTCCAATCCTTACGGTGAGCCCTGGTTGTAAGATAATAAAAAATATCTTGCATGATAATGAGAATAACCCATATTTACAGCTACAAAAGATTTTTATCACAGTGAGATTTAACTTAGAGTTAAAATTATTGGTATTATCATTTCCTCATAAAGATTATAGTACAGTTAAAAAAAAAATTTTTTTTTAGAGGAAAGGTTCAATAATTTGTAAACACATTTTGTACATATTCAAATAAACTGAAAATCAAAAGCCAACAAAGTTACAAAATGAGTACTTGAACTTAAATTACATACTCGTACAATAATTTGTAATTTAAGGATTTCATAAAGCAAAAAGCTATAATTACTCACATATTAATAAATAAATACTTCTAATTAAAATTATAAAATATTTGTCTTAAACAATTTAGATCCCTATTATAAAATTTAGCACATTCACTGATAGTAGGTTAAAGTTATAATGTAAAAAAAAATCAGCAAAAGAAATCAATTTTTTACATTCAAGGTCAAATTATAGATTCCATGATCTTCAAACCACCCCTCTATTATCTTGTTGTATATCGCATTAAAGCTCACATTCTAAGATTTACCATGATACCACATTTCTGCATGTAAGACAACTCTAAAGCCAGTTATGAATTTTAAACATTATAAAAACCATGAAAAATTTACATTTTTTGTAAATTTGATCTTCTTTTTCTCCCAATTGTAAGACTTGAACAACTAGCATTCTGGAATTCTTCATTTCTCATTCAAGGGAGCATGTATGCCAATTTTTAAAAGAATCTGATATTGTAGACCTAAAATACACACTTGCCACAGGTTAATTGAACAATGCAGTGTGGCAATTAAATGAAACAACTAACCGGCCACCACTCCCTTCTAGAGCTGTAGGTTAGCAGTCGCCACTAGCTAATTGGTGAGTAAGTTTTCAAAAATAGCCAGTACAAAAATGTACAGCACTAAAAATTTTTTTTTAATCTGCACATTTTCAGGATAGAGAACCAAAAAAGTTGCCATTTTTAAACTGCATTAAAATAGAAATGGCCAATTATAAAATATAGCAAATTGTAAAACTAACAGGAAATGAACAAGAAAAAAAAGTTTAAAAATAGAAATCTAAGTAATAGACCTAATGTTGAATTTAAAATTAGAGTATTTCAAAGCACAATTTTAAGATGCTTCAACCAAAATTAAACACAGTTTTGTAAGAAACCCATAATTCAAGTGAAGGAGCAGAATCATTATTATATGTAAAGATGAAACATTAAATTTTGTTAATAATCACAGCTAATTACATGCATACAATAATAAATTTTAAATCATGCCTACACACAATAAATAATTTTTAATGTTTCATTGGGTGGAATAACATATGTACACTTTACACATTTCAATAGGCCATAGGAAAGGCTAAATTCATAGTAAAAATATTTGGCCAGTGAAAATATTTTTGATCAGTAACCTTCTGGGACATACTGGCCAGTAAAAACATTTTTGGTCGAAAACCTTCTGGGACATACTGGCCAGAAAAAACATTTTTGGTCGAAAACCTTCTGGGACATACTGGTCAGTGAAAATATTTTTGGTTGGTAACCTTCTGGGACATATTGGCCAGTAACCAAAATTCAATCTGCAGCTTTACTCCCTTCCCCCATTATTTTAATCAGAAAACTGCCCAGAAGTTTGCTGTGTGTTTCTTCTTTCCAATTCTCATCCCTCATAATATACTACAGGGTCTTTCAGAAAGGACTCCCTAACTTTGAAATGACATAACTGCGAAACAGTGATAGACAGAAAGGTGAAACAAGTGATATGTTGGATAGACAGGTCTGGAATTTTAAATACACCGGTTTGCAAAATTAGTTACAAGATTGGCTAACAGAGGGTGCTGTAAGCACAGTGAGCTTTAAATAGTGCTCAGAAGTACAAAACGCTCAGTCTCCATACTCCCCAGATCTCAATCCATGCGACTTCTTTCTTTGGGGTCATTTGAAGGACACTGTTTACAGTAAGAATCCTCAAACGCTGGAACAGCTTGAACAGTTCAGCTGTGAGGCATGTGCATCCATTTCAGTAGAGACATTGCAGAAGGTGGCTTCAAACTTCGTCCATCGCTTGTGTGATGTTACTGCTACACACAGTGGCTATATCGAATCCATTGTAATATGATTTGACCTCTGTTTACGAAAAACAATCTCACCCACTATTTAAAAGACATTGCAGAGACTACAGCGCCCTCTGTTAACCAATCTTGTAACTAATTTTGCAAACCAGTGTATTTAAGATTCCAGACCTGTCTAACCAACATACCACTTGTTTCATTTTTCTTTCTATCACTGTTTCGCAGCTATGTCATTTCAAAGTTAGGAAGTCCTTTCTGAAAGACCCTGTATATGTATGTATATATATATATATATATATATAGGTGCCTATAATCTAAGTTTGGACATTTATAGTAATGTACTATTGTCCAATTTGAAACAGGCCTTTGTTTGGGTTAATTAGAATTAAATACTCAGACCTGAAGATGAATTTAATTCCTTTTAATCTTCGAATTTGGGCAGGTGCTGATCTTTTCTATTATCAGCATTATGGCCATAGTTTTGCTTCCATGGTGATGTTAATATTTCACGATTACTTGATTTAATTATTTTTATTATTACTTCTTTCTAATATACATAATATATATATATATATATATATATATATTACATATTAAGTATACATAACTATATATTTTTTTTTATCAATTTTACAAAAAAAATCTGCGACAGAATGGTCACTAAATTAAAGCTGCCTATTGGTCACTTGCTATTAAGTAAATATTTGAATTTTTTTATCTTTGAGATGGTGAGGTAAATTTTCCCTATTTTGAGTTGGCATGAAATGATTCATAGAAGAATTTGCAACTCTCAAGATATTGGAAATTTTATTTTTTCTATAATAGTAAAATAATTTATTAATAATCAAATCAAATGAAACTTTGTATGATAATTTCAATTCATACATGTTAGCAGACTATTGATTTTTGAAAAATTCAAACCAGGGATATATTTTAAATGTTTTTAACATTTAATAATAAATAAAAATAATAATAATAAATAATAATAATTTAAAAAAGAAGAAGAAACAATTGTTAAAATTTCTGACAAAAATAGTCCCTTTCTATGTCATTTTTTAATTACAAGAGACAGACATAATTGACAGATCAATAACATTCAACGCTCTCTATATATTGGTAGCTTTTTTGCATGAAATTAAAAAAAAATAAATAAATAAATATATTCTACAATATTGACTTTTCACATCTGTCATGTGAGTCAACCATTATTCACAACAGCATTGTTAAATACAGTGCAAAACAATGTGTTAAATAAGTAAATGCTTTGTAAGTATTTTTAAACAGAAATGAAAGTACACACGTGGTTAGTCACTATAGTCATGCATTACCGTTCTCAAGATATATAAAAAGGTAATTTTCCAAAGAAAGCATATATATCTCCTAACCTAAACCCAGGGATGAAAATAGCATTAAACAAAAGTGAGAGGGACAGAAGGTATTGCGAGTAAAGAGAACAGGCAGAATAGTGTAGGTGAAATTGTGTAAAACAAGGACCTTAGTAAGATGTTATTTTGCAAAGGGCCCCAGAAATTTGTGAAATGAGACCTGGACAGATAACAAGAACCTGGAAAAATACAGAATTGTAATACAAACTGCCAAGAAAACAATTTTGGAACAAAAAATTCCAAATAGTCAAAACCCACAAAGAACTCTTCTAACATCCTCTAACTTCTCCAATAACTTCAAGAAATGACAGAGTAGCAAACTAAGATATGAACTAGATCACAGAATAGAAAGGAAAGGAAATAATGGATCCCTTTAATTAAGCGAAAGCT
The DNA here is from genome assembly GCA_951213105.1 of Amaurobius ferox. Classification (NCBI taxonomy): domain Eukaryota; kingdom Metazoa; phylum Arthropoda; class Arachnida; order Araneae; family Amaurobiidae; genus Amaurobius; species Amaurobius ferox. Next base: position 19,016,981 of record OX578151.1, read on the forward strand.
TTTGCTAGCTACTAAGATGAGGGGAAATACAAAACCCACGAGAACAGTACTATGGAGTGGAGACTCGAAGAAAGACTCGAAAAGGTGGGTTATATAAAAAAAATTTCCTGACAACATCTATGAGTTTTGCCAAGGAACAAACACAGAGAAAAGCTTCTTTGATATATGTCAAGAAATTCAAAATGCCAGAGTGAACAACTACACTACAATACTCTCTAGCCAACGGCCCTACAGTAGTGAAAACACAGGTTCTCGTTAGATCACCGAAGTCAAGCAGCTTCGGGCGCGGTTAGTACTTGGGTGAGTGACCACCTGGGAACACTGAGTGCTGTTGGCACATTTCGGGCACGGTAGCCCGGTGGTTTGCGCGCTGGATTTGCACGCTGCCACAACTGCAGCCGTGTTCATGCAGAGTACGATCACGTTAAACATGTGGGTCCGTAAGTCCATCCGAGAGGTTGGTGGTAGGGGAAGGAGGATACAGTCCCTGTGGATGCCTTCCCCACTGGGTTCCGGTCTAAATTGGGTGGCACTTCCCGGCCATCCAAACAGTTACCTTACACCTTTCTGGTAGGTCAGACGGTCTGGGTCTCAACAACAACTACAATACTCTCTATAGACATTAAAAGTGTATATAATAATGTCAACATTCAGAATTTGTTAAGCAAACTACACAAGAAAGGATGCGAAGAATACATTGTCCAGTGGCTCAAAGAATTCCTGATAGTAGATAGAGTAATAACAGTTAAATAGAGATGTAAAGAATTTGATCCCAAGAATAGGTATGAACTCTGGACTCCCTGTGGTATTAGTGTTTTCCCTGTTCCTGTTTAAGCTCAAGTGTCATAAAACCCATCAAAAATGCAAACCAAAAATCAGAAAAACTCATAAAATACACATGTGACAAACTAATAGAGAATACCCAGTTAAGACTATATGGGTATCAGAACATACAGGAATCACACAGAACAAGAAGGAGAATGATAAAGCAAAGTACGTAGCCAAAAACAAAACTTGCCTTATACGGAGCATATGCACTTATGGAGATATAAAATATTTAATAAGAACTAGAATGGGAAAGACTTGGGACATGTGGTGGAAACAATCTCACAACTTCCCTAAGTTCCCCTACTTGAGCCCTTACTATACCCAAAACTACAAACTTGTCAAATCCAGAAGAAAAGCCAAGATCTTCACGAAATTATGGATTCAAACTCTCATTACGAACTACCAAAAGGAAAAATGGTGTAAAATCACAACTCCCAAATCATCCTAGCTGTAACAAACCAGAAACATTAGAACACTTCATTAATAATTGCTTAAAATACAAAAAAAAAGACAAATGCTTGAAAGAAATTCAAAAGCAAACAGTCATAAGCTTAATAGAACTCTTAGATCTGGAAAAGCATGTGGAACCCACCCATGCAGCTGTAAGTATACAAGGACCAGTACTTAAGCGTTTAGAATGTGCCAATACCAAAAATAAAAGCTTACAGTGCAGACGATTTTTTAAAATAACTTTCACATGAATATTGGCTGTTAAAAAACAGGATGTACGATAAAATTCTATTTACAGTGTCATTTTGAAATTAAATAAGTAATGACAAAATACGATTTGAGTCAAAGAGATTTTTCAGTAATGATTTATTATGACTTTTGACAAGGGTTGACACAGCAACAGTATGCCGATCGAATGAATTTGACTTTTGGCGATGAAACAGCATCCAATGAAATAATTTACAGCTGGTTTAAAGAATTTATCTTGGACGTAGGAGTCTCTAATGAACTTCGTGAAGGTCGACCACAAACTGTTGTAACACCAGAAAACTGTTGTAACACCACACTGTGCAACAAATGATCACCTTAGATCGTCATGTTACATATGATGAAATTGAGGAATCTTTGAACATTTTAAGGATCCGATCAGAGTGCATTCAATTTTATAGGATCATTTAAAAGTCAAAAAGGTATGTGCGCATTGGATTCCATACAATTTAACTCAAGCTCAATAGGATGTTCGTGTCAAATGGTACAAGGAAAATATCAAAAGATTCAACTCTGATGTCTAAAAGTATGTTTTTAATATTGTAACAGGTGACAAAATATAGATTTATTGTGAATCTGAAACAAAACAACAATCTACTGTTTCGGTGTTTCAAAATGAACTAAATCCTACATAAGTTGTTCGTGTACGAAGTATTTAAAAAAAAAAATGATTACTTCGTTTTTTGGTAAATCTGGCGATATTGCAATCATTACTTTAGAGGATCATAGAACAATAAATGCTGATTGGTATAAGACAATTTGTTTGCCAGAAAAAGTTGCTAAAATCAGAGAAAATAATGCGAAACATAGCATTATTCTTCATCATAATAATGCAAGCTCACAAACTGCATTTCAAACTATCAAATTGATTTGATGATTCATTGTCCTTATTCACCTGATTTAGTAACCAATGAATTTTTGTTGTTCCTAACAATAAAAAATAAAATGCGTGGTCAACAATTTAACAGCTCAGAAAAAGCAGTTGAAGCTTATAAATTACATGTTTCTGCTATAACAATTTCTGAATGACATAACTGGTTTGAAAATTGGTTTATTTGAATAAAAAAATGCATTGATGCTAAAGGCGAATATTTTGAAAAGCAATAAAAAACAATTTATTTCCATACAAAAATATTGTGTATTATTTCCTAAAAACATAAATAGTAGCCTACGTAGTCTCCTATCTTAAGGGATTACCTTGCACCTAAGCAGTTTGCTGCATTCTGATCAATAACACGTGGGAGTTTTATAGCCAGACTAATTTCCATAAATTTCACCCCTCTGTCAAAGTAGTGGCAGTGTTCAAAAACTTTTTGACCATGGAAAGACAGAGACATACATAGCAGTGGTACTTGATAATTATCCATTGCACCATCTAGCTGATACTTAAGCAGTTTGAAGTTGCTACACCTTGCTTAACACCAGCTACTTTCCTAGAAACCTCAAGAAGCAGATAAGGACAGCCATTTGCCCACTGCAGTGCTTCTGTAAAAGACCAGCTTCAGTTGAAACCCAGAAGAAGAAACATGGGTCAGAAGCAGTCTCCATAGTATTAGTAGGAGGAGGGGGGGGGGGGGGAGCGCTGACAGTGCAGGTTCATGGAGCATATAACTACGTTCAACCAAATGGTTTTGCACTCCCAAAAAACAGTGGAAGGAGAGGAATTGCTATGCAGTAAGAAAAAATGCCCCTATGGACAACAGTCCTGTAACAGGGACCACTGGAATGGAAGCAGGTAGGAACAGACAGGGTTAAGACCCAGAATTTCTCTTTTTTTTTACTATTAAGCTGGTGAACTTTAACTACTTCACCTGGTCCTATATTCAGGCTGGGTTGTTCTTCGATGGGAGATCTGGATCTTCCTCTTATCACATCGATTGCCCTTTCTGTAATCACGTCAAAATTTCTCACAATTTTTTCAAATAACTCATCCTGTCTGTCATTCAAGGGTTGTAACCCAGAACTTCTTCTGGGTTCCTCTGTTTGTTTTCGACTTCACATTCTCGAGTTATACTTTTCTGCTCAGTTTCATTTTTTTAATGTGTTTCTTGATCTACTTTTGTGTCCGTGTTACTTTCCTCCAGTTCCGTATCAATGTTGCTCGCCTCTCGTTCCATATCGATCTTGCTCCCCTCTGATTCCAATTCAATGATACTCCCTTCCAGTTCAATATCAATATCTCTTCCCCTCTATTAAAGTCCCCATAGTTTCAGACCACTATGTATTTGAATCCCATGCACATGTCATCCATTATTTGAAATAGTATTGTTATTAACTGCAATATTTCAGTGGTAGCTTGATTCATTGTATTGAAAGTTTAGGTCAGTCTGAATGCATCCATTAGTATAAATTGTTTCTGGCGGCACTGTACAGTTTTTTAGTTCTGAATGAGCAACATTCAAACTCCAAGATCAACCTCTGCACACAATATATCACCAGCATGTGTACGGACATGACAATTAAAATCATTTTTGCACTTGTATTCTTTCTGGCAAACTTCACAAGTGAATGATTTTTAACCTGTATACATACAGGCATGATCAGTGAAATTATGTTTGTTTGTAAAGCATTTTTGGCACACTTCACAGGTAAAACGTTTGGTGCCAGTATGAGTTGTAAGCACATGTCGTCTCAAATTACACCTTAAGCTGAATCCTCTCTGGCATACCTCACAAGTAAATGGTTTTTCACCAGTATGACAATGCATATGCTGCTTTAGAGATTCTATTAGTATGAATTGTTTCTGACATATAGTACACCCATGTGGTTTATTAGTATGACTGTACATATGATATTTAAGAGCACCTTTCGACTTGAATCTCTCCTAGCATGTATCACAAGCATATGATTTTTCATTGGTATGACTGCGCATGTGAATTTCCAAATAAATCTTTACAGAAAAAGCTTTTGAACATATTTCACAAATATATGGTTTTCCATGAGTACGGATATGCACATTTAATCTCAGTTTACTAGAAAAGCTTTTCTTGCACAAATCACACATGAAATGATTTTCATCATGTGTATATCTATGTTCCCATATATAGAATTGCACAGAATCCAAAGTGTTAAATGCTTTCTGGCAAATCTTGCAAATAAAAGAATTTTCATCACAATTTGTGCAGATATGATATTTTATATTTTCCTCTTCAACAGTTTCTTTCTAGCATACATCACATACAAATGTTTCTATATTAGTATATGTACCTAAATGATTATTTAAATGAGACTTATGACGGAATGCCTTCTGACATATTTCACATACAAAGAGTCTTTCATTGGAATGTGTACGTAAATGATATTTTAAATGAGGCATCTGACGGAATGCTTTCTGATATACTTTACATTTATATGGCTTATCCTTATCATTAGTATGTATACGAACATGTAGCACTAAACCAGCCTTGCTAGAAAATCTTTTCGCACAAAACTTACAACTAAATGATTTTTCTCCAGTATGAGAATATACAGGGTGAGTCGGAATTGTTTTTACAAAAGCAGAGGGGTGATAGTACCCTACCAGATGATCAATAATTACCATGGAACATAGGGTCGCATTGCACTCAGAGAGACAGAAAAGAGTAAAATTAAATTACGAACCTGCAAGTACACCAGTGTTGGGAAAGCGAATGAACGATACCAAACGTTGCACAGACAGATTTATTGTGCAGCGACAAACTCATAGCAAGTGCTCAAAGTGGCGACCACGCGTGTCGTTGCACCTTTCACACCAGCGAAGGAATGACTGACGCACCCTCTCAAAGATTCCGGGTGTTGTGTTAATGTGGTCTGCGGTAACAACAATGTGCACGACGAGATCTTCCGCTGAGTCCACAGGCGTCTCGTACACTAAAGATTTCATGTGGCCCCAGAAGAAAAAGTCCAGTGAGTTGAGGTCTGGTGAGCGAGGAGGCCATGCCACAGGTCTGATCCAACGTGCAGGATATGTGGCATTCAAGAAGTTCCAGACCGTGATGGAAAAGTCTGACGGGGCTCCATCGTGCATAAACCACATGTCGCTCTGGATAGGGAGCGAAACAACCTGAAATAAACTGGGCAGCAAGTGTTCCAAAATGATACGGTATGTTGCGCCGGACAAACGGTCTGGCAGGATATACGGGTCGACCAGGTAATCACAAAGGATATCTGTCCAGATGTTCACAGTAAATCGGTGCTGGTGTTTACGATGGGTTATGCAGTAGGGATTTTGCTCCCTGGACATTTGCATACGGTAACTGCATTTGTGTCTGGCGTAGGAGATACTACGTAGGCAGGTACACAATGACGTCTGAGGCGCTGACTGCGTCATGCTCGACGCGATTCGACGTACCTCTTTTCTGCCTCTCAGAGTGCAATGCGACCCTATGTTCCATGGTTATTATTACTCATCTGGTGGGGTACTATCACTCCTCTGCCTTTGTAAAAACAATTCCGACTCACCCTGTATTTGACAGATCAAATATCTCCTGTTAAATTCTTTCTGGGAAACATCGCAAATATATAGCATTGACCCAGTATGAATACAGGAATGTGTATTCAAAGCACTTTTATCAATAAAGCCTTTCTTACACATTTTGCAAATAAAAGATTCTATGCGAGTATTTCTAGTCAAAGCAGTATTGCAATTAAATGCTTTCTGGCACACCTTACAAACATGCTTCTTGCTACACAATTTTTTACCAATATGAATACGGACATGTCTAATGCAACTATTTTTGTGTTTAAATTCTTTCCGACACACTTTGCAAAAAAATGGTTTTATATTGCTATGACTAAGCATATGCACTTGCAAAATAATTTTTCTATTAAAACCTTTATTGCATACCTGACAAACAAATAGTTTCTCACCAGTATGAATATGGATATGTAAATTAAATCGATTCAAGCCATTAAATCCTTTATGGCATATTTCACAAATAAACAATTTCCAACCAGAATAAGTACAGCGATGATTATTTAAAGCACCTTTTTTATAAAATCCTCTTTTGTAAATCTCACAAATAAACGGTTTGTCATCAGTATGAGTGCTTATATGATTATTCAAATCACTTTTGCTATTAAATACTTCTCGGCACAGCTCACAAATAAAAGGTTTCTCATCAGTATGAGTTTGGGACTGTATATATAAACTATTTATTTCACCAAACCCTTGCTTATCAACGATTTCGGTATTTGTTTCTGCCATACTGTTTTCTTTTTCTGCTACATTCAAAAAATAAAATGTTTTCACAAATATTCCCACTAACATGAACATTTAAATTTCTATCAATGAATATTTTGTGTCACATATGTAAAATGCAAATGCGTGAAAATGAGAAAAATGTTAACTTGATTCTTTCTTGTAGACCCCAATGCAACTATCGTAAATGAATTAGCGTGACACTAGACTTTAAAAAGATTAGTACCTGCATGCATTACAGACATCGGTCTGATGTTATATGAATCGAAGTTAAGGCTCATTAGTTGACAAATATAACAAAGATTCGGATCTCTATAATTCTATATTTAAATCTCCTTCATAATTATTAAAATTTAGTTTATGACCTTGTCAAAATCCCAAAATTGCAATGTGACGTCATTCATGAGTTTATGAATGATTCAAAGAATGATTTTCCAAAGAGTCATTCTCATTTCAATACATATTCATTTTTGAGCTTGAAGTTCGCGTATAAGGGTAAATTTTTGTCCTCTGATTGGATATTTTTCCTCATAAGGGTATAACTAAGCACCGCCTAAATGCAAAATACGTCATAACTAGGCGTGAGAGCTGGCCAATCGTTACGCAAGGTAGACGCTTGTGATAACTTTTATGTTTTCATATTTGTATATTGCCATGTTTCTTTCTGTAAGTTGCACTAAACTACAATTTTGGTTCACTGTTTTCTTTTGGAAATCAAGTGAAATTTGTTTAATATTAATTTGTTTGCCCAAAAAATTTCAAACACATGAAATAAAAAACAAATAAATTACCCATTCTTAAAATTATGAAAGCAACATTTTGATTCATCTGTATTGTGTACGAGTATCCCATGCGAAGAGTAAATATACTGCTAGCATGAAGAAAATTTAAATTCACAATTATGTGCAAATTTTTATGGTATTTTAAATGATATTGCTATTCAAAACATTCTATTTGCGAAAAAAATAATGTCTTTAAAATGTTATTTTTATGAAAGGTCTAATTATGCGCATTTTATTAATATCTTGGCAATCACTGTTCCTAGAAACATGGACACAATTTTAAGTGGAACTATTTTACGCATATCCACAAGATTTCATGAAATTCGGTGCAGCCATTCTCCTGTGTTGATGATACAAACACACATACGGACATATTTTCAACTTTATTTATACAGATTACTAGAAAGTATACCCGCAGTTGCTCGGGATTTAAAATACAAACTGAAAGAAAGCAAGCTGATAAATTCTAACACCTGAACTCACCGCGAATTCCTGCAAATCAAATAACGTTTTAACTATACACTCTCTTATATAAAAAAATATTGCATGGGTAAACACACTTTTCTAGTTTTCTTCTATATTTTAATTGCGTTTTAAAGCTTTTACATTTTTTAGTAAGTCGAAGTGTAGGAAATATCTGCACTTTCTTTGTATTTTGTGATAAAATACAAATATAAAAGTACAAAAAAAAAACTATCGCAAAGTACAAAAACACTGTCGCAAAGTATAAAGTACAAAAAAACTATTGCAAAGTACAAAGTAAAAAAAAACTATAGCAAAGTACAAAGTTGTTGTTGTTGAAACCCAGACCGTCCGACCTACCAGAAAGGTGTAAGGTAACTGCTTGGACGGTCGGGAAGTGCCACCCAATTTAGACCGGAACCCAGTGGGGGAGGCATCCACAGGGACCGTACCCTCCTTCCCCTACCACCAACCTCTCGGAAGGACTTTCGGACCCACATGTTTAACGTGATCGTACTCCGCATGAACACTTTGGCAGTGGCTGGAATCGAACCCGGGCCTACCGAGTGCAACTCCAGCGCGCTAACCAATGGGCTACCGCGCCCTAGCAAAGTACAAAGTAAAAAAACTATCGCAAAGTACAAAAATAAACTATTGCAAAATACAAAAGCTATCATATAGTCAAAGTACAAAAACTATCGCAATGTACAAAGTACAAAAAAACTATAGCAAAGTATAAAGTACAAAAAAACTATCGCAAAGTACAAAAAATTATCGCAAAGTACAAAAAAACTATTGCAAAATACAAAAAACTATCACAAAGTACAAGTTACAAGAATCTCTTTCCAAAAACTATAACGTGGGTTAACACTAAACTGGGGTTTAAAAAGCACTAACCAGGGTCAAAGCTGTACTTTTAGGTCCATAGTACTTCAGCAAGGTACCACAAACCCGAAAGTACAGCTTCGATTCTGATATGACTTGCCGCAATTAATTTTGAGATTTCATAAGAGGTTCTTCTTTCTTGTATCGGGGAGTTTTCTCTGACATTTTTCAATATAATATGTCTTTTGGGCCATCAATTTACATAATTTAAAGCTAAAACGATTTGAACTACTAGATTTTTCATTTATATATAGCTGAAAATCTCTTGAGACAAATGAATATAAGAGGATCCAAATTTTTATAGTCACTTATAAAAAAAACAGGAAGCTTTGTTTCAAGCAGTCTTTCGATGCGACCAACCGATTGCAACACAAAAACACATAGCTAATAATCCATGTCCCATTTTGCTTCCCAATAGAGCATGGGTACGTGACGTCACACGAAGAATTTTGACCTTATTTTTCCAAAACAAAATACTCTTATGCTTAGCGGTATGGAAAATTTCATTATTTCTTACTATTATATAACCTCTCATTTTAGTAGGATACATATAAATTTATCTTCTCTAATGAATATTTTTAATTTAAAAGGAAAATAAAATATTCACTTTCAATAAAATATATACACGAGTATTTTTTAAGAAAATTCGTTATGTACCTGTCCCTTCTTATTCGAATATAAACTGCAGCATTTTCTAGTAAATGCATGCATCTCAGAACGCTGGCTAGTGACTACGGCGAAAATGTGTAGTAGCGTATATTCACTTAAAATCATTTAAAATATATATTGTTACTTAAGTATTCTAAATAACTTATTTTCAGTACAAAGGTAAATTCCAATGTTTAATGGGTTTAGTTTCAAGTTTTATTGGCCTTCATCCTCAGTTTATCATTAACCGCTATGCAGGGGCGGAAAATAGGGGGTGTGAGGGGGCGCAGTTGCGCCCCCAAATTTTCCCTCATCGTCTATCGTCTTCTCCCTTTTTTATCGACTGTCCACTGGTCAGTTTTTTCACGCTATGGAGCCTCAATAGAGCCGATCTTCACAGTGAAGCTTCTCTCTTCCGACTGGAACGAATCCTTTTCAACTTGAAAAAATTGGGGTGATGTTATCCTTTTCACTTGAAAATTTCAAGTGTCTGACTAAATTCATGTGTAGTTAGTACATGCTCATCCATTCCTTCTGCTAGAAATGCATTTCAGAACTCCATGTATTATATTCTTTCATAGAAGCATCCTATAAAAGACATGCTATTTTCGAAAAGATTCACTCATCAACAAATACCTTTTCTGGAGGTCTTCAGCTATACAATCACTAAGTGATACGAGGGGGTTTTCCAGAGTTAAAACCATAAAAGCACTACTTGATAATTTTGAAGTGGTGATTTTAACATTGGAAGAATTATCTGAAAACGATTCTCTCAATGGTGGAAGAGCCGAAGCACTTATAACATGTATGGGCCAACGGCCGTACCGTGCTGAAAACACCGGTTCTCGTTAGATCACCGAAGTCAAGCAGCATCGGGCGCGGATAGTACTTGGTGGGTGACCACCTCGGAACACCGCGTGCTGTTGGCCATCTCGGGTGCGGTATCCCCGTGGTTTGACCGCTAGATTTGCACGCTACCACAAATGCCGCCGTGTTCATGCGGAGTACGATCACGTTAAACATGTGGGTCCGTAAGTCCTTCCGAGAGGTTGGTGGTAGGGGAAGGAGGGTACGGTCCCTGTGGATGCCTCCCCCACTGGGTTCCGGTCTAAATTGGGTGGCACTTCCCGGCCGTCCATACAGTTACCTTACACCTTTCTGGTAGGTCGGACGGTCTGGGTCTCAATCAACAACTTATAACATGTATGACATCGTTCGAATTTTTGTTAACTTTGTTTGTATTGCCCAGTGTTTTTGATCAATGCAATGCTCTCTCAAAGCATCTTCAGTCATCTGATCTTCATTTTCAGACTGTGCAAGCTTTGGCTAAAGTTACTATTGAAATTGTTAGTTCTTTTCGCACTGATGCATATTTCAATCAAGTGTGGAGTTTTGCGACAGAACTTTGGGAAAAAAATTCTTATTTTAGACCAAAACTGAAAAGGCATAAAATAATTCCAAGCGAATTCGGAGGCGTTGAAATAAACCCCCATGAGGATGTAAAATCATATCATGGAATCAATATTCAATATGAAATTATAGATTCAGTATCTAATTAAAATGAGACAAGATTTAATGAAACAATATATCTGTTTCATTTGCCCTTAGTTCAGTATTATCCGGAGCAGATGTCGAAAAAGAAAAAGAAAATGTTTCAACCGTATGAAAAGTATATAACTTCCAGAAAGAGGAATTGTTATGTGAATTGTGACTGTTTTATTCAATGGTGAAAAATGAAAACAGACATTCCCGAATTTAAAAGTCTCCTGGATTATTTTAAAGAGCGGAATTTAAAAAATGCGTTTGCTGTCATAACATTATTAGTTAAATTGTTTTTGCCTGTGCCAATCAGCTCAGACAGTTGTGAAAGTTCTTTTTCGTATCTCAGGAGGCTGAAAAATTATTTTCGCAGTACAATGGGACAAGAAAGACTTTCATCTTTAGCTGCTTTAGCTATAGAACAAGATATACCACTGGATTATGATGATATTGTAACAAAATTCTCACTTCTTCCAGATTCTAAGAACCGGCGTTTAAAACTTCTATAAAAGATAAATAAATATAGATATTTGTATTCAGAAAAATTATGTTAACAACAATTGTGTACAAAAATTATGTTAACAATAATTATTTTTCTCAACATCAATTCAATTTTGTGATCCCCCCCCCCCCCCCTTAACAAACATTTTATTTATTCCATATTGTGGATTTTCATACATATAAATCTCGCACCCCCAAATGAAATGTTGAAATGCCGCCCCTGCCGCTATGGTAAAAAAAACGCCCTTCTGCTCTTACATTTCTGCGCATTCTACTAAGCAGGCTGTTTATTTACGCTCGTGACTATACTCTATAATAGGAAAGAGAAGGGCAAACTATTGTTAGAAATTGGATTTATTTGAGCTATAAGAAGTACAAGTTAAACGCAGGGGTATATTTCGGGAGGCAGCTGATGTTTTAAACCTCACCCAAACCGTCATATCGGCAATAAATCCAGTCTAATGGAGCCGAAATGATTTGGGGGAATAACATTTTGTAAAATAAAAGTTCAATAAGTTTATTCGATTTTTCAGACTCATTTGTTTCGTTTTTAGGCTTTCGAAGCGCTGCCGCACTTTTAGTTTTCATCTCGATTTCATCTGGATACCATAGACCTCACTTCAAAATATCAAATAATGTTACTAACTTACTTGATGATGTATACATTAAACTATACAATATATCTGACGAGATTTTAGATTCAAGTTAATTTATAAACTTGCCTGGCATACGTACTTGAATACGTTAATTTCCATCTATTCTGTTCAAACCTCATCAATCATTAAACATGTTTAACATCTCTAAGTTCATTTAACCTCCCAACATTTAAAAAATAAAACAAAATATCTCAAGCTTGTGCACCAATATTGTACTCAAGCTTGTGCACCAATATTGTATTGCTTGTAGTAAGTATATAAAATATTACACCTTTTCCACCTATTGGAAAAACAAGATTCAAATAATAAAATATCGAAATTATAACTACTATACATCAAAAACTATGAGTTTGATCTAAAATCCAATTATAGACACTTGTCGAACTTTCAAAGGACTACAAATTCTTACTTATTATTCATGGCTAGTAAAACGGAAAAACAAACTTGAAAAACAGCAAATGTTCAATTTTCTTCAATCTGACAAGACAATTACTAAAAAACTATAAGAGCTTTGTGAAAACAAATTATAGATCTAGAAACTAGATTTCCTAATACATATATTTGTCTCTAACTACTCTTACTATTTATAACTATGTGTGTGTTTAGGTTCGAATATATTTCTAATGTGAAATTAAGCGAAATATGGAGGGGGTGGGGGCAGAACCTCTCTCAGATACTTAAGTTTTTCAAAATATTAAAATTATTTTATATATTCCTAATTTGTGTCATATTTCCGTCCCAACAAGTAAAAATTGTTTACATTTTTACCGATTAATCTCGGAGACATAAGCGCCTAAAGTGTTTGCATTTTTCGTAAAGCTCCGATTTTGCTACAGATAATCCAAACAAAGAGGTTATTTACATAAAAATTTCAGGTAAATATATTTAAGATGTCGTTGAAAAAATTGCAATTTTAGTCAATTTTTCGCGACTCTCCGCATGACCAATTTCCCCTCCTAGACGAATACCGTCCCCCTTTCTAAAATTTATGTTCAAAATATAACGATGTCGATCAGATAATTTTAGAATACGATATATTCGATATGTCCTTTTTTACTCTTAACTGCACATATGAAAATTTAATTTTAGAATAAAATTGAACCTCATATATTTGCAAATTTAAACTCCATCATCATGAGATATATGCGTTATATATGATAATATGCGGTATATACATATATACGGTGTATGATAATATGTTTTGTACTAAACGAAGTCTCAAAGTCTCAAGTAAATATGCGAAAACACAGTTTTCGTATAACCATTATTATTTAAGTCACACGATTTTCAACGCTCCGCTGAATATTTCCCACACCTTTAACTCCGCGGCGTTGAATATTTTTTTTTTCATACACAGAATTATGCTTTTTATCTGTGAGTGGCATCATGCTCTGGTTATCTTGAGCGCCATCTATCGGACTATGAAAATGCTTCTCTGTGGTTCTCGCGTTTGGTTTAACCTTTAATTATTTGTTTCAATCTGATCCAAAGTTGAATATTAACAAAATCAAGTTATGCGTGTATTGAATAAATAAAATGTGGTCTTTAGACGTGATTATTTTCCGATTTTAGATAATGATGGGATTTATTCGTTGTTTGAATTTGTTCTGTGAAATAAATGATATTTCGAGTTTGTTTTAACATATGGACTAGGATCGTAATGCAATAAAATGGAGAAGGAAAACTTGACACATGAACTGAAAATTTGATTGCATAAATAGCATAATAATACAGCATACAGCTGTTTCGAGGATTCGCTGGATCCCCTGCGTTAGTGCAAGAGAACCAACAAACGAAGTCTCAAAGAGAAATGGGGGATATGAGCAACGTAGAGCACAAATAACTCAATTGCTGACGAAGAGGATCCAGCGTATCCTCGAAACAGCTGTATGCTGTAGTATTGTGTTATTTATGCTTATGTACGTTGCTCAAGTTTTCTTTACTCTTAGCACAAAACGTATTTTACTTGTTAATAGACTGGAGGTTCACAAACTTTCGGCACAAAGTACGCTTTCTTTATAGTTATCGGCTATTCCGTGCTAAAAGCGCAAAACTGGCCATTGATGCTGGTCGTTCCGTGTAGGGACGCCTATAGGTATTATGGGTCTTTTGACAAAATTCGGGTTTGACTCGAGCCCGCTCCCTCCTTCTTTTAGGAGACATTTAAAATTTCGCTAGTCAAAAAATCTTAATTAAGACCCGATTTTTTTTTCTTTAACTTTGGAGTTAATAGATTTCCAAATCTATACTTCTTTAATGGAAAATATTGGGAACTTTTGAAAACCATTCTAAAATTTAAATATTGGTTAATGATACATAAATGATAAAAGTTTTGGGGGTCTTCGAGATGTTATAATGATGGTTATTATTTATATAGAGGGTGTAAAAATCTCTTGAACGATTAGTCGTAGTCGTAAACCCATGTATCCAATTTATAAAAAAAAAAAAAAAAAGTGGAAATCTTCATTGAACGCATACCCTTACCCCGAATTTAATGCTGAATTCATATTAGCCATCATGTCAGCTCTATCTATATCCAATCTGGAGAAATAAAGTTTTAAGAATATTTTTTAACCGAAAGCGCGAAAAAGAAACTAGCAATAAAAATTCTTAGTGAACCACCCAACCCCCTCAAGAATTTGATTTTGAATCCATATCAGTTATCATCTAAACTCTATCTATAGCCAAATTTGAAATATAGACATTTCAAGTAAAATAAAAATTTTGAACAGGAAATGAAAAAAAATAAAAGAACCGGAAATGGAAATCCTTTGTGTATCGCGCCGACCCTCTCGGGTATATGATGATAACTCTAAATCAGTCATCATCTAGAGCTCGATCCATAGCAAATCGCGAGAAATACATATTTCAAGAAAACAATTTTCTGAAAATAATATTGCAAAAATTTTTCTACCAGTCAAATTTATTACATAATATTACGCAACCACTATTGAACAAAAGTCAAGCAAAAATATTCGTTAAATTGAGATACTACTGCGTAAAACTAAAATCTTACCTTTCAATGCTTTTTAAAATTTGATCCATTTATAACTGCCCATTTTGATTTGCATAATTAACATCCCGTGTCAAGTTTTCTATATTATCATCCATAGATATTTCTATAAAACGTTTTCGATCTAATGCTTCACACTGTGCACATCAAAATCCAAAAATTTCCTTCATACATTTTCATCACGAACAGAAGCATCTTCCATCTTTTTCGTGTCTTTGTAATAAATAACTAATTGCATTGCCACATTTTAATTTACTTCAGAGGACGGTGGACGTTGAAATATTTTTTATTGATTTATTGACTTAGAAACGTGAAAATTTGTATAAATATTCCTCTTAACATCACTATATACGATATCATTAATTTTTTTTTCAATTTTATTATAATTTTGTATTTTATTTTTAATTTAAATTTTTTAACGAAAATTTGAAAATGCTCCTTGGGTGCCATTTGTTCACATTTTTGATTCATTTTACACATTATGATCACTCAAAAACAGATTATGAACACATTTGGGTATTCATTTTTAAATCCCTTAGAAAGTTAATTTTTTTAAAATATTTTTCTGCATTAAAACTTAATTTTCATCATTTAATTAGGTTCTTATTCACTTTTAATGACCTTAATAAAGTCCAATTATAAAATGGATACTCAGTTTCATTAAAAAAGTATGAGAGGTGTCTTCTTGCCAAATTTCATGCATCTCAGACAAATATTAAGACGCCTGGAGCATTTTAAAAATGTAAAACCTTTGAAAATTCCGTTTCGAAAAAAATGCATTCAACCTTTTGCTTACGGGTGGGACAGCGTCCATCCCAAGCGAAGAACCTCCCTAAAAGACAGGTATTTGACATACCCTATCCCAAACAGCTCGACCCCCTTTGCAGGCATTGGCGTCCATGGAAATCGCCGGCAGAAACATTGCACCTGCTGCAGCAGGTGCAATGTTTCTGAAGTGGGTCACGTGATCTCTTCACATTAGGGTGACCAACTTTCGGCCACGAATTTAAGGGAGATTTAGTCTCGACAAATTTTTAGCAGCGCAACGAACCGTCGCTCCAGAAAATGTTCATGGAATCGATAATAATAAGCAAAACAATTAATTTACATTGTATATTATATACAGTACACAATATGGAATACAAATTTGCATGTATCTTAGTACTAACCTATACGTATTTGTCCACTGATGCTGCAGAATTAAGCATTTTATTTTCTTGTGCAAATTTTAAAAACTCTTTACCACTATAGTCATAATTAATGGTTATCATAAGCTCTGACTTAATCAGTTGTAAGCTGCTTTGATTTCTCTGATCATGTTTGCTCATGAGCGAAAAAACTCTTTCAGTATATGGGCATTTGAACCTGGGATGCTTAAAACAAAGCCTAAAATCTGATTAAAGTTTGGCACATTTATTATTTTGTTCTTTAAATCAGTGAAAATGTTGACCCAACTTTGTTCTATTGTTCCTGTTTCTGCCAAATTCACAGCACATTTTGCAGT
The DNA here is from genome assembly GCA_951213105.1 of Amaurobius ferox. Taxonomy (NCBI): domain Eukaryota; kingdom Metazoa; phylum Arthropoda; class Arachnida; order Araneae; family Amaurobiidae; genus Amaurobius; species Amaurobius ferox. The sequence continues at coordinate 19,033,695 of OX578151.1, forward strand.
AGAAAACTCTTCATACAGGTAGTACTCATTTACAAAATCAAGATTGAATTCTTTTACAATGGTTTGCAAATGTCCGAAAGAAAGTTCAGTGACTAAATTATTTACACGTAGTCGCGCCCAAACAAAGCGAAAATAAATCCCAATCCTACAATTTATACAGGAATGTATTTCGCGGGAATAATATATAATTCAAATTTTGCGTTCTTTATTTTTAAAGAAATATACGGGAGAAATAGAAGGTCAATACGGGAAGCGGGAGAATAAAAAAAAAAAAAAAAATCTCAAATACGGATGTTCCCGCGAAATACAGGAGGGTTGGTCACCCTACTTCATATAATGGCCACGTGATCTCTTCATATAAAGGGTGTAATTATTATTTTAAAATTATCGTTACTAGAGCCGTGGACAATTTACCATTTTTAACATCGCGAACATGTTCAGCTAAACGAATACCGACAGTACGTTCAGTACTACCAATGTAGAATTTAAAGTTATTTTCGGGAGATAAAAGGGAGACAACGTATATCCCAGCCTCACACAAAGTTATTTTTATCCTTAAATTTATCTGAATGAATACGATTAAATAACATAATAACGGTAGAATAAATCATGGCAAAAATGAATAAGTGGACGTAAAATCGCCGGGTGAAAAGGAAAACTAGATTTGTACGGCATAAGATCAGGAAAAGGAACAAGGTTACTATTAAGGTATATAAAATTATAGCGAATAGATGAAAAGATGAATAGATCATTTCGTTTGGGCTAATAGGTTTCTAAAATTGCCAAATTTCAATATATCTGATCCTGATATTAATTCAATGCCAATAACAGTGTACCGTATATCTTGTGCATCATTATTTCGCTGTGAAAAAAGTAAAGGCATTGTGTTGCGTAGGAATAGTGATGTGCCCATATCAGATTTTAACTTTCCCTACAATACACGATAATGTATTGGAGTTCAGTTAGCATGGATACATACGAATTTTGCGAGCCATTTTGTAAAAGATCGCAAGTTTCTTTTTTCCCGAATCGTGACCCAAATTTTATCAATACCAGGGTAACCCACAAGTGACTTACTGAATTTTATGAAATTTGGTCACTTTGTGTTTAAGTTAGAGTGTATACATATAATGCACAGACTGACAGAGGCATACAGACGTCACGCTAAAAGTAGTTTTTTGCGTGTTCTAGGACAGTGTTCTTCAACCTTTGTCACCCCGCAGAACCCTTTTTTGAGATATTTTTTTTATAGAACCCTTCGTTCAGTAGCACACCCAGATTTGATTTTAGGGGGGAGGGATGTGTCATATTACGTATTAAATGTTATGAACAAGGTGCGTTCCTGCCTTTGTTATAAAATCTTTATATAAGATATAAATTCGCATTAATTCAAACAAGATAAATATTCAATATAAAGTATTTGTATTATACATACATATGTCATATGAAATTGAAAAAAAAAATTAAAAACATTCGAAAATTAATAACATTCGAATTGTAGAATCGACTCGCGGAACCCCTAAAGCGTTTGAGTGGAACCCTAGGGTTCCACGAACACAGGTTGAAGAACACTGTTCTAGGATATTCGAAACGTGTAGATCCGCCGAAAACTCGAGTTGCGATTTTCGGCAGGATTCCTGTACTTTCCTATGCATCTATGTACAGTTAACCCTCCTATAAAGCGAAGAAAATATTGCGACAGGCCTCCCATAATGCGGTACTTTTAAAGCGCGGTTTCCATACAACGCGGTTGACTTATGACGCGATTTCTCTATAAACTCACTTAGCAGTCTCCCTATAGCATGATTTTTTCTATTACACTTTTACGGCTGAAATTAATGTGTTTATTCCCCTGTTTTTCACCGACGTACATCCCCATTTTTCAATTTTCGTTATCTGGGAAATCCACTGTAAATGCATAAATATACAGCATTTCGGTTTCCATATAACGAGATACGAATTTTTTTGTTTTGTACTAATTCTGCGTTTCTTATCACGCGATTTTCATACAACACGGTATACGGTATTTTTTTCCGAATCGTACCAAAATCTAATCAGCACCAGGGTAACTCATAAGTGACTCTTCTACCGAATTTTGTGAAATTCGGTCCAGTAGTTTTTTAGTTAGAGTGGATACAAGCTTTTGCGGGCCATTTCGCAAAAAAAGGCGGGTTCTTTTATTCCAAATCGTACCCAAAACTAATCAGCACCAGACTCGCTCACAAGTGACTTACCTACCAAATTTTGTGAAATTCGGTCCATTAGTTTTTTAGTTAGAGTGGATACAAAATCTGCACAGACAGACACATAGACAGACAGACACACAGACACACACACAGACGTCACGCTAAAAATGGTTTTTTCGTATTCTAGAGGTCTCGAAACGTGTAGATCCGTCGAAAACTCGAGTTGCGATTTTCGACATGATTCCAATACTTTCCCTATACATTATCATGTATTGCAGGGAAAGTAAAAATCTAATGTGGGCAGCACATGACTTTCCCTGCAGGCTTATATTAACATTCTCTATATTTTAATTAAATTTATTTCACTTTTAATTCAATTTTCGTTCTCATTCGGTAACCGGACTTATTTTCAAAGATGGCGTAGAGAAAATACGGAAAACTAAAATATCTCGAGAACGGCTAGTCCTAGTGTAATGGGGTTGGTCTTATTATTTTCGTCGCTAAAAATTACGTATTAAACGAGCATTTAATGGAAATATTTGAGTATACCTAGTTCTTTAGTTTAGATTTTGACGATTTTTGCGGGCCATTTTGCAAAAAGAGGCAGGTTATTTTTTTCCGAAACGTACCAAAATCTAATCAGCACCAGGTGTCGCGAGGTAAATCACCTCACGTTCGATTTGAACGCTAAAATACTGAAAATGTTCAAGGAACATTAAGATATTGCCGTGTAAGATCGCAAGTGGTTTAAAACTGAAAATTAAGAAGTAATTAATAAGATTTGAAATGAGGACACGGATTAGATTTTATGAATAAGAAAAAAACAAGTTTATTTACAAAATTAACATTTAAAGATAAAAACATGAAGAAGTTTTGCTCAAAACACATGAGCTTGAAAGTTACTCCCTTAAAGTACGAAGACATAGCAAAGTATCAAAAACATCATAAAACCTCTTAAAATTAATTCTATTTGAAAAAAATCCCAAATACATCATAAATCTTTGACGTGTCGAAGAAAACATTAATTTCCTTAAGAAGCAATAATTGAGAGAGGAGAAATTCAAGATCTAAGTAAATGCATGAAAATCCAATAGGCCTACCTTCGGCTCTGGGTCCAGCAAGGGCTCGGCTGCGATGACATCTTGGAGTTCGGAAGGAGCATCTTTTGCTCCGTCAACTATTGAAACCAAACTCACTCTCCAAAATTTACAAAGGCACTCTCGATCCCTTTCTCCTGACAAAAACTCTCTCCAAAAACTTGTAATTTGAAGTCTCCTCCCTCTCAAATATTATTTGCTGACAGGACTTAAGCCCCCCTTTATATTACTGGTGGACACTTGGCTTCCACTCTCAGTGGCCAGTCCATGACAGCAGGGCTTGCCCACTAGCCCCTGAATTATCGCTTGCAGGTGGCCAGGAGTCCCAGCTCCCGTGCGAACCTCTGGGCTTAATTGCGCCCCCAACGACCGCTTTCCCCCCGTTCTGTCTTCCTCTTGTGTAAGACCACCCAGGCAGCTCCACTGACCCTCTCCTTTGCAAGTGGCCAGAGGGGGACCCTATACATATTTGTACCAGGGCTAGGGACTGTCCTTTGCAGGTCGCCTTCTTCTCTAAAATTTCACAATGTCACATATTTTGGAAATCACCATGTGACATTTACTCCTTTTCCCCAATCCTTTTTTTTTGTTTTTGCAAAGCCAAGGGTAAAGAAAAACAAATTGTAACAGTAAAATACAACTTATACCATAAAAATCAAGTATCAAAAAATACATATTATCCATACACTAAAAATCAAAGTAATAATAATAATAATATTCTCAAAAATGAACTGCAATATCATGTAACAGGTTATACTATTTGTTAACGTAGAGAGTCAGAAGTTTTTTTTGTTCCAAGTCCATTCCGTTAAAATCGAACTAAGTTTTTCTTGTCAAATTTTCATAGTCCACGTATACCCTGTGGAGGATAAAGTTTACAAAAAAATGACACGTTGCTGTAACACAGATGGAAAGTTCACTGCACTTCATCATATTATATAGTGTAAATGGTCCCAAGTATGGCCTAACGCCACTGGATGAGCTCGGAGTACCGTGTGATGTCCAGTACATCACGTCTGGTGTATCTGGCACGCCCCTGCGTCGGTGGGTTGCAATCGCACCTCAGGATCTGGCATAGGGTGTCGCTTCTCGTAAGTCAGCTGTAGATGTGTCATTATAATGTCTCTGTCCCGAAATATCGTGTGGTGTCCTGTACATCAAGTGTGTCGTGTCTGGCACACCACTGCGTCGGTGAGTTGCTATCGCCCCTCAGGATCTGGCATGGGGTGTCGCTTCTCGTAAGTCAGCTGTAGAGGTGTCACTGCTCCTCGTTGTCCGTATCTTTCCAGACGTACTGCTGGAGATAAGTTTACACACAGGCCAAAGAACATACATACAGACACTCAAAAATTGAAATATCTCTCTCTCTCAGAAAAAATTACATTACCAATAACCGATTACAAAAATTCCTATCATGAAAAATTTATTTACACCTCGTCATAACCTTATTAAAAACATTGCTTACTTCCTTAACTATCCCCGAAATACTTTTTTTTATATCTATATACATTCTCTACAAAATCATCCTAATCTTTATTTTCATTCAAACCAAACGTAAAAAATTTCTATTCTTAAAATTTAATCTTCCCTCCGAATTGCCATGCCATGTATTATCAATTATTCATTTTCTATACCTTATTACCAAATTTGCCTTTCAAAACTCCCAATTCTGCGTATACCTTTTGAAGTTTCTCATTTGCGCCCCTGCACCGGTCAGATAAAGTGTTTCGAAATCCCCCGAATTATCACCGTTCCTCCGTAAAAGGAGAAAGGAAGGGAAGAAAAAAAAAGAAAAAGTGTATGTCACGGAAAGAAAAAACAAAAACAAAGAAGTCTCTCCTTTCTCTATCTTACCAAAAACCGGGGTGGGAAAAGCGGGTCAAACCCCTCAAACTTGCCCGAAGCAAGATGCACTTGTTAAGATTGCCACATCCCTACAAGTTATCAGACTGGCCATCCCCATGAACTGTGGAACCATATACCTCCCACAACGAAAGAAAGAGACCGTACGTCAAAACTGACCCTTTCTTGACAAGCGAAAAGTGAAAGCCCCCTGCAATAAAAGAAAGTGTTTTCTTTCTTTCCCTCTGTGAGTGTTGCTGTGGCCATAAAATTTTATGTGTTTGACACACCCCATTTATTGGATTACCCTTGTTTTTCGTCCCTCTTGTCATTGGCTAACTGTGATGTAGTAAAGCTATGTGTTGTGCAAGTTTTCCCCTTGTCTAAAAAGAATTCACTGTATTATCCTTAGGCTGTCCGCTGCTTAAGCACCCAAAAGCCGGTTGATCAGGCCCACTTTTAGATTTTAAACTGGCGTGTCCCCTATAGTCAATTACACTAAATTTTATTTATTTATTTATTTTAAATTTACATTAGTTTCAAAAGAGAATTATCTTTTCTGTTTAGTAATTACCCAGTTTTTCAAAATGTTACCCCCTCTTATCTGCTGTACGATTTAAATTGGATTTTATATTATTTTTTTTATTTTATTTCTATTTCTTATCCTTTCTATTACTAAAAATTTATCTTATTATCATTCCATACAACCTTTTCCCCTGTATTAAAATCTAAGTGTTTGTTAATGTTGTTTCACCCATGTTCCCTGTTGCCTGGTTCAAATCAACTAAAAAGTTTATCTAAACTCTTTTTTTCTCTTCTTTTCTAAAACTTTTCTCCCTCACAACAAAAAAAATTCTCTGTGTATTTCTAACCTGACTGTTACCTACTTTATAACTTCCCTATTAATTCGCTTTCTCCACTAATCTCGAAAAATTAAATTCCATGTTCCTTCTGTAAAACCCTCTTTTTCCCTTTTCCTCTTCTTTTTCGAATTTACCGATATTAAAGTCGTTCTCTAAATTTTTCCTCAAATTTGCATACCTATCTCTTCTCCCTTTAAACTAGCTCCTCATATTTCAACATACGCGTATATTCTTATTTTAAACACTTTAAATTCAAATTCCATTTCTTCTCTAAATTGTTTTTCAGATTTGTATATCCATTTATCCTCAAGTATTTTCTACACATTATATACACTTACTCTCGTAAATTCACTAAACCTTTATCCACCACTTCTCAAATATTTTCTAAACATTATAAACCCGTATTCTCGTAAATTCACTAAATCTTTATCCACCAATTTTCACGTTTTCTCTAAGCATTATATACCCGTACTCTCGTAAATTCACAAAATTTCTATCCATTAAATTTCAAGCATTTTTAGTTAATTCATATTAAATATCTCAATTTCCATTTAAACAATTTAAATATTCAATTATATTTACACTATTTTTCTAAATTTTCTATTTTTCTTGTTGTTCTTCCTGTCTTAGTTTTGAGCGCTCTAAATTTTGGTTTGCCGCCTTGAAAGCTTTTTGCATTGTGGTTATTTTATTAGCTATGTACCCCCCATATGATGTATCCTGTTGTTGCTCATTTTGTGTTGGTGTCTCAAAAAAATTGGAATGTCACGTCCGTAATAAAGAAAATTGGGTGTTTCGCCTGTTGATGAGTGAACGGTTGCGTTATATGTCATGACGTGTATTTGAACTGCAGTATCCCAAAAAGGTGAATTATCAGTGAGAGTATAAAGTGTATTTTTGAGAGCATGATGACATTTTTCGATGGCCCCATTGCACCAAGGTGATCGAACAGGCGTTAATTTAGCTACTATTTGTAATTTCTCCGTCATACATTTGTAAACTTTTGAAGTAAACTGAGACCCCCTGTCGCAAGTTATGGAAAAGGGTAATCCGCTGGAGACAAACGACTGTAATAACTTTTCCGCCACCGTCTCTGCGCGGATGTCCGGTATAGGGAAAACTGTTAAATATTTAGTAAATTGGCAAATCATAGTTAGCACGTATCTGTTGTTGTTGACACTAACTCTAAAAGGGCCACATAAATCTATTGAAATGCTATGTAAAGGGCCTTCAGGAATGGGAATTCTACCCATATTTGTTATCAGTAGCTTTCCTTTCCGACTTTTACACTTTTCACAAGAAAGGACATAATTATGTGTGTCTGAATACATACCTCCCCAATAATATCTATCTTCTATTAATTTAAAAGTCTTATCAACCCCTGCATGAGTGACATGAGCCATAGCTAAAATGTTTTTCTGTAAAATACGTGGAATTACTATTGTCCTCTTAAAATTCTCTCGCCACGGTCGATCTTTCCATCTACCAATATGCATTACTAGTCCCGTCTCCTCATCTATATAAAATGTCTCATTGTTTTTACTGTGTTTGTGCTTTTCGCTTTTTAAATTTTTCTTTAGTTCTGTAATTTTTGGATCTTTATTCTGCTCCTTCAATATTTCTTCTATCGTCGGTATTTCCGTTAACTCTTCTACATTTCTAATATAAATATTATCCACATTTACATACCCATTCGCGTCTTCCTGCTCTGCGTGAATTATACCATTCACTAAAAGCTCCCCCGTTTGTTTATTTACGTTTTGAACGTGGCCTTCTTCCTGCGAGTGTTTGACAACCGGTTCCCCTGAAGCTCCCTGATTCGTTTCTTTTCTGTCTTGCTCCGCATCTGGAGCGCGCTCTTGCAAAGTGTGAAGGGGGGAGGGCGATTTGTTTACGTCTTGTTCTGGGTGGTTCGCAAACTCTTCGCGACTTAAAAAATCTGCCAGGACGTTTTGTTTTCCCGGGATGTGGATGAATTTAAATTTATATTCGGAGATGTCCATTAACCAACGCTGCATTAATGTGGGTGGATTATTAATCTTTAAATTATCACCTAACGATTTGTGGTCTGAGAGCAAAAAAAATTCTCGTCCGTACAAGAAATTCCTAAAAAACTGTATTCCTTGGTGTATTGCAAGTAACTCAATCTTTACTGCGGGGTATTTTTTTTCTTGCGGACTTAACTTGCGGCTAAAATAAGCAATTGGCTTAAGAATGCCATCTCTCAATTGTAAAAGGCAGGCCGACACCGATAATAAAGATGCATCTGTGTTAAGGTAGAATTTTTCGTCAAAATTTGGTTGGATTAGAATAGGTTTTTCAAAAAAACAATTTTGTAATGTCTGGAAAGCCGTCTCGCACTCTGGAGTCCATTAAAATTTGCGTCCTTCTGCGTTAGGTCTGAAAGCACCGCCGTAATTTGCGCGTAATCTTTTATTGAATTCCGATAAAAATTGCATACTCCTAAAAATCTTTTAAGTTTTCTCAAGGTCTTTGGCACCGGGAAAGATGTAATTTTGTTTATATTATTGTCCATTGGACTTATTCCTTTATCGGTAATCTCGAAACCTAAATAATTTATTTTTGGTAAGAAAAAATCGCATTTGCTCGGGCTTAACGTTAAATTATTCTCTCTAAATTTGTTAAAAACTAATTGTAATTTGTATTTCATTTCCTCGTAAGAGTCTGCGGGGACAATCACATCATCAATGTACGCTAAGATGTTTTGGTCTTGTAAGTCCGCTAAAATCGTATCAATAATATTTTGGAAAATGGGCGCTGAGCTAACGTGTCCGAAAACCATCCTATTGTATTTAAAATTGCCGAAGGGTGTTACAAACGAAAAAATATTCTGTACTTCTGGGCTTAAAACCACTTGGTTGAATGCACTGTTAAAATCTAATTTTGAGAAAAATTTGAATCCTGCTAATTTGGTGATAATTTCATTGATTTTCGGAATATTATAAGGGAATATGGTGGAGATGTTATTTATCAGTCTTAAATCTAAACAAAGTCTGTGTTCTCCGTCCTTCTTGCGTACTAAAATCATTGGACACGCATAATTTGAGTTGGTTTTAGAAATAATTCCTGCTTGCTCCAAGTCTTTTAATTGCGCTTTTGCAGTGTTTTGTAGCGAGTATGGTATATCATATGGCCTAGATTTGATTGCGTGATTGTGAGCTAATTCAATTTTGGGTTGGATTAAGTCCGTAGCCCCTATGGTCGAAATGTTTTTTTGAAAAAATGTCCGCGTACTGTAATGCAAATTGTTCAAAATCTTTCCTCCTCTCTGCGCTCATATGTTCTAGTTTAAAATCTGTCGGTTCCAAATCTTTTTTCCTCTGTTCTATAACTTCGGGTGTCGCCTGAATCAAATTTATCATTTCTTTACAAATATAGTTTTCCTCCTCCTCTGGCTTATTTTTCTCTGGTTTAATTTCAAAATTTTCTGATACCTGTCCCAAAATCATATGTTTATTTAAAGTAAATTCCGATTCTGTGTTATTTTGCACTCTTACCCAGATTCCCCTCTCTGCCATTTTATAAATCCCATAATCCATGTTTATATAGTTTTTCTGTACCGGTTCAAATAAAATATCCGTGCCTTCCTGTACTTTATTCTCGGGTATGATCAAAATCTGTTTGGTTTCATTCGGCAAAAATCTGATTTTCCTGTTAATTCTGGAAACGTTGGGTTTTTCTATTAAACTGTGTATTTGTGTATCTCGCGGTGTTTGATTTTGGCTCCTAAGTTGTATCTCTAAGTTTCCAATTTTTAAAATGTTATTTTGCGTGTCAATTACGCCTTTAAATCTTCTAATGAAATCATAACCGAAGATGCCCTGGTATGATTGTGGGAAATGTGCTCGCGTTATGAAAAAAATATGTTTGAATTTTTGGTTGTCAATTTTAAAATTTATTTCTACCGTTTTCGAGTAATTTATGTTGGGTCCCGTTAACGTGGTAATAGTCACCGATCTTGATATATATTTAACTGCAACATTCTCTTTAATTTTTTGAAAAACCTGGTCTGCTAACACCGAAATTGAAGCGGCCGTATCTAATAAAATGTCAGTTTCCTTCTCGTGGAATTTTGCTCGTACCGTCGGTAATTTTGTAATGTTCTCCTCTGTGACAGACGCTATTAATTCAGCCTTATCTCTAACTTTCTCTCTTTCCATTGCTATTTTTGTTTCAGGTCTTCCCCTATCCTCGTTTTCTGTAGGTCTTCGCGTACCGTTCCGTGTATTAATTTGCCTATCACACTCTCCGATATTGTCCCTAACATCATTTCCCGAATTGCTTTCTCTAGGATTCCTTCTTTCTCTTTCTAAATTATTTTCTCTAAAATTCCTCTCCTCCAACCTATTGTATTTTTTTTCAAACTTTTGTCTACCTCTCTGCGTGCCAATTTCATCTCTAAAGTTATTCCTAAAATCTCTTTCCTCCGGTTTATTGTGTACTTCCCCGAAATCTCGTCTATTCCTCTGTGTATAAATTTTATCTCTACATTCATTCCTAAAATCTCTTCTCTCAAATTCATTACAATTTCTTCCAAAATTTAACGCATTCCTCTGTGTACTATTTTCTCTATTAAATTCATTTCTAAAATTCCTTTCCTTCGATTTACTGTAATTTCTTCCAACATTTAGTGCATCTCTCCGTGTGTTATTTTCTCTTCTCAAATTATACCTCACAGGCTTTTTTTTATATTTATATAAGGGAGACCGATCCCTGTGTCTTTGTGGATTTTGCATAAATTCTCCTTCAGTCCCCCACACTAGTTTAAAGGCCTATAGTTTTTATTATTATCTCTCCCTCGAACGTATCTGCGCTCCTCTCTAGTATTTGCATAATTTCTCTCATCTACATACGATGCAGGATTTCTGTCCCAATTTCGAAAATTCCCTTGTCCTCTCATGTTAAATTCGTTCCTGGGCCGCACTCCGAAATTTCTATATCTGTCGTTGTTTGGATTCCACTGATTCGACCTTCCGTTGTGCACATAATTAGCTTCCCCGTTAAACGATGCAAAATTCCTATTCTCTTGCCCATATCTGACCTGCCTCTCATTATTATTTTAACGTAAATACATTCTGCATTCCCTCATAAAATGTCCAGATTTGCCACAAAAATGACACAAAAAAGTGTTTTGTATTTTCTCTACCTCTGCGCTTTCTTTGATTTTTAAATTATTCATCTCTTTCGTTATAGTGTCTAATAATTGAGAATTAAATTGTTCTTGTTCCTTGCGCAGTTCCTGTATGTCATTTTTTTGTGATATATTATTTACCGCTACCACCATTGCCGCTAAATTAGCTGACTCTAAATTTTGTGCTATTTTTACCGCTTCTGTGAATGTTTTGGGGTTACCTTTAATCACTTCAATTTGGAATTCTGGCCTAATAGCTTCTTTAAATTTACTAAGGCTTAATTTATCAATAATGTGTTGAGTGTCATCGTTTATCTGAGCCTCTCCTATGTACTCCAACGTTAGTGTTCTAATCCTGTGTGATAATTGTTTTATAGTTTCACCTTGGTTTTGTTTAATTGATGAAAAAATTACTTGGTTGGCGGTGATATGGGGTTTGTCTGTGAAAAAATCTAAAAATCTATGCTTGAAAGCTTCAAATGAGGTTTCACTCCTCAACTCCCGAGAACTCATATAAAATTTCCTGGCATTTTCCCGTAATCGCGATTTGATTATAACTAGTTTTTCTGCATCGTTCCAATTTCCCAGCTCTGATATAGCGCTGAAGTGTTCGAAAAACAATTTCGTTTCTTCCATGTCTTCCCCATTTAATTCCCCTAACAAATGTGTAATACCCGGAATTTTGCTGACGTGAGCTACTGGGACTTCGTTCCGTTCTTCTGCCATGACTGAAATGTGAAAAAAAAAAAATTCTGCGATTTCTTAACCAAAATTCTATATCCTAAGTGCAATTATCCCCTATTACCAAAATCCTATCACATATAATAAACACAAATTTTCATGCAACATATATACACTCCTAACATTAAAATTCTGGTACATAAAATTCTTTCACAATATAAAATACACTCCTAATATGCATACCAAATATTTCTAATTTCCTCAAATTTTAGTATTTTGTTCCCGTGTTTCCCTAAATTAATACATATATCCCCTTACTATGGCATAATAATTTGAAGAAAAGAATTGAAAAACATGAATTTTTTTTTTCTTCCTTTACAATCCTCATTTCCGAAAAAAAAATATACTTTATTTAAAATTTTCCTAACGTAAAATTTAGCCTACTCACAAAACAAAAATTTTTCAGTAATTCTATTAATTATTTTTATTTCGTATCCTGGTCATCGGAACCATTAATGTCGCGAGGTAAATCACCTCACGTTCGATTTGAACGCTAAAATACTGAAAATGTTCAAGGAACATTAAGATATTGCCGTGTAAGATCGCAAGTGGTTTAAAACTGAAAATTAAGAAGTAATTAATAAGATTTGAAATGAGGACACGGATTAGATTTTATGAATAAGAAAAAAACAAGTTTATTTACAAAATTAACATTTAAAGATAAAAACATGAAGAAGTTTTGCTCAAAACACATGAGCTTGAAAGTTACTCCCTTAAAGTACGAAGACGTAGCAAAGTATCAAAAACATCATAAAACCTCTTAAAATTAATTCTATTTGAAAAAAATCCCAAATACATCATAAATCTTTGACGTGTCGAAGAAAACATTAATTTCCTTAAGAAGCAATAATTGAGAGAGGAGAAATTCAAGATCTAAGTAAATGCATGAAAATCCAATAGGCCTACCTTCGGCTCTGGGTCCAGCAAGGGCTCGGCTGCGATGACATCTTGGAGTTCGGAAGGAGCATCTTTTGCTCCGTCAACTATTGAAACCAAACTCACTCTCCAAAATTTACAAAGGCACTCTCGATCCCTTTCTCCTGACAAAAACTCTCTCCAAAAACTTGTAATTTGAAGTCTCCTCCCTCTCAAATATTATTTGCTGACAGGACTTAAGCCCCCCTTTATATTACTGGTGGACACTTGGCTTCCACTCTCAGTGGCCAGTCCATGACAGCAGGGCTTGCCCACTAGCCCCTGAATTATCGCTTGCAGGTGGCCAGGAGTCCCAGCTCCCGTGCGAACCTCTGGGCTTAATTGCGCCCCCAACGACCGCTTTCCCCCCGTTCTGTCTTCCTCTTGTGTAAGACCACCCAGGCAGCTCCACTGACCCTCTCCTTTGCAGGTGGCCAGAGGGGGACCCTATACATATTTGTACCAGGGCTAGGGACTGTCCTTTGCAGGTCGCCTTCTTCTCTAAAATTTCACAATGTCACATATTTTGTAAATCACCATGTGACACCAGGGTAACTCATAAGTGACTCTTCTACCGAATTTTGTGAAATTCGGTCCAGTAGTTTTTTAGTTAGAGTGGATACAAGCTTTTGCGGGCCATTTCGCAAAAAAGGCGGCTTCTTTTATTCCGAATCGTACCCAAAACTAATCAGCACCAGCCCCGCCCACAAGTGACTTACCTACAAAATTTTGTGAAATTCGGTCCATTAGTTTTTTAGTTAGAGTGGATACAAAATCTGCACAGACAAACACACAGACACACAGACAGACAGACACACACACAGACGTCACGCTAAAAATGGTTTTTTCGTATTCTAGAGGTCTTGAAACGTGTAGATCCGTCGAAAACTACGAATCTACACGAATCTTTTCGACGAATCTACACGTTTCGAGACCTCTAGAATACGAAAAAACTATTTTTAGCGTGATGTCTGTGTGTGTGTGTCTGTCTGTGCAATGTATGTATCCACTCTAACTAAAAAACTAATGGACCGAATTTCACAAAATTTGGTATGTAAATCACTTGCGTAAGACCCTGGTGCTGATTAGTTTTTGGTAGGATTTGTAAAAACAGAACTCGACTTTTTTTGCGAAATGGTCCGTAAAAATTTCATGTATCTACTCTAGCTGAAATACTAATTGACCAAATTTCACAAAATTTGGTAGATAAATTACTTGTAGGATGATCTGGTGCTGATTAGATTTTGGCACGATTCGGAAAAGAATAACCTGCCCTTTTTACGAAATGGCCCGCAAAAATCGCCAAAATCTAAAATAAAAAAAACTACGTGTGCTCAAATATATCCATTAAATACTTGTTTTATACGTAATTTTTAACGAAGAAAAGAAAAAGACCAACCCCATTACACTAGGACTAGCCGTTCTCGTGATATTTTAGTCTTTTCGTATTTTCTCTACGCCACCTTTCAATTACCAAATAATTACCATACGTTCAATTACCAAATGAGAACGAAAATTGAATTAAAAGGGAATTAAATTTAAATAAAATAAAGAGAACGTGGATATAAGTCTGCAGGGAAAGTCATGTGCTACCCACATCAGATATTTTTTTAACTAGAATTGATATATACAATTTTTGTGGGCTATTTCGTAAGAAAAGAAAAAAAATGTTCTTTTATCCCGAATCGTACCAAAATCTAATCAGCACCAGGGTATCCCAAAAGTAACTTACCAGTAACATTTTATGAAATTTGGTCAATTAGTTTTTGAGTTAGAGTGGATACATATATTGCACACACACACACACCGACGTCACGCAGACACAGACACACGCAGAGGCGTCACGCTAAAAACATCTTTTTCGAATTCTAGAGGTCCCGAAACGTGTATACACGTTTCGAGACCACTAGAATACGAAAAACCTTTTTTTAGCGTGACGTCTGTGGGTATGTCTGTATGTGTCTGTCTGTCTGTGCAATGTATGTATCCACTCTAACTCAAAAACTAATGGGCCGAATTTCTTAAAATTTGGTATGCAAGTCACTTGGATGAGACCCTGGTGCTGATTAGTTTTTGGAAGGATTCGTAAAAACAGAACCCGCCTTTTTTTGCGAAATGGCCTGTAAAAATGTCATGTATTCACTCTAGCTAAAATACTAATTGACCGAATTTCACAAAATTTGGTAGATAAGTTACTTGTAGGATGCTCTGGTGCTGATTAGATCTTGGCATGATTTGGAAAAGAACAATCTGCCTTTCTTTACGAAATGGCCCGCAAAAATTTCATGTATCCACCCTAGCTAATATACTAATTGACCAAATTTCACAAAATTTGGTAGATAAGTTACTTGTGGAACACTCTGGTGCTGATTAGATTTTGGTACGATTCGGAAAATAACAACCTGCATTTTTTTACGAAATGACCCGCAAAAATCGCCAAAATTAAAAAAAAGACTACGTATGCTGATGAAATGTATCAATTAAATTCCTATTTAATACGCAATTTTTGACGAGGAAAAGAATATAACACACTCCATTATACTTTAGAACTAGCCGTTCTCAAGATATTTGAGATTTCTTGCATTTTTGTTAAACCTCTATCGGAAAAATGTCCAGTTACCAAATAAAAACAAAAATTGAATTAAAAATGCAAATTTAGTGTTATTTGGTGCAATTAAACTCAATCTAATGAATTATTAAAGAAATAAAGAAAATATGAATTTGAGTCTGCAGGGAAAGTCATGTGCTGCCCACATCAGATTCTTGTTTTTGTTTGTATGTTTTTGGAGTTTTGAGCCATGAGTTGTCCATGTACAAAAACGAATCTAATTAGATAACAACATTCTAAAAACACATCTTGAAGCATTCGATAGACTGCAAGAAAGCTGGACAAATGTACAGAAAGGTGCGTATCAGCATTTAGACGTTCATTATACCTTATTTCTCCTTTCTAAGAAAATGCATATGATGTTATTTATTTTTATTTGCATTTTTTGAAATAATGGCGACATATTCTTTTTTCCTAAATTGAGCCTATCAAAAATCGTCTGCTTTTATCTTCTTTTTTTCAGTTCCATAAACAAGCGCTTATTTATCATCAAGCAAACTTTCTCTCCACGCTTGGCCTAACATATTTCGGTGCTAAACAACCCCGATGAGAACAAAAAAAAAATCATCTTATAACGAAGATATACCATCGAACATAAATGGGTTAACGAGATTTCCAAACTGGAACGTAACAAGCTTTTTCCACAGAGTTTTTCGAGTGGAGTTGTATTGTCGAGAGGCTTCTGTTCTGTGACCCGGCTTGCAACAAAACAGAATACCTAACTGTAACTTTGTTCGCCATTACAAATGTGTTAACGCCATTTTTTTGTGACATAATTTGAGCGGGTGTCTGTGTTAACGTATTTAGAGTGAAACAGATTCTTTGTTCTTGTAGATAAGTTCGCGGAATTTCTTTTTGGATATTTTAACGCTGCCAATCACTTTTTATATTGTTTTTCAGACAATACAGGTTTAACTGAAAATTACCGCTTTCTTTTTTTAAATCAATGCTCTTCATTCATAGCTATCGTATTTATTCTGTTCGAATCGTTAATGCTTGGAAGCTCTGAATTGCCTCATATCATTAAGATAATTAAAATATCATCTTAATCCCTTTAAAAAAATCTGATGTAGGCAGCACTCGACTTTTCCTACATCATAATGCAATAACTTTACTTCTTTCACAGGGAAATAATAGTGCATAATATCCACTGACCACTGCGCAATGTTTTTGGCATTGAATTAGCATCACGTATATTGAGATTGGACGTTTTTAACATCTCATTAGTCTAAATAGAATGGGAGTATCTAATCATACTGTACACTAGATACAGTTTCAGAAAGTATCTTGTATGGAGTATTAGCGATATAAGTATCCCTGTTTGCAATGAGAGAGCGATCCTGACTTTGAGAATATCCCTTACAGAGCATGGGCACCACAGTAAATAAACAACCTGCGTAGTAGAATGCGCAGAAACGTAAGGACATTATTTTTACCATAGCGTGTCATGGTAAACGGACGATGATGGTCAATAAAAATTAAAACTAAACCAAACATCGAAATGTATATTTGTGATAAAAATTAGTTGTTTAGAATACTTCAATAACAACATATATTTAAAGAATTCATTTGCTAAAGTACGCTTTAAGTGATTTTAAGTGAATGCACACGACTACTCATTTTTACTGTAATCACTCACTAACGTTCTAAAGATATACATTTACTAGCAAATTCCGCAATGTATATGCGAGCGAGAAGGGAAAAACACATAGCGATTTTACTCAAAAAACTCGTGTATATATTTTAATGAAAGTGAATATTTTAGTTTCCTGTTAATTAAAAATGTCCGTCAAAGAATATAAATTTAGATATATCCTACTAAACTGAGAGGTTAAACGATTGCAAGTTTCTGACGTAACAGTTTAAAACACAGAAATAATGAAAATTTCCATACTGCTAAGCGAAAGAGTATTTTGTTTTAGAAACGTAGGAAAAATTGTCCTTGCGAAGTCACGTGCCCATGCTTAATTAGCAAGCAAGGCAAGTTTAAGTAGCTCATATGCTACTACGGGCTCCAATGTTAATACGGGTTTTCAGTCTTTCATTCATATTTCCATTTATTTCTAAACCCAATTTATCCTTCCGCTCGACCTTTCTCATTAAGAAATTTCTTACTGATTCTGTAGGCTGTTGTTTTACGCTATATAACTCTGTTGCAAATTCTACTTTATTCCATCTTTCTGGAAAATTTCTCTGTATTTTTCTTTACATTCCACCCAGGTTTCACAATTCTTCTCTCCTGAAATATTCCACCAACGTTTAGCGTGTGTCTCCTATCACTGCTAACTTTTGCCCGTCGTTTCTTGACGCTCTACTGAAAAATTTTCCAAGTTTCTTAAGTATATTTTGACTGATCATCAACCATTCGAACTATACTCCGGTTTCACTACTAAATTCAGTACTGAGCTGTATCAACGCTTCCATTTTTACTTTCCCTGCAATACATGGTAATGTATAGGGAAAGTATTGGAATCATGCCGAAAATCACAACTCGAGTTTTCGACGGATCTACACGTTTCGAGACCTCTAGAATACGAAAAAACCATTTTTAGCGTGACGTCTGTGTGTGTGTCTGTCTGTGTGTCTGTCTGTCTGTGCAGATTTTGTATCCACTCTAACTAAAAAAACTAATGGACCGAATTTCACAAAATTTTGTAGGTAAGTCACTTGTGGGCGGGGCTGGTGCTGATTAGTTTTGGGTACGATTCGGAATAAAAAAACCCGCCTTTTTTTGCGAAATGGCCCGCAAAAGCTTGTATCCACTCTAGCTGAAAAACTAATGAACCGAATTTCACAAAATTCGGTAGATAAGTCACTTATAGGTCACCCTGGTGCTGATTAGATTTTGGTATGATTCAGAAAATAATAACCTGCCTTTTTATGTAGAATGGCCCGCAAAAATTTCCAAAATATAAACTAAAGAGCTACGTATGCTCAAATATATCCATTAAATGCTTGTTTAGTGCGTAACTTTCAACGAAGAAAAGAATAAGACCAACCCCATTACACTAGGACTAGCCGTTCTCGAGATATATTAGTTTTTGTCGTATTTTTCCACCCCACCTTTGAAAATAAGTCTAGTTTTCAAATGAGAACGAAAATTGAATTAAAAGTGAATTACATTTAATTGAAATAAATAGAACGTGGGTATAAGTCTGCAGGGAAAGTCATGTGCTGCTCACATCAGATTTTTACTTTCCCTGCAATACATGGTAATGTATAGGGAAAGTATTGGAATCATGTCGAAAATCGCAACTCGAGTTTTCGACGGATCTACACGTTTCGAGACCTCTAGAATACGAAAAAACTATTTTCAGCGTGACGTCTGTGTGTGTGTCTGTGTGTCTGTCTGTGCAGATTTTGTATCCACTCTAACTAAAAAAGTAACTGACCGAATTTCATAAAATTTGGTAGGTAAGTCACTTGTGGGCGAGTCTGGTGCTGATTAGTTTTGGGTACGATTCGAGATAAAAGAACCCGCCTTTTTCTGCGAAATGGCCCGCAAAAGCTTGTATCCACTCTAGCTGAAAAACTAATGGACCGAATTCCACAAAATTCGGTAGGTAAGTCACTTGTGGGACACTCTGGTGCTGATTAGATTTTGGTATGATTTGGAAAAAAATAACCTGCCGTTCTTTGCAAAATGGCCCGCAAAAATCGCCAAAATTTAAAATAAAAAACTACGTATGCTCAAATATATCCATTAAATGCTTGTTTAATACGTAATGTTTAACGAAGAAAAGAATAAGACCAACTCCATTACACTAGGACTAGCAGGGCCAACGGCTGTACCGTGCTGAAAACACCGATTCTCGTTAGATCACCGAAGTCAAGCAGCATCGGGCGCGGTTAGTACTTGGTGGGTGACCACCTCGGAACACTGCGTGCTGTTGGCACATCTCGGGTGCGGTATCCCCGTGGTTTGCGCGCTAGATTTGCACGCTGCCACAAAATGCCGCCGTGTTCATGCGGAGTACGATCACGTTAAACATGTGGGTCCGTAAGTCCCTCCGAGAGGTTGGTGGTAGGGGAAGGAGGGTACGGTCCCTGTGGATGCCTCCCCCACTGGATTCCGGTCTAAATTGGGTGGCACTTCCCGGCCGTCCAAACAGTTACCTTACACCTTTCTGGTAGGTCGGACGGTCTGGGTCTCAACAACAACAACACTAGGACTAGCCGTTCTCGAGATATTCTAGTTTTTTTCGTATTTTCTCTACGCCACCTTTGATAAGAAGTCCAGTTATCAAATGAGAACGAATATTGAATTAAAAGTGAATTAAATGTAATAAAAATAAAGAGAACGTGAATATAAGTTTGCAGGGAAAGTCATGTGCTGCCCACATCAGATTTTCAATTCGTTTTTCTACTTTTGATAAAAAAAAAAATGCAATCTCCAACTTTCGTCTTTTGTGTATAATTGGCCTTTATCATTTGGATGCCACTGTACAATCAGAACCTTCAACTTTTATAAGTTATTCGTTTTTCTACCCTGTTGCGTTGCCATTGTGAAATACTGAGACTTATTCGGTTCATAAGTGACCTAACTCCAAATCTTAAGATTAGTTGATACAGAGGCCTTACGGGCAATAACACACTCATTCAATACTTTAACTGAAACACATTTATTGTGCCAGGGGCAATAACACACAAATTCAGGACTTTAACTGAAACACATTTATTGTGCCAGGGGCAATAACACACAAATTCAGGACTTTAACTGAAACACATTTATTGTGCCAGGGGCAATAACACACAAATTCAGGACTTTAACTGAAACACATTTATTGTGCCAGGGGCAATAACACATTGATTCGGGAGTTTAACTGAAACACATTTATTGTGCACACTATAAGAATACAGTAGCTGGCTACGTAAATAAAGACAAACGTATACCAAACAGCCAGTATTGCACGTTCCCGTAATATAACGTAAAGATCTATATGGGATTTCTACGGGGCCTGGTGAAAGAGCTATATCTTAACATCAGCGGAATAGAACATAAATAGCCGAAGCATACTAAACTGCATCCGAGGACATCTAAATCTTATCCTAGACAACTAGTGGGTACTAGATCCTTCCGATCATTGTTATACCAACACTAGCAACATACACCGATGGACGTGTGGCGGGGCTGCAGTATTGCGTCACTCACTGCTGCGAATGAAATCCCAGATTATTCCCTCGGCCTCGAAGAATTCTTTTAGACCTGATGGCATAGCGCGGGATCAGTAATCTAAAGATTTCGAGTTCGAACCTATCCCCCACCATCGGGGATCTGCGGCCCCTCACAGATATACACCTTCCAACCCGTTCGCAATCACACAGCGACTCGATTTTCAACTTCCTCTTGACCTCACAGGACGAACTCTCTCAATCACGACCCGAAACTTATCCTGCCGATCTGCAGGACCGCAGAATGTTACTTGGCTCGGCGATTGATCTACGCAACAGAGCCAGTCAGAAGTTGTCAATATAAAGTGAAAACATAAATTATAACGTAAACTATGGGAAACTAATAACCAAAGGTTGTATATACCACACAAGAGTTATTTATTAGTAATCACGGTCAAAATCCACATAAAAACGTAACTGACATTGAATTAATATTCCATGAAATAATGACTATGTTTGGCATCAAAATGCAAAACTGTTGCAAAATGTATCTTTTCTCGTGAAAGTAAAGAACTAGATCCACGAGAATGATGTTAAGAGATTTAATGCATGATATTGCATACGGAAAGTGAACATTTCGAACGTTACTCCTACTTTTTTGTTGCGTGTAATTTTTTTTATATAGATTTGTTTAAAAAAACGTACAATATCGCTCGAGAACGTTTCAAACTAGTGTTCTAAAGTCTGTGTCATTCGTTTTCCAATGAAAAATTGAGTATAGAATAATTAGTTATTTAACATTATTGAATGTCCCGAAGTCTTGATGATTTTTTCGAAAATTCATTCGAAAATTGGAGTGAGGGATCTTCCTAACATTCCATCGTGTTTACATTTCATAATATTTCAGTATTCACTGACTGTAATTATTATACCAACTTTTTTCAAAACGCGCCATTTGCTCGTGGGGTTTCGCTTCCATAGCCCCACGGACACACACACACACACACGCGCGCGCACACATACATATATACACACATATATACACACATGCACACAGACATCACCCCAAAACGATCAATTCAAGTTCCGGGATGCTGGAAACGTGCCCTTCCATTGAAAACTCGAATTCGAATTTTTTACCTGGTCACAGTACTTTCCCTATAGATTATATTATGTTTGTGGAAAGAAGAATAATACAATGAAAAGGTTTAATGCTGAATAATTTGTGTTCTAGTCATAAGAAATAAGGAAATTCTATCTAGTTTTAGCTTTTAACATAATGTATCTACCCATAAAATATCTTAGTGATGCGTGTTTTTTTTTTTTTTTTTTTTTTACCACACATATACCACACACACATACACACACACAGACATTCCCTCAGAAACGTTCGAATTAACGAATGATCAACCTCAAATGTTTAATAGTTTTCCTGCGTATATTATAACTATGTATGTAGAGAATTTATATATGTAGAGAATTTACTTAGGTGACTTAGGAAACAATGTACAAACTTCAGATAATCCCGTACATTCGGAACTTCAGCGGTGCTGGATTACTAGATGCCAATCTAAAATGGGGATAAAAATGAGAAAATATAATTATCTCTCTATAAACAAGAAATATCAATCATGCATAAAGCATTGATTATGAAACACTTTCCAACTTCAATGCAATTTTATTTAAACATCTCTAAAATGCGATACATTCCTCGGTAATATTTTTAAAATTACCACAATACTACATTAATTTATTATATTTGAAAACTTAAAACTTCATCGAAAAAAAATAATTGGGTCACACGATGAAATAAACCGTTTATCCATTTAAACTTTAGTTTGGCATAAAATAGCTCGCGAAGCGAGCTCATGACCAAGGAATCCAGTTTTTGGATTCCCTAGGCTAAAAAAAATCCCTGCTTTCCCTTCCTGCGGAAAATTGGAAGGGATGGAAAAGAGATTTTCGAAAATAGAATTTTTTGGAAAGATAGATATGAAGCGAGCGCAGCGAGTAGGAGGCGTAGCCTCCCGAAGTGGGTTGTTCGAGCTGAGGGAGCTGGGGGCAGAGTCCCTAGTAAACAAAATAATTGGCAAGAAATGTAATATTTAACTTACTAAAACGCTGCACGGATTAAATTGTACTGTACAGTATATGTGTAAATATATTAAAAAAATTATTATGCATATACGAGGGGTCACACTGAAAATTTTGAGATACGGCTAACTAGTACAAGTTCAACTTACCAACTCTTAGGAGTGTTCAAAGTACTCCCCTCCAACATCAATGCACTTTTGTAGACGAATGTTTCAAAGATTAAATACTTCAAGCTATTCATTTCTTAGAATTGGTGAAAAATATGCTTTTATAGCCTCATCAATCTCATCTTCGGAATGAAAACGACGTCCAGGTAATTTTCTTTTCAGAAAAATAGCCAAAAGTAGTCACTCATAGCAAGATCAGGAGAATAGGGTGGATGTTTTATCACTTTGATGTTTTTTTGTTCAAGAAATTCGACTGCCATTCTTGCTAAATATGAAGGTGCATTGTGATGGTGAAGCAAGAGTCCCCTAACATTCGCGACCTGAAGAATTTCTGAAAGACACTTTGTACCAGTTAGCTGTAACTGTCTTCTGCCCCTCTAGCTTTATGGCTTTGACCAGACCTGTACTTCTGAAGAACACGGCATACATTACTTTTTTCATTGCTCGTTGTCTTCTCCCCATTGTTGATTTGGGGTCATCTTCAAAGACCCATACTTTACTTTCTTGACGTGTTGGAACGACAAAAAACGATAGGTATGTTTCATCACTAGTTATGATTTTAGAAATAATGCTGTGTCTGCCATCATTAATCAATTTTAGGGTTTCTTGACTGATTCTGACACGCTTCGCTTTTTGGTGTTCTGTTAAATTATGGGGGACCCAACGACCAAACTAATTTTTTCATATGCAGTTCTTAATGAATAATTTTATGTATAGCTGCGGATCCAATGTTAAGTTCCTTTTGTATCATTTGGTAGGTACAGCGTATTATCATTGATTAACATTTTTCGAATGGCCGACACATTTTCTGAGACAACCGCTGACAAAGGTCTTCCTATGTGTATTTCACCCAGGAGAGAATTTCGACCTCTTCTGAACTATCTGAATATAGTGACACAAGATGGTGTATTATTTCCATATGCTAATTGTAAATGTTGAAGACATTCTTCTTGATTTATCCCCATTTTAAAATCATAGAAAATCATTGCTCAATAATGCTTTCGCGGCAACTCCATTTTCTTTTCTTTCAAAATTTATTCTACGATAGCTAAATTGTAATATCCGTTCCAAATAAGTAACTATAGACCAAGACAAAGGATAAGAATAGTAGGTAACTTATCGCTATATTGGTAAAATAGGGATTAGGGGAATAATTGTACACAAAAATCATTAATAAATAGATATTTATATATAAATACATAAAATATATGAAAGAGCAAACATGGCTAAAATGAGAAAAGGCAATAACAATTAGCTCAGATAATGGATCAAGACAAGGAGAACAATCAGTTATAACTACATAAAGAATGGTGGTTAATTCGGAATTATACACTTATCAGGACAGCCATGCAATCCAAATTAAAATGAAAGAATAGCAGTTTCTGAAAATGGCGATAGTGTTTAACTATAAACCTCATTGGAACTGCCTACTGGCTAATGGAAGGGGAAATAATAAAATCCAAAAGAATTAATAAAAACAGAAATATAAACTTACATGTGCATCCGCCACGTGTGAGTCGCAATGCTTGCCTAACCTTGATGCTTGCAACCAAACATACATCAGAGCATACTATATCTAATCTTTAAAGCGAGTAGAAACCGGAATGATCATAATATTGTACGTGAACGGAAATTTTTATATGGAGACTTTCAAAAATAGTAACCAGTATAGGACTCAGGACAAGTGGAAAGTAGTCTTTCAAAAATAGTAATCAGTATAAGAATCAGGACAAGTGGAAAGTCAGGTTAAAAGAGTGGGTGAAATTTACGGAAATGAGTTATCCAAGCAAGGATAAATAATACATTTGTAAAATTACTACGTGGTGTATTTGAAATTATTAATAATATTATTAACAAATACTTCCGGCTAGTGATAATTTTGACAAATGCGTTTAAGATTATTGATGTGGAGATAGTGAAACTGAGGATCTGAAAGTCTATATATTTGAAAAAGTTGGTTTAAAATGATGTTTCTAAACAAGTTGACGTGGTGGCCGAGTGTTCAAGGCGAGTGTTTCCACAGCAATCGCTCGACCGCCGCGTTGTGGGTTCGAGTCCCACGTAAGGCATAGATGTTTGTGTTGTGGACGCAGTGTGTTCCGCCCCACTCTGGTGCGCCTGGGGCAACGTCCTAGGAAGGTTAAATGGTTCACGTTCTGGCCGCTGACAAAGGCGAATGATGAAAGTCAAGTGCCTGGCCATTTGAGAAAAAAAAATGTTTCTAAACAATTGAATAGAATTACAAGAACGATATGATAGCAGTTTAATGATAATGAAATTATAAGAATATATTTTATCAAATAGATTAGTAATAACATGATTATGGAGGGTATTTAAATTTAAGTCTAAATAATTTACAGTTTGACTAACACTAGGCTCATTTGGGATTAATTCTAAGTTAGAGGAGTAAAAATTAATATTAATTGGATAGGAATCACCAATGATAATACAAATAAGTAGTCAATATATCGATATATAATATATGTAGTTTTCGATTAAAAATATCAATTTATATATATATATATATATATATATATGTGTGTGTTGGAATGATAGAGGTTAGGAACCAATAAAAGTGTGGGGCCTAGGATAAATGTCCCGCGTGGCTTTCGGGTAATCAAAACTCAACATTCCTCATACCTCTATGTATTGTAAAGAAAATAAAGATGTTAAGAAATGTCACAGTACCATCTGTTACTTGATACGTTAATATCCGTAAATGTTGTTGAGGAATGCGGTTTCTCCAGACATCATTTTGAAGAAAATTGACAGAAACATATGATGAATGGAATGCACTTTAAAACAGTTAGGTTGATCTGACATGAAAGCTGACTGGTGAACTATCCTATATAATGCTGAAATAAGCCTCTTCAGATATACCGGGCTCCACTCGTCTGTCTGTCTCATACTCCATGTTCTTTAGGTTCATTTATGGTACAATAATTCACATTGTACTTGATAGAAAACTCCAGTAAACGCAATTGCAAAATGTTCATTCAAAATAGTTTGAAATAGAAAGCGGTATCTGCATGGGATTCTTTTAATAACATTTTATTTATTACTTTCCCTACGGACATAGTATAATGTATAGGGAAAATATTGTGACCAGGTAAAAATATTCAAATTAGAACTATCAACAGAATAGCACGTTTAAGAAAGTGTGCCTTAATCAGCCAGCAATGTCTCAGCTGTTTAAATGAAGGGGGGAAAATCTGATGTGGGCAATACATGATTTTCCTTACATAATCAAATTCTTTTTTTTTTTTATTTATTTCACAATTCACTAAATTGAGTTTAAGTGCATGAAATAATACGGATAATTATTTAAAATGACACTGAATTTTGCAGTTTTAATTCAATTATTGTTGTCAATTGGCGCTTGGACTTAT
Source organism: Amaurobius ferox (assembly GCA_951213105.1). NCBI lineage: Eukaryota > Metazoa > Arthropoda > Arachnida > Araneae > Amaurobiidae > Amaurobius > Amaurobius ferox. Next base: position 19,059,861 of record OX578151.1, read on the forward strand.
TTTCAAAGGCGACTTTGCAGAAATGCAAAAAAACTAATATATCACGAGAATGGTTAACCCTAGAGTTATGGGACTGGTCTTATTCTTTTTATTGTTAAAAATTAAGCATTAAACAAGCATTTGGTGGATGAATTTGAACATATGTAGTCTTTCAATTTAGATTTTGACGATTTTTGCGGGCCATTTCACAAAAAAAGGCTTTTTTTTCCGAATCACGCCAAAATCTAATCACCACCGGGGTCATCCACAAGTGACTTATCTACCAAATTTTGTAAAATTCAGTCAGTTAATGTTTGAGCTGGAGTGGGTGATACATTGCACTTAAAAAAAGACAGACATCGACCCTCATACAGACACACACACATAGACGTCAAGGGGAAGTAAAGTTTTCGTGAGTGCTCAAAACGCGTAGATCCGTCGAAACTCGATTTTCGACACGATTCCAATACGTTATTACCATGCATTTTAAGAAAGTAAAAAACACAAATTCGGCGATTTTTAAATTTTTCGAACAAAATTCCAAGATTTTTATATTTTTCACATTATTTGGAGATCAAGTTCCACGTTTAAGCAAAATTTCAAGTTTCTACCTTCAGTAGTTTGGACTGTGGACGTGTCCCTTAGTCGCTCTGCCTCACTTAGCTGCATGTATATGAAATATGGGGAAACTAGTTTAATATTAAGAGTTCAAAATTTCACATACTCATAATCCAGGAACGTTTGGATCAAATGACTTGAAACTCAGTATTCAACTGTAAATTTCAATTCATTTTCATTCTTCAGGAGTCTGTTCAATAACAGAATGGATTGTTCCCCTGTTTTGGGTGGGATCGTTTTTCATGTTCCCTAGTATTCTATCAGGAGCATGAGTTTATTTGCTGAAAGGAATTTTAGTACGAATATTTTTAATACCTTGCTATTGTGCCGATAAGTAATTTTTGCAAACTATACAACAGCTTCCCCGATAATCTTGATGATTTTTATTCATGGGAAATGACTTTTAAAAATCATTTGTTGTAAATATTTTATATTTCGACGTATTTATTTATTTGCAGGTGCTTTTGAAAATCATTTGTTGTCAATAGTTTGCATTTTGATGTATTTCATTACATTTTAATCTGTATATTTTATATTATATTTTATCTTGCACACTGTTACTGGGACTTTGTCTTGTAGCTTGCACTCTTTTAAATAAATACATAAATAAATAAAAATAATAATAAATTTTTTTGATTCAGATACGAAATCTGACATCAGAATTAGAAGTTGTTATATGGAGCTTTGAAGTGGGTGCGCATTTAGATAAGAAGATGCCACTTATGCAAATGAATTTGTAGAGGATATTATTCCCTGTCGCATGGTACCTTTGCATTTGCTCTAGAATGGACGGCGCACGAATAACGATCGTTTTTTTTTTTCAAAGCTGCAGAAATAAAGCATTTTCATCTTGTACTTTTCCTACAATACATAGGAAAAGTGGGAAAAGTATTGTAATTATGTCAAAAATCGGTACTCGAGTTTTCGACGGATCAACACGTTTTGAACACTCTAAAATCAGAAAATACTATTTTTAACGTGTCGTCTGTCTGTCTGTGCACTATATGTATCCACTCTAGCTCCAAAACTAATTGAGTAAACTTCACAAAATTTTGTAGATAATCCACTTGTGGATTACTCTGGTACTGATTGGATTTTAGTACGATTCGTAAATAAAATCCCCTACTTTTTAACACTTTCCAACATAGTTGAAAAGTGTTTATGACTTTGTTCATTCTGCCTGTCTGTCTGCCCGTTCGCACGATAACTGCCGTAAAACTGACATTATCAAAATGAAATTTTAGTATATTATTGAGACGGTCTACGGAAGATATGGGAATGTAAATGAATAATATCACCCAATTAGTTTTGGATTGAACCCGAGTTGAAAAAGTGAAATACATTGAACCTTATAGGACCTAATTTTTCAAACAATTTTTAAACAAAATTAAAACTCACAAGTTGTTGCGAAAATTTTAGGAAATATTCAAATTATCCCATAAAATATATAAAAACATTTCAGCGAAATATGTTCGGTAGTTTTTAAATAAAAATTAAAATAATAATGACACCCATATTATATGAAGAGATCATGTGACTCACTTCAAAATAAAATATGACATCCATCTTTATTTCCCAGTGTAAAAATCGTGATTTTTAAAGTTCTTTTAAATTTATACCTAGAAGTATTTTCTGTGCATCTATATTCTGCTCCAACGCAATTACAATATTTTTGAGTTTAAATGATCATCAAACTTTGATTATTTCTACAACGAAGCCTAATTTTAATAGATGCAGAATATAAACAAGTGATTGTAAGCTGAGTTGTATAAGAATTGCTGAATTTTTCGCGCAAAATCATTTAGCTAGAGTCTGGAATAAAAGTGATATGAATGAAATATTCATTGCTTTTACATAGATAGCAAGACGGTTTATATTTCGATGACGTCATTTGGATAAAGTTCATTTTTTTCAATGAAGTTCAAAGTCTTTAAATATAATAAATTATTGTAGTTCTGTGATAATTTAAAAAATCTGATGTGGGCAGCACATGACTTTCCCTGCAGACTTAAATTCATATTTTCTTTATTTCTTTAATAATTCATTAGATTGAGTTTAATTGCACCAAATAACACTAAATTTGCATTTTTAATTCAATTTTTGTTTTTATTTGGTAATTGGAAATCTCAAATATCTTGAGAATTGTTAGTCTTAAAGTATAATGGTGTGTGTTATATTCTTCTTTTCCTCGTCAAAAATTGTGTATAAAACAAGAATTTAATTGATACATTTCAGCATACGTAGTATCTTATTTTTTAGATTTTGATGATTTTTGCGGGCCATTGCGAAAAAAAAGGCAGGTTGTTCTTTTCCGAATCGTACCAAAATCGAATCAGAACCAGAGTGTCCCACAAATAACTTATCTACCAATTATAGTGAAATTTGGTCAATTAGTATCTTAGCTACGGTAGATACATGAAATTTTTGCGGGCCATTTCGTAAAAATAGGCGGGTTCTTCTTTTCCGAATCGGACCAAATTCTAATCAGCACCAGAGTATCTAACAAGTAACTTATCTACCAAATTTTGTGAAATTTGGTAAATTCGTATTTTAGCTAGAGCGGATAAATGAAATTTTTACGGGCCATTTCGCAAAGAAAGGCGGGTTGTGCTTTTCCGAATCGTACCAAAATCTAATCAGCACCAGGGTCGACCATAAGTGACTTATCTATCAACTTTTATGAAATTTAGTCGATTAGTTAAGTTAGAGTGGAAATATACAATTTTACGAATCATACCAAACACTAATCAGCACCAGGGTCACATCCAAATGGCTTACCTACCAAATTTTATGAAATTCGGTCCATTAGTTTTTGAGTTAGGGTGGATACATACATTCCACAGACACACAGGCAGACAGACACACAGACGTCACGCTAAAAATAGTTTTTTCGTATTTTAGAGGTCTCGAAACGTGTAGATCCGTCGAAAACTCGAGTTGCGAATTTCGACATGATTCCAATACTTTCCCTATACATTACTATATATTGCAGGGAAAGTAAAAATATCACCGCTGAAGGTATCGCATTTTCGAGATGTTTAAATAAAATTGCAATCCAGTTGGAAAGTGTTTCATAATCAATGCTTTATGCGTGATTGATCTTTCTTGTTTTCTTTAGAAATGACCCGCAAAAATCGTCCAAATCTAAAATAAAAGATTTTTTTGAGATGTTGAACTCAAGTTGTGTCTGGAATCGCAGGAACAACCTGCGCAGTAGCAACTTTGTAGCAATCACTCAGGTCAATATACCAAAGAGTATCACAGTTACATGAAAAGAGACCATTTCCATCAATCTAAATTGTCGGACGCAGGTTGTGCTTGGCATTAAAAAAAAAGAAAGCAAATAGCGACTAAAGTAATAGCCATTCGTTCCAAAATGCTGAGTACTCGCTATTGACTACACGCTCGACTGGGAGGCTTGAACATCGACATTTCTCCATTCATCTCTTCATTCAGTGCAGTAGTGGCCGTTGTCAGAATGACAATTATGTCTTTAATGGATGAACGGATGAATGACTGTAATGCATAAGTTGTGGAGACTTAGACCTGTTCGGTCGCCATCGTGAGGACTTTGACGTTTACCAGTTTTAAGTCCAATTCTCAAACGTGACACACCTCCAAACTGTGTTTTCGAAATCGTGAATAATGTTACGAAACGTATCCTATAGAATCGCGGATGTATACGCAGGATACAAGAACGAGTTCAAGTTTCTGGATAACTTACGTTTATTCACAAGCACAAAATAAACAGGAACAATAATACAATCAAACAGCACTTAAATGCTCCACTCATTTTACATAATAAGCGATACTATTCAAAGAATGCTGACGAAAGTAATTTTACAAAACAGCGGCTACAAAAATCACAGTCCAATGTAGCTCGTGTCACGTCCATTGGTCAACTCCCCTGCAACGGAGGGGTGAGTCATTTTTATAGGCTCTCCATAAAAACTTCTGGAAATCTCTATATCTCAAAGAATAATCGTTCTATCGAGACGTTTCTGGAACATTCCGGATGTAGCCAAATTGGAGATAAATCGCCAAATCTGGCAACTTTCTTCTAACGGGGAAATCCTGGAAACCCTGGACTTACGTCATGCACTGCATTTTCTTCGCATGGCCTTCGAAACAGAAGAAAGAGGAGGCGCCAAACAGAACATTGCGCGTTCGCAACAACAAGCAAATTCTAACGGCGAAGAAAAGGCGTGCGCACACAGAAGTTAAGAGACCGAAGAACATATTTATTATAACTGATGCAGCACAATCTTCTTCAGAATCAAACAATGGTCGGTAATTTTTCTTTTTCTGAGACCCAGACCGTCCGACTTACCCGAGGGTGTAAAATATCTGCTTGGACGGTCGAAAAGTGCCGGTAAACTGTGGATTTGAACCCCACCGCTGGCTGAACATATATAGAAATAAAATGGACTATAAATATGCAAAAGTTAATATATTTTTTCATTTAATTACATTTCTTTCCGGGCATCCGGGTCTGCCTTGATTCAACGGGTCATTTGGCTTTAAAGGAACTAGTTGTTGCTGTTTGTTCGACTCAGACCGTCCAACCCATCAAAAGGTGTTGAAGTACCAGACCGTCCGATTCATCCGAGGACATAGAGCAACTATTTGGATGGATGGCCATCAAAAGATGTAAAGTATCTGCTTGGACGGTAGAAAACTGCCATCCAATTTAAATCGGAACCCATTGGAAGCGGCATCCTCAAAAACCGTACCCTCCTTCCTCTACCACCAACCTCTCGGAAAGACTTACGGACCCACATATATAACGTTCCCGTACTCCGCGTAAACACGGGTACAGTTTGGGAATCGAACGCGGGTCATCCAAGTGCAATCCCCACTCGCTAACCCACCCCATAACTCTTGTATCTTTAAGACACACAAATATAGATATTTAAACGTCTGGTGACATTATTCACTATCTTATTTCTTCAAAATACCGCGCGACACCCAAAACAATACAAGGACAAAATTCAATAATACCTGGTTACGAGTGAGAACCGTATAGCCGATGTTGTCTTCCTCAGTTACCAGGACTGCTATCTTGAACCTCCTGGTCTAAGCTATTAATGATTAGATCTCAGTAGCGTGAACACAGCTCGAGTGAAATCAGAACACCAATCTGAGAACAGACTTCTGAAGCGCTGATTGAATCTCACTAGTAGGGTCCTCAAATTGTCTGGACAGTTGTTGATGGGTCCGTCAAACCGGAGCGCAAATAAGCTGTTAGTTAATAGGAAAATAATAAAATGCAAATTAAAGAAATAATAATTAATCAGGTTATTGACCTAACAGCCTTTTTTTTCACAGTGACGTAAGATTTACGTCACACTGTGACTTTGAGACGTCACAGGACGTCTCGGCAATGTCATATTGAGGTCACAGCAAAGTCATTTTGGTCATTTTCATGGTCGTTTGTGACGTCGCATATTAACTTGTTTGTGACGTCACATTGTAATTGTCATTGTAATGTCGTCACATTGTTACATGTTAATTAAATTGTGGAAACGTCATAGAATATAGTCACAATGAAGTTACAAGGTCACTAATACGTAACGTCGCATAAAAGTCACAAATATGACGTCACATTGTGACCCAGGTGTCACGTGAGTACAACGTCACTGTCACACATGTGGTGATCTTTGCTGTGAGGGACAGAAATTTCACAAAGTTGAGTTGTCTTTTAGGCTGTTTACCATTCCTATTTCTGTGAATCGGTGTTTTTCAAATTTTCAACACAATCGTGTACCGCTTTTGAGACAATCATCTTGGAAAGAACCTTACTGCCCCAACCGGGAATCGAACTCTGGAGCTCCGAACTGGCAGCCGACGTTCTACCGTTGAGCTACTGGGACGAAATGGCAAGCTCTTATCGTTGAAGTGGATTCCTCAATCTTGTCGGCGTAATATTTTTGTATATTGTTACGAAGCATCCTCTGGAATCATAGGTGTACTCCCAGGATACAAAAAGGAGTTTGAAATTCTGGATAACTAACACATTTATTTAAAAAGCACTAATAAGCGTAAGTAGGATCAATATGTAGCTAATAATTTGATAACTATCTCACAAGATCGACTAAACAGTCATCAGATACAATGAAATAGCACTTAAATGCTTAGTTAATTCATAAAATATCCTAACCTATTCTCTAAACTCTAACGTATCTCGCAATCTAATTTAACTCGTACCACGTCAACTACTTTCCGACTGAACCATGACCTCCTTATATACTCTCCATAGAAAGTTCTAGTATATGCTCATATCTCGAACAATATTCGATATTTCGAGAAAGTTCTAGTATACTATTTGAAAACTCTCCAAAAGCCTCCAAATTGGCGATAAATAACCAAATCTGGCACCCATACCCTGAAAAGTATGATAACCTTACTTTCGGGTAATAGGAATGGCTGCCTGTAAAAGTTGTTTATCCTGGGAGATAGGCAGTACAATGAAGCAGTTTCATATATTCGCAACAATATTATAATTTATCAATTAAAATAGCCAAATCTGGCAACCATACTTCGAAAAGTATGACAACCCTACTTTCATGTAATAGGAATGGCTGTATGTAAAGGTTGCTTCTCCTTGGAGATAGGGAGTACAGTGAAGCAGTTTTATATATTCGTAACAATATTATACTAAACAGAGTTCCTAGAAAGGTCCTTAAGCACCCCCCACCCCATATATTGCGAAGAAAAGGCCATAAATGTACGCTCTACGTCTATCTAAAGTTAAAGTCACCCCGAACGAATAAACCGTCCGAACGAATAAAAGAGATTGCAGCTCTCCTAGCGGAAAATTGAGGAAGTTTGGATACTAAACTGTGAGATCAGGAATAGGTATGTGAAACTAGATTGGAGAAAGATTAGGTGAGACAGTTCTATGTTCAGTGTTTATGAGTGTCTTAATGTTTCACAATGGCATCAGACTAAAGGACGCCAGTTTTATGACACCCTGACCCGAAAGGTCAAAGTAGGTAATAAATGTTAGAAGCTATGGAGAGCTACTAACCTTAATTTAAAAACAAAAATCAACCTTTTTAATTCCTTAGTGAAAAGCGTTTTATTGTATAGAGCCGAAACACGGAAATTAACAAAGGGCCAATGCAATAAGTTGAATACCTGGCAGACTAAATGTCTGAGGAAAATTTTGGGAGTATTTTGGCTTTATGTTATTACTAACACCGAACTCTACAAGAGTACTGGACAGAAAGCAATAGAGATGGAAATAAAAATCCGTAGATGGAAATGGACTGGACATGTCATAAGAATGCCACAGCATAACATCCCTGCTGTGGCACTTACTTGGGCACCTGAGGGGAAAAAATCTCGGGGTCGACCCATGCTAACTTGGAGGAGACTAATAGAATAAGAGAGAAATGGGATGGGATGGGCAAGCTGATCAGAAGCAAGAACTGCGGCACAGGATCGACCAGGGTGACGACTCAAGCTGAAAGCCTTATGTGCCACTAGGCACGATGAGTGATGATGATGATGAAAGACAGGGATTTCATAATCAAGCGATTGAAAAAGGATGTTGGTATTTTCGAACGGCATGATAAATTAAAATCAGTATTTCTCCTAATAACACAAGATACATGAGAGAAGACGTGAACAGAGTAGCCAGAATAGAGATTCTTATACTTCTCCTTTAAGGGAATTAAATTTAATATTTTAATAGAATATTTTGAAGAACAATGCCATTCAGAATGTTGCCATAGAAATTTGCACATATTTTCAAATCACAAGTAACGACGAATATATCTACTAGTTCTTAATACATAAACTGAAACAGGGTATTGAATTGCTAATTTATGCGTGTCAATTCCTTTTACGTTTCCTATGAGTCTGCTCACAGCTTTGTGCAGTTTCTGTTCTTTTACGCTCCCTACTATACATGGTAATATACAAGGAAAGTTGTGAGAATTAACAATTTCTATTCTCTACTTCTTATTTTCCAAGCAGTGTCTTCCCCGGGGAAATAAGAGTCTAAATTTAAGAAGCAGCCGCGAAGATTGAGGACGGTAGAGGGAGCTGGCAGCCAGGTTCTAAAAAGAAGCACTAGACATATGGTACGTGAAAGGTGGCGTGTGTGACTGCAGCCGACGTTAGAAAGGGTGGACCATGTATATTTTGAATTATTATTTGTAAATTAGGTTAATGGGTGTTTATTTTATGATTTCTACAGTTTAAGAATAAACCTTTTGTTTTTATCAAAAGATGCCTGCGTGTTTATTCCTCCATCTTTACAATGTATTGGAATCTTATCGAAAATCGCATCTCGAGTTTTTGACGTTTCGAGCACTCTAGAACCCGAAAAATCTAGTTCCAGCGTGACGTCTGCGTGTGTGTATGCGTGTGCGTGCAATTTACGTAACCATTCGAGCTCAAGAACTAACTAACCCAATTTCACAAAATTTGGTAGATAAGTCACTTGTGGGCTACCCTTGGTGCTGATTCGTACCGAATGCAGATAGATTTCGGTATTGTCAAAATCTGAAACACAAAACTAATTGCACTTAAATGTATTGCTTCAATACTTACGAAATGTTTGGCAAAATGAATAAAACAAACTTCAATTACTCTCTAGGACGAGCTGTTATCGAGATATTATAGTGTTTCTTTTTTCATTTTCGTCATGCTGCATTTAAAAATGACAGCCAAATCGCCAGACGAAAAGGAAAGTTTAATAAAAACTGCCAATTGGATGTATAATAAAAAAAATGTTTTATAGGTAATTTTTGAAGATGAAAAGCATAAGACCAACCCCAAAACTCTAGGAATAACCGTTCTCGAGATATTCTACTCCCCCCCCCCCTCCATGCCGCTTTCGAAAATTGTCCAGTCGTTAAATGAAAACGAAAATGCAATTAAAACTGCAAATTCGGTGTGATTTCAGTAATGATCCGTGTTATGTTGCGCAATTAAACTTAACACTTGATAAAAGAAAGAAAGCGAAAATGAATTTGAGTCGGTAAGGAAAGTCATGTGCTGTCCACATCAGATTTGGTTTTGCTGTAGACAGCAAAGTCTTAATAAAGCTGTACGAAATAGGTTGTTGAAATCCCACTTATGATGATATCGGGAGGAATATGAAGAGTTAGAAATAAATGACAGCAGTGGTCTCCAAAATGTGTCTAGCAATTAAAAGCAAACATTGAAAGCAAGAAAGCTCAATCATGCATAAAGCAGTGATTATGAAACACTTTCCGACTGAAATGTAATTTTATTTTAACATCTCTAAAAAATGATACATTCAGCGCTGATAGATTTTAAATTATCACAGTTCTACAATAATTTATCATATTTGAAAACTTATAACTTCATCGAAATAAAATGAACTTCATTCAAATGACGTCATCAAAATATAAATCATCTACCTTTCTATGTAAAAGCAATGAATATTTCATTCATATCACTTTTATTTCAGACTCAAGAACTACATAATTTTGCGTAAAAGTATTCAACAATTCTTACACAACTCATCTTACAATCGCTTGTATATATTCTGCATCCGTTAAAATTAGGTTTCGTTGTAGAAATAATCAAAGTTTGATGATCATTTAAACTGAAAAATATTACAATTACGTTGGCACAGAATATAGATGCACAGAAAATTCGCAAAAATAAAGCGGTTGTAGGACGAATGCAACACTCAATATAAATTTTAAAGAACTTCAAAAATCACGAATTTGATACTAGGAACAAAAGATGAATGACATATTTTATTTTGAAGTATGTCACGAGATCTCTTCCTATAATAGGGGTGTCATTATTTTAATTTTTATTTAAAAAACTACCAACCTATTTTCCTGATTTTTTTTTATATATTTTATGGGATCATTTGAATATTTCCTAAAATTTTAGAAACAATTTGTGAATTTTAATTTTGCTTCAAAAATGTTTGAAAAATGAGGTCCGATAGGGTCCAATGTCTTTCATTTTTTCAATCCGGGTTCAATCCAAAACTAATTGGGTGATATTATTCATTTACATACCCCAAAAACACTTTTCAACTGTGTTGGAAAGTGTTAACAACATATTTATGAAGCAGCCTTCGTATGGGTGGCAAAGGGTGTACCACACACTTCATTTCCGACGAAACATTTTCATTCTTTTTTACACACTTTTATCGTATACTCGTCTCACGCAAATTTTCGGAAAAACCGGAAGTGACACTTACAGAACCAGAAGTAAAAATCTTACGCGATCCCCCGACCCCCTCCGAAATTTGATGCTGAACTCATATCATGCTCATAAGCATTTTTGCACTCTTTTGCACACTTTTTTGAACAGCCAGACGAATCTATATAATAAAAGGCAATGTCTGTGTGTGTGTGTGTGTGTGTGTCTTATACACTATACGTTTCGCGACCGCGCGTCGGAGAGTTACGAAATTTGGCAATCGGAGACCCTGGGGGGTGGGAAGGGGACACGTGAAAACCGATTTTCAAAATTCTAATTATTTTTTTATTTATTTAATGTTTTATGCGATTTCGACCTTTTTTTGATCTTTTTGCCCTTTTTTCTCCTCGATCCAGACATCGTAGAAAAAAACAAATCACACCATCGGAAAGAGCAGAGAATTTCGAGTAAAAATATATCAATTTCAAATCTCCATTTCGATTTCTAATATTTTTTAAAGATTTTAAAACAAAAGTCACTTTTGGCTCAAGAAAACGATTTTTGGTTTTTAAATTCTCGCATCGTGAAAAGTACTCATAATTTCGACTAATAATTTACATTTTCAGAAAGGTCAAACATCTGGCATTCTTACAAGTCTAATCTGGTCCAGAAATAATGAAAATTGCCTTCAGGATCGCAATTTTAAAGACGTCATGATTTTAAATTTCTCGCCGTTCCGCTCGGCGTTCCGTTCGTTTCTCCCCCGCTGAAGCAGGGTAGGTGGTGGGTGGGGACGTCAAGGTGGAGGTGACGTCACGGTTCTGAATAGAGCGCCTTTGCTCTATATAAATTATTATATTTATATTTTAAATGATGGGACAATCTGGATTTTTTAAATGTATATTTTAACTTTTGGATATTTTAAATGGATATTTTAATTTTATGGATATTTTAAATGATGGAACAATGAAACAATGGAATGAGGATGACGGAATTAAGCATATGGTCATTTTAAATTGCAAATTAGCGCGCGGGAAGTTAGCGGTAGGCCCGGGTTCGATTCCCGCCACTGCCAAAACTGCCGCCGTGTTTACGTGGAATACGATCACGTTAAATATGTGGGTCCGTAAGTCCTTCCGAGAGGTTGGTGGTAGGGGAAGGAGGATACGGCCCCTGTGGATGCCTCCCCCACTGGGTTCCCGTCTAAATTGGGTGAATATGTAGAAAGTTATGGAGATTGTCGCGGAGGGCGCGGCAGCCCAGTGGTTAGCGCGCGGGAATTGCACTCAGTAGGCCCGGGTTCGATTCCCGCCACTGCCAAAACTTACGCCACGTTCACGCAGAGTACGATCACGTTAAACATGTGGGTTCGTGAGTCCTTCCGAGAGGTTGGTGGTAGGGGAAGGAGGGTACGGTCTAAATTGGGTGAATAAAAAGAAAGTTATGGAGATTGTCGCGGAGGGCGAAGTAGCCCAGTGGTTAGCGCGCGGGAATTGCACGCGGTAGGCCCGGGTTCGATTTCCGCCACTGACATGGAGTACGATCACGTTAAACATATGGGTCCGTATGTTTTTCCGAGCGGAGGCCGCGGTAGCCCAGTGGTTAGCGTGCGGGAATTTCACTCGGTAGGCCCGGGTTCGATTCCCTCCACTGATAAAACTGCTGCCGTGTTCACGCGGAGTACGATCACGTTAAACATGTGGGTCCGTAAGTCCTTCCGAGAGGTTGGTGGTAGAGGAAGGAGGGTACGGACCCTGTGGATGACTTTCCCACTGGGTTCCGGTCTAAATTGGGTGAATAAAAAGAAGGTTATGGAGATTGTCGCGGAGGGCGCGGTAGCCCAGTGGTTGGCGCGCGGGAATTGCACTCGGTAGGCTCGGGTTCGATTGCCGCCACTGCCAAAACTGCTGCCATTTTCACACGGAGTACGATCACGTTAAACATGTGGATCCGTAAGTCCTTCCGAGAGGTTGTTGGTAGAGGAAGGAGGGTACGGATCCTGTGGATGCCTCCCCTACTGGGTTCCGGTCTAAATTGGGTGAATAAAAAGAAGGTTATGGAGATTGTCGCGGAGGGCGCGGTAGCCCAGTGGTTAGCGCGCGGGATTTGCACTAGGTAGGTCCGGGTTCGATTCCCGCCATTGCCAAAACTGCCGCCGTGTTCAGGCGGAGTACGATCACGTTAAACATGCGGGACCGTAAGTCCTTCCGAGAGGTTGGTGGTAGGGGAAGGAGGGTACGGTCCCTGTGGATGCCTCCCCCACTGAGTTCCTGTCTAAATTGGGTGGCACTTCCTGGCCCTCCAAACAGTTACCTTACACTTTACTGGTAGGTCGCGCCAGCGAGTGTGCCACGGTTAGAATTTGCCAAGGTCAGAATTTTCAAGGGTAGCGAACAGGCTGGTCGCCAAAGGCGGCTAGTTTACAATAAAAGAGACATTTCGAGAAATCTTTAGTGACCCTCTCCTGCTTCATATTCCATCCGAAATTTAATGTTGAATTCGTGTCAGTCATCATCTAAGGTTTATCTATAGCCAATACTGAGAAATAGATGTTGAAAGATTTTTTTTAAAACCGGAAATAAAAAAATAATTAGAATCGGAAATCAATAGTGAACCATCCAACCCCTACGGAAATGAATGCTAAATCTATATCAGACATTATCTAAGCTCTATTTAAGTCGGTCTTGGAAAACAGATGCTAAAAGGGAAATGCAAACGTTTGAATCGGAAATGACTCCCGAACAGGAAATCCTTATAATAAGCTCCCAACTTTCTTCGAAATTTGATTCTTAATCCATATCAATCATCATCTAAACTCTATCTATAGACAATTCTGTTTCAAAAGAGATTTTTTGCACCGGAAGTGAAAAAAACCCGAAAGTGCAAATT